>CM045768.1:129951261-130551261 GCA_025200525.1 Camellia lanceoleosa
CGACATTTCCTGCCATATAAAGCCTCGAAAGGCGCCATACCAATACTCGAGTGAAAGCTGTTGTTGTAGACAAATTCGGCTAAATGTAGATGACTTTCCCAATTTCCCTGGAAATCAAGAACACACATCCGCAGTAAATCTTCCAGAGTCTGGATTGTTCTTTCTAACTGGCCATCCGTCTGAAGATGGTATGCACTACTCAGTCTCAGTTCAGTACCCAATGCAGTTTGCAGACTTTACCAAAATCTCGATGTGAACTTCGAGTCCCTGTTAGAAACAATAGATGCAGGCACTCCATGCAATCTAACAATCTCGTCAATATAAATTATAGCCAATTTGTCCACATTATAGATTGTTTTGACAGGTAAGAAGTGAGCAGATTTAGTCATTCTATCGACAATAACCCAAATTCAGTCCATACCTTTACTGGAGCGAGGTAAACCAACGATGAAATCCATAATGATATGTTCCCATTTCCACTCCGGTATTGGTAAGGGCTGCAGTAAGCTTGCGGGTCGTTGATGTTCAACTTTAACTTGTTGGCAATGAAGATATTTCGATACAAAGTCAGCAATCTCTTTCTTCATTCCCGGCCACCAGAAATTCAGTTTCAAGTCTTGGTACATTTTCGTATTTCCTGGATGGATAGACAGTTTCGAATTGTGGCCCTCTTGCAGAATTCGTCTTTTCAGTCTAGAATCATTCGGTACACACAACATTCCATGGAATTTCAATACATTGTTCTCAAATTTAAAGTCCGGCCTCGGTTGGACTCCCGTTCATCAATGACCTTTTTCAAAAGGTCATCCTGTTTCTGTTTCTCTTTAATCTCCTCAATCAGTGCCAGTTGAGCAGAAATAGTGGCTAAGGTTCCGCCTTGTTCACGCAAAACAATCTTAATTTCAAATTTTTTAAGGTCACATAGCAATTCTTTCTGCCCGGTAAGTAAACAGGCTAAATTTCCAACTGATTTCTGACTCAGTGCATCGGCGATGGTGCTAGCTTTCCCCGGATTGTACAAAATTTGCAGGTTATAATCTTTTATCAGTTCTAACCATCTCTGCTATCTCATGTTCAATTCTTTCTGTGTGAAAACGTATTTCAAACTCTTGTGGTTTGTGTACACCTCACATGTTGCTCCATAAAGATAGTGACACCAGATTTTCAATGCAAATACCACTGCAGCAAGTTTTAAATCATGGGTCGGGTAGTTCTTTTCATGCGGTCTCAGTTGTCGGGAAGCATATGCAATAACTTTACCATTCTGCATCAAAACACATCCCAAACCCTTATAAGAAGCATCACTAAATACAGTAAATTCATCCGTACCTAAGGGTAAGGTGAGAATCGGTGCAGTCACAAGTCGAGTCTTTAACTCTTGAAAAGCTGATTCTCTCTGGTCAGTCCAGTCAAATGATATCCCTTTTTGAGTCAACTGAGTCAACGGTAGGGCAAATTTGGAGAAGTCCTTCACAAATCTTCTGTAGTACCCGGCTAAGCCTAGGAAGCTTCGAACTTCAGTAACAATAGTCGGTCTAGGCCAATTCACCACTGCTTCAATTTTCTGTGAGTCAACTGTAATGCCATCCTTACTAATCACATGTCCCAAAAACATAACATTATCGAGCCAAAATTCACACTTTGATAGTTTTGTATACAGTTTCTGTTCTCTTAGGGTCTGTAAGGCAATTCTCAAATGGTGTTCATGTTCTTCTCTACTTTTGGAGTAAATCAGAATGTCATCTATGAAAACAACTACAAATTCATCGAGGAATGGTTTGAAAATTCTATTCATAAGGTCCATAAATGCAGCAGGTGCATTAGTAACTCCGAAAGGCATAACAAGGAATTCGTAATGTCCATACCTTGTTCAAAAGGTAGTCTTTTCAATGTCCTCTGGTTTGACTTTCAACTGGTGGTATCCGGATTTAAGGTCAATTCTAGAGAAAACCTGGGCACCCTGTAACTGGTCAAACAAATCATCAATACGAGGCAATGGGTATTTGTTTTTTACTGTTACCTTGTTCAATTCACAGTAATCAATGCAGAGTCTCAGTGAGCCGTCTTTCTTTTTCACAAAAAGAACCAGTGCACTCCATGGCGAAATCGGGCACGATGAACTTCTTATCTATCAGTTCCTGTAACTGAACTTTCAGTTCTTTCAATTCAGTAGGTGCCATTTTGTAAGGAGCTTTGGAATTTGGTCAGATCCTAATCACATCAATAGTGAACTCAATGTCCCTGTCAATCAAATCCCCTGGCAAATCATCTGGAAAAACATCTAGGAATTCTCTGACTATAGGAATACTATTCACATCAGTTTTAGCATCAGTGGGTACAGTCAATACACAACACAGATACCCTTTACACCCATTTTTAATCAGTTTAAAAGCTTTCATGGATGAAATCAGATACGGGGGAGGTACTACACTAATTCCATTAAACACAAATTCAGGCAATCCAGGTGGACGGAAAACAACTTGTTTCGTTACACAGTCTATGGTAGCATGATATTTTGTTAACCAGTCCATTCCCAATATTACATCAAAATGGTCAATGTTCAATGGCAGTAAATCAATATACAAATGCGCATCTCCAACAATAATCTCACATGCAGGGTACATATAAGCACAAGTCATGGATCCCCCAACAGGTGAAGATACAGCTAACAAATAATTCATGGGTTCTAATGGTCTATTCAATTTTCGCGAAAAAGCATGCGAGACATATGAATGTGTAGACCCCGAATCAATCAGAACATAAGCATTTTGAGTACAGATTGAGAGTATACCCGACACAACGGTCTCGGTATTCTGCACATCTCCCGGTACAAGTGCGAACACTCGGCCTTGCCTCATAGGCTCTTTTCCAATTGCTTTGGGGTTGGGTTTAAGTGCAATAGTTGATGCTACGGCGCTAGCTATAGCTTTACTATTGCCTTGAGAAGTGAAAGGGCAATCTTTAACCATGTGGCCTACCTTGCCACACTCGTAACAAGCACGAGAAATTTTATAACAAACCCCTTTATGTCTCTTGCCACACTCTGAACAGGGCGGTATGGAATTGTTACCCTGGCTAGAACTATTCGAAGACCCAGTGTTTTGCTTCTTGTTCAATGAATTGCTCCGGCCTTTCTTAAACTTAAAGCCCCGTCTCTTACTGCGCCACTCAGTTGTTGGTGTTTCAGTCTGTTTCAATGCTTCGATATTTGACTTGGCCATTATTGCTCGGTCAAGAACATCTACATATTTCAGTAATTTCAGTACATTGATTCTGTCAAGTATCTCTACATTAAGGCCGCCTTCAAACTTCCTGGCCTTTTTGTAATCAGTGTCCACCTTGTGTGGTGCATATCGGGCAAGTTCAGTGAACTTTGATTCATACTTTGCTACTGACATGGTAACTTGCTTTAACTGTTTAAATTCAGTTACTTTACGATCCCTGACACACTGAGGAAAATATTTCTCAAACAAGGCTCCCTTAAACTGAGCCCAAGTCATAACATTGTCGGTGTCACGGACAAGCATCCGCTACCGTCTGGCCTCTTCTTGTAAAGTAAAGGTAGCCAGCAATACCTTGTGTGCCTCAGAACACGGAAACACTTCAAACAATTTCTCCATTTCTAGCACCCACGCTTCGGCCTTTAATGGTTCCAGGCCTCCTTGGAAGGATGGTGGTTTCATTTTGCTGAACTTCTGTGTTAGAGCAATTATATCCTCATTAACATTCCGTTCGGGTTGTACTGGAGGAGGTGGGGGCTGTTGGTTCTGTTGTTGTCTTAAAGCTTTAGTCAACAGTTCAACTGTTCTTTCTAATCTTGCCATTCTGGCATAAAATGATTCCGTTTCATTGGCATTCCTTACATTGTCCATTTCACTATATGCAATACAGCAATAATAAACATAGGAATTGCTTACTTAAACACATTAGCACATTAGCACATGTATTCATGTCATGGCCACACACACTTTTTCAATGCTTATGCAATGCCCTATTCACTTTTCTAGGACATCCTATAGCTCATTTGGACACGTGTGTGCGGTATAACTCGTGGTTTGATATCGCTCTGATACCACTTTGTCACGACCCAAACCCGCCCCTATGTGTTTAGCACCGTAACCGGCCAGTAATCCGTGATTACCAAAGGCCTGCTTAACTGTAATGACAGTAATACAGAGTAAAAGGGCTAGCGGAAGCCAAAACAGTAAATAAAAGATATCCAATAAGCTGTGAGAGTCTATATGCAAAAAGACTTTTCTGAACATATTCACATTAAAAACCAAAACAGTATATACATAACAGGTGCACAAAACATCCAAGTTAGGGACCAAGTCCCTTCTTCAAACTGTACAGTACAAGTCTAAAACAGTATTATAGAACAGAAGCAAAAAGGTGAACTGAGACACCCCAAAACTCTCTGGCTTGGACTGACATGGAACCTCAAAGTGAGGCGCGATGGTTGGCTTGACAAAAAGGGAGCTAACCCAACGCTCTTAACTCCGATCCGGTGCCTAGACACTTACATATAAATATAAACAGTGAGCTAAAGCCCAGTGAATAACAAATGCGTAAAGGGGTTAAGAATGAATGTCCTTTCAGTCATTAAGCAGTCATATTAGTCATTTAGAAACCATAGCAATTATATGTGGTACATCTAATAGCAAACAGTACAGTAGGTCTTAACAGACCGAACAGTCAGTTGATGGCCATCATAATAGTAACAGTAGTGGTTCCAAACATGGAAACCAATAGAGATCTCTGTGACAGTAGCAGTAACAATAAATTGCTAAGGATGTCACGAATTCAGTTTACCAATAGGACAAACATTCGTTCATTAACCAATAATGTTTCAGTAACAGAACGGTTGATCATTCAGAAAATATTCATAATTGAACATATCTTTACAACATTCTTACTCACAGAGTTCTGAGCTATAATTAACTAATGAGCGTCCTCGGATGCCAACCCTACACAGTTATAGAACGAACACACACTAAGTTACACACTTGGAAATCAACAACTTAGTCCCTATCTTGACTCGGTGTGGTTCTACATCAATGACCTCATTAAGATGCCTTAAACTAGGCCTAGGAATGCCTAGGATGAAATGAGGATGCAAAGATGTACTTTAAAACACTTTTCAAAATTTTCATAAAATAGGGGTCTCGCTCGAGCGTGGCTTTCTTCGCTCGAGCGAGCTTGTCAAAACAGTGGGGTCGCTCGAGCATGGACTTCCTCGCTCGAGCGGTCTGTAAAAATGCAAAAAGTACTAGATGTTGAAAATCTCTGCTCGACGCTCGCTCGATGCGCGCTCGAGCGTGAGACACATCCTTCGCTCGAGCATAGGTCTCGTCGCTTGAGCGTGCGTCTGCGTGCACCAAAAACCTGAGAGCTTGCAATTTATGCTCAAGCCATCATTCCTTCTCTCGAACAGGGCTCTGAACAAACGATGGTCGCTCGAGCGTGGAATCTTTCGCTCGAGCGAGGAAGCCAAATTCTGGAATTTCTAGATTTGCCTTCAAAGCTCAAACCAAGCATTCAACACCTTAAAACTCAACCTTTTGGGCCCATTTTCTGGAAAACACTTGGAAACCAACAATATGACATGTTTTGAAGATCAATTGATAAAATCAAGGCCCAAAAGTGAGACAATTGAATACAATTTCAACTCAAAATTCAAAAACATGAAGAACAATACAAAAATCATACATGCATGAGTTCCCATGAACTCTAATGTTTCAAAACATGACCAAATGCAAGTTTTAGTTCAAGAACATGGTGAATTCGTGGACTACATGCAAAATATGAACATGCATGTGGAAATTCATGAAGAACAACCTCAAATTGCAAGGATATGTACATGCATGCATGGAATCACTCTTAATTCAACACTTTACTCTAATTCTTGACCTTAAGCTCCTATTCCTCCATGAATCAAGCAATAAGTGACTTTAATTCATAAACAAGAAGGTAAATATCCTACCTTAGGTCTTCAATTTTAGGTATAGAAGCTCAATTATGCGATCAACCTTCACATCTCCTAAATCTCCAAGCCAATTCTCAATTGAAGCTAAGTTTTCTCCTCTCTCACTCTTCCTCTCGGTTTTGTCTCTAGAGATGAACACCAATGATGCATCAAAAGGCTCCAAAACAATGTTGTAGGTAGTGGCCCACTAATGGCAAAAGGGTAATTAAAGCAACTAATGTGATTCAACATTATTTAATCTAATTTAATCATTCCAAATCAATTTCAAATTAAATCTACCATAAAATCACATAAATTATAATTAACATAAAACACCAATCGATTTCTGATTCGGTCATCGATAGGACCTTCAATTCGCAATTCAAAGATAAAACATGAACATATCATTTAATGACTAACAGATATAAATGCATTTAAAATAGTATACTCTTGCAATCAATTCAGAATCTCAGTCAAATCAGTTATTTATCATTTTCAGTCACAGTTTAGCATTAATCAGAGGTGAGGGTTGTCACAATTTCATCATAGCAACGGGTAGGAGTTGGACTCCCCAGTGATCCTTCAGAGTCATTCACAACTCGGTTGTCCCGTTGAACCTAGATCTTGGGATCTCCAGTCAACTAGGTTGGGTTGCCATTGTGGTAACTTGTCACGACCCAAAACCCGCCCCTATGGGTTAGCACCATAACCGGCCAGTAATTCGAGATTACTGAAGGCCTGTTTAATAGTAATACAGTAATACGGAGTACAGGGGCTGGCGGAAGCCAAAATAGTAATTAAAAGATGTCCAATAAGCTGTGACAGTCTGTATGCAAAAAGACTTTTCATAATACATTCACATTCAGTACCCAAACAGTATGTACATATATACAGTCATAGACAGATAACCAGGTTGGGAACCAAATCCCTGACACAACAGTACAATACAGGTACAGTCAGTCTATATAGTATTACAAATACAGATGCAAAAAAGGGAAAACTAAAACACCCCTAAACAGCCTTGGCTTAAAGGATTCGGAACCTCGCAGTGAGGCACAGTGGTTGGCTTGACCAAAAAGGAGTTAACTCGACGCTCCTAGCAACGGTCCGGTGCTTGCACACCTACATATATATATAAGCAGTGAACTAAAGCCCAATGAATAACATATGCGTAAAGAGGTTAAGAATGAATATCCTTTCAGTATTGAAAACAGTCATTTATCAGTATATCAATCATTCAGTTTGTGGCTCATATTTCATACCATAACAGTCATTTAGAAACTATAATAGTCATGTGGTACATCCAGTAGCAAAACAGTACAGTAGGTCTTAATAGACCGAACAGTCAGTTGATGGCCATCATATCAGTAAACAGTAGTGGTTCCAACATGGGAACCAACAGAGATCTCTGTGATAGTAGCAGTACAGTACAGTAACAGTAAGTTGCTATGGATACCACGAATACAGTTCACAAATAGGACAAACATTCATTCAGTAAACAGTGATATTTCATAAAGCAGTTCAGTCATTCGTTCAGAAAGTAATTTCAATTGAACGTATCTTTAACATTGTTACTCACAGAGTTCTGGGCTACAAATAAGCTAGTGCGCTTCCTCGGATGCCAACCCTACACAGTTACAGGATGAACACACACTAAGCTACACAGTTGGGAAATAATAACTTAATCCCTAATTTGCCTCGGTGTGGTTCTATCTCAATATCCTCCTTAAGATGCTATAAACTAGACCTAAGAATGCCTAGAATGAAATAAGGATGCAAAGATGTACTTTAAAAATATTTTCAGAAAACAGAGGTTCCGCTCGAGCGTGGGTCTCCCCGCTCGAGCGTACATGCAAACAAAAGGCTCCGCTTGAGCGTAAACTTCCCCGCTCAAGCGGTCTGCAAAACCGGACAAAAGTACTGGATGGGTGAAAATCATGCTCGACAGGCGCTCGACCCCCGCTCGAGCATACTGTAAAACAAATGAAAGTGCTGGGAACACAATTTTTCCGCTCGAGCGCTAGTTTACCCGCTTGAGCGTGAGTCTAAATTCTGGAAATTCCAGATTCGAACCTCAAGCTCAAAACCAAGTTTTAAAACACCAAATTCGATCCTCTTGGGCCAATTTTCTGGAAAACTCTTGTAAGCTCATAATATAACATGATTCAAAGATCAATTTGAGAAATCAAAGCCCAAAGGTAGTTCAATTAAATCCAATTTCAAACCAAAGTTCAAGAGCATATTGCAAATGTGACATGCATGAGTTTAAACCAATTCAAAGCTTCAATCACTTGCTCAAATGAGCCAATCCTTTCAAAAACATGAGGAATTCATGGTCTAATGCAAAAATATGAACATGCATGTGGAATTTCATGAACAATAACTTCAAAACTCAAGAATGGCAACATGCATGCATGATTTATGCTACAATTCAACATTTTGAACTAACTCTTGGCTAGAATCTCTAATTTCTCATGGATCATGCAAGACAATACACAAATACATCAATGAGAGGTTGAATTCTCTACCTTAGGTCTTGTATTCAAGTGTAGAAGCTCAAATTTTCAATTATCTTTAATTCTACCAAGTTTCCAAGCCAAAATGATATGAAATCAAGCTTTCTCCCTATTCTCTCTCTCTCTTTAGTCGGTTTTGCTTAGAAATGGCTGATGAAATGAAATGGTAGTGCCAAACAAATGAATTAAATACATAGCCTAGAGTTGTCCACTAAGTGGCAATATTGAAAATAACCCAATTAATGTAATTTAACATTATTTGCACCAATTTAATCATACCAAATCACATTTCAAATAAATATACCATAAAATCACATTAATTCTAATTAACACAAAGCACTAATCAATTTCAGATTCGGCCGCCGATAAGGCCTTCAATTTACAGTTTAAAGCATGAAACATGAACAGATGCATTTAACAGTCAACAGATAGAAATGCAAATAACACAATATATTCATGCAATTAATTCGGAATTTCAGTCTAATCATTTACTTATCTAGTTCAGTCACAGTTTAGCAGTAAGTAGTGGTCTTATCAGTAAACAGTAGTGAGGGTTGTCATAGGCTCCCCTCCTTATAAAGAGTTTGGTCCTCCAAACTTGAATTACCTTTATTTTAGAAGAAAACAGGATTCAGTGGGAACAATTCAGGATATCTCTTCATCATATCATCTTCTCTCTCCCAAGTGGCATACGCGCCACCATGGTTTTGCCAGTCAACTTTCACTAACAGAATCTCTTTATTCATTAACTTCTTGATCCGTCTGTTCACAATCTGAATAGGCCGTTCTTTGTAAGTGTAGTCACCACTTAGCACTACACGGGTAGGTTCAATCACATGGAAGGGATCCCGAAGGTAATCCCTCAACATTGAAATGTGGAACACGTTATGCATATGCTCAATTTCAGAGGAAGCGCTACTTGATACGCCACGGATTAATCTTCTCAATAATCTCATATGGTCGAAATATCTCGCTTAGCTTGCCTTTAACTCCAAAACGAGTCCGCCTTTCATCTGTCATTTTAACAAAGACATGATCACCTACTTCATATTCTCTGTCTGCGTCTTGGACGTCGCATAACTTTTTCGGCTGCCTGCGGTTTTCAGTCTCTGTTGAATCAGTTTTACTTTTTCTGTAGTTTTATACACAATCTCGAGCCCAAGCAAAGACCCATCTCCAACTTCTGCCCAGCAAATCGGAGATCTACATTTTCTGCTATACAAAGCCTTGAAAGGCGCCATGCCAATGCTTGAATGAAAGCTGTTATTGTAAGCAAATTCGGCTAAAGGCAAATGGTTTTCCCAATTTCCTTGAAAATCAAGGACACACATTCTCAGTAAATCCTCCAGAGTCTGGATGGTTCTTTCTGACTGACCATCTGTCTGAGGATGGTAGGCATTACTCAATCTCAATTCAGTACCCAATGTTGTCTGTAGGCTTTGCCAAAATCTCGATGTAAACTTCGAGTCCCTATCAGAAATAGTGGACACAGGCACTCCATGCAATCTAACAATCTTATTAATATAGATTACAGCCAATTTGTCCGCATTATAAATTGTTTTGACAGGTAAGAAATGATCAGATTTAGTCAGTCTATCAACAATAACCCAAATTGAATCCATACCTTTATTGGAGCGAGGTAAACTAACAATAAAATCCATGGTGATATGTTCTCATTTCCACTCCGGTATCGGTAAGGGTTACAGTAAGCCTGCGGGTCGTTGATGTTCGGCTTTGACTTGTTGGCAATGAAGACATTTCGACACAAAATCAACAATTTCTTTCTTCATTTCCGGCCACCAGAAATTCAGTTTCAAATCTTGGTACATTATCGTATTTCCTGGATGGATAGACAATTTCGAATTGTGGCCTTCTTGCAGAATTCTTCTTTTCAGTTCAGAATCATTCGGTACATACAATCTTCCCTGAAATTTCAACACATTATCCTCAAATTTGAAATCCGGCCTCAGTTTGGATTCCCGTTCTTCGATGATCTTCTTTAAAAAGTCATCCTGTTGCTGTTTCTCTTTAATTTCTTCAATTAATGCCGGTTGAGCAGAAATAGCAGCTAAGGTTCCACTTTGTTCACGCAAAACAATCTCAATTTCAAGTCTTTCAAGGTCACATAGCAATTCTTTCTGCCCGGTGAGTAAACATGCCAAATTCCCAATCGATTTCCGACTCAGTGCATCAGCAACTGTGTTAGTTTTTCCTGGATGGCACAAAATTTACAGGTCATAGTCTTTTATCAGTTCTAGCCATCTCCGCTGCCTCATGTTCAGTTCTTTCTGTGTGAAGAAGTATTTCAAACTCTTGTGGTCTGTATACACCTCATATGTTGCCCCATAAAGGTAGTGACGCCAAATTTTCAATGCAAACACTACTGCAGTAAGTTCCAGGTCATGGGTCGGTAGTTCTTTTCATATGGTCTCAATTGTCGAGAAGTATACGCAATCACTTTACCATTCTGCATTAAAACACATCCCAAACCCTTATGGGAAGCATCACTATAAACAGTATAACCATCCGTACCTGAGGGTAGGGTGAGAATCGGTGCAGTCACAAGTCGAGTTTTCAACTCTTGAAAAGCTTATTTCTTTTGGTCGGTTCAGTCAAATGATATCCCTTTCTGAGTCAGCTGTGTCAGTGGTAGGGCAATTTTGGAGAAATCTTTAACAAACCTTCTGTAATACTCGGCTAAGCCTAGAAAACTTCGGACTTCGGTAACATTTGTCGGTCTAGGCCAGTTCACTACTGCTTCAATTTTCTGTGGGTCAACTGTAATACCATCCTTACTGATCACATGTCCCAACAATAAAATCCATAGCCTCTTTAACAGTTAAAGGTTCATTTTCTAACAAATATGTTAGAAAATCTGGACCAAAAGATTTTGAGGTTCTAGTACGTTTACTACGCCTAAGTTCCTCTTCCTCATTTTGATCCAACTCTTGTTCTTGATCATGTTCTTGATCCTAACTAGTAATAGCATGATGAGATCTTTTATTGTTACTAGTCTATTTTCTAGTCTTATTGGAAATACATGTTCAAAGAATGATGCATTCCGAGACTCAATAATAGTATTTACATGCATTTCGGTATGTTTTGATTTATAAATCAAAAACCGATATGCACTATTATTCTTAGCATAACCAGTAAAAATGCAATCAATGGTCTTAGGACCTATCTTAGTCTTTTTAGGACTAGGAATAGCCACTTTAGCCAAACACCCCCACACTTTTAAGTATTTGTAGGATGGTACTCTTCCATACCATATTTCATAAGGTGTTTGATTCACTTTCTTTTGGGGTACTTTATTTAAAATATAGTTTGCAGAAAGTATTGCTTCCCCTCACAAGTTCTTAGGTAATCCAGAACTTATTAACATGGCATTCATCATTTCTTTTAAAGTCCTATTTTTTCTTTCAGCAATTCCATTTTGCTAAGGTGAGTAAGAAGCGGTGGTTTGATGAATTATTCCATGTTCTTTAAAAAACTCACTAAAAGGTGATTCATATTCACTACCTCTATCACTTCTTAGTTTTCTGATTTTCTTACCAAATTGATTTTCAACTTCATTCTTATATTGAATGAAAGTTTCCAAAGGTTCATCCTTGGTTCGAATTAAATAAACATAACTATATCTAGTATAGTCATCTATAAAAGTGATAAAATACTTTTTCCCACCTCTAGTTTGAATTGATTTAAAATCACAAATGTCACTATGAATTAATTTAAGTGGTTCCATACTTCTTTTAATTGAATGAAAATAAGTTTTAGATAATTTTGCCTCAACGCAAATTTCACATTTATGATTTGAAACAATGTCAAATTTAGGTAAACATTCCATATTAATTAATCTACGCAAAGATCCATAATTAACATGTCCTAGTCTACCATGTCATAAATTTGAAGACTCAAGTAAGTAAGAAGAAGATGTATTATTATTAATAACTGAGGATACAACGGTCATTACATTTAACTTGAAAAGGCCATCAAACATGTAACCTTTTCCTACATACATCCCATTCTTAGTAAGTACAAATTTATCATTATCAAACACTAGCTTAAACCCATTCTTACTTAACAAAGATCCGGAAACAAGATTATTGCGAATGTCTGGTACATGCAGCACATTATTGAGAGTGAGTTCCTTTCCAGACGTCATCTTGAGAACAATCTTCCCTTGTCCATCAACTTTGGAAGTTAAGGAGTTGCCTATAAAAAGTTGTTCACCATTGTCCACTGAAAAATAAGATGTGAACATCTTTTTGTCGACACAAATATGGCGAGTAGTACCAGTGTCTACCTACCATTCTTTAGGATTTCCGACAAGATTTGCCTCGAAAACAACTGCAGAAAGATTGATATCATCTATACCATTGGAAATATTGTCCACTTCAGTCATGTAGGCTTGAGCAGGCTTCTTGCTTGTTCTTCTTTTGCTTTTGCCATTGCTACGGCAATCTTTGGCCCGATGTCCCTCTTTGTCACAGATGTAACATTTGCCATTAAACTTGTGCTTTTTATTTTCCCCCCCTTTAGAGCCTTGTGATGAACTTTCTCCGGAAGACTTTTGTTTCTTAGTTTTTGAAGCATGTTCCACCACATTTGCCTTAGACTCCATAAGATGCTTACCAGCCCGCTTTTCAGAATTGCGGTTGTCCTCCTCAATCCTCAAACGCACAATTAGTTCTTCCATAAAAATTTCTATGCGCTTGTGTTTGAGGTAGTTCTTGAATTCCTTCCAGCCTTTTGGTAATTTTTTAATTAAGGCTGCAACTTGGAAGGATTCACTGAGAGACATGCCTTCTGCGTGAATGTCATGTAGAATGAGTTGGAAATCTTGAACTTGGCTGATCACAGTTTTTGAATCAACCATTACAAAATCTAAGAATCTGCCAACCACAAATTTCTTTGAGCCAGCATCTTCCATTTTGTATTTTTACTCCAAAGACTCCCAAAGTTCCTTTGCTGTCTTGATAGGACTATAGACGTTGTATAATATGTTGTCAAGTCCGTTCAAGATGTAGTTTCGACAAAGGAAATCAACATATTTCCAGGCATCAACCGCAGCAACCACTTTCCGATCGGTTTCATCTTCTTTCAAGATAGAAACATCTTCACGGAGGAAACGAGCCAGGTTCAGAGTTGTAAGATAGAACAACATTTTCTGTTGCCATCTTTTAAAGTCAGTTCCTGAGAACTTCTTTGACTTTTCACCGTGATTTACCGGTACTATTACAACATGAGAGGGGGTTGGCGCCACCACAGTAGTACTTGTTTGGGCATTAGTTTCAGTAGCCATCAATTCTAATTTATAAAACAAAATTATAATTAGAATTTACATTACATAGAAAATTAAACCAAATTCATAGAATTAAATTATGTAAAAAATAAAAAAAACAAGAATGTAACTTTTATTTTCCAATTAATTTAGAAATAAAATAAAATTTATTCAACCAAATTAATTTCACACAGGAAATTAAATTCTGTAAAATAAAAGAAACAAAAAAATAACTTTTATTTTTTTTCAATTAATTTAGAAATAAAATAAAATTTTATTTAACCAAATTAATTCCACATAGAAAATTAATTTCTGTAACTAATTTCTGTAACACTTCAATAATTAAAATACTAAAACAGAATTTTAAGTAATGAAAACTCAGAAAATAATTTCTAAAACTCAAAATTAATTTCTGAAAAAATTTCACAAAAATGTATTCTGAATTGTTAATGACACCAGTATCGTACTACTAGTTGTCAAAGAAAATAGACAGTATATTACTACTATCTGTCAAATAGTATATAATCACTATTCGTTTTTCCAACCAAAATATTATTTTGTAAATCCACAGAAAATAATTTTCTTTTAAAAGAAGAAAGAGAAAATGAAACAAACGAAAAATTCTGTAAATAGAATAATTCGAATCTGTCTTAAGATTGTTGGAACAATCTTCTGTGTAAATAAAATAAATTAAAATAAAACCAAACAAATAAATAAATAACGTACCGAATTTATTTATTGAACCGAATTAGAAGAAAATTCAAAGACCAAGTCGAGTGTGTGACACTCTGTCCTTGAGACAGATTCGCCCCACTACGGTGCTTACGGTTGAGTGGTGTCTATCTCCCAGGATACAATGATCTTTACAAACTTGTAGAAGCACTTCAAACAAATTTGTACGGCGAACCAAACCTTGTGTTCTATACTCTCTTTGATTTTTCCTAAAACTAGAATGAAGGAAAATGCACTAAATAAAAGTTGGACAGCATAAAGGAACTTATCAGACAGATTTTCGGATCGTCTAGACTGCTGGAAATGTATCTATATTTATAGCCCACTTGGTGACCATTCAACTTATCCGAACAGGTAGTTTTTGAAATGGACAGATGCAAGATTCAAACTGGACAAATCTGGTAACTGTACAGTTATAAAACTGTTCATAAACTGCTGAAAACTGCCCGGACAGTTTTGATTTTGAATTTGTTTGAAAATGAATCTGTTTAGGTGCAACAGATCTGGAACTGTTTTGAATGCATATGAAAAGCAATTTAGCAGTTTTTCCTATTGTTAAAATAGTTTGAACCTGTTAGAAATATTTTGGACTAAATGAAGAAAAATTGGACTAAAAATTAATTCAATTTTTGAATTAAATTAAATTTTCCTACAATAATTTTTTTGAACAAATTCAAAAGAATTTTATCTAAAAAATTAATACATGAATCGGCAAACCCTGACCCACAATAGCGTTTACGCTGGGACGGATGGCGGCGGCGCGCGCGTGTAGTAGTTTGGGCTAAGGTTCACTTTGTCCTTAACTCCTCCCTTCTACAAACTTAGGACGCCCCTTGAGGCCCAACCCAAGTGTTTTAGGCTAGAGTTTATATACTCAACAAAACTCTCTTAAAGTTTCAATGTGGGACAAGCCTCACAAGGAAACCCACATTTACTTCCTTAAATTTCCTATTCTCGAATCCGAAAATGACGTCATATTCCCATTCACTCATAAATGGTTTTGACAAACCGTCTTCACCGTGTGACTTGTCACGCAGCAAGGAACACTTCACCTTTTCGGACCCACCCCAAAAGACATTTGGGGCCCACTCAATTTTGGGCTCAAAGTCGGCCCAAAATAAGCCTATATAAACCATTTTTCCAACAACAATTTCACAGGAGTCTTACAACTTGATTTCTTAGACTTGATAGAGATGCTAACTTCTTGAGCAAGTTTAAGATTGGCGATTCTCTCAAGAAGCTTTTTCTTGTTTTCCACTTTTGAATATAGGTTTGTCCATGGAACAACGAATGTTCCATTTGAAAGTGATTGAGGAGCTCCTTTTGGAACGTGAAGATCATCTAGGGGCTAACCCATTTATATTACCTATAAAATCCTCTCAAAAGTCTTAGCTAATAGATTAAAACAAATACTATCGAATGTCATTAATTCAACTTAATTTGCTTTTCTGGGAGGTAGAAATATTTTAAAACAAGTACACCCCTCTTCCACTGTATCCAATTGTCGATGATCCCTCCCTTACCCTCTGTCGCCGCCGCCCTCAAAATCAAAACCCTAAAAGAGAGAGAGAAAGACGATCTAGTTGCCAAAGGTCGTTGGGGTTATGATATGAAATGCCATTACCATCGACACAACTGTCATTGTTATCCACCTCGGATCCAAATCTTTCTTTTTGTTTACAGTGGTGATTAGGGGTAGATGTGGGGTGGGGGCGGAACTGCGATGTTGGGGAAGGGGTTGGGAGTGCTAGCCGTCGGCAGCGGTGGTTGTCCAGAGTAGCAGAAAACGTAGGGGGAAGGGTTTTTAAATGATAGGGATTGAAAATCGAGGGAGGGGTTGTGGTGGTCAGAGGATGGATGAAGGTGGTTGGGTGGTTAGAGGATGGATGAAGGTGGTTGGGTGGCAGTGGTAGTGGGAATTCGAGGAGATGTCAACGACGGTGTTGACCTGGCCAACATTGAAAGGAAAGAAGTGAAGAGAAAAAGGAAAGAGTAAATTTGAAATTTGACAAAACTTCCTACCTTTTTTCAATTATTTTTTTCTATTGTTATTATTTTTTTCTTCCATTAAATTGCATTTCTTTTAACTTATTGTCATTTTTCTACAATTTACCCAAGTAAATTTGTGCAAATGAGTGCCAAAAAAAAAAGAAAAAAAAAAGAAAAAAAAAAAAGAAAAGAAAAAGGGAATCATCGTGGATGAGAAGTTTTTCAGCAATTAGGAAACAAAGAAACGAGATACACGAGGAGAGCCACGTGCAAGTGGGCATTCAACACCGTACTATTATTATAGCATTTATATATTGGGATATTTTAAAAAATAATTAAAAATTATTTTTCATCTTTTAACTTATTTTATATCATATTATTTTTCACATTTTTTATAAATTCCTTTTTAAAAAATTTTTAAAATTAAAAAAAATTAATTTTTAACTATCCTCTCAAACCAATCCGTTATTAGTATGCACCATCGTGGAGGCAAACCAAGCAAGTCCCACGTGTTGCTTGCATTTGAATAATAATTACAAAAAAATAGATCAGATCTGTTAAAATAATAATAATAATAATAATTACTATTAACCTATAAATAACAGATCAGATCTGTTTAAAAAAAAAAAAACTATTAACCTATAAATATTAATAATTATAATTATAATTTTTTATATATATTTGCAATAATATTATTGTAAATAAATTTCACTTCAATGGTATTTTATTTTAAAAAAGGTTTACAATGAGTTACATCATTATGTATAAATTTTTTTATTACCTAAAAAAGAATATTTTATTACCTAAAAAACATTATGGCCTATTTTTAAAAAGTAAGTTAAAAGTTAACTTTTTAACTTTTTTTAAAAAACGTACAAAAAATTAGAGATGTGACGTGATTCAAAAAAGTCAAAAAGTAAAAAAAATGATGTTGATAAAATAGGCCATATGTATGAATTTGTTATTTATATGAAATTACAATACAAATACATCTCTTGAATTTAAAATACGAATTGTCCTATATAATTTTTAAAATTACATTCTACCTCTTAAAGTTTATAATTGCATTACAAATTATCCTATTTAATAATAAATTATTAAGTTAATTAACAAATTTTAATAAGGTTAGAAATATATTTTAATTAACAATTTATATAATTTTATTGTTGTACAGAAAAGTAGTTAGAAGTTTTATTTTTTCTATTAATTCTGTTAAATAAAAAATTCTAATAAAAATGTATTTATAATTTTCAAAACTATAAAGGCTAATTCGTATTTTAAACAAATTTTAATAGATATATTTGTAATTTGTTCTTATTATTATTATCATAAAGGGGTTTTAGTTTAAGATATCCGATATTAGGATTTTATAACATATGTTTTATTTGGGATATGAATTGACTTTTTGACTATTTTAGCCTGGGGCAAAAAAGTCTCTTTTGAGATAGGCTTTTTAGATTTTTTGACTTTTGCGAGAGAAAAAATGAAATGATTATAAATTAGATGTGACATTTTGAGGTGTTTTGGGAAGTTGGTAAAAAACTGACTTTTGATTTTTTACCAAGCTTTTTAGCGTTTTGAAAAGTGATTTAAGAAGTTGGTAAAAAGTTAGCTTTTTGCTTTTTAGTTTAATATTTATTTATGGTGTCAAATCAAATTAAAATGATCAAAATACCCTTACCCAACATAAGAATTTTATTTTTTTATTTTTTTGTCATAGGCCCTTATTTGTAATTTTATACTGGCGTTTTTGGCACTTCTCAAACCAATTTTGTTGCGTTTTTGGCGCTTGCGTTTTTGTCAAAAAACGTGACTTTTTATTTTGTTCCCAAAATGGCACTTTGTCTTATTTGGCTAAAATAGTCAATTTTGTCCTATAGGACTATTTTAGTCCAAATGTGTATCCCAAACGGAGCCATAAAGGGCATACAATATTTTTATAGTAGTTAGAGTCTCTCAACATTTTCACAGAAAAATTTGTAAATTTTTACAAAGAAATTTTACTAATTTCTCTAATAATATTGTTAAGAGATCTTGACAAAAACATATTGGATCCCTCTTACTATCCAAAATTGGAGATGAACGTTTCACTAATTTTTCCTTCATATAATACTTATTTTTATCAATAATTCGTTAGTCATATAAATAAAAAATATATATATTTATCACTATTTTATCTTAAAAAAATAATTTAAAATACGAATCTTCAAAATAGAAATTAGAAGGAAAAATAAAAATTGTGGAACAAGTAGGGCACGATGATAATAAACGGTGAATCGTTACAGATTTTTTTTTTCAAGGTATGTGGATTCACAGATTTAATTTTACTATTTTGTTTATTTGGATGGAAAAAATATATATATATATATTATATTTTTTGATGTTTGCTACAATAGAAAATGAATTAGTGCTGTTTTGGCAACACACAAAAAACGCAGCTTTTTGTGTGTGTTGCCAAAAACTCCAAGTTCTTAAAAACGCCCCAACTCTCATTTGGGAAGACCAAAAATGCCACCTCCAAATTTATCAAATTATTCTCTAGAAAATTTTAATTAATTAATTCAAAAATCAAAAAGTAAAGATATTTTAGTCATTTTGGAATGATGTGACACTTTTAAAAAATATTAAACCAAAAATCAAAAAAGTCAGTTTTTTATCAACTTCCCAAATCACTTTCAAAAAAGCCAAAAAACTTGGTAAAAAGTCAAAAGCTAGCTTTTTACCAACTTCCCAAAACACCCCTTAGTGTGTTTGGTTTTAGTTTTCTGAATTCAATTCTTTGAAAATTGAGTTTTTTTATTTTTTTTGTGTTTTTTTGTTTGTAATGAATATTTTTAAAATTTTAAGCAATTTTTTTACCTTTTTACATGCACCTTCTTAGATATATCTAAATAATAAAATATTTGTGAAAAAATATCTTAAAAAATTAATAAATACACAAAAATACGAAAAATGTACTAAATTTTAGTATTTTTTTTAAATATTTTTTGGTATTTAGTGTATTTTTTAAAAAAAATTCACAAATATTATACTTTTTAAGTATATTGATGCTAGGTGTGTCTAAATATTAAAAAAATTACTTAAAATATTAAAAAAATTCATTGAAAACATTAAAATACGAAAAATAAAAAAATATTTTTTTAAAAAAATTATCTTTTAAAAATCAAAGCCAAACAAGCTAAATAGTTAATAGAAAACAAACTTATATGAGTAAAATATATATTTTTTACTTTTATAGAAATTCATATTATTGTATATACCAGATTAAAATAGGAAGTGTCATTATTATTGCTGATGAGTAAAATTTAATATTCGTAAAAAAAATTCTTGTATAATAAAAAATTCATTCATTTCGGTTATTTTATAAAAAAGAAAAGAAGAAAATCGGGGATGTGTTCAATTTTAAGTATTCTGTTTTACCAAAAAGATAACAAGATAAGAAGGTAGTTCCCATTTGGAATTGCGCACTAGCATAGCACCGCCACTCTCAGTTGTACCGCCACGCCACGCCACGCCACGCCACTCGGGAAATCTGTGATCGTGGGTGGGTGCACGCACAGAGGTTCCCAGTCCCATCAATTAATGTATACAAAAATGGCCAACAGTTTGAGGAGATTTGCAAGGTTGGGTTGTTCTAAGACTAAGACTAAGACTAAGACTAGTAGTAATAATACTATTCCTATTCGGGGGAACAGCAGCATCAGCAGCAGCAGTGGCGGTGAGGGTGAGATTAATCTCCGGCGGCAGCAGCAGCAGCAGCAGCAGCAGCAGCAAGAGAGTGAATGTGAAAGTGAGAATGGGAGTGTGGTGGGGGGGAGGTCGATTAACCTCTTCTCTGCTATCAACCAAGCCCTTCACATCGCCTTACATTCTGATCCTCGGTATCTCTGTCAATTACTTTTTTCCTCACCCTTTCTTTTCTTTTCTTTTCTTTTCTATATACAATATGCCTATTCATTTTTACCTTCTACTCTATAATTTGCGCTTCACTTGATTCCAATATTTTTGGCAGCAGATTCTGCCTGGGATTATTGCTCAGTAACTGTCTCTGTCTACCTCACTCTTCTTATCACATACGTTTGATTTGTTTTTCCAAAGTAATTAAGCAATGGTGAAAAAAATAAAAAATAAAGCAAAGAAGAAGAAAATGAAAAAGTAAAAAAAAAAAAAAAAGGAAGTAAATTTGCATGGTTGATTGGTTTCTCTCCTCTCATAGCTGCAGTTTGTTTCCCAATGCCAAGGGATGATTTTCACACATAGGAAATTTTTGGAAACTAATACTCAACAGGAATAAAGGATTCGGGCATATCTTTTGAAGTTGAATCCGCAACCAACAACTTAATGGGTAAATCATGTGCTTTTGAATCACAAACAACCTTTCTAGCGATGGAGTGATACTACTGAGTATCACCCTTGCGAACCACAACACCAAGGCTTTTGTTGTTCTCCAATGGCAGAGAGTTAAAACAGTGAGAGTTGAGAGAGATATTATGGTAACCTACTAACCATTCTACGTATCTCAGAGTTGTAACCACCCACATCTCCTTATAAGATGGGATATTTATCCGTAGGATAAGGTGGTTTGAATTCAATTTACCTTTGTCTCCAAATGGGTCTTTGATCATGTCACCATGGGCACCTAACCCGACTCAGTTTTCCAATATCTTCCACTCTCACGAGTTGGCATGACATTGCCATCTCTTTATCTCAATTTGCTTAACCGTTGAACAAACTCATACTAGGCAATGACTGTGCCACTGTTGAGAACACTTGCGTGTGGAAACTCTATAATAGAAACTCAAAACAAGCCAACGTTGAGACATCAACGCAGAAATGGAAATAGCGTCTTATGTACCCCAAACCCATTTGGTTACACCGGTCGAAACATCTCAAATCCCTCATAAAGTATACTCAATCCTCTCGAGTTTTCGTAGTTTATTCACACTCAATTTGTAGAGCAAAGTGAGTTGTTGACAATGAATAAATAACATATGTGTAATACTAGATGATCTTCCCTTCCCTCTCATATCAGTTAAATTGGAATTGACTGTTTTTCCAGTAATATCCCTTAACCGCAGATAATACACCAAACTGGCTGAACATCAACCCTTTCACCTCATAACATAGTCAAAGGTTGCAAAGGGCACACAATGTTACCAATGATGAACTATGGGGTTCATACAGTGAGAAAGTAGGGATCCACCCTCTCATTTCACTAACCGATCATCAAACGCATGTAATATAAATACATGCTATTGTGGAGCAACCCTTTTAAAGAGTGATATTAGACTCTATACACCATACAAATCTTAGTCTAGGCACTTCTAGGCGCACAAGTCGCTTTCTAGCATGTAAGCCAAATGCTCTATTTGCTTACCTTCTAAGCGCCAAATGATATCTCACATTTGACTATCCAAAATAGGCACAACATGGAAAGTAGGTACTAGCATCTATGGTCGGTCTATAACAAGACCTCATCTTAGCTCTAACCAGGATTACGTACATAGTGGATAATCTAAGCCCTTTTTGGCTCCAACCATGATACTATAAATCACTAGTCTCATCCTTACTCGCTATCCAACACCAAGTGTGATTGCTCATGTGAATGAGCCAATCTCACTTGCTGACATCTAATCAACCTTTTTTGTGTCTGCTATCTCACAAACCATATTCATAAGCAGTGAGCATACATGTACAACAAAAACAAATATTAATACTAATAACATAAATTTCCCCCAAAAGTCAATAGATAAGGTAAGTGATCAACTGAATCCAGTAACATACACACGTATCACCACTTACGAAGTCCTAAAGTCCTGACATGAGTAAGATAAATATATCTGGCAATGGGCTTAGTCAAAGGATTTGCAACCTTGTGACTAGGGATGCCAATTTTCTCCCACTTCGCTTCGCCTCGCCTCGCCTCGCCTCGCCCCCGCATACCCTGCCCAATTGAGGAAGTGCAGCAAAGACGGGTGATGGAGACAACACAAGTGGCAATGTAATACTAAAGTCTATAAATGGCGTGGGAAATATGCTTCTAAGGCTCAAGTTTTGATTTGGCATGTGTTGGATGATCCACTTGGGAACTAGAATAAATTAGTTAGATGATGGAGACAAGTGGCAGAATAATACTAAAGTCTATAAACTGCATGGCAAAGATGCTTCTAAGGCTCAAGTTTTGATTTGGCATGTGTTGGATGATGCTGGGTCATTGTGTGTTGACCCATGGGTCTTGGTATTGGTTTAATATGTTCATTATGAGTTTTATTTGACATTAAATAGGTTTTAGAAGTCAAATTTTGTAGTAGTTTCCGTTTTTGGTTTTAGTAGTTTCCTTCTTGGTTCTAGTTGGCTAAGGAAGTCTCGTAGTCCTATATAAAGCTATGTATTGCTTCTAATATAATAACAATCGGAATTTATATAATTTTCCAAAGCTTCAAGCCTCTTTACGGTTTTTGTGATGCAACCCAAACCTTGGGGGTATAAGGGATTCTAGAAGTGATTCCTATTTTCCTTCATCTTCTTCTTTTCTGTTCTGTCATTGTTCATAAATTACTACCTGCAGCCCATAAACAGTCTTTATTTTTTCACCAAACTCTTATCTCCTTAAGCCCAAACCATTCATAACCAAAACCTAAACAGCCCTTAGTATTATTTCATTAAGCCTACCCCTAAGTTAGCTTAAACTTGCTTCAAACCTGTGTGTGCTGCATCAATGGGTTTTGCTCCCTTGGCTCCGTACTCTGCCCCCCGTCTGAATTTTATTTATTAAATATATTTATATGTATATATTTTAATTTTTTCAATATAATAAGACTAAAATTTTAAAATATTACACTTAATATTCAGTTTCACTCATTTATTTATCATCGTATAACTCTACTTAATTATAAATAATTATTCTCAATATACTATATTATCTCTAAATTTTATTAATTTTCTTATTTTTATAGTTTCAAAATTAACTTGCCCCCGCCACCACCCCGATTTGTTCCACCCCCGATGTGATACAAGATGGGGACAGGGCACGACAAACCCGCCCCATTGCCATCCCTACTTGCGACTCATAGGAATGTGTTCCAAGATCACTTCCTTTGTGCCACAATGTCTCTAATAAAGTTAAACCTCACATCAATATGCTTGGTTCTCTTGTGGTACTTAGGATCCTTAGCATAAGTGCAACCAGGATAGGCGAGAGCTCTTATCTTGTTGTATGTTATGATATGATTGGTAGTGTTGTTGCTATGTGGATGCATTCATGATACTGTTATATAGAATCCAAGAGTGTTGGAGCTCAAGTAACTTATGGACAAGTGGCGAGCTCTTGTCAACTCAACAGATGGTGATATCAGCTTTACTATGTGTCCTATGATTCAAGCCCTTGAGAAGGATTCATGGGAGTTGCAGAGGTAGGTAGGTATGATATCTCGGGGCATGTATCATGTATGCAGCAGCCGTGAGTGTAAGGTCAATGTCCCCTCAAGATTGGTTAAGGTGGAGCTGTCATTTCAGGGAAGACAATAAAGCAACCTTGACGAACTCATGATCCTAGTCTTCGATCCACAATCCTCTAATGATCGCGAGAAAGGGATGCCTAGCCCTTACTCCCAGCCTAGGTAGCCAAGTGATTGAGTAGAGTGATCCTCGCTAGGAGAGTGAGTACATAGGGGAGACAAAGAGGTGACTCTAAACTTTTTCTTAAGAGGTTCCCTCATCTCAAGTGCAGTCAAACAATTCTCAAACTCATTGATCTTGTCGTTTTGCATGTTGCTTAACATGGTAAAGCGAGTGAACCGATCTTTGTTATTCCAAATCTGAGAGGCTTCAAGATCGTGACGATTTTGAGTTGTATTGCCCTGCTCAGACTATCACTTGGCCTGCTCAGACTATCACTTGGTTGAGTGTGCTGAAAAATTTATGCTCATTGAGGAGATATTGGATCTTACGTCACTAGATGTCATAGTTATCGTCATCAAATTTCTCTCGCTTAGTTAAGTCTTTCACAATATTCTTAGCTGCCATATCTACATACAAGGAAAGGAAACAAATGTGCATGGGATATTAATTTTAGGGTTTGAGTTTTCTTTGAATCCATAAGCCCAAATCATGCAAATCATATGCCATCAGAAAGGTCTTGAAACAAGCTTTACAAATATGTAAGATTCATAACTGAAAAACCAAAGTATGTGGTAGAAAAATACGGTCGAAGTTACGAGATTTGATTCTTTGACAACAAATTTCTCCTAAATGGTTTAATAACTTTTGACGAAACCTTCCAAAATTTTATTATAATCTTATGAGCTACAACATGTAAAAAATTTAGGCAATTTTGACATGTTTGGAAAAATTACTATTTTTTGCATGGAATGCCTAATCATTGATGGAAATTTGCATACAGGAGTGATTTTCTAATCTAAAAAATGTTCCAAAATTATACTCATGCACGAAAAAGCACAAAAAGACCCTCAACAACTTTGATACCAATGTAGAAAACTAATACGTAGCGGAAATAACAGATTCAGGCATACCTTCTGAGGTTGAATCTAAAACCAAGAACCTGACGAGTGAATCACGTGCTTCTGAATCATGAACAAAACCTTCCCAATGGAGTGGTACTATGGCATGATAGCACCCTCACGAACCATAGTACAGATGCTTCTGTTGTTCTCTAATGACAGAGAATTAGAGATAGAGAGTTGAGAGAAATATTCTAATAACCCACACCATTCTATGTTGTCTAATGTATATGACATGTCTCAGGGTTGTAACCACCCACATCTCTTTATAAGATGGGAAAGTAGGCTATCCATACTTATCCTAAAGATAAGGCGGTTTGAATTTAAATTACATGGATCTCCAAATGGGTCTTGAATCATGCTACCATGGACACCCAAACCCTGGTCTGAAACCCAACCAAATTTTCCGATAGAAATGTATAAGAATTAGCTTCAAATATATAACTAATAAGTTGTAATTGTGAAAACTTGATACAATATGATTGTCTAAACATCTTTTTGTCGATGTAGCCTATTAAATGTAATCTTGGTGCGTCTTTTGAAAAAATCAGCCAAAACAAATGGGCAATTTATTCCCAAAATTTTTCAACAAATTTGCACGTGAGCCCAATTTATTCACTCAAGCATTTGGTGTATTATTTTTGACCCTATTGTCTAGTTCAGAAGAAAATCGGCTTTCTTGCATGGGTACAATTTTTTTATCATGTAAATTGATGCCTGTTCAACTCATATAGATTATATTCCTCTCAGTGCTTATGTATTTGGAGAAGATGTGAGCTTCGGCGGAGTGTTTCGATGCACAACAGGATTAGCTGATCGATTTGGCAAACACAGAGTTTTTAATACCCCTCTTTGTGAGCAGGTAATTCTATCTCAGATGCTACCCATTCTGATCTGCAGATTTGTGTCCAAGTATTTCTAAAATTTAAAACTAAACATTCATTAAGAATTTCTAGGTTGGAAACTGATTCACTATAACATCAAACTCAACATGGTTGAGTGATAGAGAGAGCCTCATTGTTCATCCTATAATTTGATTGCTATGGATCTTTCCCATTTGGTACATTTGGTGACTTCTGTACTGATGTTATCACACATAGGGCATCGTTGGATTTGGGATCGGTTTGGCTGCAACAGTGAGCTCAAAACTTTTGTGGATTTATCATACAGGCTTCTCATTAAAACCCTCCATCAAGTTTGATTCTTTTATTTTTCTTTTCTAAAAATTTTTCAACTGATAAATGCAACTTGTGTTAATTCACATGGTAGGGCAATCGAGCTATCGCTTGAAATTCAATTTGCAGACTATATCTATCCAGCATTTGACCAGGCATGCATCATCCCTGGTTCGAAGTTATACTACATCCTCAGATTCCTCACCACTGATATTTGGCTAATTAAGCTTGTACTTTGTAGATTGTTAATGAAGCTGCTAAATTCAGATATCGGAGTGGCAATCAATTTAACTGTGGAGGTAATTTTAAGTAAAATAGTTTGTACAAGTTCAAATTTGTTATGTTTCCATTGCATATAGAGGATTCTTAAGTGATTTACCAGGTTTAACTATAAGAGCACCATATGGAGCTGTGGGCCATGGTGGGCATTATCACTCAATCCTGAAGCTTTCTTTTGTCATGTTCCTGGCATCAAGGTATATTTTCTTCTTCCAAGGTATTTAGTTTGCTTTTGCATGCTCCTTTTGTTTATAACTCATTCCTTAGTGGGTGTTGTGCAATGCTCCACAATGTCAACTAGATTGTGCAAGGATTTTAAGATATAATTTCATGGGGAAAGAAACATAGATAGAAGTATAAAACAAAATCCTACTTGATTAATATTAGGAATTGTAATGTCAACATGCATTTCTCTTGAGAGACGGTAAAAATGTGACTCATTTGCAAAAAGATGCACGGTAAGAGTAGTACTAACTTCATTCGATGCAAATTATTGAATGATGAAAATTATGGGAAAAAATCACTTTGCCCCCTCAAACTATTGCACTTATGGCATTGTACCCCCTTGAATTATCAATTTAAACAATTACCCCTTTAAACTATTGACACTAATTCACTTTATCCCAAATCTTCAATGATGTTAATGTTTTTGACGAAATATCACACCTATTGGCACACAAATATTGTGCATGTTGTGGGATACTGATTGCATGCCCAACAGGTCACCCCCGTTTTGTTCACAAGAAATGTGCAGTGTGAAACTAATGAGGGTCTAGATTTGGAAAATTCGCAGAAAATCCGCTAATCTATCTGCTAACCTATTTTGGAAAGGTTCTATCCTCCTAACGAAAAATGTTTTGTTGAGAGTTTTTCAAAGAATAGAAAAGAAAACTCTCATAGGGAGGATAAGAATGCTTCCAACTTAGGCAAAGTGCCCTCCAATCAACAAGCAAACATAGAGATATCTCAAGTCAGCAAATAGCATTATGGTAGCATGTTTAGTAAGAAAGAAAACACAAGCAAGATGCAAAAGAAAGGAGAGAAGCTCACCTTTGTACTCCTCCACACCAAGCCAAAAGCAGAATGGATTAGAAAATAAAGAAAAAAGATGCATGACTCTACTAAATGCAATAAAACTAATAAAATGAATCCTATAGGCCTGGTTGCCACTAGAATGTCCTGTGAATCATCTCAAGCAAAGGGAATCACATTAACATGTATAATCAACATAACAAGATAGCAACAACATCTCTAAAATGCGATAAACTGGGCCTAGATGCACAAATTAAGCTAAGAACATGCTAGTAAGTGCAAGATAAGAAGAGAAGACAGAAAAGAGATAGATAACAATCAAAACCTACCTGTTACACATGGAAAGAAGTCAAGATCTCACTCAAAGAGCAAGATGAAGGCTCAAACCCTAGAAGCACTAGATTCAAAGGAAGTAGATCTTAACCTATCAAGAGCCAAGCTAAAGATACAACAACAATACTAGAAATGACAAAAAGCAAGTAGAGAGAGATGGAAGATGATTAGAATCTACCTCCAATGCATGGAAATAAGCATGAAAATTGTTCAAAGAACAAGATAAAGGCCTAAATCCATGATATAATGGATTTGGGAGGGTAGGTTCCACCATCATCACAAGAACTACACTAAGAGCATAATACAAATGCTAACTAACATAAGGATTGAAAAAGAAATGGAGGTAGAGATAGATAATGAGATGAATCTACCCCCAAAAGCATGGAAAGAGGCAGAAGTCTTGCCTAAAGGCAAGACAAATGCCTCAATCCATGAAATGATCCGAAGAAGGGAGTAGATTCAACTCTCATCAAAGAGAAATAAGCTACAAACACAAAAGAAAAAGTAGAGAATGATCAAAATCTAGCCTCTAAGCATGAAAATGAGCATAAATCCATGGAATAGTAGTTTGAGAGGATAGATTCAACCATTATCACATGGAAAATGCATGTTTGGCTACCAAGAAAGTGTGAGAAAATGAAGAGAAATGAAGACAATGAATCTACATCAATAATAATGGGATTTGGCAATATTTTCAACTACTCAAGCCCAAGACACAACCAATGACTAATAAAACTACAACAATATAGAAGAATAGAGTTGTTTGAATATAAAGAAAGGAAAAGAAAAGAAAAGGTGATAAAGTCTAGAAAATGAAGTTTTACCTCTTCCCAAGCTATAAGCAAGAGGGAATAGCACTAGAGCAATCAACACAACTCAAATATCCCTCTCAAAGCTTCAATGGAAGCTCAGAAGCTTCAAGACCAGCCTTCAATTGAGGTAGAGAGAAGTTAAGGGCGCGTTTGGGCAGACTTTTGGCAAGGTAGTGAGTACTCTTCTTTCTTTACCCAAATGGGTGTTTATATAGACCAAGCAAGGCCTCAGGTGTAATGACCAGGTAAATTTGAACCTTTAATTAATGTAATTGAGCCTCAATTAAGTTTAATTAAGCCCAGAAGTTTTCCTATTCATTTTAATTTAAACCTCCATCGGTTAATTTTCTACGCATCCGATTATCTCGGTTTGCATGCACCAAATCTAGAGCCAACTCAGGACCCAAGGGATAGACCCTCCGGGCCCAGTAGATGATGTTAATGTGACCTTAGAGTCAATCCTCTTAAAATTAGAATTTAATTGTTTGTTGAGAAAGGCAGTGTAGCAACTGTCTTGAGTTGGATGCACCCAGGCCCAAACTGACATGAGATCCAAGAGATGGACTCACTGGGCTCAATATTAGATGTTAACAAGTTAAAATAGTGCTATTTAATAATTTGGTAGCATTCTAGTGAATTGGGAATTCGGATGGGTAGTTTTTCTTGATTCATGTGTGCACATGTCCGATCCAATTTGAGATTTGAGAGGTGGATGCTCAGGGTCCTATAATTATCATTCTTGTGTTATTTATGTGTATTTTATTTATTTTAGTTGACCCTGTGAATTTCGTGAAATTGTAGTACAGAAAGCATATAAAAATTGTGTAGTTTACATAGAAAATTGAGTTGTTTGGTAAATGGGAACAAGGGAGACTGTAAGCACTAAGAATTACATAGAAAACCCCTTTATTCAGTAATAAAACCAACCCTTGATTTTCCCTATGCCTAGCATGTTACTTTCCTCTTTAAGGGTGAACAAAACCTTATTCCTTACTTACACATTCTTACACCTTTCACAATTGGGGAAAGGGGGGTCACATGGGCTTCACCAAGCTTTATACATAAATGATATATATGAACAAAAATCTGAATTTTGAACCTAGGGTGGAGATTTAAAGGGTTTTCAAGCTTGATATTGGCCATTGATTGAAACTTGAGTTAGTAGCTAACCTAGGGTCAATCTAAGGCTAGTTTAGAGTTGTTGGGTGTTAATTTAGAGAGAGAAAACATTGTCTTCTCTCCCATTTTCTTCTCTTCCATTATTGTGCACTTTAAGTCTACTTTTGCTTATTCATTATTAGGTTTAATACTTGTTTGAGTTGTTGAGGGCCATTGCATACACTAAGTGAGTTGATTAGTGAGTTGTAAAAACACTTTGAAGATCACCTTGGAGCTTTGGTTGGTGTTCGTGGAGCCATTATCCTCATTGGAGGTTAGTTGCACTACCTTTTTCTCTTCATTTTTGAAAGCTTCAAGTAAAGGTAGGGGTTTTCTCATTTTCTTCTTAAAACAACGTGTTAGGGCTTATTTCAAGTTAAGCATTTGATTTCATGAGTTAATCGTATGATTTGGTATGAAAAGCATGATTTAAATTGTTTTTATTTAAATCCATGAAATATACATGTTAGTTTATGGAACTTTGAATTAGTTTTTGAGTTAGTTAGATTTTCATTTTCTAAACTTGAAAATTGTTTAGTTGGTCGAATTCATGAATTTAGAATATAATAGTCATGTTGCATTTAATTTCATGAAATACAATATTTAATAAATTTGGGGCTTTTTGCTCAAATCTCGAAAAGTGTCATTTGTGTCATAGTCTAAGATTTTTGATGTAAAGAATATAATTTTTGGACAACTTGGAATTTTTGAGAAATATTTGAAGTGTTGAGAAATTGGGGAAAATGGTGTAGTTAGAATAATCATGGGTTAAAATGAGTTAGTCTAAAAGGCGGTGTGATTTAGAGTTGATTTACTATTTTTCCATAATTTTTACCCTAGTTTTGTTTACTAGTTTCTTAAAAATATATATTTCAATGACTATTTTATTATTTTAGTTGTGTTTATGAGTTATTTGGATTATTTAATGAATTTGGTACTTATAAGGGCAAAAGGATAATTTTTACTCTTTAGGGGTAAACTAGTCATTTGGGAATATTTGGATTATTTGATTGAAATTGCCACGTAGGAAATTAACTTGGGATTAATGAAGGGTAAATTGATAATCTCAGGTGTTGAGGGCATTTTGGTAATTAACACCTTAGGGGTAATTTTGGTAAAAATTGTGCCTTAGGGGCATATTGGTCATTTCACACTTAGAGTATATTTAGTATTATAGCCACAGGGGCAATTGGTTAACGAGAAAGAGGAATTATTGAAAAAGTGGCTAAGTGTTGAAAAATATGAGAAGGTGGCTAAATGTTGAAAAATATTCTAAAGTGTGGAAAAGTGAAACTTAACTAAGTATTAAATAACCGTGTTGGTATTTAGTATACTTAGTTGTTTTTTAGGCGTGGCCTGGGTTATAGGCTTGTAGCCATTATTGTGGTCCAGTACGCTTGAGGGAAATAGTGGATCTGATTATCTACAAGTTAGACCTCCCGACACTATGCAGTTTAGAGGAGTAGTAGCCTCCAGCGGTTGAGGATGGAGTTCTTTTTTGACACGTAGTTTGGAGAGAGCTTGGGGCATGATCAGGGTAGGACCTATTATGTCCTTATTTATGGCTTGGGCACGGTATGTGTTGGCGAGACCTTGTTTTTTGCCCTATTAGCAAGTTACTGATGCCATATTGATGGTTATTGATTTCAGATTGTTTCTTTTGTTTAATTATCCTAGTGTGAGTTGATTAAATAAGATTGGACTTAATATGATTAAGTAAGTTAATCCATAAATTGGACATTTCATTGCATAATTTTACTTGTCATGACACTAACATGTGTATTTAGTAAGAAATGAGATAACTGTTAGGTGAGTGTCAAGACTCAACCAGTTTTCCTGTAGCTGGTATTGTTCTTTTTAATCACATTGATTTGTCTATCATGATCATTCTTATAATGATGCCCTTATAGTTAATCAGTTATGTTAATTTGCATGATCTACTGGCGATGACCTTAGAAGTCATCAAGAGCTGAAACATGAGAGAGTATAGGGAGCTATCCTCAGAATTGAGGATCGAACAGAAGATAATCATTATCCAGGTTGACGAGAGATCTAAAGGGAGTCTAGTGGAGATTATAGAGAGGAATCGACAACAAAGCTTCTCACTGAAGATAGATTTGGGAGGTGTAAGTTGGGCAATGCAAGCTCTTTAGCATGTGGGGAAGCTTTACAAAGGAGGCTCTTTCTTTAGTAAGTATTAGAGTAGTTCTGCTGTGTTTTGTTTACACAAGTATACCAATGGTAGGGGTGTTTTTGTTGATTTATCGAAATGGGAGGGAGGTGTTAAGAGAGGCAACATTATTATTCTGGTAGGGAATAATGGTAGTGAGTGGACAGATATAGCTATCATGCTTCATAAAGTCATTTGCAATGAACCCAAGAGAAGCACTATAGGCATGGAGGCCAGGGTTAGAGTTACAGAAGGAGATCAGAGCAAGGGGACAAAGGAGATGGCTTTGGCAAGGAAAACAGGGGTGAACAGAGGAAGGATGTTTGTCGACTTGTTCAATGAGAATTGAATGGGTACTTTAAGGGTCGATATGGAGCGGGCTGTAGTCTATGTAAGATGTGATTTTTCAAGTAGCTGGGCTCAAATTGAAAAGGAGTTGAGCAAATATTTAAAGATGTCTATTGCTCTTCGGCCAGTTCAAATCAATTGAGCTTTATTCTGGGTTAGTAATAGAGATGAAGCGAATTTTATTGGAAACAAGGGATTGAGGTTCTTCGACAAAGGTGTGGCGATTAGCTTGGAGAAGTGGTCTAAGGAGAGGCACGTTAAACAAGAGGTTATTGCCTCTTATGGAGGATGGATTGTAGTCTGTGACTTGCCATTTACCCTTTGGAATGAATAGGTTTTCCAATACATCGGACAGAGATGTGGTGGTTTGTTGGAAGTTAATAGAAGAACTGTCTCTTTGGACAATCTTTTTGAGGTAAGATTGAAGGTCAGAGGCTTTGATTGTGGTTTTCTGCTACCTTTTTTGGAGGTCAAGGTGGGAGGTCGATCTTCCATCGTGCGCCTAAGGCCGTTGTCCAAACCAGGGCGACGACAAGTGGAAGTTTGGCCAAAGATGTTCCGGCAAGAGTCTTCAGGTGTACCTTTCGTCGGCGACAGGAAAGACAAAAGAGTGAGATGGCCAAGGTGGACACGTGGCAGCATGAAAGGGGAAAGCCGATGGGGTGCAGTAGTCTAAGGGGGCAGGGGTCAGCTCCTGTGCGATGGAGGGAAGATCAAGGGATGGGGGGCTTAGGGAGATTCCAAATGGGCCAATGGGGCATCGTGGGTCATGGTTTATTCTAGGCCTAAATGATTTATATGATAAGGGCCAGAGGTTTATTAATCAGCGGCCCAGTTCGTCTTCTTCAAGAGACGGGCCAGTCTATAAGCAACAAAAGGATTTTACTGTTGGGCCTCAAAGAGTGGATAAGGTCCATTCAGATGACTTGGGCCCAGTGGGTCATTTGAATGGGTTTCATAGTTTGGAAGAGAGGATCTAAGATGCAAATAGACCCAAATTACTTGAAGAAGAAAGGTGACCCAGTGGAGAAAAGGAGGTTCAGCGTAGGCAGTCAGCTGGGTGCGAGAGGATGTGGATGTTGATTGTGAGTTGAATTCTCAGAGGAATAATTAGTTTCGACTAAAGACAGACGAGATTCAACTAGGATTAGTCGACTTGGTGAATGGATCTGTTGAGGATTTGCAGAGAACAGAGGAGATATAGAGGAGTGGGTCGATGATAGGATAGAGGAGGTGCATGATGTTGATTTGTTGAGTCGCAAGGTAGATGAAGGGAGTTTTGAACCTAACAAAGTGTTGCAAGCTCTGGAAATTTATGGGTCTAAGGCCAGCTCTGAATTCGACTCTGGTTCAGGAGGTGATCAAGAAGAGTACGATTTTCAGCTGTTTAATCTCTTTAAGGAACAGGGCACTGTTGAGGAGGAGAAGGCTGAGGGTGTCTCTGAAACAATGGGTCATGTCAGTGATACTATAATTCAAGATGCCACAGCTCCAGCATCTGAGAGGGGTAACATTGCTAGTCAAGTCTTTTCTCTCTTGGGGATGGGGTAGAGGGATCTCAATGTCTGGGTCTTGATTCTTTTGTCCGGGGAATGGATGATCCAGGAGTCATGCCGGATATCTCCAAAGCCATGATGGATGCCTCTACCATAAATCCTGTGTCCTATAATGCTAACATTATTGTAGGCCAAGTAAATGATGCTCAAGAGGGAGTTTCGGTTAATCATATGACTAGGAGGAGTTGTGTTTTTAGTGGGGTGAGGGATAGTGAGGCAAAAACAGAGCGTTGGTTGACGGAGTTAAGCAAGTATGCGTCTTGTCCTATTGAGGAAAATGAAGTACCTCATTTCAAGCATTAGCTTCAACTTTTGGGACTTTCACTAGTAAGGTAAAATGGGAGGGGTGGTGTTAGTGGACAGGAAAATAGTGTCACTAGAGGGGACTGTGTTAGTAGGGGAGGGGCTTCGGTTAGAGGGGGGGCTAGGGAGTTAAGGAATTTGGTGAGCTCAATTAATTATGATAGGAGACAGGAGGAGGTAAGGGGTGGCAATGTTTCTCAATGAAGATTGTTAGTTAGAATGTGAGGGGTTTGGGTTCTCGGAAGAAAAGGGGGGTCACTAGAGATTTTGTGAGGAAACATCAACCTGATATTGTCATTTTTTAGGAAACTAAAGTGGAAGCTTGTGATAGGAATTTTATTAGAAGTGTTTGGGGAGTTAGGAATAAAAAGTGGGCTTTTGTACCATCAGTGGGAAGGTCTGGAGGTATTTTATGTATTTGGGATGAAAGGGTGGTTTTTGAGTGTGAATCTTTAGTTGGAGAGTTTTCATTATCAATTAGGTTCAAGAATCTAGATAATAGTGAGTGGTGGCTGTCAGGGGTATATGGCCCAAATTGTCCTTCTCAGAGACAGGCTTTGTGGGAGGAGTTAGGTGGGTTATATGGGTTATGCTACCCCAACTGGTGTTTAGAGGGGGACTTCAATGTGGTTAGGAAGGTGTCGGAGAAGCTTAATGGGAGTAGAATCAATAGGAGTATGAGAGATTTTGATGGGTTTATGGAGATTCCTCATTGAGTGTGATTCATTATGGCATGCGGTGATTAGAAGTATATATGGGACTCAGGTTAATGGTAGGAACTCTCAGGTGGTCACGAGAGGCAACGGGCGTGCTCCTTGGAAGTCCATTTCTGAGATTTATCCCGTTTGGTCCCGATTCATTTCTGTGACAGTGGGTAATGAAGAAAAGGTCAAATTTTAGGACGTTTGAGTGGGTTCTTGGTCCTTGGCGGAATCCTATCCACTCTTGTATAGCATTTCTCAATCTCATTATGTTTTTGTTGCGTCTGTGGCGGGTTCTTTGGTGGCTCTTTTTTCTTGGAATTTTAACTTCCGCCGGAATCTTCATGATAGGGAAGTTCCGGTATTGGTATCTCTCTTGTCAAGAATCAAAAATGTTTCTTTGTCTCCAATCTTGAAGCATAGGTTGGTTTAGAATATTCATTCGTCGGGTTCTTTTACTTGTAAATCCTTTCTTGATAAAATCATTGATTCTTCTTATATACCTGAGTTTCTGTTTCATAAAGAGATTTGGAAGGCATATGCTCCTCTTAAGGTGAAAATGTTCATGTGGATCTTGGTTCATGTGTGAGAATATATGTATATATGGTATACTTGTATATATTAGGAATTAGGCAAATTAGGCAAGATTGTGGTGATGTAAATAGGAATGAATCTGTATTTCCTTTTTCATTCGTAGGTTAGGGTTATATACTGATGACCTCTTTGTATATGATATTCATTGAATACAAGTTATAATCTTCAGAAACTTACATGGTATCAGAGCCGTGTCCGAAACCCTAGCCATCAACCTCGAAAATTGCGATCGTCATCAACAGAAGTCGCAATCGTTGTGTGACCTGAGATTTCACATCGCCATCGTCACTCCTTCACTCTGTCTTCTTCATCGCGACTGTCGCGATCTAATTTTGACCATCATCAGACTCGCGATTCTTGTTTCTAGTTCGCGATTGCTGCTGTACTCTGTCTCAGACAAGTCACAAACCACCTCTGGCCCTTGTTTTCTGGTTTGCTATCTGGTTCAGCTTTGGTGGTGTACTTGCTAAGTATTCTTGGTTTGCTGGTTATTTCACTCTGATCCCGAGATTTTCTGGTACTTCTGAGTTCTCATCATGTTTGAAGACAAAATTCATGCCATTAGTTGCCGCCTAACTGGTTCTAATTACACATATTGGGCCAGTGTTATGCAAAATTTTCTCGTTGACCGTAAAAAGTGGAGCTAGGTTTCTGGTTCAGTCCCTCGTCCATCTGATTCCAAGAAAGAGGGATATGAGGTTGCATGTGATGCTTGGGATTCTAATAATGCCCAGATTCTGATTTGGTTCCATAATTTTGTGGAAGATCGTATTGGCATGATGTTCTCTAAATATTCCACTGCAAAGGAGGTGTGGGTGTATTTACTCAGTGTCTATCAGCAGTCCAACTTTGCCAAACGCTATGAGTTGGAAACCGCTCTTCAGAGTGCTCGCCGGCTGGATAAGTCTATTTAGGACTTTTATGTTGAGATGACTGGTCTTTGGGATCAGGTTGCTTTGATGGAGCCTTCTAGCATCAAGGTGATAGATGATTATCTACGGTTTCGGGAAGATGGTCGTCTGGTCCAGTTTTTGATGGCTCTCTCCTCTCAGTATGAGGCTATTCGTGGTGGCATCCTTCATTGGTCTCCTCTCCCCTCTGTGGATGCTATTGTTCGTGAGCTCCTCTCCAACGAAACCCGTCTCAAAACAGCTAGTCAGACTCTGTCTCCATTTGTTTTCTTAGATCCTACTCAACCTCCTCTACTGTCGAACCCCCCTCATCAGCTTTAAGCCACTGCAAAGCCCAAGAAGGGGCCACTAGCCTCTGATGAGTGTGCTTTTTGCCATCAGAAGGGCCATTGGAAGTATAATTGTCCCAAGAAGGGCCGTCAGTCTGCTCAGTCTTCTCAGCCACAGTTCCGAGGTCCTGCTCCAAGTACATTTCGCCCTCTTGTTGCTTACACTGCATTTGCTCCAGCTTCTGATCTTGACTTGGCTTCCTTGAGTGCCTAGATTGCCCAGCTTCAGCATCTCTGTTCCATCTCTCAGTCATCTTCATTTGCCTCTGCTCTCACCTCTCTTCCTTCAGGTTTGCTTGGGTCCTCTTCAAGTATTCCTTCCTCTGTCTGGCTGTTTGATTCTGGTGCCTCTCATCATATGACTCCTCACGTTTCCTTACTCCAAAACTGTATCCCCCCTTTCCTATTACTATTAATGCTGCTAATGGATCTAGTATGTCTGTCCTATCTATTGGGTCTGTCTTATCCTCTGCCATGTTCGCTGTTACTATTCCCTCTGTTCTTTATATTCCTCAACTATCTGTTAGCTTGCTTTTTATCAGTCAGCTTAATGCTTCGGGTTTTGATGTTATCTTTTCTTCTTCTGTCTGTTGTGTGCAAGATCGGGTGTCCAAGAAGCAAATTGGAGATCTCTATGTAGTGGAAAGCCTGCATCTTCCTCTGTCTACCTCCCATGTTGCTCTTTTATCTTTTCAGTTAGATTCTTAGTCGAGTCAGTTTTATTATGGCATTCTTGCTTAGGTCATTTATCTGTTGACCGTTTGCGGTCTTTAGCTCAGTCAGGCTTGTTAGGTAAAGTTTCTCCTAATCAAATTAATGAGTGTCGAGGATGTAAACTTGCTAAAATGACAGCTTACCTTTTAATAACAGTACTATTTCTGCTTTTTCTTTTTCTCTTGTACATACTGATATCTGGGGACCTTCTCCTGTTCTCACTAAAGGGGGTTCTGCGTACTATGTGTCATTTGTTGATGATTGTACCCGCTATACTTGGGTTTATCTTATGGCTCGTAAATCTGACTTCTACCAGATATATCGTACCTTTCAGTCTATGATCACTACCCAGTTTGGAGCCACAATTAAAATACTCCGGTCTAACTTAGGTGGGGAATACTTTAAAACTGAATTCTGTGAGTATTTGGCTACATTGGGCATCATTCACCAAATCTCCTGTACTGATACCCTTGCCCAAAATGGTCATGCTAAGCGTAAATACCATCATCTCCTTGAGACAGCTCGATCTCTCATTCTCTCTGCTTCTGTTCCAGCACCATTCTGGGGTGAGGCAGTTCTTACCGCTGCTTTCCTCCTTAATCGCATGCCGACTCCCTTACTCTCTAGTCAACCCCCTTATCAGGCTCTGTATTCACCTATGTTACACGGACTCAGGTACGGGTATCGGGTGCGGGTGCGTATCTAGGGGTCGGACACTTCAAAATTAAAAATTAAAGATACGTGGATATGTATCCAAATTTAGATACCAGTACGGGGATATGTTAAATAGATTTTTTTTAAAAAAATATATTTATTATATGTAGATTAATTATATTATATAAATAACAAATAAAAATTATTTTAGATATAAAATAAATTATGTTATATATGATAAAATAAGTTATTTTTATTTTAGACATAAAAATTATATTATTTATGATATATTATATTATATAATTTTTTTTGGATGAATAATATTATATATTATTATATTAATGTAATTTATAATATTATATGTTAATGTAAATGTAATATGAATAATAATTTACAAAAATTATTATTATATATGATATTTTAAGAAATAATAATTAGATATTTTATTATATATGATAAAAATTATAATTTATAAATTATATTATATATGATAAATTATATAAATTATATTATATATGATATGAGAGAATTAAAAGCGAGATTGAGAGATGAAGAGAGAGGCGCAGAGACGAAGAGAGAGACGAAGACGATCGTGATCAATAGTGAGAGCCCTAATCGTGATCGATGATCGAAGTCAACAGCGACCAGGTTCTCTCTTTCTTTCTCATTTTTCATTTCTTTTGTTGTTTATAAAGAGCCGTGTTCGAAAGTGAAGAGGCGAATCCGACACAGATCCCACACCCGCACCCGTGTTGTGTCGTGTCGACATGGGTACTTTGTCCCAAAGTGCCGAGTCCATGTAACACAGGTATTCACAACCTCCCAATTATTCCCTCCTTTGTGTCTTTGGGTCAGCTTGTTTTGTCCTCCTTCCCCGTAAAGATAGTACTAAACTCAGTGCTCGATTCCCTGAGAAGAACGGGCAACTTCAATCCTAAGAAAATACCGAAGATGGCCCAAGTCTTTGGTGTGAAATTGTTGTCCCAAATACTGCTTCAAATCAGCAATACCATTGGAGTCACTCCCTGAAATGATGATGTCATCCACATAGACAATAAGAACAATACTCCCAGTAGACGAGTGGCGAACAAAAACAAAGTGATCAAAAGTGGAACGGTGAAAGCCATAGGCAAGCACAACAGCACGGAAGCAATCAAACCAGGCACGAGGGAATTGCTTAAGACCATACAAGGCCTTCCTCAATCGACAAACAAGATGCTCTTGGCCGGGAACAACATAGCCAGGGGGCTGATCCATATAGACCTCCTCGTGGAGATCACCATGGAGAAAAGCATTCTTGATATCCAGTTGATATAAAGGCCAAGACTGATTAACTGCAATAGAGAGAAGAATCCGAACAGAGTTAAGACGGGCCACAGGAGAAAAGGTCTCCAAGTAATCAACACCATAGGTTTGGGTGTAGCCTTTAGCTACCAGGCGAGCCTTAAGTCGCTCAACAGTTCCATCAGGAAGATACTTAACAGTATAAATCCAACGACAACCCACAATAGATTTGCCAGATGGCAGAGGGGTAAGGTCCCAGGTCTGATTTTGATGAAGAGCATGCATTTCCTCATCCGTGGCAGACTTCCAACTAGAGATGGACATAGCCTCCAGATAGGTTCGAGGAATGAAAATACTAGACAAGCTACAAGCAAAAGAGTGAACACCAGGAGAGAGGCGATCATAAGAAACGAAATGAGCAATAGGATGTTGAGTGCAAGTGCGTTTACCTTTGCGGAGTGCAATAGGAAGGTCATCAGATGGTAGAGCAGCAGGTGGAACAGGGGCCTCAGACGAAGGAGATGAACTGGTCGGGCCATAAGACACAATGCGATGAGCTTGAGACCGTTGATAAACCTGCAAAGGAGGGGTAGAAGTGAGAGGAGATGGAGAGGATAGAGGAGTGGATGTGGAAGGAGCATAAGAGGGAAGAGTAGGAGTGAGAGAGGTTGGCTCCCCCTCACGAGAAGAGAGAAGATCAGTAGATAACTGTTGCCCAGAGGAAGAAAAAAACGGAGTAGACTCAAAAAACGTTACATCAGCACTGACAAAGTAGCGACGAGACTCAAGATGATAACATCGATACCCTTTTTGAGTGCGAGAATAACCTAAGAACACACACTTGCGTGCACGAGGAGATAACTTATCTAACCCAGGGTCAAGAACATGGACAAAGGCCACACACCCAAAAATGCAAGGAGGCAAGGGAAAAGGAGATGATGTGGGATATAACAGAGAATAGGGAGATGTGTGTACAACACTAGAGGGCATGCGATTGATAAGCAAACAAGCAGTGAGAACGGCATCGCCCCAAAACTGTTTAAGGACATGCATATTAAACATCAGGGTGCAAGCAACATCTAGCAAATGGCGATATTTCCGTTCTGCAACACCATTTTGTGGGGATGTATGAGAACAACTAGTGTGATGAATAATACCATGAGCATCACAAAAGGTAGTTATAATAGATTGCACATATTCTAAGGTATTATCAGACCGAAATATCTTAATACGTTTGCCAAATTGAGTAAAGATTTCATTATAAAACTTAGAGATGATAGAAGGCAAATCAGATCTTTGTTTCATTAAAAACAACCAAGTCATCCGAGAGTAATCATCTACAAAAATAACAAAATAAAAGAACCCATTAATAGTAGGAGTTCAAGAAGGACCCCAAATATCTGTATGGACAAGAGCAAAAGACTCAAACACACGACTAACACTACGACGAGGAAAAGAACTACGATGATGCTTCCCAAATTGACAGGCTTCACACTTAATCTGAGAAACATGACTCAAACCCAGAATAGCTAACTTGAGCTTGGCCAAGGAGGGATGACCCAAGCGAAAATGCCACTGAAGAGAAGATACACTAGCACTCAACACAGCAGATGGAGGAGGAGAAGTCTCAGTGTCAAAAAAGTATAAGCCATCCTTCTTATGCCCTGAACCAATCATCCTCTTGGTCTGGAGGTCCTGCAAAACACATGAAGTAGGAGAAAAGGTTATCAAACAATGGAGAGCTTGAGTCAATTGGCTAACAGAAAGCAAATTAAATGGAAATTTAGGAATATAAAGACCAGAAGGTAAGGACATGGATGGAGTGGGATGAAGAGGACCTTGACCACAGACGGGCCGAGAAGATCCATCAGCAAGTATAATGGTATGATCAACAGGGCTAAGAGTATCAAAAAGAGAGGAATTACCAGAGACATGAGAACTAGCACCAGAGTCTAGGAGCCAAGGCTGAGAGGACTTAGCCACACATGCAATATTACCTGAACTAGCCATGGTAGCAGCAGAGGAAGAAGGTAGACTAGGCCGGAGAGACTGGACAAGGGCAGTAAGCTCACTAATTTGAGTAGTGAGTGTCTCATGCGAAGTAACAGGAGAAGCATCCGAGCTAATGGACAATAAGGAAGACTGGGAGGAGGGGACATCCATAACCTGATGGACATGATCAGGTCGGCTATGCTTTTGCCAACACCAAGGTTCAGTATGACCTTGGGAACCACAATGAGCACACTTGCAATCTCCACGTGTACGAGAACCAGGTCCACTACTACTTCCACCACGGAAACCACCACGTGAGCCACCACTACGAGAACCACCTCCACGAGAGCCCCGTGAACCAGAAGAAGAGCTCCGGGAACCAGAAGAACTATGAAAACCCCCACGAGTAGACCCATGATCACCACTATTAGAAACCAATGCAGAAGATGATAAAGAAGAGGACCCAGAAGTGGATTGTGCTTGTCCCAATGAAGAGTGTAACAGCCTAGAATAGGTATTGGCAGCTGAAGGTAGAGTGTCACTGGCAAGAATCTGATCTTTGAACCCTCGCAACTCAGGATCTAAGCCAGAAAGTAAAGAAGCCATCATAAACTCCTCCCAATGTTGTTTCTGGGTGGTCACATCAGTAGTGAAAGGTCGATGCTGCAGTAACTGATCCCACAAAGTCTTGAGACTACTATAATAATCAGGGAGAGACCGGCCAAATTGACGCATAGCAAAAATCTGTTCATATAACTCGTAGACCCGAGAGACATTACTTTGATTTGAAAAAGACTCAGCAAAGGAGTCCCAAATGGCCTTAGAGGTATCACAAAATTCCATGGTAGTAGCAACCTGTGGTTCCAGACTATGCCAAATCCAACCCATCACACAAGAATCCTCACAACACCAATCATCATAATCTTTATCATCAGTAGGAGGAGGGAGTTCACTAATATAGCGGGACTTCTTCTTACCTCGTAAGAAAATCTTGACAACATGGGCTAAAGCCAAATAATTAGCACCATTCAATTTCTTTGTAGTGATAGATTTAGGCATGTCATCATCTTTACCCATAGTTATAGCCTTAGCCTCAATCTCAACCATAATGATCAACCAGACTTGCAAACAGCCAATACCCACACCCACAATCACCAATATAAACACAGAACTAGCTCAATAACAAAAAAAAAAACCACAAAAAAACAAGCAAAATAGAGGAGATGACAGGTCTGCCAACCAAGTTTGGACCCAAAGAAGACCAACACATCAACTCAACAGTAGCAATCAATAAAGAGAGGACAAATATCCCTTGCTAGAAGGGTTTCAGCCCTTATATAGGAGCCTTCAATAGGTAGAACCGAAGAACACAAGGTGACTGGACCAGAAACAGCCAAAAATCGAACAGAATATCAACCCAACAGGAGTAAAACAACAAATTAAGATCAAGGACCCTTAGAGGGGTGATTTTCGGCTCCTAGGGAAGTGAGCCCAGCAAGAAAAACCAGGAAAAAATAGTCCCAAAGGCAGATTCAAAAAAAACAGTCCCAAAACACGAAATAGTTTCAAAAATCGAAAACTCACATCAGGGATGATCAAAAAATTCTACAAAAATCACCATAAATCTCAGGAGGCAATTTCGAGTCTAGGGGTGAAGGACCCGTCTGCTACATCGTACGCTTGCTGACGTCATCGTACGGCTGATGACATCAGCACGTCTCGGTCACCTCATATCGATCTTTAGAATCTGTAGAACCCTTTCTAATGAAAAAGAGATTGCTCTGATACCAAGTGAGAATGTAAAATGGAGAAATTAGGATTGAAAGTTAGGAGGAAAAAGAAGAAGAGAGAGAACTTTTGTATATATTGAAAACAATTAATTACCTCAACTTTACATCACTCAAATATATATAAAAACCCTAAAGTAATAATATGACTATCGTACCCTCAACTTAAGTAAATATTAACAAGAGAACAAAAATAATTAAAAGAACTATTCTAACAGTCTTGTGTGTCTTTTTGGGTTGCAGTCTTACTCAGAAAGGCTACCGCTATTATGACGCTGTCTCTCGTCGCCTTTATGTCTCCCGTCATGTTGCCTTTCTCGAACTTCTATCTTACTTTTAGCTTCCCCCCCTCATTGCTCCCGTTTTCAAAGAGGATTTGGTTTACATTGACCCATTTCCTTCTGAGATCCCCGTCTGATGAGTACATCTCTACTGTTCCTCCTGAGGCCATTCTTCCTTCTTCGTCTGCGTCACCCATGGCTCCTTCTCCTCTTTTGGCTTCTTCTTTCCCTCCGTTGTTGGTCTATTCTCGTCGCAAGGCTCCTCCACTACCAGTTGTCTCTACTCCTGTTGCTACTCCTTCTGCTTCTGACGACTCTGATCTTGCTGCACACCGCTATCCTACTTGTGAGCGTCGTCTTTCAAACAGGTTGGGTTGGTCTAATACATGTTTTTCTACTTCCTATCGTACTTTTTTGTCTGTTATTCATTCTTTTTCAAAACCTCAGTCTTACACGGAGGCCTGTCAGGATCCTAATTGGGTTCACGCTATGGAGAATGAGTTGTTTGCCTTGCAGAAGACTAACACTTGGGAGTTGGTTCTTTTGCCTACTGGCAAGAATCTGATTGGTTGCAAATGGGTCTATAAAGTCAAGACTCATTTTGATGGTTCTCTCGAGCGTTACAAAGCTCACTTGGTTGCCAAGGGTTTTTCACAGGAGTATGGTATTGATTATAAGGAGACTTTCGTCCCTGTTGCCAAGATGACTATTGTCTATACCTTGATTTTTGTTGCTGCTGTTCGCCATTGGCCTCTCTATCAGATGGACGTTAAGAATGCTTTTCTTAACGGTCATCTCACTAAGGAGGTCCACATGCATCCTCCCCCTGGTCTTCTCCACTCCTCTGGACAGGTTTGTCATCTTTGGCGTGCTTTATATGGTTTGAAGCAATCTCCTCGTGCTTGGTATGATCGCTTTCAGACTGCTGTTATCGAGCTTGGATTTCATCCTTCTGCTTCCGATTCTGCTTTGTTTTTTAGATATACCTTGGTTGGTTTTGTTGCTCTCCTACTCTATGTGGATGATATGATCATCACTGGCTCTGACTCTTCTGTTATCTCTGAGGTCAAACAACATCTCTTCTGCACCTTTGAAATGAAAGATCTAGATCCATTGTGGTATTTTCTTGGTATTGAGGTTGCCACTTCTCCGAAGGGCTATTTTCTGTCTCAGGCCAAGTATGCTAATGAGGTTATTCACCGTGCCGGTCTTACTGATACTAAGGTTTCTGATACACCTATTGAGCTTAATGTGAAGCTCAACTCTACTGATGGTGTCCCTCTGGATGATCCCACGGTCTATCACGAGTTGGTAGGTTGTTTAGTTTATTTGACTGTCACTCGCCCTAATCTTGCTTATGCTGTTTATGTGGTTAGTCAGTTCGTTTCTGCTCCTCGCTCTACCTATTGGGCTGCTTTGGTTCGCATTCTTCGCTATCTTCGGGGTACCATCTTTCAGGACTTACTATTGTCCTCTACTTCCTCTTTAGACTTGGTGGCCTATGCTGATTCTGATTGGACTGGTGATGTTAATGATCGCAAGTTCACCTCTGGTTTCTGTATGTTTCTTGGCGACTCCTTGATCTCTTGGAAAAGCAAGAAACAAACTGTTGTTGCTCGCTCTACTGCCGAAGCTAAGTACTGTACTATGACTCATGCTACTGCTGAGCTTGTTTGGCTTCGTTGTCTTCTCTCTGATTTGGGTGTCCCTCAGTCTTCTCCGACCTCTCTCTATTGTGACAACCGCAGTACTATTCAGATTGCCCACAACACAGTCTTCCATGAATGGACCAAACACATTGAAATTGATTGTCACTCTGTCCGCCAACATCTACAGTCTGGCTCTGTCTTGCTTCCTTTCGTCTCCTTGGCTTTACAACTTGCAAACTTTTTCACCAAGACTCACACTACCACTCGGTTTCAGTTTCTTCTTGACAAACTCTCCATGTTTTCTGTTAAAACACCTTGAGTTAGAGCGGGGGTGTGAAAATATATGTATACATGGTATACTTGTGTATATTAGGAATTAGGCAAATTACGTAAGATTGTGGTGATGTAAATAGGAATGAATCTGTATTTCCTTTTTCAGTCGTAGGTTAGGGTTATATATTGATGACCTCTTTGTATATGATATTCATTGAATACAAGTTATAATCTTCAGAAACTTACAGGGGGCACTTTGACAAATGATTCATTGCAAAAGAGGAGACCCTCGCGGTATCTTAATTCTCAATGGTGCATTATGTGTTGTAAAAGTGGAGAATCTCTGGGTCTTCTCTTTTTGCACTGCTAGGTGGCTAGGCGGTTGTGGCATATGGTGTTTGAATTGGGTAGTGTGATGTGGGTGGCCTCAAAAGGATGTGTTCAAATGCTATTATTTGATTTTCAAATTTTTGGAAGGTTGAAAAGGGCTAAAGTGCTTTGGAGTAGTGTCGTCTTTGCAATTTTTTGGGTCATTTGGTTGGAAAGAAATGCACATGTTTTCAAAGGAGTTGCCCGAGATATAGACTATTTATTGGATAGGGTGAGATACTTGGCGTCTTTTTAGGCCTCAGCGAGCTCAGTATTTCGAGGGATTCTGCTTTTTTTTATTGCTACCAATTGGGTGTCAGTTTGTACTGTGTAGTAATAGTTGTTTGTCTTTTTGTATTTTCTTTTGTCTCTTTTTGGTTTTCTTTCCATCTTTCTTGTAGAGGATGCCTTATCCTCTTTTTTCTTGGCCTTGAGCCTTAATATATCTTTGTTTGTTGCTGATTAAAAAAAAAGTGTCAAGACTCAACCCCCAACATTGTGTAGGTACCAATGGACATCCGTCGGTGTGAGCGTCAGGATGTGGTTTATTTTGTTAAGTATAGACCCTAGGTTAATCTGGGCCTGCATGCCTTTTCACCTTTTGTTGGATTATTGTATTATTTAATTTCAGGTTTGTAACTTGAATATTTATTTCTGTTATTGCATGATATACTTCACTTTGTTGGTTTGTGCGCCAAGTGAGGATGTGTTTAGAATGTGAGAGAACACTAGAGTTTGTGAACTTAAAGGGTGAATTATTTCAAAAGGTATTAAATGGCACGTTTCTCAATGCAAGCCGAATTTTATCAAAAACACCTTGTTTTGTCACCTAAAGTTGAGTTAGGCTCTATAAAGGAAAAATGGACATGTTTTCCAACCGCATCCAATCTAAGGCCATTGGGCACATTTTACGAGGCAAGCCTAATTTTGATAATTTAATGAGAATTGGCTAAGAAAAGTGATTTCGAGTATGAACTATTACTAAGCAATAAAAAGAGTTTTATTTAACAAGCTCACGCTTAGGTTAATTATTTTCTGCCTAATTGATCTTTGAAAATTGAGGCGTGACAACAGGAATATGCCATGCATGTATATATTCGATGTATATGCATATGGGATATTCCAAGATGCTAGGGGGACCTGCGGCCGCCTCATACCACCTGCTGAAGCATGTATGACCTGTGGCCTAAGGTTAAGCCAATGGTGGCCGTAGAGTTTGTCTTGCCGGGTGAGCTGCCGCAGGTATGATCTTGTCTACATAAGCAACCACAGTTATGATCTTGCTCACGTGATCATCTGTGGATATGATGAGCATCTGCAGATATGCTCTAGCCCATGTGATCATCCGCAGGTTTGTAAAACCTGCAGAGTGTCATAAATACCTGCAGCTGATGTTTTCTTGAATGTTCTCCCTCCTTTCATGCAATGCAACTTCGTCTTTGCTCACTTTTTTTAAAGAAACAAGGTTTTGGTTTTGAAAAGGTGAAGTTGGATTTGGTCAAATGCTCGAAATGACATCTTTAATCCTTGAGGACTCTTTTTCGAAAACATTTTAAGGCTTGAGAATGTATTTGGCTAAAGAGGGTTTAAGTTTGGGTACTTCCTCCATTTGAAAGGCTTGCTTGAAGATAATCGAGATCCATTTTTGTTTCATCATCGAGGGGTCACTTCAAGGGTGCCTGAGCTGAGTCGTAGGGCCGGTAAAAAATGGGGTGTCTACACTTGTGATTTGCTTAATTTGGTTATAGCCAGAGGCTCTAGTTCACTACAATTTGTTGTGTTTTTTATGCAAGATAGCGCTGTAAGGACTGTTTTGGGGCTGTGAAAGTGCTAAAATTTAAGAAAGAAAGAAAGAAAGGAGAAACGAAAAAGAAAGAAGAGAAGAAGATAGGTTTAGGCATCACACCTAGGGTTTGATTGCATCAGACAATTCATAAAGAAGCTTCAAAGCTCTCAAATTTTTATAAAATATCAACTCTCTTGAACTAAAAGCATTACATGATTTTATATAGACTTGAAACTTCCTAATTCAACCATAACCAAAAAATGAAACTACTAAAATATCTTTGATTTCTAAAACTAAATAAGAAACATAACTAAAACCCAATTAAATAACTTGACCCATAATATGACCCATGGGCAACCCCTACAACCCATATCAGCAAATATAAAATTTACCAAAAAACCCTTGACCTAAAAATCCTAGAAAATATAAACTAATCATAAAATGAGACTCTAATAATACTAAAAACATGATTATGAATGGTTCCTATCAGTTTTTCTTTGAAATCATTCCAATTTCCAAATATTGTCACTTCTTTAAATTTACTTTTCCTTGAGTTTCTTATATTTTGCATCAGTTTTGTTGTTTGTTATCAGGATATTTGTCTCCTTATCTGTCTAATTATTACTATAGGGCAAAGTGAAACATAGATTCAATTAATCACATTTCTGCAGACAGGTTCAATATTTCATCAAAAATATTAACCTTATTAACAGTTTGGAGTGAAGGGAACTAACGTCAATATTTCAAGTGTGATAGTTTGAGAGGAGGGGGGGGACTGACTTTTTCCCCTTTTATGTTTCCTAGACAGAACTATAGACATTTACTATTCTGTGTATGGAAGAAAATGCTGACCAATTAGATTATGATCCTTGATTTGTTTGAATGACTTGTTGGTTTTGGTCTGCATCCTCCAATTAGTTAATTTCGATCAGTTTTGACAAGATTTATAGGGTTATTCCGTATGACGCTGAAGTGGCTTTTAGAGTTTACTATTGAGGAGCTTGGATTTCTTTTTCTTTCTCTAGTTTCCAAAGCTAGTTGAGGGAACTGGGTTTCTTGTGTTGTTTACAAGTAGAGAATACAGACATAGTTTCCGAATATCTCAATGGTAGTTTGTTTGTAGGTTGTCATTCCTCGAAGCCCTAGACAAGCAAAAGGGTTATTATTATCATCCATACGTGACCCAAACCCTGTTGTCTTCTTTGAACCAAAGGTATTGCATTTATCTACATTTATTTCTTTGAGTCATTTGATCGAATCATATCAAATGATAATTGTAAGATCATAATTAATTTTAATGTCTTGGACTTTCAGTGGCTTTACCGTTTGGCCGTGGAAGAGGTTCCAGAGCATGATTATATGTTGCCTCTATCAGAGGCAGAGGTATGCTATTTTTAGTTCTATAATTGGTTGCGGATACTAAATCTGAAGAAATTGCAAAATTCAAATTCAGGTGATTCGAGAAGGTAGTGACATAACACTGGTTGGATGGGGAGCTCAGCTATCTGTCATGGAACAGGCCTGTGTTGAGGCAGAAAAGGTAAATGTTTCTTTTGATAAAATTCTTCTATTTTGTTAATGTTCTTTTATTATAGAAGAAATTTAATATTGTATAATTTAAGTATACAATCAATTATCCTCAATTTATCAACAAATATAAACATTTTGGAATGAATTTTCAAGTTGTCATTAGAGTTAAAAAGAATGTTTTGAGTGTTTTTTATACTTCTTGGAGTCCCATTCGTTTTTGCTCTCTTCTGTTGTTTAAAATTTTCAAATGATGTAGGATATATTTCTGATTAACTTCCAAATCCCAAAAATTATTCACATCAAAATAATCAGAAATATGTTAACAGGTGGTGTTTACTTTGTTTCATTATGAATTATTATTTGTAATTTGCACATGCTATACAGTAATTTAAACTTCAAGATTTTGACCCTCTTTCTCTGAATTTTGTGTGTGTGTGAACGCAACACACCCGTACTTGTGTCTGTATATTGGTTAATTGACTCATGGAGGTTTGCAGGATGGAATTTCTTGTGAACTGATAGATCTAAAAACTCTAATACCTTGGGACAAGGAAACAGTAGAGACCTCCGTTAAAAAGACTGGAAGGCTTCTTGTAAGTATTACAATCAATGCAAATATGCTTCCTGAAAGATGTGTTGCAACTCTTGGTGATCTGTCCGGTTTTTTATTTGTAGATTAGTCATGAAGCTCCAGTAACTGGTGGATTTGGCGCTGAAATTTCTGCTTCCATTGTCGAACGTTGCTTCTTGAGGGTAAATTTGGCACAATTCCATTGCTTATTTCCCTATAGAGTTTATTATTAGTTGGTTGCCTTCAGTAAAATGCCAAGCTTGGATTTCTTTATGGGTGCTTGATATAATGATGTAGTAGCCAATGTTTTGAAACCAGACCATTGAGTAAACCAAAAAATATGCCACGTTAAGGGTTATTAGTTCAACTATTGGGTCAACCAGAATCAAATCGTGAAATATAAGTATTAAAATTATTATACAAAAAAAAAAAAAAGAATTTATTTAAAAACTTAAATTTTCTAAAACATCCACCACCAAAGACAAAAATATGAAAGAAAAACCAATGCAGGTATCAACTCAAGTTCTCAATCAAATTTTATAATCACTTGTATTTAAATAAGGAAAATACTAATACTGAATAACAAAAACATGCACCCAATCCTAGTTTTTGGATCACAGGCACACAAAGGAGGATTAGAATGGGGGCTACCAGCTTTAGATGCATCGGGTAGAGGAGGAGATGCATGAGCAGTACTCACACTTGTTTGCGTAATGTGAGCAAGGTGTTTCTAGGGTGAGACTTTCTTTTTGGGGGGGATGGGGGAGGATGTAAAATCCCCATCCAACTAATCTTTCAACAGTATTTCTGCATTTTTCATTTTTGGAATTTTAGTAATATATTAAAATTAATAAAATAAATGGTGAAAATAAAATTGATTAAAACATGCTTGTCTGACTTCAAAAATCACATTGTTGCAAAATTAATTGATTTAAGAAATTTTTAGCAATATTTGAAATTTTAAAATTTTAGAATTTAGGTGAAATAATTAAATATAATAAAATTGGAAGTGTCATTTTTGTAAATTTTAGACACCCATTTGCATTAGGTTTATATGCATGGCTATGTGACTCATAAGGAGAAATTCTAGCTTTTGGGGGTGCTACCCGTTGGAGGTGTTTGCCAGTGGATTCCAGTGTAGGTTCTCTCTCCTACTTTTTCTCTTCTATGTTTTCTCCTTTTTTTGGACCTAGTGGGCAAGTAGTCTCCTCCTGGCAGCATTTCAAATATAGCATGTGTAGCTTTTTCTTGATAAGAGAAGAGGCAATATCCTCAGTTAAGTTCAATAGTTTTCAACTTTTCACGGTAGGGATGAATGAATCTCAAACACATTATCCTTTTGAAAATTAACTCTCTTTAATGGTGACAACTAGGAGTTCAACTCGATACAAATAACCAAAAACGGTGTCTGCTTACTTTGGCCATCTTTGTTTTGACAGTGTTGGGATTAAGTTAACTTCAGTTGCCCTTAATAATTGCACTAAATTATTTTAGAGGAATATATTTAGACCTAGAATTACTTGACTATTACTCATCAACCCCTCAAACTCAAGTAGATCAAATTTGAGTTTCCCAAACTGAAATCTGTAAATGAATTTGACACATCTCAATAATTAAAAAGCACAACAGGGTTACACTAACATTTCAACTTGTGGTAACCGAAATCATAAAGAATGACGCCAGATGTGCCTATGAGCAACAAATGTCTAAAGTCAAGGAAATAAAAGGCGCAGACATGTAAAGTGTCACTAGCTTTTTTAGGGGGTTCGTAAATTTGTCGTGAGCTGCATACAAGCCAATCCGAGCCAAGTTTAGGAGTGTTAGAGCTTGATTAGATAAAAATTAGTTAAGCTTAAAAAATGGTGCTGGAGCTGGAGCTGGAGGTTGAAAAGAAAAGCCAAACTTAAAATACTAAGCATATTAAGAGAAAAAAAAAGTGTAAATTATGAGCAGAATATAAAAGAATACTCATATTAATACTAAATTTCATCAATCAAATATGTAAATTTACACAAATACCAAACATAAATAGAGAAATAAAATAAATTAATGAAAATATTTTTGATATATTATTAATATTTATATTTATAAATATTAATTGTTTCACTAGCCTTATCAAGCAGAGCTTGGGTCTATTTGAGTTAGGCTCGAGGTTGTTCATTTAGCAAATGAGCCAAGTTTGAGCTATTTATGAACAACTTAGCTCATTTGCAACAATGTTATTTTGTTTTGGAATGCACGTTCCGAAATATGGTGCACTTTCGTTACAAACCCAAAAGTTTTTTTTCAATAGATTTACTAAGAGTAATGATATACAAACAAAAAAATTATACAAAAAGATGTGGCTCAAGGTGGACTTTTTACTTTAAAATAAAACACCCATGAAAATGAATTTATTTACCAAAATGATATTGCCACATCATTCTTGTGGAGCTTTTTCCTTAAAAAAATATTAACGAAGAAGGGAAAAAAAATTCAAATATAGCATACTAAAATCAAAAGTGATTGAAGTTTTGACAGAACAAAACATCAAAAATGGATCATAATGGTTATAGTATCGTGTTGCTACATGATTAATTTGGAGAAAAATCCTACATTTTATTAGATTTCTAATTGTTGAAAGAAAATTTTTATAGCAGAACTTTAAATTCTTATAGTGTAATGTATACAAATCTACTCATATTGTACAATATTTTAGAGCATTTAACATACCCCGTTCCTGATCCACTTGCCAATCCACATTCCAAATAACATAGGTTTGCAACCCTAGGCAGAAACAGAGAGAGGTCATTTGAGGAAACTTTCAAAAGAAGGTCTCAAGAGCTTGAAGGGATGTTTTACTCTAGGAAAGAGAGGAAATTAAGAATGTTAGAGTGCTCTGTAAATTATGGCAAGAAGGAAGCTGTGGTTTAGAGGGGCAGTGTGATGGGAGCTGGCCCGGGCTAGGTTTATACTTGGTGTCTTTCCGTAGTGATTGGTGGTTCTTTTTTTTTTTTTCTCCGCAGACATGTAAGCATCTGGTCAGGCGTAACAAAATTCATCAAATGAATCGATTAGCACAAACCAAAGTGACTATCAGAAGGTGGTGGAGTGAGATGAAGTCAGGGGGGTTCACATGGTACTGTAATCCAAAGACAGACGAACAAAAGCAGATGCAATGAGACTTTGAAATAAACTTATTTAGAAGCGATATTGCATTAAAATTTTGATACCTCGTAAAATATCTTTGGATAAACTGTAATTTTGCTTCAATTTTTCAGAAACATTAGTGGTTTTGTAGTCTTGCTATACTATTCAAAATACTTTAACTGAGCTCAAATTACTTGCATAGTACTTTTAAAGACATTGCTTGGAAGTATCGATGTTACATGATATAATAATAGCGCATATGGATTGATCTAACTAGTCTTTTTTGTCTGATGTCGAAAACCTAATTTGGGATGGGGGGTTTTGCAGTTAGAAGCTCCAGTGGCTAGAATTTGTGGGCTGGACACTCCTTTTCCTCTTGTTTTTGAACCCTTCTACATGCCCACCAAGAACAAGGTATTACAAAATCGTTTTTGCACAGAAGCATTCATATTCCTATATGTAATGTATAATACTCCCATGTGTCAGATATATAAGTTGTAGTTTGTCACTGACAATGGAGGACTCTCTGCTTGCTCCTTGCTCCTCACTCTACTTTTAATGCAGATATTGGATGCAATCAAATCAACAGTGAATTACTGAGCAACCGACTCTGCTCTGCTTTGCTCTGCCCCCTCAATATGTAAGTTGTGTTCCGTTCATTAGACAGATGATGTGATGTGATCATCAACAGCAGCGTTGTGTAGATTATGAGAAGTGGTGGACAAAAATGGAAGAGAAAAGCCAAGAAACAAAAATACTTTTTGGTCGTGTCTTGTCCCAATCCCATTCCACACTGAATGTGTAGTATGTATTTATGTATGTACTGTATGCAACAAGAGATTATGAGTGATTCTTGCCATTCTGGTGGAAAATAAATATTGATAGTCTAATAATAATGCTTAGTACAAGTACACTTGGTGAGAAATTTTTTTGATTTTCTTGAAGTGGCCTCCCCTTTTATAATAATAATAATAATAATAATATTCTACGTATGCGGGAGGAGGGTAGTGATTACTGAATGTGAAATCTGTTGTTAATAATTCCCCACCAAATTTAGTAGGTACAATGATGATATTTTTTTGACAATTTGGGAACTGCAACTGAAAGTGTCCAACAACTGTTGCTCTTCTTAAGGTTGTGTTTGTTTAGTGATGGGAAAGAAAAGGCAGGGAACTGGTTTTCTTCTGTTCACTTGTCCCTCCTACCAAAACGTGATCCTATAATACTTGTTCCGTTCCATCAAAAATAAATAAATAAATAAATTACAATTATTTTATTTTATTTTATTTTTTTTTGAAGCCAAAAAGCAGGCAATATATTAAAAGAAAAACAGAGTACAAAAACAAAAAATAAAATAAAAACCTATTACAAATTACAAAAAGTCTTAGAAAACAGCCGTCGTTTGAGAAGATCAAAAATAAAATAAAAAAATCACAAAATTATGCTTGGTGAAAAAGTTGGAAACTAAGGGTTAGTTTGGGACATTCTAAAAAAGTGTACTTTTTGACTTAATGACTTATATGGATTGGATTTGATGTGATGTGTTAGAGAGGTGATGTGATTTAAATAAGATGATGTGAATTAAATAAGATAGTGGCTTTTTGTATTATTTAGGTTATGCCAAACTTGGCCTAAATTTTGTATAAACTTTCTAGCAAACTAAACAGATAATGGATAAAATAATTGGAAAATGTGCATATTTTTGTAAGATCACTTATGTAAGTTTGTGAAAAGAAGTTACGTAAGCTTGTGTATATGGTATGCATTGCACATTGAAAAAATTTCCTTCCTTAAGTGGTGTTATTTACTTGTGCTAATAATAGCATGGATTGCCTTTGAAATTTAATTTAGTTTAATTTAATGAGTTTTTGGCCAAAAAAGACTTTTGTTACAATTTTTAAATGCGAACAGGACAGTCGAAGGTTTTCTCATGCACCAAGCAACTTTATAATTCATTTATAAAAATGTCCTTGTTTCTTAAAACCTTGAAAAAAACATCAATGTGCAATGTATACCGTATATAATCTTACATAAAATTACATAAATTTTTACGAATTTATATAATTGAATTCACAAAAATGTGTAAGTTGAATACAAATTCGCGTAATCACGTAAGTTCTCATGAACTTAAGCAAATTTATATTCAACTTACATAATTTTGTGTAGAGTTACATATGGTGTGCATTGCACACCGGAACATTTCCCATTAAGAAAAGGCAATAATATCCGAAAGGAAAATAAGCAGAGGCAATAAATAGCGTTAATTCCTTCAGGATGATAGCAAAAAAAGAGCTGTGCTTTAGCTTTAGCTTTAGAATGAAGAGTGACTTAGCAGGTAGCAGCAAGAGTGAAACGACTTTTCTTGGAAGAGTAGAGATCAAAGAGCCGCCAAAGATAAAAAAATTATTATTAGGTGTACACTTTTCAAGAAACAGAGAGTACAAGGAGGCTGAGGTTATTAGCTCAGTTTGTTGAACATTAATTCAACTTTAGATTTGTAGGTAAACTTGTTTTAAATGATGAATCCATGTTACTGAAGGAGCATTCCTACTAGTTAATGCAGCAGCCATCATAGGCTTTGCTCAATTCATTTATACATTTGAGTTTATTCTGCTTTCATGATCCGTAAATCCCAAACTACTTTCTCTCTCAAATTAATTTTGAGAGAGAGAGAGAGAGAGAGAGAAAGAGAGAGAACATCATAACATTTCATTTTCTTTTTTTAAAAAGCATGTAATGCATAACATCCAAAATTCAATCCAGTAGTTGAAGAAGAAGTTTCACCATATTTGTATTACTATCTTGAATACTAGCTACAATTTTTGCTAGACTGGGGACGTCAAAATACAAAATTATTATATTTCAATCTCCAACCTACAACATCATCATATGCTCTACATTCTCCCCTCATTTTTCAGGAATTATGATTTACCTTCCAACTTACAACATCGTCATATGCTATAGCCTCCCCTACCAGTTGTTAACCAGTCCCCAAAATATCTGTTTTGAACCAATGCAAAGAGGAGAAATAGCTTGATCTTGAGATTCTCAAACATCGGCTAACTAGCACATTACTCATTGAAGTGGTGTTGAGAGTCACCTTGAATTAATTCACGTCATGGATCAATTGAACAATGTCTGCTTACTTTCTAATCCTTGAGCTATACCATTTTCTTCAAGATTCTTGACAAACGTACTAAGGCAACCATTGATTATACGAGGGGCTGCCCCATCACAGAAGCGTTTTGCAATATCGACAGCCTTCATCAATACCCACATACAATTGAATTAAAAAAGTGGACAAAGAACATGGAAACATAATAAACAGGAGAAAAATATTAGTCAAGAAACAAAAATTGCAAGGAAAACCTCATTGATGACTATTTGGTGCCTTGTTCCCAGCACTGTTATTTCAGACATGGCCAAGTGAAGAATACATAGCTCCAAGATTCTGCCCGCTGGCTCATTCTGAACAATAAAGAAACTTTTAGGCATTAGAAAAGTAACATATGAAACTATCAACATTTACAGTCTAATAATAGCTTGGAGATACAAAACCAATAATTAAAGAAAAATTCTCAAGAACTTGTTTTCATTATTTGACGATAGTCTATAGACCAACATTGTGTTTTTTGAAGGATGATGATGCTGGTCAGTGTTATACACACACACACACACACATTTCTTCGTGTTCTGATTAGGGCTTTCGATCAGAGCCCAACAGCTTTTGATCAGAGCCCTAATGGGCTTCAACCATCATTTCTTTGAGTTTCTATCTTCATTTTCTCTTTTCTTCTGATTTCATTTCCCTTTTCTCTCTCTTCTCTTAGTCATGGATTAGGGTTTCTTTGTCACGCGGTTGATAGGGCTCTATTCTCCTTCACTTTTTTCTTCTTTGATGCTCTTTGTATTTGCTTTGTGCTTGGAGTTTTCCTTCTTTTTGTTCCTGCAATCAGGGTATCCATATCTAGGATTTTGGGGTTCGTTCTGGTTCTTGTCTTGATGTTCTTAGCAAGGACAGGAGAGTATTAGTTGAGGGACAGAGAAAGTTTGGCCATTTGAGGGTCTTTAAGTAGAATAACAAGGTGGTTAAAGAAAGGGTGAGAGGAAAGTTCAAGATAGAGAGAGTAGAAGGGTAGTGAATCTTCTATGCAACTTTCATGCTATTTTGCTCTGAATTGATCAGCAAAGCTTAGCTATGTTGGGAGAATCATTGGTTTCTTGACCCGAATTGCGTTTGTTGTGCTTCTGAAGTCGTGATTGAAGTATCAGTTACTAGGTGAATCATTGGTTTCTCGACTCGTCTCTATCGAGTGCAATGATGTTAGAATTTGAAGCTACACAGAATTCCGATTTTCATTTTTCTTTCCAAGATTGAATTGAAGCAGCCAAGCTGTAACCCATTGGTTTTGGCCCAAAACTTTTGGGGAATGATGTGGCATGTGAAATGGAGAGGTTGAAAGCACATGAGACAGGAAAAGTGTTATAGTGAAGGGGGCTTCTTGGTGAAAATCAGCGAAGTGGAGACCTTTTGAATTTCAATTTGAAGAATGGATGTGAGGGTGCCACGGCTCAGGTCTCTTTCAGGCCAAGTCTGGGGTGGTTCACGTTTCCAATCATTTTCGGAGCGGTCTCGGCACATATGGTTGCATAGGTTGATTATAGTAAGAGGGTTGTGGTTGATGCTGGTGGTGGTCCCAATTCGGTTGGAGGGTTGGTTGGCGATGTAGTTGGGCCTGCTAATAATTTGGGTGGATTCAGTGCTCACAGAGATACGAAGAGCAGACTACTCACACAAAAAGAGGAAATAAACTTCTTACAAAGAATAAACAGGTACCCCTACTATGCCTTAGGAATGGCAATGGGGGCAATAGGGCGGATAATTTTCCTGTCCCCCATTCCCCATCCCCTGATGGGTTTGGGTTTTCCCCAACCCGACTTGATTTTTTTTTTTTTTTTTTTGAGGTTCACAACCAAAGCCAAATACACATTCAATTTTATTTATTATTATTATTTTTTGATTCAACACCACAATCAAATACACATTGGTTAATTAATTAAGAAGGTTATTTTAAAGTAATCAAATTTATAATCTTGAGACAATCAAATAAGTTTTTATTAATCCAATAATGAACCATATCATTATAAAACAAGCAAGATATCAGATCTTCCAACCACAACCCCAATGGATAGTCTAACTCATTATTTCTTCAAAATCTCAAAACAAAAGATGCTCATGTCAAAGACAATTAATTCAATATTAATGCAAGGTACAATTAATTCACTACAGGGAAAAATAAATAAAATAAATCCATATCCTCCCAACTATCCCAACTAAATCGCACCAAACCCCCCATTTACCTTAAACAAATAAAAATAAAAGTAACAAACCACCTGACAAGAAACAGAGTCAACAAACCCACATGGATCTGTTCAGTATCAGCTTCTCTCTCTCTGTTTTCACTTTCAAGAGGTAAATCCACCGGATCACTCATTTCTTTCATCTGGGTTTTGGATTTAGTGTTTAGTTGGTTTCTCTCTCATTCTCATGTGCTTTGTTTGTTTCTCAGGAATTTCAGTAGCTACATTCAATTTCGTCAACAAATGTGACTACACAGTCTGGCCAGGCATTCTCGCAAAAGTCATTACAGGCTCCCGTATGGGTTTCTCTATCAGACCCAAAAACAAAGCAAAAATAGCTCAGAAATCAAAATATTAGAGAGAAAGAGTGTATACATTCCACACTAAGTATTTGAACGAGAGAGAGAGAAAGAGAAACGAGAGAAGAAGAGAGAAAGAGAGAACGAGAGAAGAAGAGAGAAAGAGAGAACGAGAGAGAGAACTCACCATGCTGGAGACAGCAGAGGGAGATCGCCGATGTTGGAGTGAGAGTGAGAGAGAGTGAGAAATGGAAACCTAGACGTAAACAGGGATGTCAAAACATATGGCAAAATGGGCAGGTACCCATTCCCAACCCATCCCCAATGGAGATTTAAATCATGACACCGACCATTGGTTAGGGTCTCCATTGCCAATTCTACTATGCCTATTTCACTTGGTGAGCATCCTTTTCCTCTCAACATATAAATACTGGTTTTTATGCAACACAACAAAAATAAGTGGGACGAGATTAGAAGAGTGAGCCTAATTATGGATCCATTAGTTCAGTAGGTAGGTGGAGGGATTCAACAAAAAGTGATGGTTATCAATTTGGGCAGGATCTATGGGAAATTGTTGACGGCAAGGATGTTGTCCCACCTGGAGTAGGGAATGCAGAAGCCTTGCTCTAATGGAGGATCAAGGCTGGAAAAGCGATGTTTGTGTTAAGGACAACTATCCAAATAGAGTTATTGGAGTATATTCAGGAAGCTACTACTCCAAAAGCAGTTTGGGACACATTTGCGGCGTTATTTTCAAAGACGAATGATGTGCGACTCCAATATCTAGAGAACGAGCTTGCGACAGTCACACAAGGGTTGATGACTATCAGCCAATATTTTCTGAAGGTAAAGACTCTTTATAATGAAATTTCACAATTTGATCCCGAGTCAAAAATTAGTGAATCCAGAATGAGGCGCATTATCACTCGAGGTTTACAACCCGAGTATAATGAATTTATGGCTGCCATTAGAGCATGGTTCACTCAACCATCATTGGTCGAGCTAGAAAGTCCATTGGCGAATCAAGAAACTCTGGCAAAGCAAATGGCTAAAGTCACACTAAAGAATGAAAGCGAAGAGAAAGTGTTATTTAGAAGCAACAGAAGAGATGGACCGAAGTGGCTAAAATATGAACGATTGAAGAAAGAAGAAGATGAGAGATCGCAGGATGATCAAAGTTATCAACAAGGAGTTCGACATGACAGGAATGAAAATGATTGAAGACCTACTAGATTTGGACGACGGAGCAGAGAATGCTTCAATTGTGGCAAGATTGGCCACTGCGCAAAAGATTGTCAGCTAAAAAGAAGACCAGTCGAAGGCAATGTGGTAACATCCAACGGCTACCATGATGAGAGTGAAGAAGAATGGGATTTCCAAGCTTCGTGTGTAATGTTTGAGACCACAAAACTAAGCTACTTAGAAGAAGAGCTTGAATTTGAAGAAGAATGGGACTTTGAAGCATCTCCTACAATGTTTGTGGTCACTAAAGCAGATTCAAAAAAAGAGATAGACTTTGATGAAGGTGAACAGGAGCAGTGCAACACAATTACCAAGAAAGTGGATGCATATTCTATAGCAAATGAGTCAGTTCTTGCAACGAATTCTCAATCTTCAAGAGTAAAAGAACCAAAAGCTCACCTACGAGAGAAGTTGGGGGAGCAAACAGAATAAGAAGTTGAAGAAGTGACAAATCTGCAACAACCAACATCATTAAAGCAAAGGGAACTCAATCAAAGGTACGCCGATACAACTTTTGCTAATCTGGATGCTTTAAAGAAGCACATAACATTTCAGGAAACAAACAGTTGGAGGAAGATGATGGAAGAAGAAGGTATTGCATCAAGGCAGAGTTAGACTTGGCATTTGAAACCTAAGCCCAATGCTGGAGATCGTATATGCAATCAAGAATCAAGTGTTCCTTGGATATGTGGTAGTGCATATCAACATATAAATATATATATATATGTATATATTAATAATAAATGAAAATACAAGAAGCTTCTAGGAACTAAGTCGGTGGACAGAACTGACTATCTTAGGTCGGTGGCAGCACCTATGTTGGGTCATCTTCAGTATGATGTATGTGCGAGAGAAAGCAGCAAGTGTATGTGTGATGTATGAGTGAGAGAAGTCCTGGTGTGTATATCAACGAGTGACGTGAGTGAAAGTGTGCAAGTGTAAAAGTGTCCAGCAAAGTGGTGAGCTAGTGTCACATCATTGTCATTGAGTCTTAAGTGTGAGAAGTTATAAGGTGTTTTGGTGTGTACACAATTATAGTGCACGAGTGTTTGTGTATAGGTTGATTAATAAAATATATTTGTGGTATAATTCTTGGATCTATCAGTGTGTCAAACTCAACATTGATCATATAAAACGGAGACCAACAAAGACAGTAGTGAAGAGATGCGATATAGTAACGGTAAAACTCAACATTGGTCATATAAAACGGAGACCAACAAAGGCAGTAGTGAAGAGATGCGATACAGTAACGGTAAAGGGAAGTGTTAGAGGAAGGGGCAAACTTAGATTGATGTAGGCTAGTATAGTAAATAGAGATATGAATCTCCTTAATTTGACTAACCAAATGGCCTTTGATAGAGTCGAGTGGAGAAGAAGAATTCATATAGCTGACCCTATTGGATGGGACTTAAGGTTTGGTTTGGTTTGGTTTGGTACATAACCTCCAAGTCATTGAGTCAAATTTTAAAATATTTTTTTTTCAACAAGAATACCCCTTAGCTTTTTTTAAGAGACAATTATAGAACCTATTTAAAAATTGCCTATTTCATTTGGCCAACAATTTTGGTCGCCAAATCCTTTTCCCCCTCTTCTAATGCATTCTTAATTATTAGATTAGATAAAAATTCATTTGTTTTGAGATTTTCAAATGATTCAATGGTTGAAAAAAATAGAGAAATTTGAAGAAAGAATCTTGGTCAATCCAATTTCTACACCTTATTTTCTTTATAATTGTTGTCCACCTAAAACAAGGACCAAAATGATGGAAAGAACATAGCTATATAACATGTTAGTTCTGAAAAGGGAGAAGTTCCTACAAAATTTAGGCATGAAGTCAATGGGCATGCCCAGAGGGAAAAATAAAAATATTGACGCAGAATATATATGTGATAGTTCTGGAAAAGTATAAATAAATACCTATCCAGAATCCTCCTCAGAAAGATGATAGTAAAGAAAGTAAAGAAGCACAAATTATCCATTTCATACGGTAAATTGCATATCAAACCTTCCAATTAGATGGGGCAACTTTGTCAATAACAAGAACATGACTGTCCCACCTATCTACAACTGCTACTAGAAGTTTCCTTGTGAAGCTGGGATGAAGAACAAATATAAATTAGTTATCTCACGTACATGACTTGCTGCAGGAAACAATTACAGCTGCAAAATGAATTGTTTAATTTATGTATACAAGGGGCTCACCGCAAAATTAGTTTGCTGTACACCAACTTTGGAGGAGCTGAAAGTACCTCTGCTTCTGAGATACAGAAAAGCACGTAATTATTTTTGCTTCTAGAAAGAACATTGTAGCGAAATTCACTTTCAAGAGTCATGAGAAAGGAATTTTAGGAAATGAACACTTACAAAAGCATTGAATAGTTGTTCATTTCGTATTAAACAGTTTTTCATGGCTAGGATGGAGTCTTTGCATGTATAAATGCCAGTACCCAAAGCATGGGCGGGTCCATATATACTCATGTGTGTTCAATTAACACCACTCAATTTGAAAAAATCATAGAAAATTTTATCCATATAGATTTTTAGGTAAAATTGAATCCACTGTGTGAGAACCAGAATTTTCAAATATATCAAATTATTTTAATGATTATATTGTATTTCAATTTTATTAAATTAATTGCGATAAATACATTTAGCTGCTTAATTCCTATAACCCCAATTATTATAATCAATAATAAGGTCACTTTAATAATAGTAATTCAATTATTAATTAATAATGTTATAAGGTCTCATAGCAGGTATTATTTTAATCCCTTATTTTATACTTTCTGTAAAACTTTTCTGTCTAACCGAATATTAATCTAAGAAACTAATTAAGGGAAATTCTATTTTGTGGAAAATCTTAGAATTTATGTGATAATCCTCAAGTCATCTTTAGTAACCTTTATTTTGGTTATCCTGCATGCCTTACTGATTTATGGTTATTTATTGTTGTACCCTATCATGGTATTAATTCTGATTTAAACTCAACTTAAAGTTGTGCGAATAAACCGGGTGGTATGGGGTATGCATAGTGACTCGAACGCAAGAATGAGAATGGCAGGTATTTCCAAAATAAATGTGAAAATGGATAAAAATATATATTTTTTAGGGTATGCCTGTGGGAATATTATGTTAATTATGGAAATATATCAATTAGGTTGATTATGAATATTAGATTGATTGTGTGAATATTAGATTGATTGTATTTCCTATTTCAAATTAGGGTTGGGATTGCTATATATATTGGTTGTAATCTTTGTATTAGCACAAGTTGAATATACAGATCATTCAAAAAAACTTACATGGTATCAGAGCTTGGTTTGAAACCCTAACTTGCTGATTCAAAACCCTTGTCTGCTATGAATCGCGATCAATCATCGCGCTTGCTTCATCCGGTCATCTGTGGTATCATCGTGTCTCTCTCGGTTCTCGTCAGCTTCATCTGGTCATCGCGACTCGTCGGCTTCACCTGGTCATCTCGACTCTCTCTCGGTTCATCTCGCTTCATCTGACCCTAGTTCTCACTCTCTCTCTTTGTGTTTTGCGACTATCAGTACTGTTATTTGGTTTAAACCCTTATTTCCTGTTTGGCCCACTTGTTAGTTATTAGTATACTTCGACCTATTTATTTTTGGTTTATTACAATGACGGACACCAAAATCCAAGCCATTAGATGTAAATTCACAGGTGCCAATTATACTTATTAGGCTAGTGTTATGAAGAATTTCCTTGGTCAAAAAAAATGGGGCTATGTTTTTGGTTCTGTTCCTCGTCCATTGGACCCGAAACAAGAAGGATATCTGACTTCCTGTGACACTTGGGATTGTGATAATGCCCAAGTTCTGACCTGGTTTCATAATTCTGTGGATGACCGTATTGGAATGATGTTTTCCAAATACAGTACTGCTAAGAAGGTGTGGAACTATTTATTAGGTGTGTATCAACAATCCAACTTTGCCAAACGGTATGAGTTGAAAAAAACTATTTAGAGTGCTCGTCAGTGGGATCAATCTATTCAAGACTTCTACATTGAGATGACAGGTCTCTGGGATCACTTGGCTCTCATGGAACCATCTAGCCTCAAGGTACTAGACGCTTATGTTGAGTTTCGTTAGTAAGGTTGTTTAGTGCAGTTCTTAACGGCTCGCTCCCCTCAATATGAGGCTATCCGTGGTGGCATCCTTCATCGGTCTCCTCTCCCCTCTGTGGATGCTATTGTTTGTGAGCTCCTCTCCAAGGAAACCCATCTTAAGACGGCCAGTCAAACTCTGTCTCCATTTGTCTTTTTGGCTCCTACTCAGCCTCCTCTGTTGTCGACCCCACCGCCTCATTAGCTTCAAGGCAATGCAAAGTCCAAGAAGGAGCCACTAGCCTTTGATAAGTGTGTTTTTTGCCATCAGAAGAGCCATTGGAAGTACAACTGTCCCAAGAAGGGACGTCGATCACTTTCGATCTTCTCGACCTCGAGACACGGTTTCACCCTCTTCTTTGCCGATATCATCTGCTCCGACTTCTGATCCTGACTTGGCTTCCTTGCGTGCCCAGATGGCTCAGCTTCAGCATCTCCTGTCCACCTCCCAGCCATCCTCATCTGCCTCTACTCTCACATCTATCAGTCAGCTTGACACCTCTGATTTTAATGTTATCTTTTCTTCTTCTATCTGTTTTGTGCAGGATCGAATGTCCAAGCAGCAGATTGGGACTAGCTGTAGAGTTGGAGATCTCCATGTGATAAAGAGCTTGCATCTACCTATGACAACCTCTCCGACTGCCTTTTCCTCTTTTCAGTTAGATTTTCTGTCCAGTCATTTCTACTTGTGACATTCTAGATTAAGACATTTGTTTACTAACCACTTACAGTCTTTAGCTCAATCAGATATATTGCGTAAAGTTTCTCCTAGCAAACGTACTAAATGCTGGGAGTGTAAACTTGCCAAAATGACAACCTTACCTTTTCATAAAAGTACTTCTATATCTAATACACCATTTTCTTTAGTTCATGCTGATGTTTGGGGCCCTTCTCCTGTTCTCACCAAAGGGGGTTCTGCATACTATGTATCATTTGTTGACAACTGCACCCATTATACTTGTGTTTATCTTATGACTCGTAAGTCCAATTTTTATCAAATATACCAAACTTTTCAATCTAGGATTACTACTCAGTTTGGATCTACAATTAAAGTGTTACAATCTGACTAGGGTGAGGAATATTTTAAAAATTAGTTCTGTCAGTATTTAGCCAATTTAGATACCATTCACCAAACTTCCTGTACAGATACACCTGCCAAAATAGTCGAGCCGAGCGTAAACACTGTCATCTCTTTGAGACAGCTAGATCTCTTCTTCTCTCTGCCTCAATTCCAGCTCCACTTTAGGGGAAGGCAGCTCTTATTGCTGCTTTTCTTCTCAACCGCATACCTACTCCCCTTCTTTCTGGTTGATCTCCTTATGAGGCTTTATTCTCCCAAATTCCTAATTACTCCCTCATTCGTGTGTTTGGATCTGCCTGCTTTGTACTTCTTCCCCGCAAAGATTGGACCAAACCTAGTGCCCGGTCTGTCCTCTGTCTGTGTCTTTTTGGGTTATAGTCCTACTCGAAAAGGCTATTAGTGTTACGACCTTGTTTCCCATCGTCTTAATGTCTTCCTTTATGTTTCTTTTCTCGAACATCTACCTTACTTTCAGCTTCCTCTTATCACTGCTCCAGTTTCCAAAGAGGATTTGGTTCATATTAATCTATTTCCTTTTGAAGCCCCTCCTAATGAGTACATGTCTACTATTTTCCCTAAACTTGTACCCTTTTTTCCTCCTACCACCCGTCATGCTGAGTCTTTCTCCACTAAACCCTATGAATCTGCTCCCTTTTCTCCTCCTTCTCCCCAACCTGCTCCTTCTCCTTCTTCTCATCCTCCTCCGTTGTTAGTTTATTCTCGTCTCCAGGCTCTCCCTCCACCAGCTGTCGCTGCCCCTACTACTAATCCTCCTGCTTCTAACGACTCTGATCCTGCTGCACCCCGATATCCTACTCGAGAACGTCATCCTCTAAACAGGTTAGATTAGTCTAATACATGTTTTTCTACTTCATATCGTACTTTTTTGTCTACTATTCATTCTTTTTCAGAACATTAGTCTTACAAAGAGGCCTGTCACGATCCCAATTGGGTTCGCACTATGGAGGATGAATTGTTTGCCTTGCAAAAGACTAACACTTGGGCGTTGGTCCTGTTGCCTGCTAGCAAGAATCTGGTTAGTTGAAAATGGATCTATAAAGTTGAGACTTATTCTAATGGTTCTCTCGAGCAATACAAAGCTCGCCTGATTGCCAAGGGTTTCTCGCGGGAGTATGACATTGATTTTAAGGAGATCTTTGCCCCTGTTGCCAAGATGACTACTGTTCGTATCTTGATTTCTATTACCGCTATTCGATATTGGCCTCTCTATCAGATGGACGTTAAGAATACTTTTCTTAATAGTCATTTCACCGAAGACGTCTACATGTGTCCACACCCTGGCCTTCCCCACTCCTCTGGATAGGTTTGTCATCTTCGGCGTGCTCTGTATGGTTTGATACAATCTCCTCGTACTTGGTATGATCGTTTTCAAACTACTATTACTGAGCTTAGATTTCATCCTTCTACTTCCGACTCTGTTTTGTTTCTGAGATATACCGCAGCTGATTTTGTTGCTCTCTTACTATGTGGATGATATGATCCTCACTAGCTCTGACTCTTCTGTTATCTCTGAGGTCAAACAGCATCTCTTCCGCACCTTCGAAATGAAGGATCTAGGTCCTTTGCAATATTTTCTTGGTATTGAGATTGCTTCTTCTCTAAAGGGCTATTTCTGTCTCAAGCTAAGTATGCTTATAAGGTCATTCATTGTGTTGGCCTTACTAATACTAAGGTTTCTAACACACCTACTGAGCTTAATGTGAAGCTCAACTCTACTGATGGTGTCTCTCTGGATGATCCCACTTTATATCGCGAGTTTATGGGTTACTTAGTCTATCTGACGGTTACTCATTCTAATTTTGCCTATGTTGTTCATGTGGTTAGCCAGTTTGTTTCTACTCCTCGCTCCACACATTGGGCTGCATTGGTTCAGATTCTTCACTATCTCCGAGGTACTATATTTTAGGGTTTATTATTGTCCTCTATTTCCTTTCTGGATTTGGTGGCCTATGTTGATTTTGATTAGGCTGGGGATGTTACTGATCGCAAGTCCACGTCTAGTTTGTATATTTCTTGGCGATTTCTTAATCTCTTGAAAAATGAAGAAACAAACTGTTGTTACTCGCTCTACTGCCGAAACTGAGTACCGTGCTATGGCTCATGCTCCTGCTGAGATTGTTTGGCTTCGTTGCCTCTTATCTGATTTAGGTGTCCCTCAGTCTTCTCTAACCTCCCTCTATTGTGACAACCGCAGTGCTATTTAGATTGCCCACAATACTGTCTTCTATGATTGGACGAAACACATTGAGATTGATTGTCACTTTGTTCGACAGTATCTGCAGTCTGGCTCTATCTTGCTTCATTTTGTCTCTTCGGCTTTGTAACTTGTGAACTTCTTCACCAAGACTCACACTACCGCTCGGTTTCAGTTTCTTCTTAACAAACTCTCAGTATTTTCTGCTAAAACACCTTGAGTTTGAGCGGATTGTGTATATTAGGAATTAGGAAAGATTGTGGTGTAAATATTTGAATTGGCTATATTTCCTTTTTTAGTCATAGATTTAGGGTTATATAGACTGATGAACTCCTTGTAAATATATACAATTGAATATATAGTTTCATTCAAAAACTTACAATACATACTTTTGAAACTGAACAACACAGCACACCACTAGATGTACACAGTTCCAAGTAGATTTCCTTGCTACTTGATATTAATTTATTTTCATAAATAAAGCTTAATTGATTGATTTTGTTCCCAATGCATCTACTGTATTGATTGATTATTTTTGTGTTTGTATTTGGTGGTAAAATCTTAGCCTAATAACATTGAGGCTATGGATTCAAGTCACGGGACAACCACTTTGTACACTATACCAAAAGTTAGGATATACCCAATCTTTCTCCTCCCAAACACACATTAATATATACTAATTGGGCGTTGGTTATTTCTTTATTATAGATTTCCTTGGGATGGCCCGGGATGAGGCAGTACTTGTGATATTTGTCTTGGGAGGACACATTTTATTTGGTGGTTTGATTTGATGGATGCTTTTGCACATATGCAAAATGATACTTATTCCACCAAAGTGTCTACCATTTCAATTTTCAACATCTCATGAGACTCAGGTGTATTTTATTATGACACAAAATTACATTTGTTTCGGTTCAGAGAGAAATATCAATAAAAACAGTAAGAATATAGTGAAACTGTTCTGGATCAGTATAATGTGTACATTAGTAACAGAAATTAAAGGACAATATACACATCACAGTGTATTCAATGTCCACGGGAGTATCAAAACTGCATAAAATGACTGTAAGAAAAAATAAACTGTGAGAAGAGAGCAAGTCTGAGAATGTTATTGTTTGTTGTAAAACCCACACCACATAGTAGTAAGAAGATGGACCTGAACCATGTATAAACTGATGGGACCAACAGAAATGATTAGAAAAACCAACAAATGGGATCGCATGGCTTGTAAAAGTAGGTAATTTATACATGTTAGTTAGCATTGCACTTACAGTTGTTAAACCAGTTTCTTAGCCCCCCCAAAAAAAATAAAAAATAAATAAAGAAAAAATAAATAAATGGAAATTTGGAAGCAATAGAGAGAGTGATAAATTACCAATTGCAGACTGGTTGGCATCATTACGCATAAGCTCATCGGCTTCTTCAACTGTCTCTGCTCTGACAGGGGGACCTCCGAAGCTCATGTGATTGTACTCCGTTAACAATGCCTTATCAAACTGAAACCCAGGTTCTGCCCAACAACAACAACAACCCAATCAATCAATCAGATAATCATTTTTATATTTATTATTTACCTCAAATACACAGGTATTTTTGTATATAGAGGATTTTGAAGATATGGGAAATATAGGCATGTATGTGGGTATGGGTGTGACCTCTTGGAGCATTCATTCGCTTTTCAAATAGCCGAACTGGATCAGAACCTTCTAAACATGCCGCATAAATGATTAACCTGACATCGGAATCGAAATATAGTTAGTTAGTTAGTTAGTTAGTTAGAGATGTGGATTAGGGGGAAAATAGACGATTCTAATAAGAGAGAGAGAGAGAGAGAGAGAGAGAGAGATACAGAGCGAGCTCTCGGGCGGCTCTGGGGCTGCAAAACCTCCCACTCTTGTCGATTTTGGGAAGAAATTCTTTCGAGGATGAGGATAAAGGGTGGTCCGCAGCAGCAGGCTTTTGGAGCACTTCCGCTTCCGCACGATGAAATGCGCGGTTTTGAGGGAGGAAACCAACAATTCGGCATTTCCCCAAAGGAGACGATGATGATGATGATGATGATGATGATGGTGATGAACGGTTATAATTCAAAACGAATTGGGGTTTCGCATAAGAGATCATATATGAACAATAACTACTACTACTACTCAGTACACACCTGCTTGCCGCCATTCTATTCTGTTCTTCCCCTCTCCTCTTCCTCTCTTTACCCTGACCAGACTGCTCCTTACCTACCTACTGCTTCAAATCATGACCTCCATAGCGCTTGGCATGCATACACGGATAACTCTTCTTTCTTTTTTTTTCTTTTTTTTTTTTTTTTTTTTGTCTCTTTTTCTTAATAGTAAATTTTAGGAGCTGACGTCATAAATTCAATTTGGATATATAATCTCTTTTTAAAATTTTAAAATATATATATAATAAATTTCATAAATTTATCATAATTATATTGGGGGAAAATTGGTGATAAATACAATTTGGAGAGTGTCTAAGGCATTAGGTTCAATGAATATTTTTTATTAGTGAAAAGTCCACTATTTGTAAAATAGTTTGGTGAGAAGTCCTTTTATTTGTTTTAAAATATATTTTATTTTTAAATTTACCCATTAATTTATCTGTTGACTTTTTTTGACTATCTGTTCAAATTTATATCTATATGTTCAAATTATATCCTATCTGTTCAAATTTATATCTATCTATTCAATTTTTTTTTTGCCCTTTCTTATTCAATTTTTTGTTATCTGTTGAAATTTTCCCTTACCAAGGCGATGATCTGTTCAATTTTTTTAACTATCCGTTGAAACATTTTTTTATCTGTTGAATTTTTATAACTTATTTTTTCTATTTGTTCAAACAGATCAAAGCAAAAAGCATAGATTGAACATTTTCTTATTTGTTGATGTGAAATATTTTAGAATACACCATCATATCCCAAACACCAAACAAAACTTGATTCAACAACACCTAGACCATACTCCATATCAGCATTTATGAAGCATAGATAGTAACTCCATTAAACTAGTAGAACTCCACTAAAGCAACAAATGTTGAAATCCACCCATATGCAAACACATCACCAACAATTGCCAAAAGGGAGAGAGAAAGAGAGAGAGGTGTTGGATCACTTTTTTCACTTTATTTATAGCTTTTGATTTCACACTTGGCATTGAAATTCATAGCCTCTATCTGTAGTCTCTCTAGATATCTATATCTATATACCCACATTAAGCATTTCAATCATCAATTCCTCATAAAAAAAAAATCAAAATTTACTATTAGGGTTTCAAAGAATATGAAGAAAATTAAAAGAGCATCACATGAAGGATCATGATACACCGACAATCATGCTGCAACTAGATCTGAGGGCGAAGTCTAGATTTAAAGAGAGAAATGTGGTGCGATAGATGTTTAGGAGAGCAAGAAAGACAAAGAGACAGAGGAGAAAGGAGTGGCCGAAGACCGTATAGACGACAGAGAAGAAGCGGTCAACGGCTGCATTAGAGTAGAAGTAGTCAACCGTGATGGCTATATTATGATGGCGTCAATGTTGACAAAGGAAGAAAAAAAGAGAGGCCATGGCAAAGGCGGGCGGCGGTGGTGGTAGTGGAATGGCGAAAGATGTGAGGAAGTGGTAGTGACAAAATGAGAGGGATGATGAGAGAAGTTGCGGAGAGGGAGATGGAGAGGGTAGGGTTTGGATTGGAAAATAATATATATACATGGGTAGTTTGGTCATTTTGCAAGAACTTGTCACGACCCAAACCCGGTATCCAAAAGTTTGGCGTCACAATAAGATAAAAATAAAATAATTCTAAAATTTCTGTAGTGGCAGCGTAACGAATAAATTAAATAAATTAAAATAAAATAAATGGGTACCAAAAGGTTTAATAAAAAAAAATAGTTATTTGAGCTTCATTTTATTACAAGAGTCTGATCATAACTACAGATAGTAAAAACAAAAAAAGAAAAAGAAAAAAAAAACACTGCGGTTTATTTCCAATCCCGATCGCTAAATCTCATCACCTGAAAAAGAATAACAGCTATAAGCACATTGCAGAGTGAGAAATATTATACAGTGAGCATGAAGGTTCCAAAAATCCATGGATAATTATTAGGCTAAACAGAAATTAGTTGGGTAACTGAAATACATAACTAAGTTTAATTAACATAAGTAAAATGCAGAATCATATAGCAAATAATCATAATCACAGTACAGAACAAAACAAAACGGGGGTCATTGGAGTGATAATCAAAACAGGGGTCAATGGATCCATGACAAACAGAAGATCGTAAAGTGACCAAACAGGGACTAATGGTTTATTTAAGTCCCCCAATGCGTGGGTCTCGTGGTGGTACTTACAGAACATAATCGTTTATAAAATCATTATCAAATAATTTCTAAAATTTAAACAAACATATCTATGGGTTTCAATTTAAGCAAATAGAGTTCAGAAAATAATCAACGTAATTGAAATATTAACATAACCATAAAGCATAAATTATATAAAATAAATTATGGTAACTCAAAACATTTGTAAAATATATTATGGTAACTCAAGGTATAATATAACTCACTTTAATATCAACCCTTAGCCTTTACTTTCCTACTATAAACTCCTCGCTATTAGTACGCTGCTCTTAATTATTTTTATCTCCTTATATTTTCGAAGATCTCTCAATCGTTCACTATTTATAGGTGGTAATTGCATGATTTTTTACATGTAGCTTGCTTAAAATTGGCCACCTGTCTAACAGGTGTCATTTCCCCCTTATCAAGCCTGGTGATTCACCTAGGCTACATGGCTTGGTCACCATCTTATATATTAGGATGGTGATAAGCCACCATTTTTTATTTTATTTTATTTTTTTATCTAAAATTTTATTTATTTACTCTTGGCCCACAGCTTAAAGTATTCACAAATAGGGATGTTATAATTACTAAGGAATTGTATTTATTTATTATATATATATATATACTTCCTATTCATGAGTAATTACTATAATCACAGTATTAAATTAAAAAAAAAAAAAAAATTGGGTGTTACAGAACTTGTTCCTTATAGACAAAGTATTTGAGAGCCTAAATCTTTAGGCAAAGAAAATCCAAGATTGCATTTATCACCTAAGCACCCTTATATTGGACTCTATTAATATTTTTAATTCTTATAGTACTTGCCCTTTTTTCATTAAAAAGTCTTTGATCGTGTAACAACCCTCGTACTGATTACCGTATAATCACTGAATTATATGCTGATTAATGCTAAACTGAACCGCTAATGACTGATAATTGAACTGATTAAAATCTTGATGATCGATTGAATCGAAACCTAAATCCTAATAAGACTGTCTATTGAATTGCATATTCTATCTGTTTGATTGTATGATTTTATCTGTTTGTAGTTTATGTTTAAACTACTAATTGAAGGCCTTATCGGCGGCCGAATTAGGAACCGTTTAGTGTTTTGTAATCAGGAGAATATTTGTGATTTAATGATATAATTATCTGAAAATTGATTAGGAATGATTAAATTAGATTAAAATGAATTAATTGAAGAGTTGGACTTAATTTCAGAAATGCCATTGAGTGGGTCTTTGTTTAAACTTATCATTTGTGCCTTATACACTTAGATAAACATCTTGATCAGCCTTTTCCCTATACCTCAAATCGACCATAGTAAGAGGGTTAGAGAGAGCATTGAATTTATCTTGAGAAATTGCTTGTAGACTTGAAGAACTTGTAGGAAATTGGCAAATTTAGCTTCCACACCTTGAATACAAGATTAAGGTAGGACATTCATCTCCTTATTGTTGTCCTTGAGCTAAGTTTTGCATGATTCATGCATCATTGTAGAGCTAAGACATGATTTTGCTCATATATGTTGAATTGAAGATCAATTGTTGCATGCATGGTTGAATTAGTGAAATTGGAGTTGAATTCATGCTTGAATCATACATGCATGTCCATGTTTATATTCTAGTTCATGTTTTCATAATGTTTTCCCACTAATGAGTCCCTTGGGACAAGAATTGAAGCTTAAATTTGATTTGAAGCTCATGCATTGCATGTTTTAAACTTGTTCTTGAAAATGGGTTTGAAAATGGATTTAATTGACTCACCTTTGGGGCTTGAATTCATAGATTGGCTTTTGAAACTTGTTATACATTGTTTTGGGATGTATTCCCCAGAATTTGAGCCCAAGAGGTCGAGTATTGAGTTGAGAATGCTTGGGTTGAGCTTGGAAGGCAAATCTGGAAATTCCAGATTTGGCTTCTTCGCCGAGCGGCGATTCTCGCCGAGCGACCAACGCTTTTCCTCCGAGCCCCGCCGAAGGATTGGTGGCTCGAGCGTAAAAATTGAGCATCCAGTACTTTTACTGTTTCATCAGACCGCTCGAGCGAAGGAAGGCTCGCTCGTGCGGACCCTTTGATTTTGGAAGCTCGCCGGCGAGCATCGAGAGCATCGCGCGTAAAATTGAGCATCCAAGATTTTTACTGTTTCATCGCATCGCCGGCGAAGGATTGTTCAGCGAAGCCTTTGATTTTGCAACCTCGCCGGCGAAGGAAGGCTCGCCGAAGCGAGGCCCCCTGCCAAAGAACTTTTGAAAAGTGCCTTCCGACTGTATTTTTGCATCCTCATCGCATCCTAGGCATTCTTAGGCCTAGTTTAAAGCATCTTAATGAGGATTTAAACATAGAACCACACCGAGGAATTTAGGGATGTAATTATCATCTTTTCGACTGTGAACTTAGTGTGTGTTCTATTTGTTAACTGTTTAGGGTTGGCTCACGGGGACGCGCTCTAGCTACTGATAGCCCAATCACTGTGAGTAACAGATTGTGTAAAGATATGTTCAAATGGTTTTATTTTGAATACTGAACTGAACTGGTTATTGAACTGATATTGTTTATTGAATGAATGTATGTCCTGTATTTCTAATCAGACAGGCATCCTTAGCACCCATCGTTATTGATCGTGTCAGAGCTCGCTCGGTTTCCTTGTGGAACCATACCGATTGATGGCCATCATTATTGTTGGGTTCTGCATGTCTGGTCCTTTTGGACCTACTGTTTATAGGCTAATGGATGTACCACATATGACTGATTGATTGAAATATTGATTGACTGAAATACTGAAAGATTGAAATACTGTATAATGAATTGATTTCATTACTGTAAGGGACATTCATTCATAACCTCTTTACACGTTATGTTATTCACTGGGCTTTAGCTCACTGTTATATATATATGTAGGTTCTCAGCAGCCAGACCGGAGCTAGGAGCGTGGGTTAGTCCCCAGTTTTGTCAAGCCAGCCAATGTGCCTCACTGTGAGGTTCCGAGACGCCATGCCATGGCTTGGGGTGTTTTTGTTTCCCCCACCTGTCTCCCTACTGTATTGTACCTTTTGTATAGACTGTTTGACTGTACTGTTATCGAGGGATTAAGTCCCCGTACTGACTGTTTGTAAATGATTGTATAGACTGTATATGGATTGTACTGTTTTGAACTGTATGAATGCATAAAATGTTTTTGACATACAGATTTTCACAGCTCAGTGGACACTAGTTACTTACTGTTTTGGCTTCCGCCAGCCTCAGACTCGATTGATCAGATATCTTGATCAGAGGCCTTCGGTAATCTCTTGACATGGCGATTCTGATGCTAAACCCATAGGGCCGGGTTTGGGTCGTGACAGATCGTATGAATAAAAAAATAATATTGTTACCTCTTTTATATTAAAATACATATATTTATCTAACCTAATATATCTTTGAGTGTTGATATCATCTGTATTAGTTTTTGTCTCTTTAACCTCACTAAAAAAATGTTAATATAATTATCTCAAAATTGTGAGGTTTGCTATATTTTCTCTAAATCCCAAGGGACATAAGTGTAATTTACCCATTCAAATTTCAAACTTATTTGGTAATTACTCCAGCTACTAAACACTTAAGGTTACAACGACATACATTTTCTAAACCAAACCAAACCAAGCCTTAAGTCCCATCAAATGGAGTCAGCTGCATGAATCTTTCTTTTCCATTCAACTCTATCCAAAGCCATTTTGTTAGTCAAATTAAGGAGATTCATATATCTATTTACTACACTAGACCAAGTCAATCTAGGTCTACTCCTTCTCCTAACACTACCATCTACCGTCACTGCATCGCATCTCTTTATTACTGCCTCTGTAGGTCTCCGTTGTATTTAACCAAACCATCTCAATCTATTTTCTCTCAACTTATTTTCTATTGGTACTACTCCTACCCATCCTTAAATATACTTATTCCTAACTCTGTCTTTTCTAGTCTTGCCATACATTCACCTTAGCGTTCTCATCTTAGCAACACTTATTTTATCTACATGTTGTTTTTTAGTTGCCCAATATTCCGTCCCATACAACATTGCTAGTCTAATAGTCGTTCTATTTCCCTTTTAGTCTAATGGGTACTCGTTTATCGCACAGTACCACTTAAGCCACTCTGCCTTAATTCTATGGACCACATCTGCTTCAATCTCCCTAGTCGTTGTGATAATCGATCATAAATTACAAAAATGTTCACTCTTGAGTAGTTTTTGGTTCTCAATTTTCACTTCTCTTCTGTTTTCATTGTTACTATTACTAAAATTATACTCCATATACTTTGTCTTAGTTGTCCTTATACTAAATCCTTTAGATTCAAGTGCTTCTCTCAAAGTCTTTAACTTAGTGTTAACCCTTTTTCTATTGTCATCTACTAACATGATATCATGTACAGAAAGCATACACCATGGCATATCATCCTGAATATTTCTCGTCAACTTGTTCATAACTAAAGTAAAAAATAAGGATTTAAGGTTGATCCTTGGTGTAACCCCATAGTAATTGGAAATTTAGTTGTCTCTCTGGCAGGTAATCTAATAGTGGTCATCATATCTTCATACATGTCCTTAATCACATCAATGTAGCCTTTTGTCGCCACTTTTTTCTCTAACACCCACCAAATTATATCCAAAGCCACTCTACCATATGCTTTCTCAAGATCGATAAAAACCATATGAATGTTTCTTTTCCTCCCTCTATACTTCTCTATTACTTTCCTCAAAAGATAGTTCGCTTCCATTGTTGACCTACCGGGTATTAGTCCAAATTGATTCTTTGACACATTTATTATATCTCGCAATCAATGTTCTATCACTCTCTCCCACACTTTCATTATATGACACATCAGCTTGATTCCTCTATATATAGACATCTTCTTATTCTTATATATTGGCACCAAAATACTCTTCCTCCAATCCTCTAGCATTTACCTAGTCAACAAAATTTTGCTAAATAACCTAGTCAACCAAACAATCTCCTTCGCACCCAAACATTTCCACGTTTTAATTGGTATATCATCGGGTCCTAAAGCTTTATTTGACTTCATCTTCTTAAGTGCAAACTCCACTTCAAAGTCCCTAATCCTACGATAGAACCTATAGCCCTAGTTTTTCTTATTACTGCTTACTTCCTCCTCTTTTGACCTACCTCCATGTTACTTATTTAACAACTTCTCAAAATAGTTCTTCCACCTCTCCTTAATCTCTTCATCCTTCACCAATACCTTAGAGTCCTCACCTCTGATGCCCTTAACCTGATTAAAATCTCTTGTTTTCCTCTCTCTTACCTTAGCAAGTTTGCATATCCTCTTATCTCCCTCTTTACTATCTAGTCTAGTGTATAGGTCATTATAGGCTTTCAACTTAGTCTCCCTCACTACTTTTTTGACCTCCTTATTGGCTAATCTGTAGCACTTAAAGTTTTCCTTAGTTCTATCATTCTGTCACTTTTTAAAGCTCTCTTTTTTCATCTTTATTACCGCTTCGACCTCCTCCTTCCACCACCAAGTTTCCCTAAAGTTGGATCCTTTTTCTTTTCGACTCTCCAAGAACTTCCCTTGAGATTCTCCTCATACAATTGGCTATCGAGTTCCACATAGTGTCAGCATTATCTTCCAAGGCCCAAGTACCTTCTTTATACACATAACTTAAAACCTTTTGACATGGTTAATGAAGGATAAATGACCTTCCTTTTGGAAATGACGAATTATGAATCGCATAGGAATAAGGTCAGGATTATTATTGTCAATGGAATTGAAAGACTAAGAACTTGTGTTCACCATTAGCGATGCATCGACTATTTGAGAATATGTGGACTATAGTTGAACAAAATTGTATGAGTCATGTGATTAATTGCTTTAGTATTACCATATTGTATGTTTGTTGTTACGAGGTTAATGCCGAGATATATTTTGATAACAACATAGACTAGGACGAATCACCCACTTAGGTTATTAATTGTTAAATGATAGAGAAATAAGTTCAACTTCTGTGAAGAAAATTGAATGGAAAGGAAGTTACCTAGGGAAGGAAATGAAATGAGACCAGGCAATGTGACTAATTTTCGGTACAAGTATCTTAAGTTTGGAGGACCAAACTTTCTAAGGAGAGAGACTATGACGACCCTACCACATATAATAATTAGCATTTAATTAATTAAGGAGGTTTGAATTTGAATTGTTCATTATTCTGGTTCAATTTAAGATTTATGGGAATTATTCTATCTGATTCGTGTATGATTTGATTAAGGATTTATTTTGGAATTAGAAATTGAAAGTCTAATGGCTCAAGAATGTGAAATTGATGAGTTGAATCAGTTTAATTCGAGTATCAAACTATATGGGAATTTAATTAAATATTCAATTCAGTTTAGTAAAATTAAGATTTGATCAATTGGGTCCAAATTGGAGTTACTAAGTTATGAGGATTGAGAATTAAGATTATCATGAATTAAATTTACTTATGAAGTGTCCAATTTGACTATGTAATTTATTGACGAAGATTTTGAGTTTGATTTGGAATTGAAGGCCTTAAAGATTTGGGAAACCAAAATTGATGATGGTAATAAGTTCAATTTGATATTTGGAGCCTTTTGGGAGTATGATTAAAAATCTGATTCAGATTGATAAATTTAATTATGATTGATAGAGCCTTAATTGAAGTTAATTTGACTAATTAAGTTATGTGGGATTTTTTTTATTAATTAAGACTTAATTGGAATTGGTCATATTAATTAAATCCGGTGTTGATTATAATTAGTTAAAATTAAGTGGAGTTTAATTAAGTTAATACATAAATCAGTAACTAAGTTAATTCTATTGATTTAGTTAAATGAGAAGAAGTGTACAGGGTCTTCCATTTTGTTGTATTGGAGTGTGTGCGTGCACGTGTACATGGAATAAAAGAAAGGAATGTAGTATATTCATATTAGCTGGAGAAGAGCCGAGAGAGAGAGAGAGAGAGAGAGAGAGAGAGAGAGAACTCAAGGCTTGCAAATTGAAGAAATAAGAAGGTAAAATAGAGGAAAATCAACCAAACATGCTGAAATTAAAGTTTAAGGTATGAAATTTATTCTTGATTTTTTGTAGAATTTTTGTATTACACTTGAAATTAAAGATGAATTTGGAATCAACATCATGTAATTGGAAGAAATTAAGACTAAATTTAAGAACATGAGCTAGGTCAATAAACATGAAAAATAATTTTAAGATTTCATTAAATTGAGTTTGATTGTGAACACTTTGATGTAATTGAGTTTTATGTTTGCATACACCATGAATTTTGAAGGAATTTAAGTCATTCAATTTTATACTACAAAAAAGAGAAAGAAAAAGTTTTGAAAACATTGAGTTCATGAAAAAAATTTAATCATGTAGTTAAATGAGGTTTTGATTTTGTTTTGAAACCTAAAAATTGGTTTGATCTTGATCCCTAATCCATGCATGTAATGTAATTTAAGAGTTTTATTTAATTTAAACATATTATGGAATATCTATGATCATAATTTAAGTTTTGGGTTTGTTATGAAGAAAAATTGATATAAATCTAAGTTAGGGCAAATTAAGAACTAAATTAAGAATTTAATTATGATTTAATTTGGAAATCTTTACATAAATGGAAGTTTTGGATTTAACTATATTAAATTGATAAGAGCTTGAGCAAATGGTTTCCAAATGATTATGAAATTATGTTTTCCAAAGTATATTCATGTTTTTGATTAAGCCATACTGGACCCAAAGTTTTGAAAATAAGTTTGGAAGCCATTTTTATAAAATTAAAAGTTCTGAAAATCGCAAATCGCTCGAGCTGTGAAATGATCGCTTGAGCAATCACCCTATGTTGTTACGTTTTGGAAAATCACTATGTGTTTGTATTTTCATTCTTATATTTTTACAAGTATTTCTAGGCATGATTTAAGCCTCGTGAGAGATTAATGAGTAACAATTGACACAAATAAATGAATAAGAAAGAGAAGTTATATGTGATAAAGGGAGTAATATTTGTATTTCGATATGTTTATGTGCTTTGTGTAGGTTGGACGCCCAAAGAGTTATATCGATACAACTCACTGTGAGTGACATTATTGTAAAGATATGTTCATATGAATTATATTTGAAATCTTATTTGATAAGTTATGATTTCTGAAATGATATTTTGCTTATATGAACGAATGTCCTATTTTTGAATCTACTATGGCATCCAAAGAAAGTCCTAAGTCATGGGGGACAACATATTAATGCGGGTCTATGACATATATGTGATTACGAGATTTCGCTAGCCACTTGACAAAGTGGTGTTATGTTTGATAATCTGTGTTCGGGACCGATTACTCTAGTCGAAAGACGATATGTTATGTTCTGTTGGATGTACCATTATTATGTTCAAATATGAGACTGATTTGTTATAATATGTTTTATATATATGATATGCTTGGAATTTGTTCACTAACCCATTTACCTTAATGTTATTCACTAAGCTCCAGCTCATTGTATTATTTATGTATGTAAGTAATCAGGTGCGTGATCAAGCTTAGAGCTTCTGCCTGGACTCTGTCTTGTCAGCAAACCTATGTGCCTTCTGTGGAGGTTCCGAATATGTCAAGTGGTCATGGTTATGTGATTAAAGTTTATGTTTTTGTTTTCTTGTTTTGGTTAAATAAGTTTTTGTTTATTTTGTAAATAGGGCTAAGTTCCTTTTTTGTATTATTTGTATAAATGTGATAATGTAAGGGTGATGTATGATATATGTATATAAATTTTAAAATTTTTCTATTCCATATATGTCTGCATAGCTCAATGGACATCATATATTTGTTATTTGCTTCCGTTAGCCCCTAATAATTTGATTTCTGTTTAAGAGGCTTTTGGTAATCTATGAATTATTGGCCCACTCTTGAAGGTTATCAAATACTAAACCTATAGGGGCGAATTTGGGTCGTGACAATTTAGCTCCTAATTGACCCACTCTTGAAGGTTATCAAATGCTCATATCTCTTCTTATACATAATATTGGCCACCACTAGGTCAGACGCCAACACAAAATCTAAAATACTTTCTCCAGCCGCATTTCTATTACCAAAACCATACCCACCTTGCACCATCTCATATCATAGTTTATCTACTCCTATATGGCCATTGAAATCACCACTTATAATTAGGTTCTCTCCTACGGGTATCTCTTGTAATACCTCATCCATTTGGTCCCAAAAAACTCTTTTAGTCTGATCATATAATCCTACTTAGGAAGGCGTATGCACTAATAATGTTCACTATATTCTCTCCAATAACTAGTTTAACTAACATAATCCTATCATATTTCCTAATGACTGTAACTACATTTTCTACAAGACCCTTGGCAACTATTATTTCTACCCCATTCCTGTGTCTATCATTACCACTATAATATAGCTTAAAATCGGTATCCTCTATTTCCCGAGCTTTCTCACCCATCCATTTAGTTTCTTGTACGCAAACTATACTAACTCTCATCCTAATCATGACATCTACCAATTCCAAAGTCTTACTAGTTAAAATTCCTATATTCCATGTGGCTACCCTAAACCTATAATCTTGGACTAGCTTTTTTATTCGCACTCGTCCAGAAAAAAGTGAAAACCATTGCCCATTTTTCACCCATTCAGGCATCAATGTGGCGCCCTTTGCTCACTTTTTAAAACACCTGGAGGTAGGCGCAACACATCACTTAAGGAGAACGGCCTAGTATTTAATCAATTTAGAGTATTAGGTTTCATGTCATAATGGATCCGAGCAGCTTTTTTTTACGTGTTGGCTGTCGGCTACCTAAAACACAACCTTCCTCTTTTACCCAGGCTTTTGACCGGCGGAGTTGTTAAGCAACCTCTGTAGAGTTAACGACATATTTTTTCTATTAGACAAATTTACTCTCTTTTCTTTTTTTTGGGTGCTAAAAAACTTTAAAATCATAATTTAAGTTTTACAAATCCGTTTTTAACAAAATTAATATCTATGGATTTGTTTTTTTCAAAATTGTTCAAATAAGATCAATTTTAAATATGAAATTTAAATAGAGAAAAAAAAGTTAATACAATGATTTTTCAACCAATTAAAACAATAGAACAATAGTTTTTGAGAAAAGAGCTCTCAGCAGTTTCAAATGGATAAATCTCGACAAAAATAAATGGAATAAAAAAAATGGTCCAAAATGAATTATCGAACACGAAGTAGTATGTTAAAATTTTAACATCATAAATGACTTTTTTGGTACAATTTCGGGTATCTATATGTCCAAATTCAGATTCCCATCTATCCAAATTATAAGGACAAAAAACTTAATATAATTTAAAAATTTTGGACAGATAGATAGGTTAAAAATATGGAGATAGATAGGTTCAAATATGGGAACAAATACATTAAAATAATTTAAACAAATAAGTTAAAATAATTTAGAAAAATAGGTTAAAAATTTTGGGATAGATAATTAAAATAATTTAGACAAATTGATTAAAAATATTGGGATACGTTAAAAAAATTTAGACAGCTAGCTAAAGATCTTGACACACAATTCAGATAGATAGGTTCAAATATTGAGACAGATAGATGAAATAATTTGGACAAATAGGTATGTTGTACAAAGAAAAAAAATCGTTTATGTTATTAAAACTTCAAGAGATAACTTTCCGCTCAATAGACCATTTTGGATTGTAAAAAAAATCATTCCATATATTTTTGCGAGATTTATCTATTTGAAATTATCGAAGATGGTTTTGAGCTTTTATTTTCACAAATTAAAAATGTTATTTCGTTCTTTTGATTGATCGAAAAATTAGTCTATTAACTTTATTTTTTTCTGAAATTTCATCCAATAGTTTTGTTTGAAAGATCTCGGAAAGACAAATCTACAAATATCAACTCTATTACAGATTTGTAAAACTCAAGTTATAAGATTTTAAAATTTGTTAGCACAAAATACATGATAAAAGGCAAAAATGTTAAGAATTGTCCTTTTCACAAAATATTCGAACTTACCAACCAATAAGTGTCATGCATATGTCCTTAAATCAACAAGGATGAAATCTTGAACTTGGGTTCCAAAATACTCCATGTGTTCAACTTTTCACCAAATATACATAACAATTGGTAGATATGATTACATCGTATTCTCTTAAATTTTGAATTTGAATAATAATTAATCCATACCTTTACAACTTTGTTACACTCCATTTGAATGGGATGATTTGATAAGTGTTGGAAATGGTTAGAAAATCTGGATAAAACCAGAATTTTTTGCTAAGTTTGGTTTAATATTTAGGTGGGACCCGAGTGTCGATTTTCGCGGGTCAAAGTGGTAACGTGTTCTATGCCGCGTTGTGATTCACGTGGTATATTTGGTTGCTCAAAACCATTACCGAGTGAATGGGAAATTGAAGCCAAAGTATGCTCCATGGAAATGGAGTTTTGGTGGAAAATCCTTACAGGTTTGAATAAGGCTTGTCCCACATTGATTTGGTAGGAAGTTTTGAATGTGTTTATAACGCATGGGATTGAAACTTGGGGTGTGCCCTAAGGGGTACCCAAGTGTTTTAGAGAGGGAGGTTATTGTGACAACCCTCACCACTGATTACTGATAAACTGTGACTGAACATGATAAGTAACTGATTAGGATGAAATCCTAAACTGATCGCATGAATATGTTATGCTAAATGCATTTCTATCTGTTTGTCATTGATTTATCTGTTCGTGTTTTAAGTTTCGAACTGTAAATTGAAGGCCTTATCGGCGGCCGAATCCGGAACCGATTAGTGTTTTGTGTCAATTAGAATTAATGTGATTTTATGGTAAATTTAGTTGGAATTTGATTTAGTATGATTAAATTGGATTAAATAATGTTAAATTACATTAGTTGGCTTAATTACCAAAATGCCATTGAGTGGCCATTTTCTACATTGTTGTTTGGACTTAATTGTGAGATCATTTCATCCTTTTCCTCAAGTCTTAACCGAGAGAAAGAGAGGGAGTTAGGAGAAAGCTTGTTTTCATCTAAAATTGGCTTGGAGGCTTAGGAGTTTGAAGGATTCCTTACATATTGAGCTTCTACATTTAAAATTGGAGACTTAAGGTAGAGAATTGACCTTCTTGTTTGTGAATTCAAGTTAGTTCTTGCATGGTCCATGGTTAATTAGTGATCTAAGTTAAGAATTAGCTTAATATGTTGAATTGAGTAGGAAATCATGCTTGCATGTATATATTCTTGTATTTTGAAGTTGATTTTCATGAAATCTTGCATGCAAGTTTACATTCTTGTTCTAGTCCATGAGTTCGTCATGGTTTTGAGTTTAATCTTGCTTTGGATCATGTTTTGAGGCATTAGAATTCACTAGAATTCATGCATGTCATATGTTCTTCATGTTTTGAAATTGTGTTTAATTGAACTACCTTTGGGCTTTGATTTCTCAAATTGATCTTTGAAACATGTCATATTATGAGTTTACAAGTGTTTTCCAAAAAATTAGCCCAAAAGGATCGAATTTGATGCTTTAAAGTTGAGTTTTGAGCTTGAGGTCCAAATCTGGAAATTCCAGATTTTGGACCCACACTCGAGCGTAGGACTTCACGCTCGAGCGTACACTCTGGGTTCATGCAGTCGGCTCGAGCGGGGAAAGTAACGCTTGAGCGTGAAATGCGTGTATCTAGTACTTTGCATGTGTTTACAGTCTGCTTGAGCGAGGGGATGCATGCTCGAGCGAGGACTTGTGTCTCACACTCAAACGGGGGTCGAGCACCCGTCGAGCGTGCATTTCATACATCCAGTACTTTTACAGTCCGCTCGAGCGAGGAAAGTCACGCTCGAGCGGAGCTCCTTTGTCTGCATGTCCGCTCGAGCGTAGAAATCCACGCTCGAGCGAGACCCCTGTTTTTTGAAAATTTTGAAAAGTGTTTTAAAGTACATCTTTGCATCCTCATTTCATCCTAGGCATTCCTAGGCCTAGTTTAAGGCATTTTAATGAGGATATTGATGTAGAACTACACCGAGTCAAGTTAGGGATTAAGTTATTAAACCCAAGTGTATAACTTAGTATGTGTTCATTCTATAATTGTAGGGTTGGCATCCGGGGACGCTCTATGAGTGACAATATTGTAAAGATATGTTGAATCATGAATATTTTCTGAATGAACAACTGTACTGCTTTCTGAAATGATATTTCTTACTGAATGAATGTTTGTCCTATTTGTGAACTGTATTTGTGGCATCCATAGCAATTTCTTTATTCAGTCTTGATCTTGCTCATCACAGAGATCTCTGTCGGTTCCCATGTTTGGAACCACTACTGTTTGCTGATATGATGGCCATCAACTGATTGTTCGGTCTGTTAAGACCTACTGTATTGTTTTGTTATTGGATGTACCACATATGACTATTATTGTTTTTGAATGACTGTTATGGCATGAAATATGAGCCACAAACTGAATGACTGATATACTGATAAATGACTGTTTTCAATACTGAAAGGACATTCATTCTCAACCTCTTTACGCATGTGTTATTCACTGGGTTTTAGCTCACTGCTCATATATATATGTAGGTGTTCAGGCACCGGATCGTTGCTAGGAGCGTCAGGCTAAGCTCTTATTTTGTCAAAGCCAACCTTTGTGCCTCACTTCGAAGTTCCAGACCTGTTCAAGCCAAGGCTGTTTTGGGGTGTTTTAGATTTCTCTTTTTTTTGCCTCTGTTTTGTAATACTGTATAGACTTGTACTGTACTGTTATGGTAGGGATTCGGTCCCTAACCTGATGTCTGTATTTGATGCATGTACTATACTGTTTTGGTTCTGAATGTGCATATGTATGAAAAGTCTTTTTGCATACAGACTGTCATAGCTTATTGGACATCTTCTATTACTGTTTTGGTTTCCGCCAGCCCCTGTACTCTGTATTATTATCTTTATTATTCAGCAGGCCTTCGGTAATCACGGATTACTGGCCGGTTACGGTGCTAAACCCATAGGGGCAGGTTTGGGTCATGACAGAGTGGTATCAGAGCGATATTAAACCACGAGTTATATTGCACACATGTGTCCAAATGAGCTATAGGATGTCCTAGAAAAGTAATTAGGACATTGCATGAGCATGAAAAGTGTGTGTGGCCATAACATGAATATACGTGTTAATGTGTTTAAGTATGCAACTACCTATGTTTATTATTATCATAATTGCCTATAGTGAAATGGATAACGCAAGAACTGCCGATGAAACTAAATCATCTGATGCCAGAATGGCAAGATTAGAAAGAATAGTGGAACTGTTGACCGAAGCCTTAAGGCAACAGCAACAACTAAGCAAATGCTTAACAAAAAATTTGATATGAAAGATATGGGGGTCGCAGATGTTACATTAGGAATGAAAATTACTAAAACATCTGATGGATATGCATTATCTCAATCTCATTATATTGAGAAAATTCTTGATAAATTTATCAAGAATGATATGAGTTTAGCTAGAACACCTGTAGACGTCAATCTTTATTTATCAAAAAATAAAGGTGATGCGGTGTCTCAGTTAAAATACTCCCAAATCATTGGAAGCCTAATGTACCTAATGAATTGTACTCGTCCTCACATATTGTCACGACCTAAACCCGCCCCTATAGGTTTGGCACCGTAACCGGCCAGTAATCCGAGAATTACCTACGGCCTCTGAATAGATTAACAAGTAGTAAGGGGCTACAGAAGCAATAATATAAATTAAACAAGGTCCAATGAGCTGTGATGACATACATAGGACAGAAAATTCAAAACTTATTTATATACATAAACATGCTAGTCAGATACCCCAATATGTACAAAATATTTACAACTTGTATTCCCAAGATCCGACATTACAAAACACAAACATTGACCAGCATGACGACAAAATAGCCATGGCGATAGGCTTCAGGCGGAACCTCCCCGGGAGGCGCAACAGGTGGCTGACCAAAACGGAACATAAGGCCATTAACTCTGGCCCGGGTCCTGTGCCGGCTCACCTACATATATATAGTAAACTGTGAGCGAAAGCCCAGTGAATAATAAACAAAGTAAAGGGGTTGTAATGAATGTGTCCATAGAGATTCAAAATTCATATCAAAGCCATACTTGTACAGATCATTTACAAAAATCAGAAGTCTTGCATAAATATGCGTGATACATTCATTAGCCCTCACAGACATCTGATTGACCCAAAGGATGCCATAAAGGCAAACAGTTGACTCACGTGCACGGAGACATTACAGTTGGCTCATGAGACGTACAGTTGGCCCATAAAGGGACGAAATAGAACATATTTGAGGCTAAGAATGTCACGAATACATTTCAGAAAACATTGGACAACCATTCATTCACACAAAAATATCATTTCAGAAAACAGATCTTGTTTCATCACACAAAAAGTAGATACAATTGAACATAACTTTACTAAGTTATTACTCATAGATGATTGATAGCTCTAACTAGGTAGGTGTAGACACCCCATTTTTGACCGACCTTAAGACTCAGACGTCGCCGATTGAGCGCTCGGTGATATTTGCATATTGTGCTCGTTCAGAAGTTTCAGAGTCTCGGCTGTGAGCCTTGCCTCCGGACTTCCAGACTCTTTCATGCTTTGCCTCGGTTTGCGAACCAGGCCTTATTTTCTCTGTTTTCTCTTGCCAAAGGGAGGGAGAGGTCTCGTAGACCATCTCTCAGTGGCCGTAGGCTACGTTTTGTGGTCGTAGGCCATTTTTCCCGTTTGGAGCCCAGTTTTCGATTTTTGGAGCCGTCGGCCGTGTGTCTTGGTTCGGGACCGCTTAACCACCTCTGTTTGCTCCAATTTTTGGCACACACCTTGTTTTCTCCCTTTTGAGGAACACTGTGGCCTGGGAGACCAACTTCGTGGTCATAGGCCATTCTTCTCGTTTGGAGCCCGGTTTCCGATTTTTGGAGCTGTCGGCTGTGTGTCTCGGTTCGGGACTACTTAACCACCTCCGTTTGCTCCAATTTTTGGCGCACACCTTATTTCCTCCCTTTTGAGGAACACTGTGGCCCGAGAGACCAACTTCATGGTCAAAACGCCACTTCCGAAATTTCCCCCCTTGTTTTGCTCCATTTAAATTGGTTTTTTTCCCCTCTTTTTTTCCTCCCTTTTTTTGGGTTTCAAAGATGAGTCCCTATAATGACCCCAACACGTATGGTGTAATTATCGTAATTAATTATGTGATTAGTTCAATTAGTTGGAGAATATCTGTTTGAACTGGAAAATATCTGTTGGAATTACGACTTCGGAACTGAAATTGATGACCGTAATGAGTTCAGAAAATGAAATTGAACACGCCTATGTGATACCGGAAATTTTTAGAACTGTCTGAGAAAATAATTTGAGGACTGAATTTCGTCTGATTCGCTAAGCTCCGTTTGGCTTGAGTTTATGGCACAATATTATATATAGATAAGGATAAAGGGTATGTTGACCATTGTGGACTCAAAAATAAAATAAAAGAAAATATCTTGGAAAGGGGAGAGAGAGAGAGAGAGAGAGAGAGAGAGAGAGAGAGAGAATTCGTGGGAGAGAGGAAATAAGGGGAAAGAAGAGGAAAGAAAGGGAAATCAAGCCTACCCTCTCCAATTAAGCAATCAAGGTAAGAATTTCTCTCTAATTTCTTGAAGTAAGGTTGATTTCTTCATGATCTCATGGTAAGGAAATGGAATGAAAGGGAAATTATGGATAATTGATGATTATGTGGTGTTTTACCCTATGGAACATCTATGAGCATATGTGGCATTATATCATGAATTTATGTTTTAACACATGGTTTTCTTGTATGATTTTCATTTTGAGAGAGAAACTCCATGGTTTTGAAATGAAGCTTTTGTGAGCATGATTATGGTTTTCTATTTTAACTCAAGCTTGATCTTTTATGTGATTCATGTGGGTTTAGTTTTAAAGCTTAATTTAAAGTGGTTTCAAGTGTTTTGGCCTTAAGTTTCTTGATTTTGGAAGTTGATTTTTGCAATTAGAGGCCACGGTTTAGCAGATTTTATGGACTGGTTTTTCTACCCAGATTTTCGCAGTCCGCTCGAGCGTAGTTTTCGCACATCCAGCATTTTTCTCACAGTTTTCAGTCCGCTCGAGCGGAGACCTATTTTTCAGACAATTTCAAAAAGTGTTTTAATGCATGATTTTGGCATCCTCATTGCATTTTTAGCATTCTTGAGGTTTGATTAAGTCATGATAATGAAGTTATGAGATTGAAACATCATTAAGAGCATACGTGGACTTGATTTGATAATGATATGTGTTAAAGGATCATGCTATACTGTTAATATTTGCAGGTCAAGCTGCGAAGACCGTACAACCGGTTTTGGAAAACCACTGTAAGTAACATTTCTGTAAAGTTATATTCATATAAAGTATGTTCTGAAATGTTACGTTATGATATGATATGATTGAATGATAATGTTTTCTGTGAACGAATGTCCTGATTTGCGAATCTAGTATGGCATCCATAGATAGTTCAGTCGTGGGGGCGAGAACATGCAGGCCCATGCGCTTTAGTCATGGGGGACGGCATGGAAGGACAAGCCCATGACCAGTTTACGAGATCTCGGTATGTGTTTAATCGGTGTCCGGGACCGGTTACTCTAGTCGTTAGTCGACACATGTTATGTTCTATGGAGTATGCCATTATGTATGTTCCGTGATGATTATGATTATATATATGAATGTTATGTTTTATGGATTTACATGAAATGTTGGAGTTCGTTCACTAACCCTTTACTTTAATGTTACTTGCTGAGCTCTAGCTCATTGTTTGTATTTATGTATTTATAGGTGAGCATTCAGGGAGTCAAGCCTAGGCGGGGTCTTGTCGAGCCGCCGTTTTGAAGCCTAACCAGATGTTTTGAGTGCCTCCGAGCTGGGGCTAGGCCTGGAAGGCCGTATGAGTTTTGTTTCAGTTGAATTTGGTGGCTTGTGCCTATATATTTTGTATATGAATTTTTGATCACATGTATGTATAGATAGTGGGTAAATTAACATATTTTTGGCATGTAATGTATGTTCATATTTATGCATAGCTCTTTGGACTATTGTAGTTCTGTTTTCGCTTCCGCGAGCCCCGATTAATTATGTTTTGTACAGTAAGGCCTGTGGTAATCTAGGATTACTGGCCGGTTACGATGCCAACCTTCTCGGGGCGGGTTTGGGTCGTGACAGTCCCTCTATATAATACACCATTGAGCTCCATTTTTAAGGGTTAGACACTTTTGGCTTAGGCTCATAACCCTCCTCCTCCCCCTCCTCCATAACTCTTCATTTTCAAGTTCAAACATCCATTTTCTTGCACCATTTGCACTACAACCCCTAGCCTATCACCTCCATTACTCATTTCAGTACCTTGGAGGACATTTGAAGAGGTTGAAAGCTCAGATTTTTAGACTAAAAGCTGCTGGAAAGTTGTTTTTCAAGGGTGAGTCCCTATTTCCCTTAAACTTGCACTTTTTTGCATGATTGTTTAGCTTTACTTGCAAGTATTTTTGGACTTCGAGCCAAACTGAAAAAGATCATATTTTGAGGTCATATTCATGTTTAATTAAGAACTTTTTGTTGTGTGAAGTCTTCTTCTCCCCCTTTTCTCTTTACCTCTCTTTTAGGGCCTATTCTTGCATGATATGTTAGCCCTGTTTTTAAGCATTTATGGGCTCTAATCCAAACTTTGAAGTGGAATTTTTTGAGTCCTTCTTCAACTTTGTTGAAGGGATATTCACTGTTTGAGGCTTCTATCTGTCACTTGCCTCTTTATCCCTCTTTTGGCCTTATTTTTGCATGTTTTGTTAGGTCCTTGTTCTTGTATTTATGGGCTCTGGTCCGAACTGTAAATAGCCTTATTTTGACCCCCTCTTCATATTTGATCAAGGGTCTTTTGCTGTTTGAGGCTTCCTTTTTTCTCTTTGTGTTTAAACCTCCTTTTAGACCTATTTTTGCATAATATTTTAAGCTTATTTTTGCACTGTTTTGGGTTTGATCATAAGCTGTAAAAGGTCATATTTTGGGCCCCTCTTCAACATTGTTGAAGGGCCCTTATCTGTTTGGGGCCGGCAGCCATCACTTCCTTCTTTGTCTCCCTTTTGGCCCATTTCTTGCATGGGAGCTTAGCCATACTTGTGTTTGTTTTTGTGGCTTATTGTAAACTGTAAAATACCATATTTTGGGCCCCTATTCAACATTTTAGAAGGGCCATTCTCTGTTTGAGGTCAGCAGCTGCTACTTGCTTCATTATCTCGCTTTCGGGGCCATTTTTGCATCCTAGCTTAGCCCCACTTGTGTTCATCTTTTGGCCTTTCTTAAAACTGAAAATATGCTTTTTTTGGGACTTCCTTGCTTCTGTCTTCATTCTTCATGATCAAATAATGCATGCTTTGTATAGCTATAAGCCATTCCATGTGCATAGTTTTGTGTTTCGGGACCATTTCATGCATCGGGTGCCATGTTTCCATGATTCGGGATTATTTTGCATCACATTTCAGTGCTAGAACTTGCATGTTCATATACCATGCTCCATGCCTTGCCATGCTTCGTTAGAGTAGCATTCGTGCCTTAGGTTCGGTCCTCGGTTTGCGTGCACGCGTCTCGAGTGTCTCATTTTCATCTAATGGCCTCTTATGTGAGTGTGGCTGAGGTCCACTTATGTTAGTGTAAGTCCATTATGCATTGTGTATGCCATTTTATCTCATAGCATTGTGTATGCTAGGTTGTATGTTAGCGCATTATGTATGCCATGTTATCTCGTGCATCGTGTATGCCATTTCATAGCATTTTGAATGTTAGGTTATATCTTAGTTGCATTTCATGCATGTCATGCATATTGCATTGTGTTCGGGATAGGAGTTACCCTGAGCACGGGAAACGAGGTACGTTTCGTACTCCGAGTGACGAAACGTATCTCAATTTCCCAGTCACCGACACTCCAGATCGTCCATGATGGAGTTAGGTCTTGTTGAGTTTTCATGTGCATTCATTCCATATTGAATTGTGCAATTCGACTCCTCGGCCATCATGTATCGAGATGTGTGATTGGTGGCACGAGGATCGAGGCATGCATACATTTGTGAAAATACATTGCCATGCCCCTTTCCTGCTCTCTTCAAAGAAATCAAGAATCGCCAGCCTTTCCGGCTTGGCACGCTTTTCAAAAACCATTGCAAAACAGAGGCTAATTGGGGCATCACAGTGGATTTCCGCGCAAAGGCAACCCGGATATGCATCATTTATCATCTGAAGAAGAGTCAAGGCAGTCCCTAGCTTGCATGCCAGTTTATTTTTTCTTAGTTAATTTGTTAATTAGTTAGGAATTTGTACATATTTTGGACTGTATTATTTATTTGGACTGTACTATTCGGGACTGTATATTATTCTTTCGGACCCTCTGTGCGAGGGCATAATTGTAATAAGGGTGCGTGAGTGTGATGTATGTCTTCCAACCCCACATCTTTTTTCCCTTTTATTTACCTGCTTATGATGGTTAAGTTAGGGCATGTTTCAATTAGCATACAGTATGATAGCATGTTTGCATTCATTCATCTGTTTTACATGCACCGAGCTCAGCACATCATACTAACTGCATTTGTATTTCAAATTCCAAGTTGAATACATGATAGCTGTTACATCTCATATGCCATGTTTAGAATAGCCGAGCCTGCTATAGTTGCATTTTTGCATGTGTTGTATTAGGCATTTCTGTATATTTAAGATCATACATGGATTTCTAATCGGTTTCTGTTTTGGCTTGGAGTACTCGGTGAGTTTTATGTTTTAGCATCCTTGCATGCGTGTGAGTGACTGCCATGAATAGCATGTTTACCATGAGGGTATATGCTTATGTGATATAACTGCCTTGAATGCCTGTGGGTGGAGGTTGGGTTAGTTGGATTGGAACAAATCATTGACTGTGTGTTTTAAGCCCACTAGATAGTGGCAAAATCATGTTTTCTAAACCTACCTGAGGGTGGCAAAATCTGCGTTTTAAGCCTACTTGTGGGTAGCAAACCGTCTTTCAAAAACAAACATGAAATGTTTTGTTCCAATTCAGGCGACCCGATCTATATTTGTATGTTATGCGCATCACATAGTAAATCTAGGCTAATAACCGGAATAAGAGCACACAATGTTTTCAAAACTAGATATCATGGTTAGTAGAGGCCGATTTTTGATCGGCGAAGGGTGCTCACGGCGACCTTTTCCCGATCGTACCTAAGTTCCCGAGCCGAGGCAACTTTGGTGATGACGGACACGTGGCCTTAGGCAACGAATCAGGGTTTTCTAAATTTTCCAAAATAAAATATTTAGGTGGCGACTCTGTATCTAGCAAAGCAGTCCATGTTTGGCACTTCTTTCAAAAATCTATTTTCTCAAAACGATTTGCCGGATTTGGACTCTTTGGTTCAGATTATGAACCGTGACACAAATCGAGTCCGAGTCATGCGAGTCCCCATGAGCTTGTCTCACTCTAATTTGTTCGAGATACGTGACCTACATAAACACACATACATCGTACACACTTGAACAACCCTTCAAATAACGCATAACTTGTTTTGTTTGTTCTTAATGTGTTTCTAACCTTTAGTTCTCATTAAGGAGTCTTAAACATGGCTTAGAAATGCCTAGGATGAAAATGAATGTCTTGGAAACATTTTCAGAAATTTCAGAAAAACAGGGTCCCGCTCGAGTGTATGTTTCCCGCCGAGCGACATGCATACGCTTCCGCCGGCGTCAACTTCACCGCTCGAGCGGACCAAAAAGTACTAGATAGGTGAAATTCTCGCTCAACGCCCGCTCGGGCGTGTCACCCAGTCCTCCGCTCGAGCGTCCAATAATCCGCTCGAGCAGACTGATGCACAGTGCAAGATGCTGGGAGCTCGATTTTCCCACTCAAGTGGCACTTCCCCCGCTCGAGCGGACGACCAAAATCTGGAAATTTCAGATTTGAGTCCTAAGCTCAAAACCAAGTTTTGATGCATAAATTTCGATCCTCTTGGGCTAATTTTCTGGAAAACATAAGTAAACTCATAGAGCAACATGTTACAAAGGTCAATTTGAGAAATCAAGGCCGCTCGAGCGGGTGTTTCAATTAATCTCATTTTCAAACCCATTTTCAAGAACATGCTCCAAACATGACATGCATGAATTTTACACCAAATTAAAGCTTCAAAGCTTGTTTATTTGAGCTCATTTCTTTCAAAACAAGTTGAAAACATGGTCTACTCTCAAAATATGAATATGCATGTAACACTTTGCCATGAAAACAACTTAAAACTCAATAATACCAACATGCATGCAACAATTGAGCTCTAGCTCAACACTATTGAACCAATTCATGCCCTAACTCTACACTTAGACATAGATCATGCAAGAATTAACTTAGACACAACAATGAGGAGGTGAACTCCTTACCTAAGTCTTCAATTGAGAGTCTAGGAGATCAATAATGCAATCAACCCTACAATCCTCTCAAGTTTCAAGCATAATCAAGCAAAATGTGATGAAAATCAACTCTCTCCCTTTTCTCTCTCTCTATGGCCGGTTGAGTTCTCAAAATATGGCTGAAGAAGTGATTTGATCAATATATGATAAGGCTCAATATTTTACTCTAAGTGGCCCACTAAGGGTGCCATGTTGGTAATTAAGCCAACTATTGTGATTTACCAATATTTAATCTAATTTAATCATGCCTAATCAATTTCCGGATAAATATATTATAAAATCACATAAATTCTAATGAACACAGAACATCAATCAATTTTGGGTTAGGCCGCCGATTAGGCCTTCAATTAACAGTTTAAAGTTTAAAACATGAACAGATATTTCGACACTAAACAGATAGAAACACATAAATCATGTAATACTCATGCAACTTAATTCCGAATTTCCTCTTAATTACTGTTAGGCATATTTAAGTGCCAATTAACGTTAATAGGGTTGGGGTTATTACACATATCCTATGCAGTCAGTAAATTGAGTAGATACACTAGTAATCACAGAGAAGACCATTGGAAAGCGATCATTCGGGTTCTTAGATATCTAAGATTTACTCGTGATCATGGTTTGAAGTTTATTCGATATCCAGCAGTACTCGAAGGTTATTGTGATGCCAATTGGATATCGAATACTGAAGAATCAAAATCCACTAGTGGATATGTCTTTATTCTAGGAAACGCTGCTGTTTCTTGGAAATCCACAAAACAAACACGCATCGCACGATCCACAATGGAATCCGAGTTCATTGCTTTAGACAAAGCAGGAGAAGAAGGAGAATGGCTTCGTCACTTCTTAGAAGACATTCCAGTGTGGCCAAAACCTGTGCCAGCTATTTGCATTCATTGTGATAGTCAATCTGCTATAGGCAGGGCACAGAATCATATGTATAACGGTAAGTCACAACATATTCGTCGTCGACATAATATCATAAGGAAATTGTTGTCAAACGGAACAATCTCAATAGATTATATAAAATCTAAAGAGAATATTGCAGATCCGTTAACAAAAGGTTTGACAAAAGAGCTAGTGTATAGTTCATCGAAGGGGATAGGATTAAAGCTTATTACATAAGAGTCGTCATAATGGTAACCCTACTCATATGACTGGAGATCCCAAGAATTAAGTTCAAAGGAACAACTAAGTTATGTATGGCTCGCCAGAAATCACCAAGGGATTAAAATTCCCTACCCATTCCTACAGTGAGAGTGATATCTGCAACATATGTTGTCTGCAGGGGTATAAGGATAAGCTTCGCTTTTAATGATTACTTATATCTTGATTTAGGTATAAAAATCAAGACAAGTATAAAGAGATACTAACAATAAGAATCACTTATATGAGTGTCGAACTGGGGCCGGTTCTATGAGAATGAAGATGCTAAATTCTCTAGAAACACTCGTGAAAACCAGGAGCGTTCAAAGCCAAAATGAATACAACAGTGAGAACCACGATGTGTTAGAAGAAATTTTGTGTGAAATCTATTGTCTTGGCTTACATAAACGGCTGAACAATTCAAGGCATTGCGTCCATTGGTTAGCTAGTAAGTCCGATAGATTATCACTAAGGAAGGTTCAAGGCCGAAAGCTACCTATTCTGATACAAGATATTTTCGATTTATACTCTTTCGATAAAGTTTGCATATTGTTGCATTTTCGTTGTCATCAAATTCCATTCATGTGGGGGATTGTTGGAAATGGTTAGAAAATTCTAGGTAAAATCAGAAATTTTTTTCTAACTTTGGTCTATTATTTAGGTGGGCCCTGTGCGTCGATTTTCGCTGGTCAAAGTGGTAACGTGTTCTATGTCGCGTCGTGATTCACGTGGTATATTTGGTTGCTCAAAACCATTACCGAGTGAATGGGAAATTGAAGCCAAAGTATGCTCTATGGAAATGGAGTTTTGGTGGAAAATTTGTTTTTATTTATTTAATTCTATTTTCAGTTTGATTTTTTTAATCAAACATTTTTCTCTCATTTCCTTTATTTCTTTATATTCTAGTTGTTGTTTAGTACCCAAACAGAATTTAATCTATTTAAATACAATGAAGATTGTCCAACATCACTGTATTTAAAATAATTAATTCTGTTTGGGTACTAAACGACAAACAGAATATAAAAGAAATATAGGAAAGGAGAATCAATGTTTGATTACAAAAATCAAACTAGAAAAAGAATTAAATAAATAAAAACAGATTTTATTCTATTACAAAAACAAAATTCAAATCCGATTTAAATAAATAATAAAAACAGAAAATAAATAAATAACTTACTTGATTAATATATTGAATATTATTCTGATCAAGTCTAGTGTTTGACACTGTGTCCTTAAGACAAATTTGTCCTCTCCTCGGTACTTTCAGAATATGGACGTTTATCTCCCAGGATGAAATGATCAACAACAAATATATGCAGCACTACAATATATTTGTACAACGAACACACTAAGTGTTTTGTACTCTCTCTCACAAAAATTAAATGCAGCAAAATGAAGAATAAATTTACAGAGGTGAAGTACAAAATTTTTGAATCTTAAACATCAAATGAGGGTTGTCCTATTTATAGATGTATTGGTGGTTGTAGGTTTTGAATTAAACAGGTGCAAACTTGTTTGAACAGGTATGAAACCTGTTTAGTTTTGAATTTAAACAGATTTGAATCTGTTGGGTTCAAAATTCAAACAAATAAAAATGGGAAGGGACCTGTTTGGGTGTATAGAAAAATCAGACCAGTTTATTTCTAGAATTAATTTGAATTGTTGATTTTATTTTTCAAAAAATTAAATTAAATTCAAATGTTTTTTACTCAAAAAGATAAGTATTGGGCTGGACAAGCCCAACCCAACCTCACACCACGCACATGTGCCCAAACCCAAGCCCAATTTCAGCCTCAAATTACCGCCCAACCGATCGGACGAATCCATGGCAAGACGCGTGTGTGTGGTGATTTTGGGATCCAATGGGTCTAGCCCATTTTGCCTATAACCTCACTCTCTAAAACACTTGGATACCCCTTGGGGCACACCCCAAGTTCCAATCCCATACCTTATAAACCCATTCAAAACTTCCCACCAAATCAATGTGGGACAAGCCTTATTCAAACATTTAAGGATTTTTCATCAAAACTTCATTTCCATGGAGCATACTTTGGCTTCAATTTCCCATTCACCCGGTAATGGTTTTGAGCAACCAAATATAACACGTAAATCACAACATGGTATAGAACGCGTTACCACTTTGACCCGCGAAAATCAACGTACGGGGCTCACATAAAAAATAGACCAAAGTTAGGAAAAAATTTCTGGTTTTACCCAGAATTTTCCAACCATTTCCAACAATCCCCCATATGAATGGAATTTGATGATAACAGAAATGCAACAATATGCAGACTTTATCGAAAGAGTATAAGTCGAAAATATCTTGCATCAGGATAGGTAGCTTTCGGCCTTGAACCTTCTCTAGTGATAACTTATCGGACTTACTGGCTAACTAATGGACGCGATGCCTTGAATTGTTCAGCCGTTTGTGTAAGTGATCGGCAAGTTGTTGTCGTTGTAGATGCTTGGAAACATTCAGATTTCTTGTGCAGAAACTACATCCTCAATGGCCTTGACAACATGTTGTATAACGTTTACAGTACTTTGAAGTCAGCAAAAGAATTGTGGGATTCTTTGGAGAAGAAGTACAAGACAGAGGATGCCGATACGAAGAAATTTGTTGTCAGTAAATTTTTGGACTTCGTTATGGTAGACTCCCAAATAGTAATTTCTCAAGTTCAAAGTTTTCAATTAATTTTACATGATATTCATTCTGAGGATATGTCTCTGACCGAGTCATTCCAAGTCGCTGCTTTAGTGGAAAAGTTACCACTGGCTTGGAAATATTTTTAAAATTATTTAAAACATAAACGCAAAGAGATGACCATGGATGAATTGATTGTAAAATTAAGAATTGAGGAAGATAACCGAAAGGCTGAAAAGAGGAATGGAAAAAATCCCATCGAGTCCAAGGCTAATGTGGTTGAACAAGTTCATAAACCACATAACAAAAAGAGAAAGTTTACTGGAGATGGTCCTAACCAAGACAACAACAATGGCAATAAGAAGTTCAAAGGAAAATACTATAACTGTGGCAAGACTGGACATCGAGCTTCTGACTGCCGCCGCCTTAAGAAGGATCATGGAAGTACAAGCAAGAAGACTACCAATCAGGCCAATGTAACTGAACTAGATTACATCTTTGACGGGGTGAATGACATCAACCTCTCTGCTGTGGTGTCTAAGGCTAATTTGGTTGGAAATCCCAAGGAATGGTGGGTTAACACTGGAGCAACTCGTCATATTTGTGTGAACAAGAAGATGTTCACTACCTATAATGAGGCTGCAAATGGTGAACAACTTTTCATGGAAAATTCTTCTACTTCTACTGTGGCTGGACAAGGGAAAATGATCTTGAAGATGACATCAGGGAAAGAACTGACTCTCAATAACGTACTGCATGTACCTGACATCCGAAAGAATTTAGTTTTTGGTTCTTCGTTAAGTAAAAATGGTTTTAGGCTTGTTTTTTAGTTTGATAAATTTGTATTAACAAAGAGTAGTATGTATGTTGGTGAGGGATACATGAGTGATGGTTTCTTTAAGTTGAATGTAATGACAGTTGTACCGAAAGTTGCTATGAATAAGAATAACACATCTTTTGCTTATATTCTTGAGTCAAATTTATGGCATGAAAGATTAGGACATGTGAATTTTGATGCTTTGCATAGATTAATTGGTTTAGATTATATACCAAAGTTTGAAATTAATCCTAATCATAAATGTGAAATTTGTGTAGAAGCGAAACTAACTAAGGCTTCATTTAAATCGGTTGAAAGGAAAACCGAACATCTAGAATTAATTCATACTGATTTATGTGATCTAAAATTTGTTCAAACTAGAGGAGGCAAAAAGTATTTCATAACATTTATCGATGATTGCACAAGATATTGTTTTGTTTATTTACTTAGAAGTGAAGATGAAGCCTTAGAAATGTTTAAACTCTACAAAACAGAAGTTGAAAATCAACTTGGTAAAACCATTAAAATGGTTAGAAGTGATAGGGGTGGTGAATATGATGCACCATTAAATGAATTTTGTGCACAACATGGCATTATTCACCAAACTACAGCACCCTATTCTCCTAAGCAAAATGGAATTGCTGAAAGAAAGAATGGAACCCTAAAAGAAATGATGAATGCCATGTTACTAAGTTCAAGCTTACCACAGAACTTGTGGGGGAAAGTAATATTGTCTGCTAATTATGTTCTTAACAGAATACCCACAAGAAAACCAACAGCACTCTTTATGAATTGTGGAAAGGTCGACCGCCTTCCTACAAATACTTAAAAGTGTGAGAGTGTTTGGCAAAAGTTGAAGTTCCTATTCCTAAAAAGACTAAGATTGGACCAAAAACAGTAGATTGTATGTTTATTGGTTATGTTCAGAATAGTAGTGCATATCGGTTTCTGACTTATAAATCAGAAATACCTGATATAAATATGAACACTATTATAAAGTCAAGGAATGCTGTGTTTTTTGAACATGTCTTTCCTTACAAGAAAGGACATGAATTAAGTTCACAGAAAAGAACTTATGATTGTACACAAAGTCAAGAGATTAATGATAATCAAACACAAGAGACTAGTAATGGTCTCGACCAACAAGATTTAACTGATGATGAACCAAGACGAAGTAAGAGAGCGAGAACATCAAAATCTTTTGGTCCAGATTTTCTGCCATACCTGTTAGAAAATGAACTTCACTGCTTTAAGGTAGCAATGACAGGTCCTGAAGCTCCTTTATGGAAAGATGCTGTTAATAATGAAATCGTGTCCATTATGCAAAATCATACTTGGGAATTGGTGGATCTTCCACCAGGTTCTAAACCTCTTGGATATAAATGGATATTTAAGAGAAAAATAAAAGCAGATGGTTCAATTGACAAGTATAAAGCAAGACTTGTAGTAAAATGTTACAGACAAAAGGAAGGTCTGGATTATTTTGACACATATTCTCCTGTGACAAGAATAACATCCATTCGCATGCTTATTGCTATAGCAGCGTTGTTTAATTTAGAAATACATCAAATGGATGTTAAGACAGCTTTCTTAAACGGTGATCTAAATGAAGAGATCTATATGGAGCAACCCGAAGGGTTTGTAATGCCAGGGCAAGAAAAGAAAGTTTGTTGGCTTGTAAAATCTCTTTATGGATTAAAACAAGCACCTAAGCAATGGCATGAAAAATTTGATCATGCAATGCTTACTAATGGGTTTAAGATAAACGAATGTGACAAATGCGTCTATGTTAAAAACACTGACCAAGGATATGTCATAGTTTGTCTTTATGTGGATGACATGCTTATCATTGGAAGCAATCAAAACATGATCAAATCAACTAAGCAAATATTTAATAAAAGATTTGATGTAAAAGATATAGGGGTCGCAGATGTTATATTAGGAATGAAAATTACTAAAACATCCGACAGATATGCATTATCTCAATCACATTATATTGAGAAAATTCTTGATAAATTTATCAAGGATGATACGAATTTAGCTAGAACACCTGTAGACATCAATCTTTATTTATCGAAAAATAAAAGTGATGCAATGTCTCGGTTAAAATACTCCCAAATCATTGGAAGTCTAATGTACCTAATGAATTGTACTCGTCCTGATATAGCTTATGCTATCAGTAAATTGAGTAGGTACACTAGTAACCCCGGAGAAGACCATTGGAAGGCGATCATTCGGGTTCTTAGATATCTAAGATTCACCCGTGATCATGGTTTGAACTTTACTCGATATCTAACAGTACTTAAAGGTTATTGTGATGCAAATTAGATATCGGATACTAAAGATTCAAAATCCACAAGTGGATATATCTTTACTCTAGGAGGCGCTGCTGTTTCTTGGAAATCCACAAAACAAACATGCATTGCGCGATCCACAATGGAATTCGAGTTCATTGCTTTAGATAAAGTGTATACGTGCCCAAACATCACGGCTTCGCGCGTGAAATGGCCCGAAATCCGTTTTGTTCATTAGCTACTACAGTTCGGACTCAAATGTCACGGTTCTGAATTTAATCCCGCAAAGTGCAATGCGAGATCGATAAATCACCAAAGAGTCCAAATCCGGCAAATCGTTTTGGAAAACTGATTTTTGTAAAGAAGTGCCAAACATGGAATGCTTTGCCAGATACAGAGTCGCCACCTAAATATTTTATTTTGGGAGAATTTAGGAAACCTTGACTCGTGCCTAAGGCCACGCGTCTGTCATCACCAAAGTTGCCTCGGCTCGGGAGCTTGGCTACGAGAGGGAAAGGTCATGCAATGAGCACCCCCGCTTGCCCGATCAAAGATCGTCCTGTACTAAGCATGATATGTTGTTTTTGAAAACACATGTGTTCTTATTCTGGTTCATTAGCTAACCTTACTACGTGATACGCGCAACATACAAGTATAGACTAGGTCGCCTAAGTTGGAACAAAACATCTCATGTTTGTTTGAAAATGGTTTGAAAGTGCTACTCGCAAGTAGGCTAAGACGTGGATTTGCCACCCTTAAGTGGGCTTAAGAAAACATGATTTTGCCACTCTCAAGTGGGCTTAAAACTCACATTTCGATGAATTGTTCCAATTCAAGCAATCCAACCTTCACCCACAAGCATTCAGGCAATTATATCATATAAGCAGTTAGCCTCATGGCAAGCATGCTATCATGGCAATCACTCATACACACGCAAGATGCTAAAGCATAAACACTTACAGCGTACTCCGAGCCAAAACAAGAACTAGTTAGAAATCATGCATGATCCTAGTTTATGTTAAGATGGCTAATGCAACACATGCAAAAATGCAACTAAGAAATAGGCTCGGCTATTCTAAGATGGCATATGAGATGCAACTTGATAACATGCTGTTGAACACGTATTCAAGTAGGAATTGAAATACAATGCAGTTAGTATGATGCGCCGAGCTCGGTGCATGCAAGACTGATGAATGGATGTAAACATGCGAGCATAGGAATGCTAATTGAAACATGCCCTAAAACTAACCATCGTAAGCGATTAAGTAAAAGGGAGAAAGACGTGGGGTTGGAAGACATTCACACACTCACACACACTTATTACAAAATTTGCCCTCTCGACGGAGGGTTTGAATAAATAATACAAACCAACTAATTAACTAACTAACAAGCTAATTAATTATTACACAACCAAATCGAAACAAATAACTATTCTAAGTTATCAAAAGCACTTAAATGGCCTTGTGACGAGGGATGCATGTGTGCTCGGTCGGCTTTTCTCGGAAATCCAATATTGTGCCTCATGTTGCCTCTGTTTGCACTGTTTTAGACTTCTGAAAACTGTGCCAACCTCCAAGATGATTCTGATCCACCTTATGGACATGTTGAGAAATGGTCGGCCAAGAGGAGTGGCCATCGGCCAGAGTTTATGGTCATCGACCAAATTTCAAGGCTATCGGCACACTTTGATGGTCGATTGGCCACTAATTCCTGCAAATTCTTCTTTTGCTGCAACAGAGTACTAACAGAGGCATGACAATGTATTTATAAGAAAATATGTGTGCAACTACACTCCTTATCATGTCTAAGGCTCAAAGGAGTGTAGTGCTTGGCTCTCGAGCCATCAATCATCCATCTCGATGCATAATGGCCAAAGAGTCAAGCTTACACAAACTCAATAAATGCATGACAAACAAGACATTTGGACCATCACCTTATCATGGATAATCAAAGGCGATGGAGACAAAGGGGGATTGGCTCATTTCATCACTTCAAGTATGAAATGAGCTACTCCACCTGGTGTTCAAACACAACACTGTGTTGAACACAATGCAATGCACACATACAACATGACATGCAAAACTCTCATGCTAATCTTGACATGTTAAGATGGTATGCAAGGCTCTATCATGCAAACACTCATGCACAACATGTTAAGGAGCCAAGAACACCAAGGCTAGTGAAGAGGATAACACTATAAGCATGCAAGACAATGCTCAAATGGCCAAACTAGCCCCCAATAGACCTTATGCAGGCGAAAACAGCAGCCAAAATGGACTGAGATAATGGCTGAAAAGGCAAGAAAATGAGACTCATGCGATGGCTCAAAAATAAGGCATAAAGGTACAACTCTCAAGAGCACTTAAAGAGTGGAGAACATGGAAGTGTAACAACACTATATGCTCTGAAATATCATTCCAAATGATGCCAAGGTATGCAAACATCACAAGTATAGCATGGTAGGGGCCTCAAAACTCAAGACTAGTCAAGGCATTTGCACTATAGCTATACAAAACATGAGTCATATGACCATGGCAGTCCAAAATAGTCCTAAAACAACCCAAAATATGAATAAAATCATGCTGGAGCATAGCCAAAATATGCTAGAATAATGAGCCAAAACATCATGCATACAAGGCTAGTAAGTAAGATTTGCACTACAAGTACATGAAGCATGCAAGAGGTGACCAAACCAGCCGGACAGAGTTATATCATGTCCTAAAAGTCACAAAAACATGCTGAAATTGAGCCCATACATGCTTAACAAACATGCTACTTCATGAGGCATATAAGGTTAGTTTGCAAGAATTACACTACAAGTGTATAAAGCATGCATAAGGTGACCAAACTAGCCATGGACAGAGTTAAGGCAGGTCCTAAAATTCACAAAAAAGTGCCTGAACTAAGCCTCAAAATGGTAGAAACACATGCTCATTTGATGGGCCAATAAGACATGCAAACAAGAGAAGAGGAGGGGGGACAACCCCTACCCATTTGGGACCTCAAAATAGGGTTTTTACCATTGAAAATCCTCTGGATTTTAGTGGTTAAAAGGCCATGAAAAGTTATTTTGAAAGGCCTTAGAAGATGGCTCAAAAGCAATACAAGCTAAGGAACCAAAGGTAGAGATAACCCCCCTAACACAAAATAGGCCTAAACCATCACTTTTAGGACTGAAAAATAGAGTTTTCTTTAGTTCAAAACCAAGCCAAAAATAGTTTACAAAGGTGGTAAAACAAGCATGCAAAGCAAAGGTTTAAAGAAGCAAGTGTTTACCCTTGAAGAACCTTGAAAGACAGCAGCAAAACCAGCCAAAATCTGAGCCAAACAACCTTCAATCAGCCCAAAAATAGGTTCCAAGGGACCTCAAGCCAATGGTGATAAACTCTTCTCAAGGGTTGATGGGTTGAAGATGGTTGTATGCAAGCCTTCTAGCACAAATGCTCAAGAGAGGATTGTAGAGAGAGAGGTTCTAATGTGAGAAGCTCCCAAACCTTTTGCCAAAAATGTTCTCTAAATGTTCTCCCCCTTGAATATGAGATATAAGGCTTCATTATATAGCAAAATATCAAGTTTGGTTGAAAATATCTCAATTGGAAATATCTGATGCAGTGTACAACAGTTAGAGGAGAAATATCTGCCAATTCTGGGTTTTCTAGACACTTCTGGCCGACCGATCATTTTTGGTGCCGACTGATCATCTTTGGTGCTGACCGGCCATCATTTGTGGCCGATAAGGTTCACTTTGGCCGACCTATGGCCGATGAGGCCCAATTGTGGCCGATGAACTTCCATAGAGGCCGATGGCAAAAATCAACCCTGGTCCCTGAATTGAAGCAATCCTAATTCCTTCATCTAGACTCCTTTTTAGGTCATTCTTGAGCCTAAACTATAGCCCCGGAAGTCTTATTTCCAAATTTGGTAGCCTTACCTCAAAATTCCATGTGTGCTAAGAGATAGCCCTCTTTTAGTGATGGCTGCTTAGTTTCGGTCCAACCGGAATGATGCCCAACTTCAACCAATCATATCTCCCTCATCCAGACACGGCTTTAGGACATTCTTAAGTGAAAAATGAAGCCCCAGAAGTAAGCTTTCCAACGGTGGTGGCCTTATAGCTAAAATCCAAGTATTCAAAAGGATAGGTCTGATTTAGTGAGGGCTGCTTGACTCTCTCTTAGCGATTCATATCCAACTTCTTCCTCAACTAGGTTTCTTCCCTCTTCTCTTCTTTTCTTCAACTCCAAACCCATAAACAAGGTGTTTTGAAAGATTTTTCAAAGATTTCATATCACTTTCATTTATTTCCACTTTGTCCTTGCTCAGTTTACCCAAAAACGCATCATTTAACAAAATGCGAGCCTTAGAGCATCGTAGAAACTTTATTTCAAAAAATATTTTGAAAAAGAGGGTTTTAAGGTCTAAAAACCATTCAAAATAGCTTTGGTCCAAAATGGGGTGTGAGGTTGGGATTTGACTCTCCTCTTGCTGAAGAAATCAAACTTTTGCTTTGCACATCTTTCACCACCAAGTAAACCACCAGTAACGCCCAAGTCTTAAGGGCAGTAAAAAATGGGGTGTCTACACAAAATAGGAGAAGAAGCAGAATGGTTTCATCACTTCTGAGAAGACATTCCAATGTGGCCAAAACCTGTGCCAGCTATTTGCATTCATTGTGATAATCAATCTGCAATAGGCAGGTGTGACAACCTTCACATCTGATTAGTGCTAATCTGTGATTAAGCATGATAAGTAACTGATTAGAATGAAATCCTGATCTGTTTATATGAATGTGTTGCATTAGTTGCATTTCTATTTATTTGTCGTTAAATGATCTTTTTATGTTTTAAATTCGAACCGCAAATTGAAGGTCTTATTGGCGACCGAATCAGAAATTGATTAGTATTTTATGGTAATTAGGATTTATGTGATTTTATGGTAGGTTTAATTAAAATTCAATTTGAAATGATTAAATTGGTATTATTGTTAAATTAATTGAACCAAGGTTTATTACCTTTTTGCCATTGAGTGGATTGACTCAAAAACCCACTCTCATTATGTCTTATTCGTATTTGATGCATCATTTTGCTCATCCTCTGGACCAAACTGAGTGAGAAAGGGAGAGTGAGAGAAATTGAGTTCATTAAGAAGGATTTTGCTTGAACTTAGAGGAATTGAAGAGGTTTTGCAAATTTGAGCTTCCATACCTAGAATTCAAGACCTAAGGTAGGAATTCATCTTCTTACTTGTGAATTTAAGTTGTTTCATGCCTAGTTCATGGAAATTTGGAGTTTAAAGTCAAGAATTAAATTGAAGAGTTGAATTGTGAGCTAATTCATGCATGCATGTTCATGTTCTTGCATTTTGAGGTTGTTTTCATGAAAAATTCTTACATGCAAGTTCACATTTTGGTTATAGTCCATGAATTCACCATGATTTTGAGTTCAAACTTGCATTTGGTTATGTTTTGGAGCATTGGAGTTCTTAGAGACTGATGCATGTTATGTTTTTACATGATTCATGAAAGTTCCTTTGAAATTGTGTGCAATTGTCTCACCTTTGGGCTTGATTTTACAAAATCGATCTTCAAAACATATTATAGTATGAGTTTTCAAGTGTTTTCCAGAAAATGGGCCCAAAAGGTTGAGTTTTGATGTGTTTAATGCTTGGTTTGAGCTTTGGAGGCAAATCTGGAAAACCCAGATTTTGCTTTCAACGCTCGAGCGACGGATTCCACGCTCGAGCGACCACCTTTGTGTTCTGAGTTCCGCTCGAGCGACAGAATGCTAGCTCGAGCATAGATTGCAAGCTTTCAAGTTTTCTACGTGTGCAGATGCACGCTCGAGCGAAGAAACCTACTCTTGAGCGCGCATCAAGCGAGCGTCGAGCGGAGATTTTTAGCAACCAGTACGTTTTGCATTTTTACAGACCACTTGAGTGAAGGAGTTCACACTTGAGCGACCCCTCTGTCTTGGTAAGCTCGCTCAAGCGTAGAAAGCCATGCTCAAGCGAGACCCCTGTTTTAGCAAAAATTTGAAAAGTGTTTTGAAGTACATTTTTGCATCCTCATTCCATCCTAGGCATTCTTAGGCCATATTTAAGGCATCTTAATGAGAATAATGTTATAGAACCATACCAGTATAGTTAGGGGCTAAGTTATTAATCCTGAGTGTGTGTTCATTCTGCAACTGTAGGGTTGGCATCCGAGGATACTCGTTAACTTGTCTATAGCCCAGTGCTCTGTGAGTAACAATGTTGTAAAGATATGTTCAATTATGATTATTTTCTGAATAATCAACTGTTCTGCTTACTGAAATGTTATTGTTTAATGAATGAATGTTGTCCTATTTGTAAACTGTATTCGTGGCATCCATAGCAATTTACTGTTACTGTACTGTTACTGCTACTGTCACAGAGATCTCTGTCGGTTTCCATGTTTGGAACCACTACTGTTTACTGTTATGATGGCCATCAACTAACTGTTCGGTCTGTTAAGACCTACTGTACTGTTTTGCTAATGGATGTATCACATATGACTATTATGGTTCTAAATGATTGATTTACTGATGCAATTGACTGTTTTAATTACTAGAAGGACATTCATTCTTAACCCCTTTGCGCATATGTTATTTACTAGACTTTAGTTCACTGTTTATATTTATATGTAAGTGTCCAGGCATCGGACCGAAGCTAGGAGCGTCAGGCTAAGCTCCCGTTTTGTCTAAGCCAACCATTGTGCCTCACATCGAGGTTCCAGATGCGTTAAAGCCAAGGCTGTTTTGGGGTGTTTTAGATTCCCCCTTTTGCCTCTGTTTTGTAATAAATGGTTAAGTCTTGACCGTACAGTTGTAGTTAGGGATTTGGTCCCTAACATGGATGTTCGCGTATATGATGGATGTACATATGTTTTGGTTATCAATGTGGCATGTTTATAAAAAGTCTTTTGCATACAGATTGTCGCAGCTCATTGGACATATTTTATTTACTGTTTTGGCTCCCAAATTCCTTTACTCAGACATCGTTTTATCGTTAAACAGGCCTTCGGTAATCACAGATTACTGGCCGGTTGTGATGCTAAACCCATAAGGGCGGGTTTGGGTCGTGACAGCAGGGTACATAATCATATGTATAACGATAAGTCACGACATATTCGTCGTCGACATAATACCGTAAGGCAATTGTTGTCAAACGGAATAATCTTAATAGATTATATAAAATCTAAAGAGAATATTGCAGATCCGTTAACAAAAGGTTTGACAAAAGAGCTAATGTATAGTTCATCAAAAGGGATGGGATTAAAGCCTATTACATAAGAGTCGTCATAATGGTAACCCTACTTATATGACTGGAGATCCTAAGAACTAAGTTCAAAGGGACAACTAAGTTATGTGTGGCTCGCCAGAAATCACCAAGGGATTAAAATTCCTTACCCATTCCTATGGTGAGAGTGATATCTGCAACATATGTTGTCTGCAGGGGTATAAGGATAAGCTTTGCTTTTAATGATTACTTATATCTTGATTTAGGTATAAAAATCAAGACAAGTATAAAAAGATACTTATAATAAGAATCACCTATATGAGTATCGAACTGGGGTCGGTTCTATGAGAATGAAGAGGCTAAATTCTCTAGAAATACTCATGAAAACCAGGAGCGTTCAAGGCCAAAATGAGCACAACAATGAAAACCACGATGTATTAGAAGATATTTTGTGTGAATTCTATTGTCTTGGCTTACACAAACGGCTGAACAATTCAAGGCATTGCGTCCATTGGTTAGCTAGTAAGTCCGATAGGTTATCACTAGGGAAGGTTCAAGGCCAAAAGCTACCTATTCTGATGCAAGATATTTTCGATTTATACTCTTTCAATAAAGTCTGCATATTGTTGCATTTTCGTTATCATCAAATTCCATTCATGTGAGGGATTTTTGGAAATGGTTAGAAAATCTGGGTAAAACCAGAATTTTTTGCTAAGTTTGGTCTAATATTTAGGTGGGACCTGAGCGTCGATTTTCGCAGGTCAAAGTAGTAACGTGTTCTATGCCACATTGTGATTCACGTGGTATATTTGGTTGCTCAAAACCATTACTGAGTGAATGGAAAATTGAAGCCAAAGTATGCTCCATGGAAATGGAGTTTTGGTGGAAAATCCTTAAAGGTTTGAATAAGGCTTGTCTCACATTGGTTTGGTGGGAAGTTTTGAATGGGTTTATAAGGCATGGGATTGGAACTTGAGGTGTGCCTCAATGGGTACCCAAGTGTTTTAGAGAGGGAAGTTATGGGTAAAATGGCTAGACTTATTGGACCCCAAAATCACCACACGCGCGCGCGCACCGCCGCCGTTCGTCCGTCCGGTCGGTTGGGCGGGCTGGGCTTGGGTTTGGTTACGGGTGCATGGTGTGAGGTTGGGTTGGGCTTGTCCGGCCTAATACCTATCTTTTTGGGTCAAAAACATTTGAATTTAATTAAATTTTTTGAAAAATAAAATCCATAATTCAAAATTAATTCTGGAAATAAACTAATCCGGTTTTTCTGTACACCAAAACAGGTCCCTTTCTGTTTTTATCTGTTTGAATTTTGAACCCAACAGATTCAAATCTATTTAAATTCAAAACCAAACAGGTTTCATACCTGTTCAAACAGGTTTGCACCTGTTTAATTCAAAACCTGCAGCCACCAATACATCTATAAATAGGACAGCCCTCATTTGATGTTTTACACATTCAGAAATTTCGTACTTCACCTCTGCAAATTTATTCTTCATTTTGCTACATTTAATTTTTGTGAGAGAGAGTATAAAACGCTTAGTGTGTTCGTTGTACAAATATATTGTAGTGCTGCATATATTTGTTGTTGATCATTTCATCATGGGAGATAGACGTCCATATTCTGAAAACACCGAGGAGAGGACGAATCTGTCTTAAGGACACAGTGTCAAACACTGGACTTGATCAGAATAATATTCAAGATATTAATCAAATAAGTTATTTATTTATTTTCTGTTTTTATTATTTATTTAAATCGGATTTTAATTTTGTTTTTGTAACAAAATAAAATATGTTTTTATTTATTTAATTCTATTGTTAGTTTGATTTTTGTAATCAAACATTTTTCTCTCATTTCCTTTATTTCTTTATATTCTAGTTGTTGTTTAGTACACAACAGAATTTAATTTATTTAAATACAGTGAAGATTGTCCAACAATAAGTATTACACCCTAAATCCGAGGGGTGATCAGGTATGACCCACAGGCTCTTAGCCTGTGACACACGTAAGCCTAAATAAGAATTCATAATTATATAGAATAAATGCTACAATAGTCTAGTCATAAATAAACCAAAACATAATCCAGTGACATGTCGCAAATATAAATGGGTCAAACTAGCCACAACCAACTTCAGAAATATATTAAATAGGACATATACAGCCCCTACAAAAAGGTAATTTTAAATGAAACCCAACCATAATGTATATGCAAGAAAATTTATTAATCTAACTAAAATGAGTCCCAAAGGTCCATGCAACAGAGCCTCTGCCGAGTTATGAGTCCAACTCTAAGTCATTCTCTCACCTGAAAATGTTAAACAACTAAATCAGTTGATAGCTTAGTGAGTAGAAATATTAATAGTAAATACAATTCTGAAAACGTAGTTCAATTCCAAAATAAGATATACATATATATATAATAGAAATTAAATTGACATACAGTTTTGACAAAGACAATTTGATTCAAAGAATAAGGTTCCACAGTTTTGTGTTTGTATATTATTGAGGCGTGAGTAATGTCTTTGTGTATGCCAGTGGAACCTGCTAATTTTAATTTTGGTCACGTAAAACCCGATGAATTCTTGTGGGTCATAGAATCATTCATGACAACACCCATTTAACCTTGTGGCTCGGGAACCCATACTTAAAGGGGAGTTTCTGTTTTGTCTTACCATACTTTTTCTATCATAGTAGTTGAGTCAAGAAGTGACTCACTATTCTATTATCTTGCTATCTTTGTTATTCAAGTGTTTTTGCGCCTTAAATTCACGTAACTCGGTAGGCCCAAGTCTATACGGTGCCATGGAAACCAGTGTCGTGCGTGGCACTAAGTCAATGGAGAACTCAATCTCTCAGTGTGGTGGTAACTCGATAAAGTCTTCTAGAAAAACATCTAAACACTCGTGAACTACTCACTGTAAGTCACCCCGAACCATACTACCCTCATCAGCAAAAGTGATGGAAAAAATGAACTCATCGACCCTTAAGGTCATATAACGGTGGGATAGAACTATTGCCCCGATCATACATGAAGTAAAAAAATCCCCAATTGGTGTACACATTAACACTCTTCTACAATAGCAATCTATTGTGGCCTAGAAATTAGTCAACCAATCCATACCTAAAATTACATCGAAAGTACACATGTCTAAGATGATGAAATCAAATTAGAGTCAATGATCTCAGACCTCAATCTCACAAGAGTGACACACTTGCCCCAATACCACTCTACCCCCAACCGGTGACTTAATCAATAATGAAGACTCTAATTGATCAACCTATAACCCCAAAACAGATGCAAAAGTATAAGATATAAATGAATGCAACGTATTATACCAATCAACACAATTACTAATGAATTGAACACCAGAAAATTATCTCTCATTACTAAAGGTCCTGACGACTGATCTGGCGTGGTAACCGCATACATACGTGCCCACTGGCCTTTGATCTACCTGCTTACCTCTCGAAACATAGACCTGTTGTATTGACTGAGCCAAAATGGCTATTTGAATGGCCCTAGATGCCTAAATGAAATTAGTCAGTTGATGGCTCAAAGTCTACTTCGAACTTGATATGTCGGATGTACCCCCCAACTGCAGGCATGCTCTCTTCAAATGCCTCAACTACCCACACTAATAGTATATAGACAACTATCTCCTACCTGGGACTGACTCTAAGAACAAGCTGGTAGTAGTGGTGGTTGTTGCCTCTCTCTTCTCTATGGGTAAGTTGGAGACTTGTGGCCTAGTTGGCCACACTTAAAATAAGTAATCCCACTCTAAGTGTTCCTCTCCAAACTAGCACTCGATACCGAGAAAGTAGATCTAGTTTGTATTGGCTGGGATTGGTATGAGGTAAAACTTATCTGCCTTTTGCTATTTTGGAAATCACCTTGCGACTCTTGTCCTCTTTGTTTAGAGCTCCTCAAGCGTTCCTCCTCTTGAATTGTGATCTCAACATGGGCTGTTGACTCAACTAAGCGGTCATATTCTCAAATCATAAAACCAGAGACCTTAAACTTGATCTCGATTCTCAACCTCTTTTCGAATTCAATGCAACGACGTTCTTTCGTCGCCACTAACTCTAGAGCAAACCTAGGATAAACTAGTAAAGACTGTTTTGAACTCGGCCAAAGGTGTGCTCAATTGTTTAAGTCTTTCAAATTGTTGCCTTAGTCTTTCCCTAATAGTGGGAGGTAAGTACTTGTCTTGGAAAGCGGCAATGAATGATTCCCACGATATCCTAATCTGGACCTTGGTGTACTTTCACCACTAGCTTGCGTCTCCCTTGAATTGAAAAGCTTCCAAGGTTACCCTCAAGTCATCATCATTGATGTGAAGTATCTCAAAGGTCGTCATTATCTCTTCGAGCCACTCATCCACCTTTACTGGATCCAGTTCTCCATAAAAACTTCACCAGTTTTGACCGAAAGAATTCTCTAGTAAGAAAGGATGATCTCACTTGGCCACATTCTCCTGGACTTGATTTTTTGCCCTTAAGATGCCCATTGACTCCCTCAAAATACCCGTCATTTCCTGGGCTAAAGCACCCATAACACCTTGGCCCATTTGCTTCGACACTTCAGCTTGACTCACTTGTTCAGCCACATTAGCTGGGCCAAACCCTTCATTTTGCACTAGAACCTCATTTTGAACCATTATCTCTTGGCCATCCCGACGAGGCCTACCACTCCTACCACCTGTACTACTGTAGACACCCCATTTTTGACCGACCTTAAGACTCAGACGTCATCGATTGAGTGCTCGGTGATTGCGCATGTTGTGCTCGTTTTGAGGTTTCGGAGTTTTTAGCTGAGTGCCTTGCATCCGGGCCTCTGAACTCTTTGTGCTTTGGCTCGGTTTGCGGACCGAACTTTGTTTCTCTTCCCTGGAGAGAGGGAGAGGTCTTGTAGGCCATCCTTTTGTGGTTGTAGACCACTTTCCTCATTTGGAGATCGGTTTCCGGTTTTCAGAGTCTTCGGCCGTGCGCCTTGACTCGGGACCGCTTAACGTTCTCTGTTGGCGTGGTTTTTGAACCACACCTTGTTACCTCTGCCTAGAGGGACACTGTGGTCCAGGAGACCACTTTTGTGGTCGTAGACCACTTTCGATACCCGTAGACTAGTTTTCAAGGCTTTCGGCTGCGCGCTTTGCCTCCCGAACTTTCGTCTTGCATCCTTTTGGGTTTGTTTTTGGAACAAACCTTGTTTTCCTTGTTTAGAAGGTTGTACAAGGGTGGGAGACCAGTTCTTTCCCTTGGAGACCATTTTTCTTCCCGCTAGCCAGTTTTCTAGTTGGGAAACTGGTTTTCTTGGTCTTTGAGCCACCTTTTCTGGTCGGCCACCACACTACTGCATTGTTTTCATGCTGCTGACCATCTCTCACCATGGCTAACCAATTTTTTGTCTTGGGAGACCACTTGTGGTGGTCGGTCGACCACTTCAAGTAGCTGGCCGACCACTTCAAGTGGTCGACTGCTTTTCATCACATTTTTGGAGATATTTTCATCTAGCTGGCACAATTGAAAGGCACTAAAGCCATCCTCCATACACGTGTATAGAGGGATGGCCTTGGACCCTAAGCTTATCCAATAAGCTTGAGTTTGGTTCTCTATAAGAGAGAACCTCCCCCCTCCTCCTCCAGGTTCAGTTTTTTGGGCTTGGAAGATATAGATACACTTTTGTCTCTATCTTGCTCTTGTTCTTCATTTTGTGCCTTAAAAGTGTAGTTTTACCACACTTTAACACACAAACACACACTCAAATGCCATCCTTTTGGTGTTGAGGCTTCTTGAGGTTGTTTTTGAAGTTTTTGGACTGGTTTTGGTTCAAAAAGAGTGCTGGAGTTGCAGCCTTGAAAGTGTTCATCAAGGGTGAGTTTCTATCCTCTTGAACCTTGCTTTTGCTTAAGCTTTTAGCCCTATTTGCATGTTGATTTAAGCTTAACTCTTAACCACAAAAAGTTCTGTTTTTGCATGCTTAAAATGTTTGTTTAAGGTCACTTTTTTGTTGGGGGTGGTCCACCCCCTCTTAGGCCTTGTTTTGAGCCATCCCGTTTGGCTCTTGTTCTAGCCTTTGCATGACCTTCCTACCACTGAAATTCAAAGGATTTTCAGTGGTGGAAAGGTGGTTTTGGGGTCCCAAATAGGAGAGGGTCATCCCCTCTCCTTGTATTTTGAATGCTTGCTTTGAATGCCTCATGTTTGAGCATGTTTATTAAACTTGTGTTGGCTTGTTCTTAGCATGTATTTGGGGTTATTTCAGCATGGCATACCACTTTTTTTACTTGGTTTTGTCACCTCATGCATGCTTAATACACTTGTAGTGTAAATTTCATAAACTAGTCTTGTATGTTTCATGAAGTAGCATGTCATTCTAGCTTATGTTGACTCCATTTCAGTAGGTTTTTGGTGTTGTTTTAACATGCCATAACTCTGTTAAGGTTGGGTTTGATAGCCCTATGCATGCTCCATGCACTTGTAGTGCAATTCTATGAATTAGCCTAATGTGTATCATGCTTTAACATGTCATTCTAGCATGCTTTTGACTTAACTCTAAGAAGCTTTTGTCTATGTTTTAGCATGCTTTAGCTCTGATTTGTGTTGTGTTGTCTTGGTCATGCATGCTATGCTTTGTATAGCCATAATGCATTCTAGCTTGTTAGCTCTGTGTATCAAGTCCACTAGCATGCCCTGCCTGGCCTATTTGAATGATTTGACATCATTTGTTATATGATTTCAGTGCATGTTTCATGTTCATGCATTCACATTTGCCACTCATTCAATGTGTTGGAGGATTTGCCCTTTATGCTTTAAACGTGAACCATTGCGTATGCCTTCATGTCTAAGCTTGCGAGCTATCACTTCAATGTATTTTTGGGGTTATTTTGCCATGATATAACTCTAATTTTTGTTGGCGAAGCCATCTCATGCTTGATCTTGGTAGGTGTAGTGTAATCCTCCCTTTTGGCCTTGCATATTTCATGCTTACCATGCTAGCTTATTTTGGCTTTCTTCCATGCATGTTTTAGACTCATTTTGACATGTTCTAGGACTTTTTTGGGTTTCCTTGACCATATGCTTCATGTTTTGCATAGTTGTAGTACAAATGCCTATGCTAGCTTCAAGCTTTAGGTACCATAGCATGCTTTATTTGTGTTGTGTACATGATTTGGCATCATTTACCATGACATTTCAGAGCATGTAGCATTACCATGTTCCCACTTCATTCATTCTTTAAGTGCCTTTGAGTGTTGTGCATTGTTGCCGTGTTTATGGCCTAGCATGTATGCCATCTTGCCTAGGTCTTTGAGTTCCCATCTCAGCATGTTTTGGTCTTTGTTTAGGCCTAATTAAGCTCTGTCCATGATTGGTTCAATCATTTGTGCCATGTATTGCATGTCCCTTGTGTAGTCCCTTTAATGGCTTTGTGCCTTAGGTCCTCTTGCATGCTTTACTTGTGTTGTTTGAATGATTTGGCATCATTTCACACTTGATTTCAGAGCCCTTAGTGTTATTACACTTTCACATTTGTCACTCTTTGAGCACTCTTGAGAGTTGTGCTCTTTGGCCTAATTAAGGGGCCAATGCATGTGCATGCTTTGTTTTGCATTTCATGCCTTTGTTTTGGTGTTATGGCCACTGATTTGGGTATGGCTGAGATCTGTCCATTTTGGTTTAAGTCCATTGAGCATGTTTGCTTTCATGATATTTGCATGCTTACATTGCGTCATGTTGTTGCATGCTTATGTTGTTCATCGTATTGTGTATGCCATGTTCTTTGCATTGGGCATGCCTATCTTACATTGTATTGAGTATGCTATGTTGTTCATCGCATTGTGTATGCCATATTCTTTGCATTGTGCATGCTTATGCTGAATTACATTGCCTATGCCATGTAGTTGCATTGTGTTTTGTATGCCTTGCATTGCATGTTTGCATGCTTAAGTTGCGTTGCATGTTTGCATGCTTGAGTTGCATGCACTTGTTTGGATTAGGTGTTTATCCGAGCACGAGGAATGAGGGACATTTCATACTTGAAGTGATGAAACGTGCCTCAATTCTCGGTCCCTGACGCTCTTGATCATACATAATAGAGTTCTAGGTTTTATGTGTTTATGTGTGCATTCATTTCATATTGAATTGTACAACTTTGCCTCTCGGCCATCATGCATCGAGATGCGTGATTGGTGGCCCGAGGGTCGAGAACCACACTCCCTTAAGCTTATGAAATGATAGGGAGGGTAGTTGTGCACACATATCTTGCAAATACATTGCCATGCCCTTTCTTGCTCTCTATTGCAGCAAACTAGAGAAATGTAACAACAACTAGTCGGCCGACCAGTAAACCTAGCTGGCCGACCACTTTATCTAGTCTGCAGCAAAGAGAGGTAGTCAGCAGGTGGTCTCCCACATCAATAACTAGTTGGCCACCCTCCCACAAGTCCCCAAGGTGAGTTAGAAGCTTTCTAGAGCTTGGTGCAAGGTTTTGAGAACAGTTGCAAACAGTGGCAAGTTGGAGCATTGCGATGGATTTCCGAGCTAAGCGATCGGGCATGTATACACTTCTCGCCTCGAGGCTCTTGTTTTACTGTTTTTCTTAGCTAGCTTATGCTTTGGTTCTGTATTTAAGTAGTTAATGCGTTTAGCTGCTTATTCGTTTTGTAATAATTAGTTGTAGCTAGTTATTAGTTTTGTGATATAATAATTAGTTTAATTAGCTTAGATTAGCTAGTTAGTGTAGACGCGCCCTTGGGCCTCATGCTACAGTTCAGACTCGATTTGTGTCACGGTTCTTAATCTTGAACCAAAGAGTCCAAATCCGGCAAATCGTTTTGAGAAAAACAGATTTTTTGAAAGAAGTGCCAAACATAGACTGCTTTGCCAAATACAGAGTCGCCACCTAAATATTTTATAATAGGGAAATTTAGGAAACCCTGACTCGATGCCAAAGGCCACGTGTCCGTCATCACCAAAGTTGCCTCGGCTTGAGAACTTGGGTACGATTGGGGAAGTTCAGCTATGAGCACTCCCTCTCGCCTGATCTGAAGATCGGCCTCTACTAACCGTGATATCTCATTTTGAAAACACATGCGTTCTTATTTCGATTAATTAGCCTAGATTTACTATGTGATGCACACAACAGAACAAGTATAGACTAGATCGCCTAATTTGGAACAAAGCATTGCATATCCATTTGTTTGAAAATGATTTAAGATTTGCTACTCACAAGTAGGCTAAAATACGGATTTCAATGAATTATTCCAATTCAAGTAATCCAACCTTCACCCACAGGCATTCAGGCAATTAATCAAATAAGCATATAGCCACATGGTAAGCATGTTGTCATGTTAACATTCACACTCGTGTGAGATGCTAAAGCATAAAATACTTACAGTGTACTCTGTGCCAAAACAATGAAGCTAGTTAGCAAAACATGCATGACCCTAGTCCATGTTAAGTGGCTAATGCATCGCATACAAAATGCAATCTAGAGTAGGCTCGGCTAATCTAAGATGGCATATGAAATGTGACAAGTAACATGTATTTCAAGTTAGATTTGGAATGCTTATGCAGTTAGTATGATGCGTGAGCCCAAAGGCATGCAATACAAATGGATGAATGCACGCATGCATAGCATAAGGTATGCTAATTGAAGTATGCCTTAAATCTAACCATTATAAGTAGTTAAATAAAAGGGAGAAAGACGTGGGGTTGGAAGACATGCACACACGCACCCACACTTATTACAAATTTGCCCTCACTCGGAGGGACCGAATAAATAATACAGGCCACCTAATTAACTAACTCACAAGCTAATTAATTATTACAGAACCAAATGAATAACTAGCTACAACTAATTATTACACAACTTAATTAATTAACAAATTAATTAACTGATTAATGAACGACAACAAACAAATAAGGAAAGCAATAAATGATGCCATTCCAGCTCTGTTTGAAGAAGAGGGAGATGCACGCTCGCTTTGGTGCCTCGCCTCGAAACGCTTTCCGGTTGCTCTTTAGAGGCTCTGTTTGCAGGGTGTCTTCTAGTGCTTGTTGCCGAACCTTACCAAAACACTGCAGGGGGAGTCACTAGTGGCTTGTCGGCCAAGAAAGGAGTATTGCCGGCCAAGGGTGGCACATTGCCGGCCATCAATGGCAGGCTGCCAGCCACTAGTGTGCTGTGACACCAAACTACAACGAAGCATAAAATAGAGAAAAATGAGGATTTCCCAAGGACATGTACGCACCATGGCACTCCAAATCACCTCAAAACATCAAGGGAGAGGCCTAGTCGGATTCACGACCATCAATCACGCATCCCGATGCATGATGGCCAAAGATCCAACTTGTGCAAATCAATATGAAAATGAATGCACAGATAAAGCAAGTAAAGCCTAGAACTCTATCATGAATCATCAAGAGCTTCAGCGACTGAGAATTGAGACACATTCCATCACTTGAAGTATGAAATGCCCCTCGTTCCTCGTGCTCGGATTAATACTTAATCCAAGCAATGCAGCACATAAGCATGGCAAACATGCAACATGACCTAAGTATGCAAACGTGCAACTAAACCAAACATGTGACAAGCATATGAACATAATGTGAGGCAACAACCTTGGACAAAATGCAATATGAACATATGAACATGCAAGGCATGTAAAACTAAGCAAGTATGTAACAACATACTACATGTAACGAGCATGCGACAACATGGCAAAATGGGCTTACACCAAAGATGGACAACCCTCAACTAGGTCCAAATTAGTAGCCATAGCGATGAATTAAGCCACACAAAACACTCAAGCATGCAAAATGTGAAAGGTTCATCAAAGGGGCCTAAAAGGGCAACTCTCAAAAGTGCCTAAGAAGTGACAAATGTGCAAGTGTAACAACACTATATGCACTAAAATGAGATGATAAATGATGCCAAATCATTTAAACAACACAAGTAAAGCATGCGATGGTCCTAAGTCATGAAAGCTAGCAAAGAGCAATACAAAGGAGGCATGCAATACATGGCACGAACACATGAACTAAGCATGGACAGAATTTAATTAAGCCTAAACAAGGACTTAAACATGCTGGAATGAAGGCTCAAACACCTAGACATGCAAGCATACAAGCTAAGCCTTAAACTAGGCAATGATGCACGACATTCAAAGGCACTTGAAGCATGAATGAAGTGAGAATGTGACAATGGTACATGCTCTGAAATGAAGCATTAAATGATGTCAAATCATCTAAATATCTCAAAGATAACATGCATGCATCACCGAAACATAAAGCTTGCAAGGTCAATTACACTACAGCTATACAAAGCATGCATTATTTGACTATGAAGCATAAATATGGAGGCAAGGTAGCCCCAACAAATGAACATTTCTAGTTCAAAGCATGGCCAAAAGATGCTAGCATGATGGACTAACATAGCATACAAGATTGGCTAGTAGGCATGAGTTGTATGACATGTATATGAAGCATATGAAATCTCACCAAACCAACCCAAAATTAGTGAACTAAACATGCCAAAATATACTCAAATAATCATGGAAATGCAGCCAATGCATGCCAAAATGAGGGGCTTCTTTGGAGGGCCACACAAGGGATTATTAGGTACATGCAAGATGGACATTCAACAAGGCCAAACCAATTCTGGAAATGGCTCAAGAGGGTCTCAAAACCCACTGAAAAGGGCCTGGAACAAGGCCTAGAGGCATGCAAAATGGGGTCTCTTTGGAAGGCCAAAAAGGCCACCAAACAGGACAAGGAGAGAGGGGGTCACCCCCCTCTAATTTTGGCCTTCAAGAACACAACAAGGCCACTGAAAATCCACTGGATTTCAGTGGCTAATAGGCCAAAACAAGGCCGATACAAATGCTCACATGTATGGCTCAAAGCATGGAGAAATAAAGCATGCAAAGAAGGAGATGACTCCAAAAAAAAATGGAACCTTAAACAAACTCAAAGAGGAGGTCAAAACAAGACTCTTTCTAGTTTATAACAAAACTCAAAAGTGAACACAAATAAGGCTAATCTATCATGCAAAAATGGCCCTAAAAGAGAGGTTAGAGACAAGGGACAGAAGCTGGCCCCAAATGGAAAAGAGCCCTTAACAAAGTTGAAGAGAGGCTCAAAACAAGGCACTTTACGGTTTACATCAAGCCACGAAAATAATCACAAATAAGGCCAAACTATCATACAAGAAAAAGGCCTAAAAGAGGGATAAAGAGACAAGTGGTAGGAGGAGGCCTCAAACAGCAAAGAGTCCTTGATCAAACATATAGAGGAGCTCAAAATATAACCTTTTTCAGTTCATGACAAAGTCCAAAAATGCTTTCAAGTGAGGCTTATAGATGAAGCAAGAAAGTGAAAGTTTGAGGGAAATAGGCACTTACCCTAGAAGAGCAGTTTTCCAGCAGGTTTTGGTTCAAGATTCTGAGCTTCCAACCTCTTCAAATGACTTCCAAAGTGCTGGAATAGAGGATGGAGGTGTATATCTAGGTGTTGTAGTGCAAAAGTGCAAAGAAATCCAACTCTAAGGCACAAAATACACACAATATAGGGAGAGACATATTTTTTCTTCTTCAAAACTCAAAACTTGCATAAGAAAGAAGGCTCTTCCTTATATAGAACAATGCAAAGCCAAAGCTTCTTGAACAAGCTTTTCAAGGCTTCCATCCCTCCATATACGTGTATGGAGGGGAGCAAATGAAAATCCAGCTGGCTCAAAAGATCTGCCTGAAAACCAGCTGAGATAGGGGGGGTGCTGGCCATCAGTAATGGTCAGCAGTGCCACACTGATGGCCGGCAGGGCTTCATCAGTGGCCGGCAGGGAAAAAGTCATGGCCGGCAGTGCACCAAGAGAGCCACTCTAAAAGGACCAAAACAGGGTCCAAAAATATAGCAGAAAGGATACAAGGTCCGGGAAACTCGAACCGGTGTCGTTCACGTAATGATCGAATCTTTGGGCGAAACAATCGAACTAGTTGCTGGGTGTACCTACAAGCACAACCAAGTCTTGAGGACGATCAAAAATGGGGTGTCTACAGTTAGCTTTTTATTCGGACCCTCCGTCGAGAGGGCCAACTGTTGTAATAAGCGTGCGTGTGTGTGATGCATGTCTTCTAACCTCCATTTCTTTCTTCTTTTTACTTAACTGCTTACGATGGTTAGTTTTAGGGCATATTTCGATTAGCATCCTTATGCTTTGCATGCGTGCATCATTCATCTGTCTTGCATGCACCGGGTTCGACGCATCATACTAACTACATTGTACTTTCAATACATTTACTTGAATACGTGTTCAACAATATGTTATCAAGTTGCATTTCATATGCCATCTTAGAATAGCCGAGCCTATCTGAGATACATTTTTGCATGTGTTGCATTAGCTATCTTAACATGAACTAGGATCATGCATGATTTCTAACTAGTTCTTTGTTTTGGCTCGGAGTACACTGTGAGTGTTTACGCTTCAACATACTGCATGTGTGTTAATGTTGCCATGTTAGCATGCTTGTCACGAGGCAAACTGCTTGTTTGATTAACTGCCTGAATGCTTGTGGGTGAAGGTTGGATTGCATGAATTGGAACAATTCATTGAAATTCTCGTCTTAGCCTACTTGCGAGTAGCAAACTTCAAACCATTTCAAACAAAATGAACATGCAATGTTTTGTTCCAACTTAGGCGATCTAGTTTATACTTGTATGCTGTGCGCATTACATAGTAATTCTAGGTTAATAACCGAAATAAGAACACATGTGTTTTCAAAAACAACATATCATGCTTAGTACATGCCGATCTTTGATCGGGCGAACGGGGGTGCTCATTGCATGACCTTCCTCTCTCGTACACAAGTTCCCAAGTCGAGGCAACTTTGGTGATGATGGACACGTGGCCTTAGGCACGAGTCAGGGTTTCCTAAATTCCCCCAAAATAAAATATTTAGGTGGCGACTCTGTATCTGGCAAAGCAGTCCATGTTTGTCATTTCTTTGTAAAAATCAGTTTTCCAAAATGATTTGCCGGATTTGGACTCTTTGGTGATTTATCGGTTTCACATTGTACTTTGTGAGATTAGATTCAGAACCGTGACATTGAGTCCGAACTGTAGAAGCTCAGAACAAAACGATTTCCCGCCCTCGCAGGCGTGGAGCCGGGAGTTCTCGGAGGCGGTCTATAACTACATGTCATTGTCCCGACATCCTAATTAAAGACAAACACAAATGAATTTAGCACACTAATACATGTGCTCGCAACGGAGTCTCACACGTCCTAGAACAATAGATAGAACAAAATTGCACTCTATATAAGCACTTAGTCATGTAATCACATACAGTCTCTTCCAATATAGTAATTGTCCCACAAATGTTCCAAGAGTTTCTATTATAATAAGTATTGATTAAGTATTATTCTAATAAGACTTCTAGAAATTTCATAGATGCAATTAACATCCTAGAATTTTAATGCCACACACACTTAGTCACATAACATGTTATCACATAGCACATAAAGCATATAACACTCATAGTTAGCGAAATGAACCCATTATGGTAAGAATCACATCCTGTGAGCCTAAGATATTCAAACCTGGTAAGTTCTTATACTAAGTTATAACACCCCCAAAATAGTGAAACCCGACCGAATACATATATATCTCATTTTCATTATTCAATTCCAATTATCAATTACACATGTGAAATCAATAACTAATAGTGAACATTGACCCACAATTCACATAACAATAAATCCTCAATCCTTGTATTTCATTTAGTTGTTCCAATTACATCACATGCATTAATAAATTTACAACTCTACGAGCTTAAATCTATAGCATGTAATTATAAAAGATAAAAAGAAGTTTAAATACAAGGGAAATGCCTTAAAGGCTAGAAGTTCCAAGGCTCAGCCTGGTTACATCAAAAATGGAGTTTAAATCCCAAAACATAAAAGCCCAATGGCTATACAAAAATGAAAGCAAGTAAACGAGCCCTAAGCTCCAAAATCCTACCAAGTCTTCACTTTGGCGGAGGCACATCGTTAACACCTGAAATTGTCCATGATGGGATAAGCAATGACGCTCAGTAGAAATAATCTTAATGAAGTGCATGAAATTTAATAACATCATGAGGTGAATGCATACGAGAATGCCATGCCCAAAAACATAAGTTTTTTTTCATTTTGAAATTTCATGCCATGCACTTGTTCGGATTTATAATCAATCAATCATTTGTTTTGATAAAATGCTGGGCGATAAATACAACTATGGTAATCCCTAGACTCATCTGTGCAAGTAGTCTCATTGAGCACTACCAAAACCACTTTATCGGCTCTTAACCTGAGGGAAATTGGGACCTACTCCATGTGTGTTTTTGGACTTTCACCATGAACCTAAAGCCAACTTAATTTTCAACCGAACTACACCTTCTAAGGATTCACCAAGGTATTTATCCCATTTCTCGAAATAACAATTTATTCTCAACAAAAGTAATCTCAATGCATTTCTCAAAGGTAAACGTGAAATTTAAAACACGAGCACATGAATGCCAATGATATGCGTGTCTTTGCAATTGTTTCAAATTTCCCTAATTCGCATGAAATTCTACAATGCATCAACTTAATCCTCCACTGATTGCTATAACTCAATACTTTTTCAACAATTCCAAAATGAGTACATTATCTCATAACCTCAACATTTCACAAATGTAATCAATGCTTGTAATTTCTCACAATTTTCAAAAGTTTTCTTCGATAAACAATTGATTCCTTAATTTCGCAAATTCTAGGGTTTTGGAAAAACTGGAAATTTTTCATTTCAAAAGTAATTTCTCCAATTTCAAACATACATAACAACCATGAACAATCAAATTTCAAGATTTTTGAACTCATGAGAATTTCCTCTCATTATATGCATTAATATCAAGTTAAATAAACCCTAGGTTTCCAAATCACTCTAAGTACAAAAATAACACATAACAATGCTAGATAACACACAACTTCAAGAAAATCCTTACGTCAAGCTTAGAATAGGAAAATAGAGAAAAACCCAAAATTCGATGGTGCTAGAAAACGATCTCTACCGTTCAAAACGTAGCCCTTGAGACGCCTGCCAAATTGGTAGGGTCTAAAACTCTTTTGATTTTGTTAGATAAAGAGGTTTGTGAATGTTGGTGAATTTCGGTAAAGAGAGATAATAGAAAAAGAGAGAAAGAGAAAAAAAAGATTAGAGAGAGTTTGAAATGATCAAGAAAATGGAGAGGGTCAGTTGATAGAGAGACAGGTTCAAAATTCAAGGCTGAGTTGTTCTCTGGCCACTCGTGCGGCCAATTTCTAGGTAGGTTTTTAGTTTGGAGCAATTCTAAGTCCTAGTTTTTTAATCTAACACCCAAAAAAAAAATGACTGAATGCGATGCATGAGAACAACAACAATTTCAATTAAATCAATCCCAAACAAACGTCATTCACTGAAACAAGTGGTTACAAATCAGGTTTATGACCTGGGACATCACACTGGGAAAGGCATGTCCCTAAAAGATGAGGGTATCGAAAGGGGTAATAGTGAAGAGAGATTGCCAAAGGGTAATGAGGGCTAGAGGAAGTTTGCCACAAAGGAGAAGGGACTACGGGTGGAGGTTGCCAGAGAAAGGTTAGATAGATGGAGTTCCAAAGGATATTGTTGAGATTATGGTGAGTGCTAAAAAAAAAAAAAAAAAAACCAATTTTGGTGTGTATGATCCAAAGTAACACCCATAATAATTGATTGTATATATTTCACAGCACTAACATTACTCATTCTTGATTAGAAAAAAAAAAAAAAACATTACTCATCAAAATATAATAAAAAAAATTCACTCATACGTGAATAAATGTTGTTCCAACTCATTCAAATAAAAACACAATTTATTATTTCTCATTTTCTTTTCTTGGCACCTAGACTTGATAAGACACAACCATTTCATAGGAAATTTTAATATAGAACTTTTAAAAGGAGTATGGATCTTAATTATATCATTTTTTTATTTAGTTATAATTAATTTTTTTTTTAATTATGACTTATGAACTCTCCGTACTTATACCTCATACATATTTATTTTAATTATGATTCACTGTCTGTCTGCATTTATGTCTCCTATATTGTGTTTAATTATGATATATTTATTTTCATTGTATTTTTTATTTTAAAATTTTCTTTTGTGCCCTCATCCCCGTGATCAAACAAAAGGTTGCGTCGCAGTTAGCACTTGAGACGTGCCGCTGAGAAGTGCGATCGGTCAACAGCTCCTCTCCTCTATCTTCATAAGTTAGGGTCTTGTTTCCAAACTCCACATAGGCATCTAATCTAATCTAATCTAATCTAATCTAATCAGCTTATACATTAAAGTTGGATTTGGATTTGGGCTTGCGAATTACGTAGGTAGGTAGGTGGTGTTGTTTGTAGTGACAAATCAAGAGTCAGAACAAAAAGTAGAAGTAGTAAATAAATAACAAGAGAAGAGCGTAGTTGGATTTGATTTGATTGTAAAGGTTTTTGCAGAAGATGAAAACCTCGTCATCGTCATCGTCCTCCTCCTTTTCCTTGTTATGGTTTATTATTATGTTATGGGTGGCTTTGATTATTGGTAGATCGGCTTCTGTTCCCTCCAAAGACCTACTTGGAATTGCTCCCCAAGGTTTTCTTTTCTTTTCATTTTCATATTATGAATATATACATATATGTACTACGCATTATGAGAGAAGGACATATATGTCTATGCTGTTGATGTTGATTTTGATTTTGATTTGGTTTTTTCGTTAAACATCATGGATAATGGATATGGATGACAACAGATGAAGTATATTATAAGACATTTTTATCATCCTCCTCGTCATCGGGCACTATCAGTATCAAATGCAGGGATGGATCCAAGAAATTTAGCAAATCTCAGCTCAATGACGACTTCTGCGACTGCCTCGATGGCACTGACGAGCCTGGTCTACCCTTTCTCCCTCATTTTTCTTTTTTACTTTGATATATCTATATCTACTGCTTATTCCCCTTTGCTTCTGTATTGTTATTTTGCTGCAAAATTAGCTGTGCTGGCCTATGTTGTCTTTCATTTCAGTTTCATCACAAGAAAACAAGTACTATGTGGTCTTCACAAAATATGACTCAAAATTTGATATATGTGTATATATATATATATATCTGTATTAATTATATCTATTATTTTATGTTACGCTTTCTGGTGGTGCCTCTTTTGTTTTTTTATTTTATTGGGTTGCTGCTTTCTCTGGTTGTTAGGCTTCAAAATATATGTCCTATGCATTATCTTTGCTTGGTGGTTTGACAAATTATTGTTGTGGGTTTTCAGGAACATCAGCATGCCCCAATGGAAAATTCTATTGTCACAATGCAGGCTATGCTCCATTTTTTATATTTTCTTCTAGAGTCAATGATGGTATTTGTGGTAAGAAATCCTTTTTACTCCCAAATCACCTATGAGACTATAATAAGACTAACAAAACTAGTAGCTCGAAACAACGAAAATTTTCAATTATTGCCACTAAATTTAACTTTGTTTTTTTTTTTTGCTCTTCTTGTGGATTGCATTACCAGTGATGCTTTATGGAACAAAATGTTGGGCAATAAAGAAACATGTGTATAAAGTAAGGAGTGTACTTGAGATGAGAATGCTTAGATAGATGTGCGGTAAAACTAGAAAATATGATAAATTTGTGAAATGGTAGGAGTAGCACTTATTGAAGATTAGTTAAGAGAGAATAGGTTCACGTATAACGAATACTTATTTCTGCAACGGTAAGGAAGATTGATACGATCACCATTAACAGAAGTGGTAGGGGGTGGGGAAGACCTAAGCTGATATGGGATGCAATAGTGAAAAAGTATATGGATTTACTTAAATTAATTAAGCATATAGCCTTTGATAGATCTGAATGGCAAAAAATGATTCATGTAGACAACCTCACCTAATTTGAACATAAGCCTTAGTTTGATTTGGTTTTGTTGTTTCCTTGTAATAAATATCTCTACTATACAAAATATTTTTTCAAGTGTGAGTCTGAATTGTTAATGTGGTATTAGCATAAGTTATTTTCAATATAATGCATTCTTTGATTTTGCATTGGTCTATTCACTTTTAACTTGTTTATCATGATGCTTTATGTGTTAAACATCCTCTAAAATGTCATAGCTTGTTGCTTTTGTTTTTCTTTTTTTCTTAAGCACATTAATGTTGCAAGCTTTAATCGTATAGGCCTTTTAGTCTTTATCTAGGTCTCCACTATAGAAGCGTATAAATTGTCTTGTCCCCACCTTCTAAGGTGTAAAACAGAAAGAATAATAAGACCCACTTTAAAGGAGCAAATAAATAGGAAGTTAATCAAAGGTTGTTAAAAAGAAGTTAAGGCCCTTCCTTTTTTTTTTTTTTTTATAATTATTTTTTATTGTATATATATATTTTCATCCTTCTTACTCTAACCTCTCATGAACTCTCTTTAACGTTACTCTCAATGCATGATTGTGCGTGTTGTTTGTGGAAACCCTCTAGTCTAAAGTATTAAACCTTTTCTTGTATTTTTATATGCATGTTAGCTTATTTTGAACATTTTTGGTGATTTCATCTACTCTTCCAAAGGATTGTCACTTCGCCCTCAAATTATTTATATGTTTCAACTAAACTTTGTTCTCAGTAGTCAGTAGGGAAAGAGTGAGAAAAAACATTCAAGAGCCAACAACCGTAAACACTTACAATATTATTAATCAAAATCTGAATAATGCAATGCAAAACCTAATATTTATAGGCCTAAGGCCATTATTTGGAAACATAATAATTGGAAACTAAACCCAAATAATATTTGGAAACATAAACAAAATATCCTAACTAATAATTTTGTAAATTACATTATTGGACCAAAAAGTTTTCTTTCCATGCAATGTGCCCATAGGCTTCACCTGAGACTTCCAAAGTAGACAATTCGTCTTTAACCAATGAAGGATTGCAACATCAATTTTCCACCACTGAAAAGAACTTGATTTTGGTGCACACCAAGAATCTCATCCGAATGAGGAACATGCCTAATCAACAAATAATTCTTCTTCAATTTAATGACTTTGGAATCGGTGGCACAAGTAAAGGTGTATTTCACACTCATCAATTAAAAAAAATAAGCGTTTGCATGTCCAGCACGTGTAACATCATGATCCCAAATCCATGTGTGGCTGAAGAGAATATGACAGAGCTTAAGAGGCAGAACATCACACATTCCGATCTCTTTGACTTTGCCAATGTTGAATGACATGAGGTAGTGCTTATTGATTTTAATTGGTATTAGTAATCCATGCCACGTGATAAGGCCAAGGGTGTGGTTCAACTTTCAAACTCAGTTTCTTCACAACTTCTTCAGATACATCATTAGTGCAATTCCGAGTATCAATCACTATCTAGAGAGCACACTTGATCACTGTATTTACCCTTGTATGATTTTTTTTCCTTCATTGTAGCTTTTCAAGTTCCCTTAGTCTTGTTTACTGGAGGCTAACAAAGGTCGAATGATGCCAATCACATCATCAAAGAGATCATCAATGGACTCATGGTCGACAGGATCAACAACTTGCACAAAAATCCTCATAATCTTGGATTCTTTTATCTCTGAACGTTTTTTCATTTTCCACTGCAACAACTGACTTAATATACACATTAATTTTAGGCGAGGGCAGTCTCGAGCATGATGCCCATAACCTTGAAAATTAAAACATTTTGGCTTAAGATTAGTGCGAATTACACTTTACTCCCATCAACTATTGCGCCATGTTACTTCGCCTCCTGAACTAAAAATTGCAGCACTTAACCCCCTTCATCTACTAATTCAGTCAACCAAGTCTTGCCTTAAAGTCGGCATTCTAAGTCCTATTTGGCATTTCTATAGATGGGGAGTATTTATTGGGATAACTTTAGCTTTTATGGAAGTTGTGGGTTATGGCTTAGTTTAGTTGGCATTAGTGAGTGAAATCTTTGAATTGTTGTATCATGCTGTGTCTGTTTGCCTGGGAAGGATGTCTCGAGGTGGAGGAATTCTGGATTGGTAAATAAGATGTGAGATCAGATCACATTATGGTTGTCACTAACTTTAATAATATTGTGACTTTAGTAACTAATAAATTACTAAATATCAAGGGCATGTTTAGTAGCAGTTTGGTTTTCAGTTTTTTCCTTTGATTTTTTAAATATATATTTTTTTCATATAAAAATATGAAACCAATTTCAGAATCATTTGCATTTTCTTATGGACTCAAAATTTTGGAATCTCATAAGATTTTTCTTTTCTTTTTTCTTTTTTTATGTTGAGATAGTGTTTTTTCTTTTCTTTTCTGAAGGGCCATTTCTACATAGTTTTGGTTTTGAGAAGGTATCTGTAGAATGGTTTATCAAAAAAAAAAAAAAAAAAAAAAAGAGAGAAGAAGAAAAAAAAAGAAATATTAAAACAGAAGCAAAACTAATGTCCACTGTTTCTGTACGATTTTCATTTGAAAAGGCTTACTCACAAGAAATATATTTCTAAATGTGATGAAATATTTCACAAAAAATATCTATTATATTATAAGATATAAAAATTACAATCTGTTTAAGCTATAAAAATTCTTTATTTCCTTCCTCATTTATTTATAATTATTTATATATCTATACAATGTAGGCAAAAACATATGTATATATGCATTCTAATTAGTAATATTAAAGAGTTTTTTTAGAAAGTATTATTATCAATCAAGAGTTTTTTTTGTTTTTTTGTTTTTTATCCACTGTTAAACAAAGTTGGTTTCTTAAAAAGTTTCTAATGTAATATCAATTATTAAAAGGTCAACTTTAAATGGTGTAAGAGTAATAAATTGGGCTTAAGATGAACTAAGCTACTTGAGCATGGCTAGTTAGAGGCTTGCTCAAGTTCAACTTGTAAAACAAATGGCTAAGTTTGATCATACTTTGGAGCTTGGTGGTTTATTCAGCTTGGCTTGGACTTGGTTTAATATGCTAGTGAGCACCCTAAGATTGTATAAAAAACCAAACTAAATGAGCTTCAATTTTGAGCTTATTAATTTTTCAAGCTGACATTGAGTAACCCACTACTTGGCTTGTTTATGTCCCTAATTGTAAGTCTCAACTTTTGTTGGAAGTGTATCCACAGGGACATGCCCTAAGGTTGCCTCCTCTTTTTTCCCTCCCACCTTTTCTCTGTTTTAGTCACAGCTACGTTTGTGATAACTTTGATAGTGGACAACCTAGTGAGAAGAGGTGAAGTGCTTCATAATAGATGCAGTATTTACAACAATGCCCAACCTGAATCATCTTGTGTTGCATTCAACTGTTGTTAGAGGTCTGCGGTGTGACTTCTTTCACCCGTTTTTGGGGTTTAGCAGGTTGCTTCAGTTGGGAACGCATATGTTACTTGGGAATGTTTTGTGTGAGAAACAAGGGCAGCCAGGTGAGCTGCACTTTTTGTGTTGTACGTGGAGTCTTTTGGAAAGACTTAAGACTGCAACCCACCAGGGTAGCCTAGTGGTTGCAGATTGTCATTGGACTAACATGAACCCAGAAGTCTTATAGTCTACTCCCATTAGTACGCCCTTACTTGCCTGATACCTGTGGCTAGCAGGTGGTTGCCGGTATCTGGGGTTCAGCCTGCAGGGGTGGGTTGAAAGTGCTCTTGTTGGAGTGGTTTCTCATCATAAAAAGGGGGCTAAGACTACAATCACTGCATCAAGCAGACTTTTGTTGATGTCGAGATGCAGATGCATAAATTGAATTGAAGCAGTTGATTTTTAATTATTATTATTTTTTATTTTTTAAATTAAGAGAATTTTATAAAGGTCATAAAATGTACACCATGCAATGGGCATACCCGAGTTCAAAAAACGACGAGGATGAATTAGCAACAAGATAGAAGTATGGCACTGTATACTCCCGTCAGTCAAGACAGCAAACAGCATCAGAGGACCTCTTTCTCACAACTGTCATTCAGCTTCCAACCCAGCAAGATCACCTACACAAGCATGGTCCTCAACTGACATTTGCAAAAATGGTGCTTGGAAGCTTCTATTTACGCTGTAATTAATCATTTGGTTGGTCCTTCTGCAAACAGAAAGAAGTCGGTGTTCAACTCTGGTTATTTGGTTGATGAGAATTTTTGATTAGAGAATAAAATTGCAAACTTGATGAGAATTTTTGATTGAGATGTATTAGAAAATTTTGAAATTTGTTTGTAGCTTAGGTGAACATGAATCCTCTCTTGCCAGGTTCAGTATATTTGCATTAGCTGCAGTGGATATATATGCTTAAAGTACCCCTTTAAAGATTTTCATAGGACTGCCTATTTTCTTTCCACCTATAAATACTATATAAGACAGAATTCTATTGCTGAACACACTTTTTTTTTTCTCCTCTTACCCATCTTAAGTCCTTTTAAGCAATGACACAATTTCCAAGCAGGTATAGGGAGTACCCAACACACTCCAAATATAATGAACATGACATGGCGTTCGACATCTCACCATCAAACTTACATTAAGTAGTTGATCTATCTGTTGATTCTTTCACATCCTTATGCATACAACACTTCAATTTACGAGAACTTTATGCTTTAATGAGATTGTCAATGGTGAGAACTCCCTGCATTATGCTTTTGTCAAAACAAATTTTGGCAATCCTTTGAATAAACTTTACACATGCAAATATCTTTATTATTGCAATGTAAATTTTAGCAGTACTTACTATTTTGATTTTTTACATGCCCCCGGTGAGCAGATTGCTGTGATGGTAGTGATGAGTACGATGGTAAAGTGAAGTGCTCAAATACATGTTGGGAGGCTGGAAAAGTTGCTAGAGATAAATTGAAGAAAAAGATTGCAACTTATCAAGAAGGAGTAACATTGCGAAAGCAGGAAGTTGATCAAGCAAAACTAGCTGTAGCTAAAGATGAGGCAGAATTGTCAAAGCTAACAAGTGAGGAGAAAATACTTAAAGGGCTTGTTCAACAGCTTAAGGGTATGCTTTTGTTAATTCAGTTCCCTATCCTTATATGTGGTTCTATTTTTTCGCTGAATATAATTATTATTGTTATTGCCACCATCTATGTAAATCTAGTAATTGGTGATCCCTACTTTTGTTTTCCAATATGCATTACTTACTCCAAATTTGGTGATATTTACATAAATTTAACATAATACATAATTGATGACTGAAGAATAACTGTATGTGTGACAATAAATTTATGTAGTTGGCAGCCGCCACAACATTGGTGGCGCTTGACCATCATTATATGGAATTCACCATTAATAATGCACCCATTGGTTTAGCCATTTCTTGATCCATGTCCCTTATATTTATGCAGATATGGGTTAACATCAATATTTTGTTATGTCCTACAAGGATGTGAGGGTTACTGACAGTTGAATTGTCAATATGTATTAAAGTTAGGAAGTGAAAAAATGAGAAAACTGAGAGATGGAAAAGAAGGTCAGTGCTTCCAATACTGAAACCCTACACCGTAACTCGCATTATATTACTATGATTACAATACACAATGAACAAAATACCCTCATTGACTATACCAATCTAAAACACACACACTCCAGTTCAAGCTGGAGCATAAAAATCAAACATGCCCAACTTGAAACAAAGACACTGGAAAGAAGAGCAAGGCAAGGGCTTTGTAAACATATCACCAAGTTGATCATCGGAGCGGAGATAAGGTGTAACAATTTGCTTACACATGAGTAAGTCCCGAATAAAGTGACAATCAACCTCAATAAATGTTTGGTACACTCATGAAAAACTGGATTATTAGTTACGAAGATAGCTGCCTGATTATCATAGCACATTTCCATAGGCATAGTGACCCAAATACCAAAATCTTGAAGAGAACGAATATACAACACCTCAAAAGTAGTATGCTCTATGGCATGATACTTGGCTCCAGCACAGGGAGCAATAACACTTCGCTTCTTGCTATGCCAAGTAACAAGATTAACTCCAACAAATGTACAATATCTAGTAGTGGAACGTTGGTCAGTTGGCTATCAGCCCAATTAGCATCACTAAATCCGGTAGTATACAAGGAAGGAGAGGACCATATAGTAAGTCATGCCTAGGCGCACTCTGTAGGTAGCACACAATGTCGACAAACAACCTCTTAGTGGGGGTGACGAAGAGCATGCATATGTTGACTAACGAACCAACAACAAACGTAATGTCAGGAAGAGTAACAAAAAGATAGATCAATTTCCCAATCAGTTGGTGATAATGACCTACATGCTGGAGGGGATCTGTATCACTGTCTAACTTAATAGTAGAATTCATGGTAGTATCCGCATAACAAACACCCAAAAGATTAGCATCAGACAAGAGTCCGACCACATAATTTTGTTGAGACAAATAAATACCCTTGGATGAATGAGCAACCTCAATCTTAAGAATGTAGCGCAGAAAACCCAAATCTTTAGTATGAAAATGTTTACCCAAGTGCTTCTTGAGATTATCAATGCCATGAGAATCATCACTTGAAATAATGATATCATTCACGTAGATAGTCAATACAATGGTTTTAGTTTGGGACTGATGAATGAAGACCTAGTGATCAAATGTAGAGCGATGAAAGCCGTATTCAAAAATTGCACTGAATCGATAAAACCAAGCATGAGGAGATTGCTAAGATTATATAGAGTAGTTTTGTACGATGGAAAGGGTTGGAATGAAATGCCCATTATAGCTTTGCATTCCCTTTCCTTTGTTTGGTACGAATTATCTAAGTAGGAATTTTCATTCCAATGAATGGCTACTCCAATAAAATGTGAGAATGCTTATTCCTTCCTCTAACCTAAGGAATAGCCATTCCATTCCATCATAGAATCACCATAAAACATTATCAATTAGCATACCGCAATCCTAAGGAATAGCCATTTTATTCCATCATAGAATCACCATAAAACATTATCAATTAGCATACCACAATTATTCCTTTCTGCTACCACTCCCTTCCATTACTACCACCACCACTGCCACCACAACAACCCCATTATCACCACCACCACCACCACCACCACCACAACAGCCATAACTACAATCATCGCTACCACAACTACCACATCACCGCCACCACATTATCACTACCACCACACTACCCTACTATTGTCATTGTCATCACCACCACTACCACCTCCACAACCACCACACCACCAAACCACCACCACCACCACCCCCATTACTAGAACCACTTACTACCACCCTTACCACCACCATCACTGCTTTCGCCACCACAACCACTACTTTACCACCACTATCACCATTTTCACAAAAATCACACCACCACCGCCATTGAGAGAACCACCACTCTACTATCACCATCCGCCACCAGCACCACTGTCGTCACAATTACCACAACACGACCGATGCCATAGCGACCTGCCACCACCACCACCACCACCACCACCATTGTCCTACTACCACTGTTGTCACCACCACCAATGCCATAACCGCCGCCACCGCCACCACCACCACCACCACCACCACCACCATCGTCCTACTACCACTGTTGTCACAACCACCAATGCCATAACCGCCACCACCACTACCACAACTCACACCATCACTTCCATAACTATTAACACTAATATGATCTATATGAAATTTTAACTTATTTGTTACTAGCTTATTAAAATAAATAAATAAATGAAAACTTATTTCATTCCATTAGTTTAACAGGCATAACCAAACATGAGAATGACAATTATCATTCTATTCCTACGTCATTCCATATTGGTAGCCAAACAATGGAATGGGAATGGACATTCCATTCCATCCTCTTCCACTTTGTATTCCATTCTCACTCTCATTCCATTCACACTTCATTCCATTCTTTCGTACCAAACATGCTCATAATGCTTTATGCGATACATGCAAGATGCTTACTACTAGGAATAACATTGCCTGATGGTTGTGCTATATATACCTCTTCCTAAAGATCACTATGAAGAAGGGCAATTTTAATATCAAGTTGGTATAAGGGCCAAGAGCGACTAGCGAGAACATAAAGACCCATCTTGCGGCCATGGGAATGTAGATAAACCTATAAGGGAAAATCAAGTGAAGAATCGGACATGCGCTTGAGAGGAGCGAAAAAGGATTCCAGTGGCATCAGTAATGTAGGCTCCCCCTCACAACAACAAAAAAAGAATGTGTTCGGTCCTAGAAAATACTTCCTGGACTAAGGTAACTTAAGCACTAAAGAATTGTGTGGATTAAACAGTAACCAGAGGAAAAAAAAGAATTGTGTGGTTTAAAAAAGGTAACTACAGCACTTACATAATACTTCCTGGACTAAGGATGATAACAACAATGCCCTTTCTGGGTACGGGAATATCCTAGAAAAACACACAAGCTGGAGGGGAGAGCTTATCATGACCTAGATCAAGAATATGAGCAAAGGTAACACAACCAAACACATGAGTAAGAGGAACAAAAAATTTATGAGGATATAAAAGTGAAAAGGCGATTGATGCTGCAAAATTGCAGATGGCATACGATTGATAAGGTAACATGAAGTAAGCATTGCATCACTCCAAACCTGTTTGGGTACTTGCGTATTAAATAACAAAGTACAAGCAACATCCAACAAACGGTGTTTCCGCTCAGCTACTCCATTTTGCTAAGAAGTATGGTGCAAGTGGTTTGATGTATGATACCACAAGTAGCACAAAAGGGATAAATGACAAACTGAGTATGCTCGAGAGCGTTATCAGAATGAAAAATCTTAATATGCCAAACTGAGGAACAATCTCATTATAAAATCTTGAAATAACATAAAGTGATTATAGCTGTTTTTTCATAAAAAAAAAAAATCATGTTATACAAGTATAATCATCCACAACGACAATAAAAATGAAAAACTAGTCACATTTGCAGTATGAACTGGACCCCAAATATCCATGTGAACAATATCAAAGGATTTAGATTGACGATTAAAACTACTACTAGGAAAGGAGCTACTAAGATGCTTGCCTAGTTTACATGCTTCACACTATAAACTAGACACACGATTCAATGCAGGAAGCACAAGCTTGAGTTTTGCCAAACACAGATGACCCAAACTGAAATTCCACTAAAGTGGAGAGATAGTAGAGCTCAATTCAGGTGAAGCGAGAGAAACATAACTATCACTGTCCAAGTAATACATGCCATCCTTCTCATGCCCTGAACCAATCCTCTTATGGGTCTGGAGGTCCTGAAAGGAGTAAAGGTGATGGAACACATAAGTCCCTAGTTAATTGACTAAAAAAAAGTAAATTGAAAAAAAAAAAAAAATAGGCATGTAGAGACTAGAGGGTAAAGACAAAGAAGTAGTGGGATGGAGAACAACTTTACTAAGGATTGGTCAAGAGGACCCATTTGCTAATAACAAGAATTAACTCAGAGAAAAGAGAGGATGTACCAGACATATGGGAGTTGACTTTGGAATCAAGAACCAAGGATGGAACTGAACTAGCTACACGTGTGACATTACTTGAATGGGCTAAGGTAGTGGTGGAAGATGAGGGAAGAGCAATCGACAATGTCTGAACAAGCTCACTCATATGAGTAGTAAGGGCGTCACAAGAATCAGAACCAAAAGATGTGTATCACGTGATGGGGCTGTGGTTGTGGCTGGGTATTGTTTGCCACTGCATGCTCATGATCAGTCTTGTCATACTCGACCTGACAAAAAGGTTCAATATGGTTAAGGGTAGCACAATAATCACATTTCATGTCACCTCAACCACCAGTACGATCTCCCCCATGAGAAGTACCACCACAAAAACCACCAACTCAGCTACTGCCACTCCAACCATGAAATCCGCTCACCTCCACCATGATAACCATAAGTACTGCTATCACTATCAAGATAACCACCATGTGAACTATTATGGTTTCCACTGGTAGAAACCAAAGAGGTGGTGGAATAACTAGGCAGAGAAGTCTATCCCAATGAGGAGCGCAACAACTGAGAATACGCATTAGAACCCTATATTGGCACTTGTAGAAGAGGTATGGTCCATTGATTTCAGATAAATCAAGCCTAGACTAAATCTGAAAATAGGTAAAATCGAAAAACATTTGGAAATCGAAAACCTTACTAGATGGCCCCAAACAATTTAAAGAACAGTCACCACACAAATCATAGTTTAAAGAGGAATAAGAATATGAGGTTTTTTTTTTATAAATTTTTTGGACGACAACGTCAGCATGATGTTAGGAATCTAATGATGACATCAGCCCTGATTCAGCTTCCCAATTTAGTCTAGCAGTCTCCAAATCAATGATTTAAAACCCGGACCGGCTGGTTGGGCCGGTTGAACCGGGACCTGGGCCTAGTTTCGGTTCAAAAGAACCCTCAAAACCAGACTAGTCTGAAAACCGGCCTAGATTGTCAAAACAGTAGAACCGCCGGTTCAACCAGGAAAACCAGTGACCTGGTACCGGTTTTGAATTGACCCGGCGGTTGGAAAACCTTTTATTATTATTATTATTATTTTTATTTTTCTTCTTTTCTTATATTATATATATAAAAATATATTTCAAAATTTTGACTAAAAAATCTTGCTTCAAGAGTCTCCTCTCATGAGGAGGAGTCTCATTGAAGCTTGAGGAGATAATGAAAGTCTATTGCTGTTTATAGGAAAAGATTTTTCAAAGAGAACCTACAAAATTTTATGTAGGATTTAATCAAATTATTTGAATCATATTGATTGGAGGGAGAGTTGAAATTTCATTTCCCTCCAACTAATTCTTAATAAACAAGCCTGAACACTCAAAAGCTTAGCTCGGTTCGGCTTGTTTGTAGCCCTACCTCCCGTATTCGAAATTAGAAAAAATAAAAAAATAAATCAAATATTTGCTGTGTCCGATGCTTATCCTGTTGTATAGGACGCACATCCATATCCAATACGTATCCGATACTCGTATGATATGGGTCCTTTTTTGGGATATCCATGCTTCATAGCCACCAACCAAATATAATGTCCATCACATCTACGTGAAACACCAGTCCATCCCAAATAAAGCCAAAACCAAACTCCACAGGTTTCTAGCCAAATCACAATGAATAAGCAAATCTGCAGTGGACTTCTCATGACACTTACGAAGACAAGAAGTAATGTAGATCTATTGTCTTTGATTAAATTGTTAGTTATAAGTCCAACATTGGCTTCAAGATCTCACTTCCAAGCTCTCAAAAACACTCTTAAGGAACCCTCCAAGCTCACTATCACACAAACCATGCCTTAGATCTTATGGAGGAAGATTAAGGCAAGCTCAACAAGCTCCAACAACGAAGTTTTAGGTCAAAAATTCAAATAAGGGAGAGGGAGTGATGCAGAGTATAAGAAGCTCAAGGAAGGCTAAATTTAAAGAAGCGATGATATTTGGACATTGGCATGATTTCATAGAAAAACTGATAGAAATCTTCTATAATTATGTTTCTAGTATTATTAGTCTCTTATTTTATAATTATATTTATGTTTTCTAGGATTTTAAGCTTAGGGGTATTTTGGTAATTTTATATTTGTTAACATGGGCTGTAAGAGTCACCCATGGGTTGTCTTATGGGTCAAGTTATTTAATTAGTTTTTATTTATGTTTCTTATTTGGTCTTAAATTGGTATTGTGATAGTTTCATTTTTTGGTTTTAGTTGATTTAGGAAGTTTCTAAAGTCTATAAAAAGTCACGTAATGCTTTTAATTCAATAGAGTTGATATTTTAAAGAATTTTGAGAGCTTTGAAGCCTCTTTGGGTTTGTGTGATGCAATCCTAACCCTATGCCTAAGGAATTCTAGGAGTGATTCCTGGATCTATCTTCTTCTTCCCCTTCTTCTCTTGTATTTTCTGCACATTTTAACAGCCAAAACACTGTTCATGGATACTGTTCACAGCCCTTAAACAGTGCCAAAATCTTATCTTTTCATGCTTAAACTCTTACCCATTGATTACCGTAAACAAACCCTACTTGTCCCCTATATTTTTATTGCAATTTTAGCCATAAAATCCAGTTAAATCAGCCCCTATGAAGCACGGATACTTTAAATAGGGTGACGTGTCCGTTCATATCCGTATCGGATACCGATACTCCGTGGATACTCGCGGATATGTATCGGATACTTATTAAAAGTATCGGATACTTAATTATTTTTTCATTAATTTTGGAGTATCGGATACTCCAAATCATGTTTACTTGTTTTATGAAATTAGAATTGTAACATTTCTTACATAGTAATATAATATAATATAATTGTAAGTATAAATATAAGAATATTTTTTTAATACTTTGTTAAGTTCTTCGATAAGAAGAGTATAGTGAGTTAAATAATATAATTTATCAAATTGATGTATCCTAATTATTTCATGCATGTCCCTTATAACTACATAGAAAGTAAGAATCAATAAGAGAATATAACAATAGTAAAATTAATATTAATAAATAAATAAGCAAGTAAATTTGAATACAATATTTTTCACTAGTGTCAAAGGAAAAAGCATAGGGACAAGTTGTGAATTGTTCTATTATTGTAATATAAATATGTTAAACTTGATATTGAAATGAAATATTTGCAAGACCTATTAAAAATTTAAAAAGTAAACAAGCTACTAGTTAAATTAATACAAAATTCTTAAATGTTAGTATTTTGCATTATAAAATTACATTGTGGTTTCTCAACGTTCTTTAGCATATGTGTAACTCACTATTAATAATTTTAAAAAATATATTTTTTACAAACGTATCCTAACCGTACCGGTATCTTATTTTTTTAGGTTTTGTTGTATCGCGGTATCCGTATCGTGTCGTATCCGTATCTCGTATCCGTATCTATGCTTCCTAGATCAGCCCCCAAACCCACTGTTGTGGCTGTCTCTAATCATCCTGCATCAGGGAGGGGGTGACCCACGACTTAGGGGGCTGATGGGGGTGGGTGTTCTTGTTATGTTTTCCCTTCTCTAAAAAGACCACCAAGGCCTTATATCATATCTTCCTCAATTAGGTTTTGAGCAAAGATTAATCCAAGGGTCTATATTGCCCAAGACTAACATCAAGCAATACCAACCATCCATTTTATTCTTCCAACTAATCACCATGATCATATAACACTTAAACTTGTATAAATGCAGCTAGCACAACTATTAGGGTAGAAATTACCTCATTAGTTAAAGACACATGGTTAAAAAAATGTGTAAGAATGCTTAAGAGAATGTAGCCTCCCAAAGAGGGAAGTCCAACATGTGACGAGAGAGAGTGTCATTTGCTGAAAATTCTGCATTTTATTGTGGTAGGTGGAGTTTTGAAAAATTGTTTTCTAGGCCCCAAATTCAAATCTCCAAGCCCTTTTGTGCAATTATGCAATTTGATAAGCCCTAATACACAATTAACTAATCTTAATCTAGATTAATAATAAAATATTAGATATTAATGTTCTTAACACAAAAAAGTTGTCTACCGGTCTTAGAGAGTCTATCTCTCCAATCTCAAGCCTGAATGGAAAGTCGTTCATGCATACCGATTAACTAACTTGCGTAGTTATTTTTAATTAAATAGGAACTAATAGGAATTAATTAACGACTCAGGGCCTCTAATACAATTAAATTGAAGTTCAAATTTTCCCGTTCACTAGAATCCCTAATCATCTTCTCCTAGGAAATACGGATACGGATACGGATACGACGATACGACAAAACTTAAAAAAATAGGATATGGGTACAACTAGGATACATTTGTGAAAAATATATTTTTTAAAATCATTAGTAATGAGTTACACATGCGAAAGAATGTTAAAAAACCACAATGTAATTCTATAATGCAAAATGCTAATATTTAAGAATTAGCTATTAATTTAAGCTAGTAGCTTGTTTACTTTTTAAATTTTCAATAGGTCTTGCAAATATTTCATTTCAATATCAAGTCTAATATGTTTATATTACAATAATAGAACAATCCACAACTTGTCCCTGTGCTTTTCTTTTTGGCACTTGTAAAAAATGTTGTATTCAAGTTTACTTTCTTATTTGTTTAATATTATTATATTTTCTTATTAATCCTTACTTTCTATGTATTTATTGGGGACATGCATGAAACAATTAGGATACATCAATTTGACAAATTTTATTATTTAACTCACTATGTTCTTCATATCAAAGAACTAAAAGTATTAGAAAATATTCTTTTATTTGTCTTTGTAATTATATTATATTATAATACTATGCAAGAAATGCTACAATTCTAATTTTGTAAAACAAGTAATACTTGACTTGGAGTATCCAATACTTGAAAATTAAGTATCTAATGCTCCAAAATTAATGAAAAATTAATTAAGAAGTATCTGTGAGTATCCAAGGAGTATCGGTATCTGATATGGATATGATACAGATATGTCACACTATTTGAAGTATCCGTGCTTCATAGATCTTCTCAATCTTATTTACCACCCGCACCGGGATCTTAAACACTGACCGATAATAAATTGGAAAACTTGACAAAACTAACTGAATTAATGTATAGCTCCCTCCCCTAGAAATCAATGCTGTCTTCTAACCCTCCAATCTTCTACCAATCTTCTCAGTAGTTGGACCTCAAGAGGAGTCAGTTCTATGTTTACCCCTGTAGGAAACCCTAAATACTTTGAAGGCAACGACTCATTGAAACAACCTTAAATCCAACCTTACTAAATTATCATGCTGGAAATTAATACCGACTGTTGCTTTTATTCAAGTCCTAATCTCTAGTCCTGAAAACATGTTAAACATTCTCAATATAGAAAGCAAATTGTCCAGATTTTTCTTCTGAAGAGGAGAAAATGGTATCATTTTTGGTTGTATTAAGTAGAGTTTTAGAAGGCAGATCCCTCAGTATCTAAATAGGGAGTGAAGTCTCATTGTAGGCTTGAAATTTGGTATGTAACTGCGCAATGCTTTCTATTCAATACAAAACATGTTTTAAAAAAATTGGTAAAGCATTAGAAGCTTTTGTGGGAGAGAGTGATACGATTTCAATCATTAGTGTGGCTTCATATTTTTTTTCCCCTTCACTTTTAAGCCTTTGAAAATCAGATCTGGATCTGAATATTCATAGTTTCCCACTGATAAACTTTATTAAACAATTGTAATACATTCTCCTTTTTCCCCTTCGTCGGTAGTGCCCAAAATTAGGGCATTCACTGCTCGGTGCGGCTCAGGTTTATCCTTGGCCTGTTAGTTGAACCGACACCTTTAAGCTAGAGAATCAGTCACCCATCATCAATTGAACTAGAGTTCAAAATCGACCGGATCAAAGAATTCGGTTTGGTTGATTTTGAAAATCCAATAGGAGTGAAGAAAATAGTATGAAAAATGGAATTAAAATTTCAAAATAACAAACTTAACACCCATATAAACATATACATATATTTCTTACAATTAGAATGAGAGTTAAGGAGAGAATATGGAAAAAGCGAGAGAGGGATTGCAATCATTGATTGTCACCACCGCCCCTGCCAGTGCTCATCACAGCCGCAACCACCACCACTGCCATCGCTCATCGTTGCCAGCACCGTTGCCACATCATCGATAGAAAGAGGTTAGGGAGAAGATAGAGAAGCAGAGATGGAGAGTAAGAGATGGATTTGTTTCTGAAAGGAGAGAGAGAGGGAGGGGGAGATGAGATGGTGGGTAGGTGAGAGAGGAGAGGAGATCAGAGGTTTGAGGGAAAGAGAGGAGAGAGAGAGGAGAAGGCGTCATAATTGAGGTGACAAGAGGATTAAAGTGAAAGGTCAAATCTTCGATTGGGAAGAGGCAAGTTCTCTCTTGGGAAGCTAAAAGGTCTTGGGAAAATAATTGTCTATGCAGTTTGTGTAATTTTCGAAGACAAAAAGAGAGTAGGTCTCTGCTTGGTTAATTTCACTAGACAAGTAAATCTAACATAACAATAAAATTGTGTATATATATAATTCGGTCGGGTCGGTTTAGGCAGATCCATCAATGTTAAGCTTGACCTCTGACCAAAAATCACAAAAATTTAAAATTTACACCAGCAGCCGACCGGGCTATTGGGTGAAACTGCCTGTATCATATTCGCCTGTATCATAGTCAGGTTGGACGGGGTCGGACTGGGTTCGCTGGCTATTCAGATTTTTTGAACACCCCTACCCCAAATATACCAAACTCAGTTCTTGTTACTGGTCACAGCCCCTTATCAGTGCCGCCAACTTGCTCTTTTCTTGCCCTAGTAGGGCTTTAAATCTCTGATAAGTTTTCCCATACAAACTCTAACACCCTTAGATTTTTATGGAGCTTTGGCCACCAAATCTGGATATAATTCAGCCTTAGATATAGACCTCAACTGCAGCCCTACTGCCCCTACTTTAATTTTTTGCTCATTGCTTTTAGGAATTATGTAGTTGTTTGAAGCTTTCAATTAAAGATGGACCAAATAAGACTTGGATTAAGGCTGAAACCCAAAACTAATTAGACGTCAGATTTACTGCTCATTTCTGCAAAATCCAACAAACAAATAATTTCTTAATCCATTTTCAAAGTAAATGAATGGTCGAGCAAGTGGTTGATGACTTAGTTTTTGTCTTCTTTTATTGTTATTATTGAAATAATATGAGGCTTGCTTTCATATCATTGACCTTTTGTTTCATCCTTGTAGAGCGTAAGGAACAGATAGAAAAAGCAGAGGAGAAAGAACGATTGCAGAAAGAAAAAGAAGAGAAGGAAAAGAAAGCAGCTGAGGAAGCAAAAGGGGAGAAAAGCAAAGCTGTGGAAGAAACTGCCAGCCAAGGAAATCCTGAAGAAAGTACAAATCCTGATAACACTGGGCTACTGGAGGACTCTTCTTCAGATCAGGTTAGACTGGTTCTTGGTTAATTTTGGTGCCTGAAGTGCAGCCCGACATATAAATATGTATGTGTGCATCTATATGTATTCGTGTAGACAATAAGAAGATAAAAAAACTATCCGATCTATTACATACCAAACTTTCCTGGAGATTTCACCAACTAAACCTGGCATTTGACCAAGGAGGATTAATCAAATCTTACCCTTTGAAGTCATCAAAATCTCTCATATTTCTAGTGAATCTTTCCCCATTGAGTTTTCTAACCATAAACCCCTTTTAACTTCACTCGCCGTTGTCACAATTCTTCAATTTAACAGACTGAAAATTCCCATTAACTTCACTTCCAAATACTACTCTCATCCCTAATAATCACATCTCCAGATGCACTACATGAAGGTAGAGCAGCCCAACAAATGCTTCCTCATTTCCATAGAAATGAAACAAAAGTATACTATGGAAACACTAGCTACTCACTTAACTTGCCAAGTCCACCCAAAATTCTCTCCTCCATAGGTGCCCACTAAATGATAAACCCCTAAGAACATTGGTGCCCATCCTTAACATTGCAGAATAAACAAGATCTGAGTGGCTGCCAATCATGGCAGTAATTCTAGTCATAACTATTTAATCTCACATCAAATAATACCTTGCCGCAGTAGAAAGTGCATCTTAAACTACGTTATATCAAATCTTTTTTTTACATATTGCTTGTCTCCTTGGAAGGTATCAAATCTTTTTCTTTCTTTCTTTTTATTTATTTTTTATTACATATTGCTCGTCTCCTTGGGAGAATTCATCTATCTTTAACAAGGTTAAACTAAGCCTATTAGAACCAATGTCAACTACCACTCCCTTAGCCTCTTGACCAACTGAAACAGATACTTTTACTTTTCCTTATATTGATGGAATGATTATCATCCACTTGATTCTGTAATAATCGCAAAAAACCTCTGTTTATTAGGGTACTATAATTGTTAGCCTCTACTTGATGACCCATTATTAATTATCCTTGATATAATTAAGCATATTGTTTTTGTTCTAATGATTAGGATAAGATGATTTTGATAAACATTGTGTTTAATTTTTGTATAGAATAACTATATTTTTCTTTTTAAAAAATTAAAATTTTGAGGGAATGTTATTGATAATTGTTAGAGATAAGATTGATGTTGTGAATTTTACAATATGGTTGTTAAGCTAGTTTTGAATTAAAATGGTGCTATGGTTTTTTTTGAGATTTATGAAGTAAAATCTAAATCTTGTCATTCCCCTTTTTGCCAAAACTTGCCCCGAAATGAGAATAGACTTCATTATGTCGTATCAAATAGTTTATGTAAATTTATGCTCCGTTTGTGAATTAAAAACATTTTTCTGGGAAAACAGTTTTTTATGTTTGGTTGACTCTAAAAATAATGTCCTAGTGGTTTGTGGCAATGGTGGTGGTGGTGGATTGGTGAGTGTTGGGGATGTGGTGGTTGTAGTCGTAGGGTGGTAGTGGCTGCAATGGTGAAGCTAGTGGTAGGGTGTTGTTTGTGACAACAAAACAGTGGTGTTGGTGGCAATAAGGTGGTGGTGTCTTCGTACTATCATGAGCTTGGGGGAGGGTCAGTGGTTTTGTTTCCTTGGAAGAGTGTTTGGGTGACGGGTTTTCTGTCTAAAGTTGCTTTCTTTGTGTGGACAATGGCTTTAGGATGTATCTTGACTATTGATAATTTGATTCGGCGCTGTCACATTTTGGTTAATTGGTGTTGTATGTGTTATAGAGATGCAAAGTCATTTGCTTATCCATTGTCCGGTTGCGTCTCAGCTTTGATTGATTATTGTTGGGCTGTTTGGGTTTAGTCGGGTATGATTGTGGAGGTGCTCATGAGTTGGAGGGGGGCGAGAGTTGGGAAATGATATCGAAATGCGTGGTTGCTTGCGGCTCAGTATTTAATGTGGTTGATTTGGTTGGAATGTGATGTAGGATATCATGTGCATAGCATGTGATAGTTAATGGAGGGAATTGTAGCCTCTATCTAGAAGAGGCATAACCATTTCTAACGAATTTTCGATTAATAACATTGATTGATTGAGATCTTCTCTCTAAATTCTCTTTTCTACATTCTCTTTCTCTTGTTCTTGATTGGACCTTCTCATCAGAACGTAATAGATGGACTTTCCATGGGGTATCTCATTCTGTACTGTGGTTGGAGAGAATAGGCTTCTTTTGGTATTACATAGTTATTTGTAGATTTTGTGGATGATTTGATTGTTTAGTTTTTGGACTTTTCAAGGCTCAATTTTTGTATTCTTTGCATCACCTTTATACTTTCTAATAAAATCTGATTATTTATTTATCAAAAAAAATAAGGTGGTGGTGGTTAGGGTGTTCACAGGGCAGTTCTGTGTTGTTTAATGTTAAAAAGGCAACCGAACCGTTGATGGTGGATTAGCTAATTTGCCAACCGCAGCCGACTTGCCACCATAAAAAATCTGTAGGTTGGTTGGAAATCTCAGTGTTTTCAACTTGCAAAGTCGGGTGGGTAATACAAAATTAGTCCCATTTTGCTCACAAAGTCATATACTAATAAAAAAAAAAAGAAGCCCAAATAATACACATTAATGTGTCTTTGAGAGGGGAAAGATTGAGTACACATATAACCTTTGGCATAGTACACAAAGTGATTGGCCCGAGACTTGAACTCATAACCTCAAGATTATTAGGCGAAGGATTACCATTGAACCAATGGTCACCCCTAAAGTCATATACTGATAATAGTACCTTAAAAAATGGTGATTCTATTGTAAGGTTTTTGAATAGTCCAAAAATCTGTTACAAAACACAAATCAGAACATTTAAAACTAATACTAATACAATAGTCACAAAACACAAAATTAGTCCCATCTTTACTCACAGAATCACAGTTACTGATATAGTACCTGCAAAAATGATGTTCATATTGTAAAGTTTTTGAATCTAACTCATAATGCTCAAATTAGAACATTTAATTTTGTGATGGGGGAAGAGTGGAGAAGTGAGTCCATGAAGGGGACAGGGTTGCTGGTGATGGAGGGGAAAGCAAGGGAAAGGGGAGGTGAGGGGCTGGGGGGAGTAGGGGAAGACAATGAAGGGGGGAGTGCATGAGGGGCAACAAGGGAAGACAGTGAAGGGGATGTGACGGACGGAGTCCGACTACGATGGAGGGAGTTCGGTGGTGGAGGGATTCTGGTGATGCGGAGAGAAGTGAGATACTGACATTACCTGAAGAAGATCATTTCCGGCAGAGTAGTCAGCCGGTGATGGAGAGAGCACAAGGCTACTTTTGAAGAAATTATTGTGTGGTAGGGTGCACAAGGTTACTACAAAACATTCATAAGCATAGCTGGTAAAAGTATTTTGAACTGCCTACAATTTACCCACCACTAAAATGGCTTTACTTGCTCAACCTGAACCACCAGCCGTTTCAACCTACGCATTTCGGGTTGTTTAGGCAGATTGTGCAGTTTTTGCACAACTCTAGTGGTGGTAGTGGCAGCAGCAGTGGGTGGTGGTAGGGTAGCGACAAATAGGAGTAGTGGTCATGGCACCATTGATAAGACTGGTTATGAAAATATTTTCCAGCTTAAAAGAGCAGAAAACATTTTTTTCCTAAATCAACTCATTTTTTGTTGACCATAAAAAATTATTTTTCTTTTTCTTTTTTTTTTTTTTCATTTTTCATTGTACCAAATGTCAGAAAATACTAAAAATATTTTTCACCAAAACAAATGGAGTGTAAGCACTGTTATTAAATCACAAATAGAATTGTGAATCATTTTGCTAAAATAGTGGATTGTGAGTCATATTGACTAGTGAATTGTAAGATTCACTTTATTTAATATAATATATTATTTTGTATATGTAGATACATATAAAAATACACACAGTTTTTAAAATAAAATAAATATCAATATAACTAAATTATATATACACACATATAAAACCATGTATATTGATATTACTAATTGATCTCCTTTTCATTTCTTCATAAAGCGATGTCATTTTATGTCTTATGCAAACAAAAACAAATCATAACTGAATCGTAGTGAATTGTGTGATTCACTCAATTTCGATTCAACAGTACGATTCAAATTGTTTGTTTGAAACTTGTATCAAATCATAAGAATTAAATGCTGAATTGTACTATTCTAAGAACCCTGAGTAATTTTCATGTACTATTGATAATTTTGATGATGATACATTGATGATGTGATATTCAAGGAGCAAGAATATTCTTGTGATATTAATGCAATCTTACTCATTGTCATTATCATTGTTATTAATTTCGTCTTGTGTTTGGGATTTATCTAAATGCCTTTACATGCTTACATTACTTATGATGCCTAAATCATTATGGTCAATATTTATTTATTTATTTTTAATTTTTTTTATTGTAAGTATTTTTTCCCCCCCCTTTTTTGGGTTCTCACATTTCACAGTATTATGACAGGATGCAAGAGAACACCCCAATGACATCATAGATGAAATTGCACATAGTGATAATTCTGGAAATGAAGGACTTCCAAAGAATGAAGTACAAGAGGTGAATGAGGACCACTCCTTCTGCAAACATAGTTTTTTGGAAGAGGTTATGTGTCATAGCTTACACATAAGGTATTGACATGTTTGATCCATGTTTCCATCTAATAGGGTGAAGCAAAGGAAGAGGAAGAGTCTCCAGTTGCATATGAATCTGAACCTGGTGTCGTAAGCAAGGTACTACCTGAACATACCATGAAACTAATTCTCTATCAAGCTTTTGTTTTTTTGATCGGCAATGGATTATTGATAAGGAAGCAAAAAAAAAAACAAACAACAAAGAGCGAACAATGTATCCTTTCCAAGAACAAACGACCATTACATCAAAACAAAAAACCCACCAGAACCCTATACATCACAAACAAATTTCCAATCTTTAGAAGTGAAAAAGAATGGGACCCCTTTAAAATGAGGTAAAGAAGATGCCCAAATTGACAGGCAATGACACAGTTTAAATTCTATTTTAAATTCTCCATCAAGCTTCATGCTGTATATTGCAATTTAACCTCAATTCAATTCAGTTTTGTTCTTACCTCAGTTTTCCAACTTCATGAACTACTTAGCACTTTATTGATTAAAATAGGCTGTGATGCATCTCAGAAAGAGAAACATTTCACCTTGTGAGTGATCTTCTAACCATAGATCGAAACTAGAAAGCCAACTTTGGACTTTTGGAGATATTATTGATGAGCTTGGTTTTGGGACCCAAGGCTGTTTAATGGAGTACCAGGGTGATAATTGCATTCTGCTCAAAGTAATGCCTTGAGTACACCTCATGTAATGCTTGCAATCGGGCCTCATATTGCATCTGGGTTATAGGCAGGTGATGGTAATACTTGGATCAGAATGCACCTGCATTTGGTGCTCATGCAATTGTAGACCTTATTGCTGAACCTCTTCTTTACTTTTTCAATAACGTTGGACTATTTATAATTTTAGTGTTAAATAGATTTCAAGTAGATGAAAAATCTAGACTGTCATTTATTTTATTTTTTTGAAGATGAAGCTGCCAAGATAACAAACTCGTACAATTACAGATTAATTGTTGAGACTCATGAAACAAATTGGAGTTGTGGTTCTTGATTTGTTGTTAGGATTAGAAGTGATTAACTGCACAATTTGAGAATTAATATAGTTGTCATTTTGTACACTAGTTAATTTGCTTTTCTCCACACCCTTGTTGAAACTCTCTCTCTAATTAAATTGGGAATTAGATTATAAGGGAAGAAAGAAAAAGCTGGGAAGAAAGCGGAAGTCTTTCATTTGCCACTCAACTTCACAGTGATGATTCTCTTTCCGGAACACCTTAGTCAGCAGGTCCTGCTTTTGGCGGGCAAACCTACGCTTTTAGTCATTGCTTTAAAATCTACCAAAATTGGCTTCGACAGATCAAAACATAGAAGCCTTCTCTATTTGCCCCTGTTCTGGGACTTGGTACCGCCTACAAAACGAACACCTCCCCTGTATATCTCAGCTTTTTTCATTGGTTACACTTCTAATTTTCTTTTGCACAAACAACACCTAATCAAGCAAGTTAGCCATATCCTGCCATCCTTGACAATCTTCTTTCTATCCCAACATTTACCTCTCGGTCAACCACCACTCCAAGAGGCAAGCAAATCCTGGACCGAGCAAGGCATTACCCATTCCACACCAAATATCGAGAACACCATGCTTTATACCTCCCTAACTGCTGAACAATGCAGGAGAAGGTGATTAACACTCTCCTCCATCCTTTACACATGAAGCACCACCACTCCAACACAAATTTGCCTCTACATCTCAGTTTGTCTGTTGTCAAGATAGCTTCCCTTGCCTCCATGCCATAAAAAAAGCCACCTTAAGCGGTGCTCTGTTCCTCCAAATTCCCTTCCAAGGGAAATCCACAACTCCTCCCCCTTTCAAGGACTTACAGAAGGAAAAGACCAAAAATAGGCCATTTGAATCCCATTTCCGACCAAAACATCATCCGCACCAATGATGACATGAGTGCCTTGAAGAAAACACACATTAAGTTTTAAGTGCTGTTGGGTTATTAAATAACCCAGTCTAAATCTAATAATAATACCCAATCATAGAACTAATTTTAGTGTTTTTACCAGCCAAAAAATTAAGTTATGAGTACATGTATAAAAGAATAGATGTGATTTACAAAATAAAGGGGCATACCGTAAGGCCAATACCAGGATTGGAAACATCTACTAGAGAAAGAAAGAAGATGAGGGCCATCTGCACAAAACAAGCTAATTTTATACAATTATGTCAGTTCAACTGCAAAACCAAAAGCATCGAAAATAGAATCACAGGTTTCTTGAATGACAAAACCAGCAGGTTGCTCAGCACCCAGCACCATAACTCCAATGCAAGAGAAGAGCAAGTCCACCTCAGTAGCAGCACACTGCTCTAACTGCAAACATTGCAGCACCAGCACAGTAGTACAATATAAGTGCTCCAGGAAACCACACACCATTTAGACTCTCAGCCCTAGGGGAGAATGTCCAGTGAGAAGTACGGACACTTCTAAGAAGGTGACGTATCCGTATTGTGTCCGTGTCCATGTCGGACACCGACACTCTTTGGACACTTTCCCAACATGAGTCTGATACTCTTCAAAACGTGTCCAGTTTTATAATTTTTTTTAAAGACTCGGACTCTTTGGACACTTGGAAGACACACGTGTCTATCTATTAGACACAGGTGAAACTAATTATAAGTTTAAACAAAACAACTAAAGATACAATAATAAAACAAAAATCATATAAATTTATAAGAATTAGTATCATATTGTATTTTTTTTTATTATCTTTGAATGATATATTCGTATATGTACCATATAAAAAATATATAAAATTATTGTGTCTCGTATTTTTTGAAAATTGGCGTGTCAGCGTATACTTGTCGTGTCCCGTATCCATATCCATGCTTCTTAGGCTCCTACATATGAAATATAGGAACCAAAGGCAAGAGTGGAGTGGTCTAGCTTAACATGGTTTATAGAGCACATACCAAAGATTATTTTTGTGGTGTGGGTTGCGATGATAAGGAGATTAAGCACTAATGATAGACTCAAAAGCTTTGGTATCAAGCAAGATCTATAAAGCACTGACACTTCAAAGCGGGTGTCGTAGCCGTGTTGGACACAATGACAGGGCGGGGACATGTACGGGAGATGCTAGCTGGTGTCTCTTTTTTTTTTTAATTAATTTGTTTTTCAAAAGACTGTCTGTTTTTGGGGACTTGGAGTCTTCAAAACTTAAGGTGTTGAGTAGGATTGAAGAAATGGATGCGTTGGAAATGCGAGGGGATCTGGTTGAGTCAATGAGGAGAGAGAGAATTGAGCTTAGGTTGAAGTTCGAAGAGTTGATTTTTAGGAAGCGGTTTTTTTGGGCCCAAAAGGCAAAGGTGAAGTGGTTGAAGGAGGGGATATTAAGACATTAATTCAAAGTTTTTTCATAAGATTGTAGATGGGAAAAGGAAGAAGTTTATCAAAAAATTGGAGGTGTGTCCAGTTTTAGTAGAGGAAAGGGAAGACCATATGGTCAAAGAGATTTTTGATTTTTACTCAAAGTTGTTTTCAAAGGATGAGATGGTTAGACCGGGGATTGAAGGACTCCAGTGGGGGTCTATTGCTCAGACAAGTGCAAGTTGGTTGGAGAGGCCTTTTGATGAATTGGAAATTAAAGAGGTGGTCTTTGATTGTGAAATGGACAAAACTCCAGGTCAGAAGGTTTCTCAATGGCTATCTTTTAGGATCGTTGGGAGGTGGTGAAAGGGGATTTGATAAGAGTATTTACGGAATTTCATGAGCTGGGGCTGGTTAACCTGTGTGCAAATGGCACATTCATCTGTTTAATTCCTAAGGAGTGTGTCGTTAGAATTGGCAATTTCACGCCCATTAGTTTGGTCACATCACTTTACAAGATTTTGGGAAGATTTTGTCAAAAAGGTTAAGGACTTCTTGGGGGCTACTGTGTCTCCAACACAAGGGGCTTTTGTGAAAGGTAGACAAATTTTAGATGTGGTTTTGGTGACAAATGAGGTGGTGAAGGAATATAGAAGCTTGGGAAAGGAGGTTCTTGTCTTTAAGGTGGATTTTAAGAAAACTTGTGATCATGTGGATTGGGAGTTTTTGGATTTTGTATTGGATAGGAAGGGTTATGGAGAGAGATGGAGGTCATGGATTAGGGGGTGTTTGGCGACTTGTAATAGGTTGGTGATTGTCAATGGTAAGAAGAGTTTTATGGCTTCTAGAGGTTTAAGGTAGGGGGATCCTTTATCTCATTTTCTTTTTATTTTGGTGGCAGACGTGTTTGAAAGGATGGTGGACAGGGCTAGAGAGGTAGGTTTGTTCGAGAGGGGTTATATGTTGGTAGAGATAGGATTAGCATGACGCATTTACAATTCGCGTATGATACTATTTTCTTTTCCTCAAGAGATGAGACAGATGGTTAATCTTTTTTCGATATTGAGACTTTTTGGGGTAATAATCTCAGGGCTTAAGGTCAATTTGGAAAAAAGTAGTGTGGCGGGTATTAGTTTGGATAATAATCAGCTTCAGCGAGTGGCTGCGCTTCTAGGATGTGGTATTGCGACACTTCCGTTCAAATACTTGGGTCTCCCTTTGGGAGGTAATCCTAGAAATGAATCGTTCTGGAGCCTAGTTGTGGAAAAGATAGGCAAAAGATTGGATGGGTAGAGTAGGGTGGTACTTTCATGAGGAGGTAGGTACACTTACCCTCAGTTATTCAAGGATGAAGGTATGATCTAATTTCGATTTGGTTAAGATAGTTTTATGTGGTATCCTAATTTATTTTATCTTTGTTTAAGGTTCCAATCAAGGTGGAAAGATCATTAGAAAAATTGATGAGGAATTTTCTTTGGGAAGGAAAGGAGGAGGGCAAGAAGGATCATTTGGTGAATTGGGAGATTGTTTCTTGTCCTAAGGAGAAGGGTGTATTGGCTACAGGTAATATTGTGGCTAGGAACATGGCCTTACTTGGCAAGTGGTTATGGAGATTCCCAATTGAGTGTGATTCATTATGGCATGCGGTTATTAGAAGCAAGTATGGGGTTCATGCTAATGGTAGAGACTCACAGGTGGTCTCTCGGGGTAATGGATGTGCTCCTTGGAAGTCAATTTCTTATATTTATCCAATTTAATCCCCGTTTTCTTTTTGTGAGGGTGGGTAATGGTGAAGTTGTCAAATTCTGGAAGGATATTTGGGTGGATTCTTCTTCCTTTGCTTTGTCTTTTCCACATTTATATAGAGTGTCTCAGTCTCATAATTGTTCTATTGTGGCTTGCTCTTCTTTGGCTCCAATTTCATGGAATTTTAATCTTTTTAGGAATCTGAATGATAGGGAAGCTGGGAAGTTAGTGTCTTTGTTGTCAAGGCTTGAGTATGTCTCTTTGGTTCCAAACTTGGAGGATAAGTGGGTTTGGGCTATTCATTCATCAAGTTCTTTTTCTTGTAAATATTTTTTTGACAAAATCATTGGTAAGCCTCACTTACCTTGGTTTCCTTTTCAAAAGAAGATTTGGACGGCTTATGTTCCTCTTAAGGTGAAGGTGTTCATGTGGATCTTGACTTTGACAAATGATACATTGTAAAAAAGGAGACCTTCCCATTTTCTAAATCCTTAATCGTGCATCATGTGTTGTAGGAATGGAGAATCACTGGACTATTTATTTTTGCATTGTCTAGTAACATTGAGTTTATGCAAAGGTTGCTTAGTTTGGGGGAGGTTATGTGGGTGGCTCCAAAAACTAGTGCACAGATGCTTTTAGTTGAGTTTCGAGTTTTGGGCAAAACAATGAGGGCCAAGGTGCTTTGGCTTTGTGCAGCCTTTGTGACTTTTTGGGTTATTTGGCTGGAGAGAAATGCACGTGTTTTTGCAGGAAACTATATCGACTTTTAATGGGAAAGAGTTTGACATTTAGCTTCTTTTTGGGCTTTGCTGAATCCTCTTTTTGGACAGATTCCACTTTTTTTTGATTGTTGCAAATTGGGTGTCAGTGTGTAATATGTAGTGTGATTGTGATTGTGATTGTGATTGTGATTGTGATTGTGATTGTGATTGTGCCTTGCAACTATCGCTTCTTCCTTTTTTTTATTTTCTTTGTAGAGGATGCTTCATCCTTGTATTAGATTTGTTTTGGCTTTGTGCCTTGATAAATTTTTTTGTTGTCGATCAAAATAAAAAAATGGGAGTTTGTCTTTCTTTGTTTTATTTATTTATTTATTAAGAACGGTTAAAGTATCTAAAAGGGAAAAGGTAAAGTGGTGTACAGGGGAACCGTGTTAACTCTTTACTTATTAGACCACATGATCATCATTTAAAAGAACATTTTCATTAATTTAAGTCTAAATATTTCATATTTATTAGATACATTTAATATCTAAGTGTAGATATATTTTTCTATGTAATTTAGAAAAAGTGACCCAATATTTACGATTCGCGATTCAGTACAAGACCATTTCGATTCACGATTTGAATTCCGATTTGACAACTATGCTTCAACTATTTTTGGAGGCTTTTCCCATATTAAGCCTATTTTGCATCTTAATTCTTAAACTAGGCCTAGTTTGAACAGAATTCCTAAACTAAGCTGAAGCGCTATTACAAATCGCGCTTTCACTGTTTGGAGCCCAAAATATGATGAATAGTGAAAGCGCTATTTCAAACCGTGCTTTTAATTTAAAAAGCGCGGTTGAAAATCACGCTTTTAACATAAAAAAATTTTCTGAAGAAAACGCTATTCGAAATAGCGCTTTCACTGTGTATTCGTATTCGGAAGAAAACGCTATTTGAAATCGCGCTTTTACTGTGCATATCTGTTTACTTAAGAAAACGTTTAAAATATATTAAAATGAGACCAAAACAAAACACGAATGCTTTGTAGCACAAATGGTAGTGTGCTTGTTTTGCACCACAGTGGCGTGGGTTCAATCCGCGGGAATTGCTACCTTTCAATTAACTTCAACTCTTTTTTTTTTTTTTTTTTTCCTTCCACTCACTCTATACATTATATATTTATTATGTAATTTTTTTATCAAAAAAAAGTAAAATGTTTGTTTGGTTAACTAAAATATTTTTTTGTAAAATACAATTTTTTTCAAAATGTCAACATGATTATTTAAAAAGTATTCAGTGTAATTGGTTTGAATTTTTTGGATTTAGTTATTTGAAAACTGAGTTTTTTTATTTTCGTATTTTTTTGTTTTTAGTGAATATTTTTAAAATTTTAAACATTTTTTTTTAAAACTTTTTTAGATGTACCTTAGTTAGATGTATCTAAAAAGTAAAAAAATTGTGAAAAAATATTTTACAAAATTAATAAATACATAAAAATACAAAAAATGTACTGAAAAAATATTTTTGTATTTTTAGTATCTTTTCAGCAAATTATCATTTTTTTTTAGCAAAATGTACTCAAAAAAATATGCACAGTGAAAGTGTATTCCAAAAATATTTTTTCAGCAAAATGTATGCTTTTAAAATGTACTAAAATATTTTAAAGCGTACATTTTTTTATTTTTTCATAAATATATAAAGTATAGAGTGAGTGAAAAAATACAAAAAATACAAAAATACAAAAAATGTACTGAAAAAATTAATAGCAAAATGTACTAAAAAAATGTACGCTTTTAAAAGATTTTGGTACATTTTAAAAGCGTATATTTTTTGAGTACGCTTTCACTGTGCATATTATTTTGAGTTCATTTTGCTGAAAAAAATGATAATTTGCTGAAAAGATACTAAAAATACAAAAATATTTTTTCAGTACATTTTTTGTATTTTTATGTATTTATTAATTTTGTAAAATATTTTTTCACAATTTTTTTACCTTTTAGATACATCTAACTAAGGTGCATCTAAAAAAGTAAAAAAAAAAATGTTTAAAATTTTAAAAATATTCACTAAAAACAAAAAAATACGAAAATAAAAAAATTCAGTTTTCAAATAACTAAATCCAAAAAATTCAAACCAATTACACTGAATACTTTTTAAATAATCATGTTGACATTTTGAAAAAAATTGTATTTTATAGAAAAAATTTTTAGTCAACCAAACAAACATTTTACTTTTTTTTGATAAAAAAATTACATAATAAATATATAATGTATAGAGTGAGTGGAAGGAAAAAAAAAAAAAAAAAGAGTTGAAGTTAATTGAAAGGTAGCAATTCCCACGGATTGAACCCACGCCACTGTGGTGCAAAACAAGCACACTACCATTTGTGCTACAAAGCATTCGTGTTTTGTTTTGGTTACATTTTAATATATTTTAAACGTTTTCTTACGTAAATAGATATGCACAGTAAAAGCGCGATTTCAAATAACGTTTTCTTCCGAATACGAATACACAGTGAAAGCGCTATTTCGAATAGCGTTTTCTTTAGAAATTTTTTTTATGTTCAAAGTGTGATTTTCAACAGCGCTTTTTAAATTAAAAGCGCGGTTTGAAATAGCGCTTTCACTATTCATCATATTTTGGGCTCCAAACAGTGAAAGTGCGATTTGTAATAGCGCTTTAGCTTAGTTTAGGAATTCTGTTCAAACTAGGCCTAGTTTAAGAATTAAGGTGCAAAATAGGCTTAATATGGGAAAAGACTCCAAAAATAGTTGAAGCATAGTTGTCAAATCGGAATTCAAATCGTGAATTGAAATGGTATTGTACTGAATCGCGAATCATAAATATTGGGTCACTTTTTCTAAATTACATAGAAAAAAATATCTACACTTAGATATTAAATGTATCTAATAAATATGAAATATTTAGACTTAAATTAATGAAAATGTTTTTTTAAATGATGATCATGTGGTCTAATAAGTAAAGAGTTAACACGGGTTCCCCTGTACACCACTTTACCTTTTCCCTTTTAGATACTTTAACCGTTCTTAATAAATAAATAAATAAAACAAAGAAAGACAAACTCGCATTTTTTTTTTTTTTTTTGATCGACAGCAAAAAAATTTATCAAGGCACAAAGCCAAAACAAATCTAATACAAGGATGAAGCATCCTCTATAAAGAAAATAAAAAAACAGGAAGAAGCCATAGTTGCGATAGTTGTAATAGCGCTTTAGCTTAGTTTGGGAATTCCGTCCAAACTAGACCTAGTTTGGGAATTAAGATACAAAATAGGCTTAATATGGGAAAAGCCCCCTATTTTTGACTGAAGTTCAGTTGGCTTTTTTGAGAATTGGTCTAATTTTTTGGCTGAAATAACAAAGAATATTAAAAGTTCATTTCCTTCTGAATTTTGCAGCGGAATATTTCCAATTCTTTTAAAAATATTCCAACTTGTTGGTCATTTTTACCTGAATTTTGACAAATTTGAAATAGGGCACCATTTTTGGATTTAGTTTTCAGAGAATTAACTTGTGCATTGACTGATTTCTAAGGCCATGAACCTGCACTTGCTACATCACATTTTAGCATATTTAGTGTACTGTATCTATGGTTTAATTTTACATAACTGAAGGATCTGTTTTCAAGTGATGTTGTTTGAATTATTGAATGGCTTGTATTTTCATAAATGGAGAGAGTATGTGACTACAATAAATGACCTTGTAAGATTGCAGATTTTTTTTGTAATGATTTTTAGTTGAATTTTAGGTGGTTTTATTTTTAAAAATTATTTAATTTTAAAATATTGTGGTGTACACATTTTTGTATTTGATTACAAATCATGTTAAAGCATGTAAGTATTCTGCCCCATTTTCTTCATTACATACAATTACCCATAGTGTTTTTGTTCTTTAAGAAGCATACAATACTTCTAATTTTAATTATTAAATTGTATCACATTTAAGTACTATTATGTTCATTGGACTTTGTAACTAAAAATATATGTACTGGTGATTGATTCAATTAAGAGGCAAACTATGTATGTGGATTTTAAGAGGGTTTCAATGGAATCTGGGGCAAACATTGACTCTATTCTGAGCTATGAAGCATGGGTACTTCGAAAAACATACTGTACCCGTACTGGGTACTTATTGGCGTATGGGTACATGAAACACATACCCAAGTTTTTTTCTTTTTAATTTTTGGCGTACCTAGACGTATCTAGTATATACTCAAGCCATACCGTACTTCAGTTGAAACAATATTTTCTTCTACTATACAGATAAAACTCCTTTGACTAGAATTCTCTTTTATTTTTTGTTTTATGTTTAACATGATTTTAAAATTAAACTATGGTTTGTAAGTTATTTAATAGATTGACATTTAATTTTGATTTATGTCTTTACTTTTGGCATTAAATGTTAATTATAAGTTGGAACTTAACAAATTAAACCATTTAATTTATTTTTGCATTACTCTAAATTAACAATAAATATTTTTTTACAAGCGTGCATTGTCGTATTACCCTATTTTTTTGAATTTTACCGTGTACGACGCGTACTGTATCGTAATACCAAAGATTTGTACTGCATCTGCTTCATAGATTCTGAGTATTTAAAATGAAATTTTTTAATTTTGTACAACTATATGCCAAGAGCAAATTCCATTTTGATAATTTTGAAGAACTTGAAATGTATTCCCTTCCAGGATATTTTTGTGCCTTGAGCAAAGATCTCTCTTCATCTTTGGAAATTGGAAGATGCCTGTTAGTGTTGGCATTTCATTGGAATTTTAAGTGATTGCATGTAGTTACTTGACATCCATTTTTGGCCTTGTCATACATGGGTGCCTTCAACTTAATTTGAGGAGATGGATATTTTCATTGTATGGTGTTTTTAGGAAAATGATGCATCTGAAGATGCTGAGTCACTATCAAAGGAAGAGTTGGGTCGTCTTGTTGCTTCCCGTTGGACAGGAGAAAATACAGGGCAGCAAACTAGGGAAGTTGATGCTGTGAAAGACGATAAACCTGAAATCTCTGAGGAGGCACCAAAGGATGTACATGATGAGGAGTACAGAGGATATGATTCAGAAACTGAGGATGACAGCCAAAGATATGATGACGATGATGGTGAAGATGATCCTGTGGAAGATTTTGGAGATGAGAATCATGATGATTTTGGTTCTTCGTACAAATCTGTGTCAGATGATGATTTAGACTTGTCAGGTTTGCAACTGCTTCTTCCAATATTCCCATGAAAATGTGAAGCCATTCCTCAATGTTTCATTCTGCAGCTACAGTGAATTTTATTTATCTATTTGTTTTGGGATAAGTAGCATCTACAATGAACTTTAGTTTCCTGATTTATTATTTTAGTTACTTGTAATCATTATATTACATGTTCAGATATAACAACTGCAAGTAACCCATCTTGGTTAGAGAAGATACAACAGACTGTGCGCAACATTCTACAAGCTGTTAATTTGTTCCAGACTCCTGTGGATGTATCAGGTAGCAAAAGAAATTTTGTTTATTATCAATTGGAAACAATAATGACTGCATGCATGTGAAAGGGTTATCTGTTGTGTTGGCTTCTGTAGAGGCTGCTCATGTACGCAAAGAATATGATGAAGCCAGTGCCAAGTTGTCTAAGATACAATCAAGAATATCAAGTTTGACTAAAAAGTTAAAACATGACTTTGGTAAGTTGAAGCGAAATTCGGTTACTTGCATCAATGCTGCTGTGTTTATTTCTAAATGAAGAGGTTTGTTGTTATTGGCTTGCCTTCTGTATCTGAACCCAAAAATCATTATTACAGGTCCAGAGAAGGAGTTCTATTCATTCTACAATAACTGCTTTGATATCAAGCAGAACAAGTTACAAACTTCTTATTCTCTTATGTTTGGTTACTATTTTTCAAACATTAGTCTTTTCTCATTTAATATTCATGGGAATTGCAAATATTGCTTCAGGTATGTTTACAAAATTTGCCCATTCAAACAAGCTTCCCAGGAGGAGGGGCACAGCACAACTCGCTTGGGGTAGGCATCTATGTCATCCATTTTGTCCCTTACACTGATGACCTTCGGAGTTCTTTCCTTGTTAAGGAAACTGAAAACTTATGGGTTGGACTGCAAGGGGTGGATCAAGTGATGTTGTAGGATTACTGGTTTGGTCACGTTGTGAGTGATGGTAAATTGGTAATCACCACTTGGGAGATCCAGGTCGAGAATGAACTTGAGGAGCCCCTTGGCTGTCTAAGCAGTCATATATATATTGTTGTTTTTGCATGCTGGAAACATCAGATAATGAGGATGAAGTAAACTAGTTGACTATCATATGGGAATATCTAATTTAGGCCTCGTTTGGAAAGTGGCTTTTTTAGTGGCTTTTTGGCTAAAATGTGAGATGAAAAAAAACCAATATTTTTGGGAAGGATTTTTTGACTTTATGGAAAAATGGGCAAAAAGTAGCGTGAATGGGAAGGAATCTTTGACTTTGTAGAGTGAATGTGAAGGAATCTGTGACTTTTTTGTACGAGTTGAAAACTTTTTGGATAAAATAATAGCCACTTGCCGAACGACCCCTAAGACTGATGTTTCGTCCCATCCTAATGTTTATGCAACCCTTCTCTTTTACCTTGTTAGTTGACTGTCACTTGAGTGACTGCCAACCTTAACACTGATACTACCCACATTTGATTTATGGAAATATTTAAGGATACATGTACAGGTTATGCTCTTTTTATGTTTTTCCATGGAGCCACCAACATCACATTTTTTTCATTTTTATTAGCTTGCTGTTTATTATGTTCTCTCTCCATTACCTGAATATAGGGTTTGGGACAAATTTGAGGACTCATACAAAGTCATGCTATTTTCAAGTGGGGATAAATGCTGGAATGGACCTGATAGAAGTTTGAAGGTATGTACTGACCATCATCTTATTTTGCTTGGTGATGCATTGGTTTAGTATAATGTGGTGAAACTAATCTTTAAAAAGTCCTGTTTCAATTAGCAGAGATGTAGTCGACCCACATCCATAGGATGTCATTCGAATGGTCAATTTGATTTGGTTGTGTGCTGATATTGTGGTCATATTCTGTTTTCTTTCTCTTTAAACAACTCATCACCATGGTCTCGTGTTTCTAATTTGTATAATTTAGTAGGGAAAAGAATAATCAACTTATTTACTAACTATACAGGTAAAGTTAAGATGTGGGTTGAAGAATGAGGCAACTGATGTGGATGAACCAAGCCGCTGCGAGTAAATATCTCTCTCTCTCTCTCTCTCTCTCTCATGCATGCATGCAGTCCATGCACTAACATCTGAATGTTATGTTGTCATGGCAGATATGTAGCATTGCTATCTACCCCAGTTCTTTGTGTAGAAGAAAAACTTAAGGTACTTATTTGTATTCAGTTTAAGTTTCAATCCATACTCTCCTGCTCCGGAACTTCCATGGTATTTGGGTATTTTGTTGAACTTGTGACAGGAACTACAAGATAAACTAGTCTCGATGAACAAGGAGCAACCACAGGGTCACGATGAACTTTAAACCCTCTGAATAGATTTACGTGGGATCGCTTCAAGGTATGGTGGTTCCTTGAATTGTTTTCTCATATATACATACATATACTTCTGTATATATATGTATGTAGATGTATTCCTTTACCCTCTGGGTAGAATGGTTGAAAGGCAGCATTCTTGCAGGTTTAAGTGAGAAAGAGCAATCAGCATTTAAAGTAGCCTTGCTTACACATTTTTGTTTGGAGCTTGCTTACTATATTTTATATGAGATTCTTCACGAATTGTGAAGTTAGGCTTTCCAATGGAAACCGAAAGAGAAAAGGTGAGTTGAGGCTTGAAAGCACTTTTTCCTTTTTGTATGGTTGCTGCTCCGAAACCACTTGGAAGCTCTTACAAGTAGTGTACTTGAACAAATTCTGATTTTCATGTTGTTCATCATTGTGGCCTTTTTTTTTTTTTTTTCAATCGAACTTAGAAAGATGATAGTAGTATGTCTGTCACCAAAATTAGCATTCCTTTTCCCTGTACTCTAGAACTGTCATTTTTCTTACTATAATGCAATTTTTGGAGTTTGTTTGAACACCCATGAATTTGGCTGTGAATTTGGTCGAGTGGAGGCTTTTACATCTTATTTGGATTTCTTCTGAATTTATGGCCATGTTTGTTTGGGTGGACATGAGCTTGGGATTGGACTAATAGTCTAATAAAATTATTAATCCGATGTTTGGTTAAACAATTGAAGTACGGACTAATTATTTTAAACTTGACTATTAGTTAAGATAAGATACATAAGCTAATGGATTCGTAGTCGTAGGAATTATTTATTAATTCATATTATAAAATGATAAGCTGCACCGAAGAAGAACGAATAAATTTATGCAATTTTTCTTCTAATTAGTTTCGTAAATACGGTCTTAAAAATTGTTTAGTTGTCTGTCTCCATTATCCAACTAATAATGTATGCAAGGAGAAAAAAAGAAAAGAAATGAATACTTGAGAATTGCTCTCTTTTGTACAAGGAACAGATTCGCTGGTGGGTTTTATTATTTGTAGGCACCTTGAGAATTCATTTCATACTGTGTAAGTGAGTGAGAGCGAACAAGAGATAGGATTGAATGATTATTTGCACTTTACGCATATTCTAGATTGGTTATATATTACTATTTCATCATTTTTTGTTTTGGAAGGGTCTTGGACTTGGTCCTTATTAATTATTTGTCAAGAAACAGAGAATTTTTAGATTAGAGCTTATAGCTTGATCATTACCCTCTTCCTCCTATTGCTAAAATGAAACAAATTGGTTTGTGCATTCCGGAACTAAGATTTGATTATTTGATTTGTGGAGGGAGAATGAGGAGAGATAAAAACAAAAATGAAGTGAGAAATTAAATTAAATTATTTCCCTGTTTATGATAAATTCACGATTTAAACATAGAATTAGAGAGAAGGTTCAATAAATCAATTTTTTTGAAAAAAAAGGGAAATTAGGGTGGCATTCCTTTGGAGCATCTCCAATGGCAAATGCTATAATAGTATTTGCGACTGCTATAATTTGGCAATGAACAATAATAAATTACCAAATTATAGTAATGGTGTTTCAATGGTTATATGTCATTTTGGCAAATCTTAACCAACTTTTCCTCCACTTTTATAGGTGTTGTTTGGATATAGGTTTTTTAGTAATTTTTTTGTTATTTATATTTTTATCTTTTGTGACATTTTTCAAACTTTTTGTAAAAAAAATAACAATATTAATAAACAAGATCGCAACCGTTGATTAAATAACAATCTAATGGTTGAGATTTATTCTTTAGAATGATCCGCGCCTATCTCAGGAGAAAACCCCTGTTCTCTCTTGCTCTCATCAAACCAATCAGCCGAGATGAGAGCATCTCTCTCTCTCTCTCTAGTGTTCCATTTTCGTCCACAACAGCTACGACCTCTCTTTCTCACAATCTTCATCAGAAACCTCTTTCTCTACATCTTCATTTTGATCATTATAGCCACTAGGCGCGATCGTCAAAACCAGTCTTTTCTCTCTCTCTCTCTCTCTCTCTCTCTCTGTCTCTTTCTTTCTCTGTGATTTGCATCACCACCACCAGCGTCGATCACTGATCACCGATCTTCGAATTCAATGGAACTCCAATGTTTGACCGAACACCACTGTTTGGACTTCGATGGAGCTCGATTGGTCTGGGAACGAGCCATACAAGTTGATGAAGAAGAAGCCCTAGAGGTCGATGGAGGTTGAGATGAAGAACAAGTTCATCAATCATGCTAGAATCTAAGTATTTATCTTTTAAATTCGTTTATGAAATTTATATAAATTTGTGAAATTTGGATTGATTTGTTCTTAACTAAAATTTGGGTTTCATTTATTCTAAATTGATTATGAAATTTGTGATCTGTTCTAAATTGATTATGCTATTTGTGAAATTTGTGGAACTAGTTCTTGAATGGTCATTATGAAATTGAATTCTGTTTGTGCAGCTGAAATCCAATTCTATTTATGAAATTGCATGATCCTTATGAAATCGAATTTGTGATTCTATTTTTTTATGAAATTTGTGGTACTAGTGAATGAAATCGAATTTGGAGGTTTTTCTAGTGAATGAATTTTGTTTTTTCAACTAAATTTGGAACTAAAAATCTGTTGATATTTGATGACGTGGCATGTTTGGCACCTACCATTTAACTTGTCAAATTTGAGAGCAAAAATGGCATTTGCTATCTTTGGCAAGAAGAATAGAAAACCATTGGAGATCTTTTTTTTTGTCACTCTTGCCAAATTATTACTTTGGCAGCTCCATTGGAGATGCTCTTACAAGTTTGTGTAAGATTTTAAGTACAACAACAATTTGTTTGGTAGTTAAAATTCCTATAATTTCAAACTCTAGAAGAAAAAGAAATATTTTACTTTAAAAGACAATAATAACCTTGCAATCCTATACCTTATTTTCAAGAACTTTTTCTCTTTGACGATATTCTGTTTACGTTCTGTTCTCTCCTTCTCTTTGACATGTTTCAGATTCACAATCGCCACCACCATCACCATTATTATGATCAATCATAGCAGTGTCTGCTATTGCTATTGTCACTGTCAACTACCGTCACCATCTGCTATCGTTATTATCAATCATAGTCACCATCTGCTACTGCCATCGCCATTGTTTGCCACTGCTACCATTCTTTAACTATCATTCTATTCATATTTCTATCAAGTTTATTTGTGACAATGAAGTTTCTTGCACAATCTCCTTTGATTTGTATTTGTTTATCTCTTCTTTTGTTTTTCCCTCATTCTTCTCTTTTTTTCTCTCTGTTAGCTCTCTTCCATTTTTCTTTATTCTCTTTATATCATACAATAAAAGTTCACCGTCTCAGTGAAATTTCACTTAGTAAGTAAAATTGTACTTAAATTTCATCATTTTAGAACACTCAATTTGAATTTTGTATATATAAATATGAAATTAGGGACTTAATTTTTGTAATTGATTTTGAAATTTATAATTTTTTACTTTTTAATAGAAATTTCTTTGAATTTGGTCACTAAAGTTTTCACTATGCAAACGTCAATAAAATTTTTCTACATTTTGACTGACTTTCCCAATGAAATTTCATTATTATTATTATTATTATTTTTAAATTTTACGTTGTTCATATATCTTATATGATAGATCTTAATGAGATAATTATAAAAATATAAATTTGACAAAAAATAGAAATATAAATAAAAATTTAATAGTTTCAAGTCACTTAAAAAGTGAAAAATGTTATTGATAGAGACACTCAAATTATAAATCCAAATTTAAATTTCTTATGTTCAAAAGCCAACACTCTAAAATATGATTGGTACTATTAGCACTCCATGAATTATTTTGGACCTTCTATTTTTTTGGGTCTCCACTTATAAATTTTGAACCCTCAATTTTTTTCCCCCCCAAATAATACCAAAATTATCCTTGTGAAAATATTCTATCCATTGAATGCACACCCCCTATATCCCATCCCAAAAAAATTCCTCTTCTAAAAAATCATAACAAAACCCATTAAGAAGAAGAGCCAATGTGATTACTGTCTCTGCTACCCTATCCACCATTGTCACACTTGGTATGCTCTCTCTCTCTCTCTCTATATATATATACATAATTTCTTAGTTTTCTCATAATAATTTCTTCTTTTGTAGGAAAAAAATTATAATAATTGGTTTTGTTGGTAGATATTATAAATTGTGAGTTCAGTAAAGAACTACGCAGCAATATTGTCAAAACTACACGATAAAGGAATAACTTTTGAACTTGATAATAGATTTGGGTTACTTCTGATAACTTCTGCAAATGTTAAAAATGTTGACCATTTAATGTGTTATGAAATTTCTATGTTCGGACTTGCATTCTCGAACATTACTTATTTGTTCGAGAATCCTGAACAAATAAGTAATGTTCGGACCTGTATTCCCAAACTTGAAAAAATGAAAATTTCTACAAGCGTTAACAATTTTGGTCGTTCAATGTGTTAAGAAATTTCTATGTTCGGACTTGAATATTGCCATTATCGGAGAAGTGTATGTAATGAAATAGTTGCCATTGTTACTGTAGAAATATTGCTGCCAAAGGATTTTCAAGGTTTTGAGGATGGGTAGGTTTTGAAAGTAAGATTTGGGAAAGATGGTTGAGTGGTAAGGGAGGTGGGTGCTTTCATAAATCCTAATTCATGATATAGTAGGTGTATATATTTGATTGTGAGATAAGGTGTCTCAAAATTAATGATGTCATTTTCAATAATTTTATTTAAAATTTTATTGTAATAAAAAAATTAAAAATTAAAAAGTCCAAAATAATTTATAGAGTACTACTAGCAATACTTCTAAAATATGAATAATGTTTAAGGGCCCGAAATTAGGGGCTTGAATTGGCTCAAAACCCAAAACGACGTCGTTTTGGGTTTTTTTTTTTTTTTTTTTTTCTGTTCTTCCTTTTCTTTCTTCTTCTTCGTTGAGTTGAACAGAGGCGAGAGAGAGAACACAGAGGCGAGAGAGACGTCGTCGCAGCTCGTCGGCCGTCGGCGTCCCAACTCGTCGCCCGATCTCGCAGTTCGTCGCTCGTCGCTCGTCACAGCCTCGCCTCCACCTCTGCCTCTGCTCGTCGCCGCCGCCTCCACCTCCACCTCCGCCCGATTTTGTTGGCCCCTCCAGTCCAGTTCTCCTCCTCCTTCTTCTTCCCTCTAATTTCGAGCCAAATTCGAGCTCCTATATTCGGGCTCTATACCATTACTGCTAAAATATATCGTGTATAAGGGAGCTTCTATATACACACACCTAATCCCCTCAATACACACACTTAATGATATTTAATTTTATTACAATTTTATGCCTAAGTGAAATTACTATTTTAGACATCATTGTTAATTGAAAACATCTCAATGCACACCTCAGAGTTCACATCTGTTGCATCGTGTGTGTAGCTTGTGGATGCTCATTCATAGCTTCTTCCAGGGAGTGTATGTAATCATTCATAGCTTCTATCTGTTGTATCTGTTGCATCTGTTGCATCGTGTGTCTCTCGATAGCCTGGTAAAGTCGATAAGGATGGCGAATCCCCTCCTGATAACCAGTGTCAATAATAGGATGTGAAATCCGCAGTGCATGTGCAATACGCTGCATTTGAAAAGAATATCACATTTTAGGGAACATATCAGAAAAAAAAAAGTTACATATGCATAAGAGAGGATAATAGATTACATCCGCATGTTCGTTGAAATCCTGATGGTCATGGACACGCGGTTCATCAGTGTGCTCGACATATAAGTGCATGATATTCTTATACCAATCCATGTAACCTGGTACACATTTCCAAGGTTGACGAACTGGTGTGCTCCTCCGTTGCTCAGATAACACGTGGTTATCCCAAGCCTTCCAGATCCTATCCAAGTATTTGTACATGACTTTATATTGTGCAGATATGTTGCCTCGCACACCACGACTGGGAGCTAGCGGTGCATCTGGGATGGTTTGAACCTTGCCAAACTGCCTCAAAACTCTATCTAGATGATAGGGTTCAACAACGTCTAAGCACTTTAAGCATCCATGGTAGAACGTAACCGGGTTACATGGATGCTGGTCTCTGCAGCTGTGGTATGGATCCCAAATAACCTGTAAACGTAAAGTGTTTTTGCATTAAAGTACATAAAGGGTAAGATAAATGGAAGTGTTAAAATTATCGCAGGATGAGTAAACTTACATCAGTAGCTACTAAACTGTCAAGCTCGGCTCGAAAAGATTTCAAATGGTCAATGGAGGAACCCGCCTCTCTCCTAGATGCCCAATGGTACACGTGTGGCATGTCTTCATTGTAGCCCATGTTCTGATGAGGTCGGAATGCTTGGAAGTGCTCATAAATCCATGCCTCCAAAAGAGTCATATAACCACCCATCTGCTTAACCCCAGACTGGCTAGGAAACCCCAACTGTCTATATAAAAATGCTAATGCAGCAGCACCCCAGGCATAAGTATGTATGGATCCCAAATCCATCAACAAGCCGAGGTAAACAACGGGAACCCTGCCGCCGCTCTTGTCACTGAAGAGTGTACATCCCAACAGAAACAACAAATAAGCTCTTGCAGTGGATTGTATAGCCTCCTCGGTCTCAATCAGGACACCAAAGAACCGACTTCAAGAACCATTCAAGCTCGATCAATTGCCACAAGCAGAAGAAACCTCTTCATGTGCTGCACGTTCAGTAATCCCCAAGCCATAAACGAGTAATGTAACTCCATGATGATCTATCACATCTGGTATGCTGACTGATTTGCCTACAATGGGAAGGCCAAGAATAATGCCAACATCATCCAGGGTCAAGGTCATCTCACCAACTGTCATGTGAAATGTGTTCGTCTCAGGTTGCCATCTCTCAACAAAACTGGAGATTAGAAGCTTGTTGACAAACCGATAAGTGCAACGAGCTAACTGTGACAGTCCAGATTGCTCAATAATGGCTTTGAATTTGGTGTTGTTCTCTACTAACCACCATGGCCATGCAAGGATCTTGGAAGAGTGATTATGACACTTTAGGGGCCCTTGTTCCTACAACACAAATGATATCTCATTACAAACTACCATACAACATACACAAAAAAAAAAAAAAAACTCATATACAAATGAATTTCAGTTTTACTGAGGAATGTTTACCTCCCTGTGCCAAATAGCTGCAGCCACATGACTATTGAAACTCCGCAGTATTGACGGATCGTACCCACCCGAAAAGCATGAGTAAGGTACTCTTCCTGGACAGGAGGAGAATCAGATAAAGAGGTATCCTCCACAGCAATGTCAGGCATATCATAACCTTCAACTCGTCTTTGGCTTCGGCCCCCACTTTGATTGGCACTGGGAATATCATATTCTACCGAAACTGGATCACGACCTCGACCACGACCTTGACCTCGTCCTCGTCCATGTTCATGGTCTACATCCAATTCACGACGTCGTCTATTTGAAGCAGTAGGTGGGACACGTTGTTGATATTCAGAATCCATATTATCTGCAAAAAATACTAAGTGTGTGTGTAAATAAAGAGAGTGTGTGTAAAATTAATGAGAGTGTTTTAAATTATAAGTGTGTGTGTAATGAGTGTGTGTGTAAAATTAATGAGAGTGTGTGTAAATAATAAGTGTTTTAAATTATAATGAGAGAGTGCGTGTAAAATTAATGAGAGTGTGTGTATTGAGTGTGCGTGTAAATAATAAGTGTTTTAAATTATAATGAGAGTGTGTGTAAAATTAATGAGAGTGTGTGTAAAATTAATGAGAGTGTGTGTAATGAGTGTGTGTAAATAATAAGTGTTTTAAATTATATTAAGTGTTATAATTAAGTGTTTTAATTAACTGTTTTAATTAAGAAGGGAAAAAAAAAAAAAAAACTTGTTCGGAAGTTCACAACCGAAAATACCTATTCTGTTCGGAAGTTGTTGTCCGAAACAAAAACATAATTTCGGAGGTTGACTGTTGTCCAAATTCAATTTTTTCGGAAGTTGACTATCGAATGAATGTAAAAATTTTGGAAATCTACTGATGAAAATATTGAATTTTTTCGGATTCCTACGTTCGAATACATTGTTATGTTTCGGATAACCAGTTCCAAACTCCGGTTCCAAATCACAAACTCTACATTCCAACTGAAAAACTCTACATTACAGATGAAAATGAGGATTGAATAGGAATGATGATTCAAAAGTAAACTCACCTAATTAGGATTGAAAATCTGATGGAATGCTTCAATGGGATGCAGCTTCGTGGATGAAATGCTTCAATATATTTGCACACCTAGGTTGCACACGGTAAGGAGATAGAATGCTTCAATGTGTTTGTAGATGTGCTTCAATGCTTCAATAGGTGCTTCAGCGGTGATGGAATGCTTCAAGATTGAAGATGTGCTTCAAATTTAATAGGTGTGTATTTGGGGTTGGGTGTGTGTGTGTGTGTGTGTGTATGAGGGTACATTTGGAACTCACCGTGTGTGTAGTGAGGAAATTAATTAAGAATTAATTTTTTTGGTGTGTGTTTTGAGAAGGATGTGCAAAAAGGGGATTAGGTGTGTGTATATAGAAGCTCCCCGTATATAAAGACATGCTAATACAAAATGTCTAAACTATCCTTTGATATAAACAGTATCTCTGTCCCTTTCTCTCTCTCTTCATGTTTCCTCTTTTTCTGTCTGCTCTCTCTCTCTCCCCCCCCAACCAACATGAGACCCGCTTCGTCTACGATGGCATGGTTGGTCAGGCAAAGCTGCCGGCGTCATCGTCTGGGTGGTCAAAGACGGCAAGATCGTCGGCGGAAAGGAGATGAGATCAAGATTTGAGATCGGAAAGGAGATCTTGGCAACCAGTGGAGGTGACATTCGTATCTAGCGGAAGCAATCCACTCGACCAACTCCTCCTCTCCGCCCTAGGTCCCTTCGTCGGTGAGCTGGTTGCCTCCAGTGTCGGACTCCGGCAATGCGACGTTATTTTCGTCTCGCAGATCTCTTCGCCTTTAAGAGGCGACTCTCCCCCATCTCGTTCCTCGCCCCAAACCCTATACACCCCTAGGGCTAAACATATATACATACACATAGAGTTCGCGTTTGTGTTTGTAAAAACTGATCGAAGATCGGAGATCGAAAATCTTCAGCGTTGATTTCATGATTTCTCAAGAATCGGCATTCGAATTGTGTCTTCGGAGATTCGATACCTGTAAGTAAAATCTTGTGTTTTCGTTTGACCGCTTCGCTCGATGGCACCATGCGGAACTGGGGGACTTTTCACTGCTTGAATTGATGAAGACGATTGTGGACAATTTGGTTGTATATAGTGTTATTTGATTGTTTGTTGTTGATTCAATGATTATAATGATTAGTTTGTGAAGTAAACTGTTTGAAAACTTTTGATTATGGTGATTCAATTCCATATTTCAATGTAGAAAATCATCCCAATACTTGATCCATTTGACTGCCACAAATGGTGAATTTCTAAAGTGATTTAGCATCCAGAGGCCTTTGTTTCGTAAATGTTTTTTGCTGCTTAATTTCTATTAGTCATATTTGTTCAAAAATTAAACAGATAGGTTGAGAAAAAAATGAACAGTTAAAAAAATGAACAGATAAAATATAATTTTGAACAAATAGAAAAATAAATTTGAACATATAGAAAAATAAATTTTAACAGATAGAAAATAATTTGAACATGGAGATATAAGTTTGAATAGATGATAAAAAAATTAACAGATAAATTAAGGAATAAAATTGAAAGTAAAATATCCTTCGAAATAAACAAAAAACTAATATACAAATGGTTGACCTTTCATTAATAAAAAATATCTATTGAACCTAATGTTTTATACCTTTTTTAGATGAGACTTTTCAATAATAATTTTCTCCATTGATAGGGGTATTTTGGCCCAGTACAATCTTGGAGAATCTAGACTAGTATTAAAAGTCTGTTATTCTTACGAGTGGTGCTATTTACATCCCATCTATTTTTTTGGACTTTCTATTTCTTTAGACTCTCACTTATAAATTTTGAAACACTTAAAATTTTTTTTTCGTAAATAATACCAAAATTATTCTTGTGAAAATATTCCACCCATTCAATTGAATGCACATCCCCCACACCCCAAAAAACCTCTCTTCCAAAAACCTTAACAAAACCCATGAAGAAGAAGAAGAAGAGCCAAGTGTGATTACCGTTTCTGCTCTCTCTCTCTCTCTCTCTCTCTGTGTGCTGCCTCATCATTTTCTTCGGTGATTAATGTTCGGTTACCGGTTTCCGAATAAATAATAAATGTTCGGTTACCGGTTCCCAAACAAATAAATAATATTTGGGCCTGTGTTTCCAAATTTTGGTCATATGTTTGGGAGTTCAGTCTCGAAAAAATAATGAACTGATTTTATTATTTTTGCCATTTTTTAAAAAAAAATTTACCCTTACAAGACTAATCTCCTCTGAGTTAACAATACCATTAAAGGTATGAACTTTTTTTGAACTTCCTTTGAACTTTTATTGTTGTACTCCTCTCGTCTTACGGAGTTGTGGTTGCCGAAAAAACTTCCACTCATTATCATTGTCGGAGAAGTGTAAGTAATCAAATATTGTCGCCAAAGGGTTTTCAAGGTTTTGATGGTGGGTAACTTTTGAAAGTGAGATTTGAAGAAGATGAATGAGTGGTGATGAAGGTGAGTGCTTTTATAAACCCTAATTCATAATGTAGTGGTGTATGAGTTTAATTGTAAGATAAGGTGTCCCAAAATTAATGATGTCCTTTTCAATAATCTTATTTGAGGTTATTATTGTAATAAAAAAAAAGCTAAAAATTGAGGGGTTCAAAATAATTCATAGGATGCTAATAATAGTACTCTATTCTTATTCTTCTACAAACTTAGAACGAGTTAGTTGAAAAAAAAATCTCTATAAACATATATATATACATACACTAGTAAATTATGCACACAAAAATTTTATAATATTATGTAAGTGAAAACGTTATAAGGTCTATGTGGTTGAAAAACTCAATTCATTTTCCTCATTACTTTTATTTTTATTTTATTTTTATAATTTTTATGACCAGTATGGCAATATTTTTCAAATCTTTTTCATGTAGAGAATCTTTTCAACTTTCATCAATATTGTTGTTCTCTCTTGGGTCTCCAAGTTATTTAAAAATTATAAATGCGTGTAAATAATTTAAGGCATAAATTTTCAGGAGCTTTTATTTGCACACTCATTTCTCTTTGTACATATACTTAATGATACTTATTTTTATTACAATTTTATTCCTAAGTAAAATTACTATTATGGACATCTACACACAATTCAAATAAACACAAGTTCTCAATGAACATCCATATCTCAGACTACACGTTGAAGCTCTACAGTCCATGGTCACACACGCTATTCTTCCATATAGAGTTTCCTAAACCTCCACACTCCATCCTCATCTTTTCAAACCCTTCATTTTTAGCTTTTATTCATTAGTGTACACACTAAACACTCTCATTATTGATTCTTAGCTTCTCATTAGTTTACACACTAAACCCCATCCTTATTCATCATTGTTATGGAAGATTTCCTTTTTGAAAATTCAGATTTTCAGAAGCAGATAATTGTTTATGAGAAAGATAGCCAAGGAAAAGTGAGTTTTGCTATGTAAAAATCGTAATTTTTTTCCCCAGCGTCTTTCGGAAAACCAGGGTCGAGATATATCAATTTATTTGATAGTCTACTACCGAAATAATTAGTTACTTTCGAAAGTTGTCTTCCGAACTAATTTCAAATTTTCGATATGTAACTTCCGAACATTAAAAAAAATTCAAACAACTACATTCGAACAACAACATTTTTTTGACATCGTACTTCTGAATAAAGTAAGTTTTTTTTTTTCATTTTATATTCCAAATTTGTAAATTTCATACTAAATTTGCAGTTTCAAATAGCAAATTTGTCTTTATAATGCCAAACAGCTGCAGCGACATGACTATTGAAACTCTGCAGTATTGATGGATTAGTCGGTCCACCTAGAAAAGCATGAGTAAGGTCCTCTTCCTGGACAGTAGGAGAATTGGGTAAAAGGGCATCCTCTATGGCAATGTCAGGCATATCACCTTTAACTTGTCTTCGGTTTCGGCTACGACTTTGACTGTGACTAGTACTGGGGATATCATATTCTACCGAAACTGGATCATGACCTCGACCACGATCCCGACGTCGTCCTCGTCTACACCCTCGTCCCCGTTCATGGTCAACATCCACAATTCATGACGCCTTCTATTTAAAGCAATAGGTGGGACACGTTGTTAACGTTCAGAATCCATATTATCTGCAAAACCCATATATTTTATTTAATGAGCATACAATTGTAAAAAGAATATACAAAAGAGAAAAAAAAAAATACCGTTCGGAAGTTGAAAATCGCCAATATCTTTACTGTTTAGAAGTTGAAAATCGAAAAAATAAATTACTTTCGGAAGTTGAATGTCAAAATAAATAAAAACATTTGGAATTCTAATGTCAAATTAAATGTTAATTTTTGGACTTCTACTTCCGAACAAATATTTTATTTTTGGAAAACTAGTTTCGAATGAGGAACAGAGTGCTCAATTACGGTGGGCTATGCGTTCGTTTCGAAAATGGTAAAAACAAACCCTACATTACAAATGAAATAGAAATGAGGATTAATATAAGTAAACTAACCTAAGTTCTCCAAATGTGAAGATTTTCTTCAATGATTGAAGTGATTTTGTTCAATGCTCTTTAATGCCAATGTTTCAATGAGACGTCTTCAATGGATGAATGAAGCTTTTGGAGATGAATGCTAGAGTATGAGAGATGTGTGTGTGTGTGAGAGAGACGGGTCTGAGGGGTTTGTGTGTTCTCTGAGGGTGTGTGCATGATTTGCATTTGAGGGTAGATGTGGAATAAGAGGTGTGTGGAGTGAGAAAATAAATTATGATTAATTTTTGAAGTGTGTGTATTGAGAAGGATGTGCACAAAGAGGAATGGGTGTGTGCAAATAGAAGCTCACTAAATTTTCTCATAAGTTGTGCAGTAAATTACCTTTCAAACCCTGTTTATAAAAATTCTAAAACAATGGTGTGGCAATATTATATTTGTAAATAAAAACCGTCTTTTTGGATGTTTCTTCTTCTTCTTCTTCTTCTTCTTCTTTTTTTCTTCTAAAGTAAATTTTTTTTTTTACCCATAAATCTTATTTGATGCACTTGTATTCCAATAGATTTTTTTGAATAATTCTATTTCCACACATTAATTTCGCTTAGTTCACATATTTAATGAAATTTTTGTTAACAAATTCCGATGAGGCCTTGTGTTATAAAAATGAAGTTGAAGATCCTAGATTCCAAATGAACAAATTCAATCTCTTGTTCTTATTATAAGATCGTGATTGGAGCTACATACGTTTGGTAGAGAGAATAATCTTCTCCTTTGAGAAGAATCAAAAATAAAAATGGAAAGTGTTCAATTGGAACATGAAAACGTGATTAAATGGGTCCTATTGGGACGGAGTGGAAGAAATGAGGAGATTCTTGAACGAGGAAAAGGATCCAATGATTTCGAAAGAATTGAACGAGGAGCTGTATGAGGTGAAAATCTCATGTATAGTTCTGTAGACAAATTAATTTGGGAACATAATCATAGCGGGGAGTATACGATTAAGTATGGCTATTTGCAGGCTTTGGGGCTCCAGAATTGTAGTAGTAATTCCCATTCATCAACCCCTAACCCCTTGTGGAAATGGCTTTGGTATCTCAAGATCCCACCAAAGTGGTCAATGCTTTTGTGGAAATATTTTCACAATATCCTTCCAGTTAAATGGAATTTGTGGAAAAGGGAGAATTAATATAGATGGGAGGTGTGCGCATTATGGCTCGGGTGAAGAAACTTTAGAACATTTGTTTTTTGAATGCCTTGATGGTCAAAGCATCTGGAGGGGTTCTTCCCTATGTCTAGATTTTACTTGCGGTAGACCAATGGGGTTTGTATCTTGGCTTGAATTTTGGATTAGTGTTGTGCAAGATGAGGAGGCTACACTACAATTAATTGCCTTGCTGTGGGCTATATGGAGACATCGAAACTGTGCCTCCTTTGATTATAGCAAAATGACCATAGCACAAGCCATCGATCTAGCGAAGGATCTTTCTTTCCATATAGTTCATGAGCCTGTTGTTGACTTTGGCAAGGATTCAAATTAGATGAATTAAACCACACTGACAGCAAATGGAAACTTATGTGATTATCCTTCTTGTGAACTATTAATTATGTTACCAATGATGAGCACTTGCAGGTCTGGATGGTGCTGGTGGATGGTTCATGGAATGTGGTTCTGCTGGAAATGCTTGGGTGTGGTATGATGAAGATCAAAACCAAATTGGGTAAGGAGCAAGTCAGTGTCATTTGCCTTCTCTATTCGTAGCTACAGCTAAAGCCTATTTGGAAGCTCATTTGTGAGCAAGAGACAAATGTGGAAATTGTATCTCCGTCTTCCCTGATTGTCAACCTTTGGTGACTGTTTTGCAAGGCACTATTGAAGCAGAGTTGTCACACCCCGTAACCGCCCCTAAAAGTTTGGGCATGACCACTTCAGAAATAGACATACATCCGACACATGTAACATATGGGGCCTGAACGGAAGCACCTGATAACAAAAATCTATTCCATTGAGCTACCACCATTATGCCAGGATCACAAACATCACCTTAAGTAAATAATATACAGAAAACATACACCCGAGCTTTAGTCACACACAGGCACATACTTAGACCCAGCCCCGCAATTGGGCGTATAACAAAAACATTAATGAAAGACAACCAAAGCGTAAGCCAAAAACCTAGCAAAACTTTACAAAATGCACGGCTTCAGCTAAGTGCCTGGACACACAGAGGTTGACAAAAGAGAGACAAGCCTTAAGGGTTAGGACTGGCCTCCCGGTTGATTACCTACAGAAACAGACAAAATACAGAGTGAACCCAATGAATAATAGTACATAAATAATGTAATGGTTAACTTGAATAATAAAACATATAACTACAGAAGCATATGATTAACTACATTCTGTAATTTTCCAGTACGGCCATGGGCCCAGTTTTCTTAACAGAGTGGCTTTAAGCCCAGTAATGTCCAGAACGGCCTCAGGCCTAACGGATACAGAACGACCATCAGCCCAGAAATAACAGAATGGCCATCGGCCTAGAAATAACAGAACGGCCATCGGCCCAGAAATAACAGAACGACCATCGGCCCAGAAATAACAGAACGGCTTTAAGCTTAGTTCATATATGTATGGATTCAAGAGGTGTCTCGCACGGATTCTAGAGGTGGCTCGCATTGCAGCACTTAGTTCCGTACAACACTTTGTTCCATACCAGAAATCCATAGGTCTTAAAGACCGAACAATTCATATCATGTCATATCATAAACAGAACGAGTAAATAGAACCGAATACATAATCATGTCATATCATAAACGGAACGAGTAAATAGAACCGAATACATAAACGGAACGAATAAACAGAACAGAATAACCCCGGATTCATAGTAATACTGTTCACAATAGTGCACATGAATTTTCCTCTATGATTTCTTATAAGTTGACATGGTCGTTTTGCGTATAACGGAGCATTAATAATAGTTATTTGCAGAGCATTAATAATAATTATTTACAGAAAACATATGTGTTATTTCAGTACTATTCATGGAGATAGAACAATTCCCATTCTATCGTGAGTCGCATAATGATGTTAGACTGTAGTATTCACATCATAGGTTCTAAATGACCTTGGGTCCATGTATAACATAACAGAATAATCTCAGGTTCATGAGTTGTAACGACCCCAAAATGTGTATAAGAAATCATCTTTATTTAATTACGAAATGATGTGTTTTAATTTAATTATATCTATTGGAATTGAAGCTTTATCTGTTGAGTTACGGACTTAAAATTGAAATTACCGACCTTTATGGGTTCAGAAATCAAAATTGAGTACTTGGGTATGTTAATGGGAATTTTTAGAACTATTTGGGAAAATTAATTGGAAATCTAATTTTTCTGATTCGTTAATGCACATTTGGGTGGTTAACTTTATACTGCAAATTGAAGGCCTTGGAGGCTTCAGAAACCAGAACAGGGGACATATTTATGATCAGCACAATTTTTAGTCATATGGGAAGTTTAATTGAAATTTAATTTTGTGCGATTTGTAAGGGCGTGTTTGGCCCTCCTTTGTGATAAAGCTTATATAATTAAATATATAGGTGTGTATGAGTTATATAAGTGGTGAACTCATCTTTTTGGAGTAAAAAAAACAAAATATCTAAAGAGAGAGAGAGGAAACCGTGAAAAGGAGAGAGGGAAGAGAGACAACTTTTCCAACATCCATGGAGGCTTTGAAGATGATGGAAGAGAATTGAAGGAAAAGAAAGAAGATCACCCATGGGACTTGGAGGAATTGAAGGGAGCTAAGAGATAGACAAAGATTGAGTTAGGTTAAGACGAGGACATCGTTCCACCGTTATCAGAGACCTACCACTGTGAGTAATAGTACTGTAGTTGTACATTTACCTACCGTTAGTAATTCTTATTATTACCGCTCTGTTCTTCGCAAGTTAATTACGTTAACTGTTATAAATGATTGGAAACTGTAGATTGCCTATGTCTCTGCATGAATTAATACTGTACAAATTGTCGATAGGAAGCAATTGTGAACATAAGCCCCACCTACTAAGAACATGATGTTTTGAATATCTTATTATGAATCATCGAAATGGCTAATCAGATAGAATTATGGGTTGCTTTATATGTTAATAGTTATTATTAATGATTTGTTATATGTAAGACAACTATGTCAACTTGTGATAAACCATGGGGAAATTTATGTGCACTATTGTGAACGGTATTCCTATGAGTCTGGGATTATTCTGTTCTGTTTATCCGTTTCGTTTATGCTATGACATGATATAATTGATTTTTGGTATGGAACAAAGTGCTGTACGGAACTAAGTGCTGCACTGCGAGCCACCTCTAGAATCCGTACGAGCCACCTCTTGAGTCCATACATATGTGAACTGAGGCCTATGGTCGTTCTGTGAAAGTTGAGGCCTATGGCCGTTTTGAGGAAGTTATGAGGCTTATGGCCATTCTGTGACATATGTGAGGCCTATGGCCAATCTGTGACATCTGGGCCTATGGCCATTCTGTATGATCTGTTAGTATGAAACAACGTGCTGCACAGAACTAAGTGCTGCAATGCGAGTCACCTCTAGAATCCGTGCGAGCCACCTCTTGAGTTCATACATGCATGAAGAGGGCTTAATGTCGATCTGTTTAAGGGCTGATTGCCATTCTGTTTAAGGGCTTAATGCCACTCTGTTCAAGGGCTTAAAGCCATTTTGTTTAAAGACTGGGGCCAAGGTCGTTCTGAAAATGTTTACAAGACAAGAGTAATTATATGACCTTTTGCACTTATATACGTTATAAATATTACAACTCAAGTTTAATCATTAAATTGTTTGAATGCTATTATTCACTGAGCTTTGCTCATTCTGTTTTATGTATTTTTCTGTAGGTGAGTCATCGGGGATTGACACTAGAGTTGTACCAAGGTTCGCCTGTCTGCCAAGACACCTGGAGTATGTCTCCACGTGGAGGCCTTAATTTATTGTTGGGAGTCATATAAATTAGTAAGTCTTATGTAAGTGTGTGTGAGATCTATATAAATTCTGTGGTTGTATATGTATATTTGGAATGTATTTAAATGCTTAAATCCAATTAAACCATCATGTATGCACAAGCTCAATGGATGTTGTCTTTTATTGATATTGCTTCCGCCTAAGGCCCCATATATGGTTAAATATTATTTTAAAATTTTGTTTTGAGGCCTATGTACAGGCCGGTCATGGACCAAACTTTTAGGGGTGGGTTTGGGTCGTGACATGAGTAGCATACCAGAATGATCTTAAATTCACACAGATTTCATCGTTCAAGGATGAACATAAAACGACATGGTTTGCTTATAGATAATAGAGGTTTAATTTTCGTTATAAACAGAACAGAATGATTTCAAAGCCATACCGATGTAAACAATTCCTTTAACGTTCACACCGATTTCCAACCATCATAATGTTAGTGTAATCACTTACGAGGAACAGAACGTTAGTAACAACGATCATTAACAGTAAGTGAAATGTACGTATGGTGTACGATTACTCACAGTGCTGCTGTCACGCCCCAATCCCGCCCCTAAAAGATTTGGGCATGACCTATTCGAAGATGGACACTTAACCTGATACATATAATATGTGGGGCCTGAACGGAAGCATTAGCAATTTACAATAACTTAAATATAACATCCATTGAGCTACTACTACTACTATGCCAGGACCGCAATCATTACATTAAATATATAATACACAGGAAGCATATATCCGGGCTTAATTACAGTGATTCCCATCCACACAAAAGTACAAAAGAGGAAAAGGATCATTACATCCAACCATAGGTAATTCATCATAATGTAAACCAAAACCTAGTTAGAGCTTTACTAGATGCGAGGGCTCCGTCCTAAGTGCCTGGACACACTGAGGTTGACAAGAGATAGACAAGTCTCATAGGTTAGGATTGGCTTTCCAGTTGATTACCTACAGAAATAGACAAAGCAGAGTGAGGGAAACTCAGTGAATAATAGTACATAAATATTGTAAGGTTTAGCTTAAACAATAAAATAGAAAACTGTAGAGACGATTACATCTTATAGTTATTTCCAACAGCCATAGGTCCAGTTTTCTTAACAGAGTGACTTTAAGCCCAATGTATACAGAATGGCCATAGGCCCAGAAATGACAGAATTCCCAACCATAACAGAACGGCCTTAGGCCCAATCATAACAGAACGGCCTTAGGCCCAATAATAACGGAACGGCCTTAGGCCCAATAATAACGGAACGGCCTTAGGCCCAATCATAACGGAACGGCCTTAGGCCCAATAATAACGGAACGGCCTTAGGCCCAATCATAACGGAAATATACAGGAATGTGTATGGACTCAAGAGGTGGCTCCCACCAACGTGTAGCACTTTGTTCCACACCAGAAATCATCAGATCAGATTAACTTCATAATTAAACAGAAGTACATATACTCTTCTCATTTTTCATATGAACTACTATAGTTAATATAAGCTTAACAAAGTGTTACTGATAAGTGTTAATAAAAGGTACATACATATTGCCGATTGAATGATTCCTGGGATACGTACTTACTACCGTTCCACAATGTGCATATGTTCCATTATTTGTTGTGAATTTGTTGTAAATCAACATAGCTATCTTGTAAACAACAGAATGTTAGTAATCATCATCAATCACAAACAAAATATATAGCTCACTAATGCTCTTAGATTTCCCACAGTTTATTATAACATTAATAATAATTATTCACATCCTAACGTGAATCACGTAATGATGTTAGATTGTAGGATTCATTTCATGGGTTCCAAACGACCTCGTCGGTTCACAATTTCACAGATTGGCCCTTGGCCTGATGGGTTCCCATATTCACAAATTAGCCTTTGGCTTCATGGATGTATAACTTAGATTCTTAGTTTCACAAGTTGGCCTTCGGCCTCATAACTTCATATTTCACAAGCTGGCTTTCAGCCTCATACATTCACATTTCACAATTTCACAAGTAGGCCCTTGACCTCATGGTTTCATATTTCACAAATGGCCCTCGGCCACAGAGTTTCATAATTCACAAAAACGGCCCTTGGCCTCATAGACTTGTAGCTTCACAATTCCTTTTGATGCTTTCACAATTTCACACAGTTTCTCATATGGCATACATAACTTCTCAAACTCTTTTGGTGTTTCCATGATTTCACAATGTTCTTCACATAGCATATACTTTTGATGTTTCCATGCTTTCACAATATTTCTTACATAGCATACATGTCAACATAATGCTTACGACAAAGAATATAACGTTAATAACGATATTTATTAACGGTTAAAGATATATCGAGTACTATTACTCACAGTGTCGTGGTAGAACGCTCCTCCCCCCCTCTGAAGCATGTCCTACACATATACAAGTTCACAAATTAACTTCCCTTTTTCCTTGTCAAATTACTTCCTGACACATTACGATTTGAATGAATTTACAGCCATTCTAAGATCATCAGAAAAATATTTTAAAAATATCAGAGGGTCGAGCTCGCAAAACGGAGCAGAACATTTTTTCCAGCTTGGGCCGCACGTGCGGCTGTGAGCCCCGCACGTGCGGCAGTGCTTCCCGCACGTGCGGCGATTTGGGCAGAATGCTGTTCGAAAATGCAGAAAAATGCAATTTTTGGTACTCTTCTTCAAGGCTCAAAATAGGTTCTTTTAAGGGATAAAACATGGTTCAAAATCATGTAAATAAGAGCTATAACATAGATCAACCTTCATACAATTTGGATCTTTGATCTCAATTTACAAACACAACTTAATTTCATAACATTCCCATCTTCACACATACATAGACATATATACACACATGATCATTTAGCTACATAATCAAGCTCAAGAAACATGATTCTAATTAATCATTCACCACTTACTTGTTCCATACATGACCCTAATTTGTAGAACATGAAGAACTTCCAACTTAATTATCAAGGAGAGGAACCAATTAGAATGAATTACACATACCTCAAGCTTTAGATCCTTCTATCCTTCAATCCTTTCCAATTTCCCAATCCTTCTTCTTGAAGAACTTGATCTCTCTCTCTCTAACCCTCTTCTCCTCTCATTTCTCTCTTAGGAAAAAAAACAAATATCTTGAATAATGGCTTTTTAAGTCAAACAAAAGGGGTCAAATATAAAAAGAACATAGATGTATCTCTAAAAGTGAATAAAGACGAAACTTAATCAGTTTAAGCATTCCAAATCAAATTTTCACAGAAATGCTTATCATGACTTAAAACTTATGCCGATCTCAATTATAAGGTCAATTTTAGATTATTTCGCCTTTAAGGCTTTCAATTCTTGATCTAAACATTTTAATTGTAACAGATATGTTTTCCTATCAAACAGATATGAGTCGATACTCATAAGGTTCACTTACTTAAACTCAATTTCACATGCAATTTCACAATAAGCATTTAAATGCACAGAATAAGGGACTAAAATTTTATCAGAAGACATGTACAAGGGTCGGGTTATTACAGCTGCAATGGAACGCTTGTTCCTCTCGGGTTATGACCTACACACATGCACAACTTATCCATTAGTTCTTTTCCTTTCTTACGTCATTTCCTGCTTCATTTTACTTCGAATGAATTTATAGGCATCTTAGGGACATCAAACACAGATTTCAAAAATACCAGAGGGTTAAGCACGCAAAACAGAGCGAACAAAATTCTGCAGCTTGGGTCAGATGCGGTCAGGAGTCTCAAGACGTGCGGCGATTAGGGCGTCTCAATTTGATTTAGGCAACAACCCATCTAGAGCAAAGCTCAAAATTAAGCAAACTTAATACAAGAATGTGGTTCAAACTTGCATAAAGATTATTCACATCTTGTTTAGGTCCTTAATCCCTTAAATTCACAATCATGATCAACCACAAACCAATTGTTTCATGTTGATGACCACCATTAATACAAGAATAATAATATCCTACCATGAGAATTCAACTTGGAAAAACAAAGATTAAAGTATAATTTCCCCCACATAGATCAAATCAACCATCAACACAACAACTAATACGTACAATTCTTCAATTAAGTGAGTATCGCACACAAAACTTCAATCAAAACCCTAGTCTTCTCAAATCAAAGAGAATCCTTACATACCTTGAGTTTGAATTCCTCTAAACCCTCTCAATCCTTCAAACTTCTCCCTTGAAGAACCTCCCCTCTTCCTCTCTAACTTTCCTTTCCCAATTTTCACTCAAGAGATATTTTGAGTTAAAGGTTATTCTATACCAAAGGATCAAAAAGGCATATATAATATATATATATATAATATAAAAAGTTAAATAAGACCAAAACTCAATCAGTTTACTAATTACTATTAAAATTTCACAGAAAATCATATTATAACTTAAAATTTATACCGATCTCAAATATAAAATCAATTCCAAGTAATTAAGCCTCTAAGACTTCCAATCTCTAATTCAAACATTATAATTGTAATTTTCTCTTATTAGACAGATATGCATCCATAATCATAGGGTTCACTTAATTAAACTTAATTTCACATAAAATTTCACAATAAGCATTGAAAAGCGCAGAATAAGGGACTGAAAATATATTAGAAATAGGTGCGAGGTCGGGCTATTACAAGAGTGGTCTGCATTATGTTGAATTTCTGATATCCGAAGTATGGCTTGTTAGCTGTTATATATTCCTATTATACTTAGGATTCTTGTATTCTTATACACCTAGGTTTCTTGGTCTATATATATAGGCTTCTCCTATTGTATTAATTGATTGATTATATACAATACATATTATTTTCTCTCTCTACTATTCTAACATGGTATTAGAGCCTAGGATTCTCTCCTAGCCTCTTTTTCTTCTACTTTATCATGTGTTTTTTTTTCTCTCTCTTTTTCTAGCAGATTGTTTTTGTCTTCCATTGGTTTTTGCGTATCTAGTCCATCACTATTTCCATATTTGGTCTATACTAGCCTTTTCGTATATTTAAGACGAGGCGAATGCCACCAGAATCACCTCGATCAGATGCTTCATGCGCTCTCACGCGCCCCCAAACACTCAGCATGTCGGTTTCCGTTATTGTCACTCTCAGCATGTGCATGTACGCGCCGTCTCGGCTCCATTCTCAGCGGATTAACTCTTGGCTTCCACTCGGCTTCCGCCTCAGCCATGTGTAGCCATCGGCTTCCTTCTTAACCGCTGAGCCATCGGCTTTCGCCCGACTTTCCTTAGCTGCGTGTCGCCCATAAACTTCTGCTTGGCTTCCCTTAGCCGTGTGCCGCTGCCATTGGCTTCCTTAGCTGTGTGTTGCTTAGCCGCTAACGTCAGCCCTACTCAACCGCTGATATCAGCCCTACTCCCTTGACTCAACTGCTGACGTTATCACAGCCATAGTGTTGATGTCAGCCCTACCTGTCCTTATGGTTTTTCAGCCTTCTGAATCTATTGGTGACCTTCGTTTTAGCAAATTCTGCCTATCTTCCCTTGTTTTCTCCTTATGGATTGTACCAAGCACATCCACTCTGTTTCTGTTATACTTGATGGGTCAAATTACGTTAGTTGGGCCCAAGCTCTCTCTAGCTTCATCAAAGGGAAACGACTTTGGCGGATCATTACTAGTGCTCTTCCCAAACCCAACTAGAAGGAGGATGGGACTGACTCCGCATTCGATGACCGTCTTGACGAATGGAAAAGTAAGAATTATCAAATTATTACATGGTTCCGGGCTACCTTAGTTCCCTCCATGTGTCTCCAGTTTAGCCAGTTCCAAGATGATGATCAAATCGCTTCCCCTGTCAAAGCAATTTGTGATTTCTTGAGGGACTGTTATCAGACTACTGGCCATGCTCATCAATATCAACTGTTACAGACTCTTCATCATATGCGCCAGGCACCCGGTCAATCTGCCAATGAATTCTTATCCCATATGTCGTCTGTTTGGGACCAACTAGCTCTTTTTGAGCCTACATGGGCATATTTTGAGGATGTACAGATGTTTATTACTTATCGGAATCATCAGCGCCTATTATAGTTCCTTATGGCTCATAGCATTTTTGAGCCCGTGTGTGGTTCATTGCTCCATTGTTTGCCCTTGCCCAGTTTATAGTAAGCCATTACTGAACTATTATCAGAGGAGACTTGTTTTGGGACTCTCAAATCTCAGAATATGGATTCTGTTCTTGCTATGCCATCATCACAGAGTTCCTCATCTTCACAGCCCGCTAATTCATGCCAGTATTGTCACAACCGTGGCTTGCCAGCCACTCATTCTTTTGTTCAATTCCTGGTTCACGAATGCTTTACTTGTTACTGCTCTCGGTCATCTTCAATACAATTGTCCTCGAGCCCCCTCTAATACTTCGTCCAGGAAAGGGTCTTCTCGTTCTGGGTATCAGTCCAAATCTGGCTAAGGTTCTTATTCTGGTGCAGTTACCTCTGAGGGTTCTTCTACTCACCACTCCACTGATTCCACTACTCCTTCATTCTCTATGGATGATGTTGAGTCCATCATCCAACAGGTGCTTGCCAAATTTGGTACTCCTTCCTCTACTGCTCTTTCAGTGACTTTAGGTAATTCTCCATGGTATTTTGATTCCATATGCTGTAATCATATGACTTCTGACTCTACTATGTTTTCTTCTATATCATCATCATCTTCTGTCCCCATATACACTGCTGATGGTTCTTGTAATAACCCAACCCTCTTCTATGATTCCGGTATACTTTCAGTCCCTTATTCTGTACATTTATATGCTTATTGTGAAATTCCATGTGAAATCAAGTTTAATTAACAAGAGAAAAATCTGTTATAACTGAGATGTTCAGATCAGAAATTGAGAGCCTTAGAGGCTTGATAATTTGAAATTGAATTTACATTTGAGATCAGCATGATTTTTAGGTCATAGTATGATTTTCTGTGAAATTTCATTTAAGAATGATTAAACTGATTAAATTTTGTCTTTATTTACTTTTATGTATATCAATGCTTTTTATATCTTTGACTTGGGGGAAACCATCACTCAAAAATAAAAAAAGAGATAAATATCTCATGGAGAGGGTTAGAAAGAAGGGAAAAGTTTGAGAGGAGGAGAAGAAGGCTCTTCAAAGAAGGAATTGGGGAAAATTTAAAGGATTTCAAGGTATGTCTCACTATTTCTAATTGACTCCAAGGCATTCCTCTATGTTGTTGTGCTATTGTGTTGGATTATCTAGTGAGAATTTCACCTTATTTCCTCAATTATCAAGCTTGAACCTATTTATATGGATATATGGTTATATATATGTGTGTATGTGTAAGGAAAGTGGAAATATTGTGGAATTAGATTATGTTCATAAGTTTTACAGATTAAAGATCCAAGTTATGTTGAGATTGAGATATGTTATAATGTTTATATACATGCTTGTTAAACCATATTCTACCATTAAAAGCACCTATTTTGAGCCTTGAATAAGTGTACCAAAAATTGGTTTTTTTTTGCATTTTCAAACTACATTCTGCCAGAATCGCCGCACGTGCGGCCCAAGCTGCAAAAATTTAGTTGCTCCGTTTTGCGTGCTTATGCCGCTGGTATTTTTGAAATATGTGTTTGATATCCTTAAGATGCCTGTAAATTCGTTCGAAGTAAAATGAAGCAGGAAGTGAATTAAGAAAGAAAAAGAACTAATGACTAAGTTATGTATGTGTACAGGGCACACTCTAGGAGGGACAAGCACTCCGTTGCAGCACTGTGAGTAGTAGTACTGTAGCCGTGCGTTCAATTATTGTTAATGATTCTCATGGTTAACAATCTGTTCCTTGCAAGTAATTATGTTAACAATATGTTGATTGGAAAATCTAGAGGCATTATTGAGCAGTACGTTCTATTTACTATTGACAAGAATACTAACATTCTGTTATTTGCAAGATAGCGATAGTGGTTCATGACGAACAAATGGAACGTATGAGCATTATGGAACTATGGTATCCGCGTATCTCTAGACTCATACAATTTGTAAAATATGCTTACCTTTCGTTAATAATTATCAGAAATGTTCAGTTAAACTTAAGTTAACTATGTTAACTCATGTGAATGATGCAACAGTTACCATAAGCACTCTGTTAATTACAGGTCAACTATGTTAACATATATGAACGATTAAATAAAGGTGCAAGTGAAATACGTCATTTCTTAATAAATAAAGAGAATTTATGTTCATTTTTGAAGAATGGATTCCGTGTAAATATGAGAGCATACTGTTTTGTTATTCATAGGCCACAGGCCATTTAGTTATAAGTTATCGAGTGTGGACACCTTCGAAGAATCAGAATAATTGGAAAGCTATGTGTATCCAAATGAAGATGAAGTTATTTTGTTGCGTTACATATAAACTTAAAGTTATCCAGAATCTACGACATAAATGCAAAAGTTTAACATTATTATGTGAACCACATGAGAATGTAAATTATTCTATCTTTGTTAAGTGTACGATAATGACATGATATGACAAGAAATGCTCTGTTTCTTGATATGTTATGTTTTGAATCAATGAATGATTATCCATCTATTTAAAAGTATTCAAGGCATCCTTAGCACAAGGCCCTTACCCGGGGGTAATAATGCCGCAGTTCAAGTATGTTACAAGTTCCCAGTACCAGAGATCCCTTTATGGAACTAACAAGAATGTTCTATATCGATTTGTTAGCGCTATTGGAAGTACCATGTATAATCAAGTATGAATTCTGATTCTATTTATGATTCTAGCACAAAGAATATATATGCATTTGTTTCCACTTATGGTATGACATGATATGAATGGTTGGGTCTGTAAGACTTATTGATTAAGGGAATGGAACAAAGTGCTACTCGGAACTAAGTGCTACATTGTGAGCCACCTCTAGAATCCGTGTGAGACACCTCTTGAGTCCATACATATATGAACTAGGCTTAAAGCCAATCTAGGCCTATGGCCATTCTGTATTTCTAGTATGGAACAAAGTGCTGTATGAAACTAAGTGCTGCAAGGCAAGCCACCTCTAGAATTCGTACGAGCCACCTCTTGAGTCCATACATATGTGAAAGTTATGAGGCCTATGGCCATTCAGTATAAGTTGTTATGATATGAAACAAAGTGCTACGCGAAACTAAGTGCTACAATGTGAGTCACCTCTAGAATCCGCGTGAGACACCTTTTGAACTCATACAAGTATGTTTAAGGGCTTAATGCCAAATTGTTCAAGGGTTTAATGCCAAATTGTCCAAGGGCTTAATGCCAAATTGTTCAAGGGCTTCGTGCCATTATGTTCAAGGGCTTGACGCCACTACGTTCAAGGGCTTAAGGCCATTATGTTCCAAGATATTATGTTTTAAGTCATTATGTTTCAAGACTGGGCCTAAGGCCGTTCTAAAATTAATACAGAATCAATTAACCTTATGCCCTCTTCATTTATATATGCATTGATATGTATTATAATTCAAGTTGAGTATTGAATCGTTTATGTACTATTATTCACTGAGCTTCGCTCACTTTGTATTATGTCTGTTCTGTAGGTAAGCACTTTGGAAGTCCGTCTTAACCCTTGATGCTCACCCTTCAGTTGTCAACCTCAGTATGCCCAAGCACCCAGACCAAGCCCATGCATTTATGTAAAGTTTTGTTAAGATTTTGACTTGCACTTTAATTATCTACCCAAGGTTAAAATGTATGTATATGACCCCTTTCTTTACCAATGTTTGGTTATGCGCTCAAGTATGTGTATGGGTATGTGTATAGATAACTAGCTCTCAAGTATGTGATCCTGGCATGTTAGTTTGAGCTCAATGGATGTTATTTTGTGTTACTTTATAATATTAAATGCTTCTGTTCAGGCCCCATATGATATGTAGATCAGGTTAAGTGTCCGTTTCTGCATAGGTCATGCCTGAACTTTTAGGGGCGAGTTGGGGGCGTGACAGTTCTCATATGACTGTCCGTTACATTGGCCAAATTTCTACTTCCACTGTGTCTCTTTCTGATGCTTATGACGTTCCTGCTCTTCAATTGAACCTTATCTCTGTTGGTCAGTTATGTGAACTTGGTCTAACCGTTACCTTTTCTGCTAATGGTTGTTTGGTGCAGGAACCTCAGATGAGACAGATCCTTGGGATAGGCCGTAAGCATAGACATCTGTTCAAGCTTACCCATCTTCACATTCTCCACAAATCATTTACTGCTGCTCCGCACACATCATCTACTGCTGCTCCTATTACTTCCTCTGTTGCATCTACTTCTGCCATGTCTCTTTTTCACCTTTGGCATTGTCGCTTAGGACATGTCTCTTTTAGTTGTTTGAAAACTTTAGTTTCTAGTAGTTAGTTAGGTCGTGTCCGTCTTGAAAATGTTGATTGTTTGTCTTGTCAAATTGCTAAACAACCTGCATTATCTTTTAATAATAGTACTTTTATGTCTACTGCTCCTTTTGATCTTGTGCATTTAGATATTTGGGGACCTTTCCCCACACCGACCATGGGGGGGTTAAGATATTTTGTGATTTTTGTTGATTTTTCTCATTATACTTGGTTTTTTCTTCTCAAAAATCGATCTGAACTTGAACAAGTTTATTATGATTTCTCTGTCATGGTCCGCACTCAATTTTCTCATACTATTAAAATCTTTTGTTTTGATAATGCTAAAGAGTACTTGGATTCTGAATTTCTTTCTTTTCTTCGGGCTAATGGTACACTATCTCATCGATCTTGTGCAGGCATGTCCCAACAAAATGGACGAGCCGAAAGGAAGCACCATCATATTCTAGACACTACCCGGGCTTTTCTCATATTATCTTCTTCTCTTGAACAGTTTTGGGGAGACGCTTCCCTCATGGCCATCCACACCATAAATCGTGTACCTACACCTGTCATAGCTAATACTTCCCCTTATAAGCGCTTGTATGGTTCTCCTCTTGACTACACCACTCTTAAAGTTTTTGGTTCTGCTTGTTTTGTTCTACTTCAGTCTCATGAACACAATAAACTAGAACCTTGCTCTCGTTGTTGTTGTTTTCTAGGGTATGGTATAGAACATAAAGGTATTGTTGTTGGAATCCTATCTCCAAGCGACTTCATATTTCCCGTCATGTGGTCTTCTGGGAACACAAAATGTTCTCAAATCTTTCCAAGTTTCACCTACCACAGTCCATCCACTCACCGATCTTTAATGATCTCTCTATAGACCTGTTTTTTGATGATTTTGATGCAAATTTTGACTCCATGATTCCACAGCCGCCTACGCCTACTGTCCATCCTGAGGATCCTGTGTCTGCTGATGGCCCTACACCTTCTCTCGTTGAGGTTCCTCATCCACTAGAGCGCCATTTCACACTGGTAAGGCAACCTTTTGTTCTTCTCCGTGATTATATTGTTGGTTCCACTGCCTTTTCTTCTCATGAACCTAATTCCTATCAAGAAGCTTGTTCTAACCCTCTTTGGCAACAAGCTATGATTGATGAACTGTAGGCTTTCGATAAAACTCATACCTGGGATGTGGTTGATTTTCCTCCTGGCAAGAGTACTGTTAGTTACAAATGGGTTTACAAGATCAAAACTCATTCTGACGGTTCCATTGAGCATTACAAAGCTCGCCTTGTCGTCTGGCGGTTTACTCAAGAGTATGGCATTAACTATGAAGAAACATTTGCTTCTATTGCTCGTCTTACTTCCCTTCGTAGCTTATTTGTGGTGGCTGCTACTCGCCACTGGAGTCTTTATCAGATGGATGTCAAGAATGCATTCCTCAAAGGTGATCTCACTGAGGAAGTTTATATGCAATCTCCTCCTGGTTTTTCTGTTCTATCAAACAAAGTCTACAAACTTCGTAGTGTTTTGTATGGTTTGAAACAAGCTTCACGTGCCTGGTTTGCAAGTTCAGCTCTACTATTCGTGACTTTGGCTTTTTCTCTAGTGCCCATGATTCTGCCTTGTTTATATGTAAGATGGAGTGTGGTACTATTCTCCTTCTCCTCTATGTGGATGATATGATTATCACTGGAGATGACCCCGTGGGTATTTCTAGTCTCCAATAGTTTCTCCGTCGCCAGTTTGAGATGAAAGATTTAGGTTTTCTTAGCTACTTCCTTGGCATGGAAATTTCTCAAGAGTCATCTGGTTACTTTCTTACCCAGGCCAAGTATACTTTTGATCTCTTAGCTCGTGCTGGCCTTACCGATTGCAAGACTACCACTACTTTCGTTGATCTTTAGACTCGTCTTACACCTCTTGAAGGTTCTCTATTGTTTGATGCCACTCTATATTGTCAGCTAGTTGGCAGTCTTGTCTATCTCACTGTTACTCGTCCAGATATTACTTATGTTGTTTACATTGTTAGTCAATTCATGATTGCCTCCCACTCTCCACATTATGATACTCTAATTCGCATTTTACACTATCTTAAAGGAACTCTGTTTCATGGTCTTCACTACTCCGCCTAGTATTCTCTACAGCTCCATGCCTTTTCTGATAGATTGGGCAGGGGATCCTATTGACTGTTGTTCCACTACTGGGTTCTGCTTCTTCTTGGGCACCTCTCTCATTGCTTGGCATAGCAAGAAACAAACTCTTGTTACTCGTTCTAGTACTGAGGTTGAGTATCGTGCTCTTGCTAACACTACTCAGGAGCTTGTGTGGCTTCGTTGGCTTCCCTTTGATATAGAAGTTTCTTATTCTACTGCCACCAATCTTTATTGTGACAACTAGAGTGCTATTCAAATCGCATATAATGATGTCTTCCATGATCGCACCAAGTATATTGAGATAGACTGCCACTTCATATGCCAGCATGTTACTAGGGGCACTGTTCGTCTTCTCTTTGTTACCTCTGCTGGTCAGACCGCCAATCACTTCACCAAAGCTCATTTTCCAAGGCGCTTCTTTGCTCTGCTCGCCGAGCTTAAGTTGATATCTTCCTTACCATCTTGAGCTTGAGGGGGGTGTTAACTGTTATCTATTCCTATTATACTTAGGATTCTTGTATTCTTATACACCTAGGTTTCTTGTACACCTAGGTTTCTTGGCCTATATATACAAGCTTCTTTTATTGTATTGATTGATTGATTCATTATATACAATACATATTATTTTCTCTCTCTCTCTCTCTCTCTCTCTCTATTATTCTAACATGGCTAAATATTTTAGGTTACTTATTATATATAAAGTTGATCGGTCTGTAATTTATCCTACGCATAAACTAGCTCAAAATGTAAACAATTATGACTGTTATTGATTAATATATATTTGTCATGACCCAAACCCTCCCCTATGGATTAGGATCATAACTGGTCGGTAATCGTGAGATTACCTATGGCCTTAGATAGAAATCAAGTCATAGTTAATAATAGGGGCCAAAAATGCGGAAGCAGAACTTGTAAAGATTGTCCAATGAGCTATGCGTACATGGCATAGCAAAAACTTTTCTCATTTATGCTATAATTCACACCATACAAACATTCAGAGTATGTACATACATATATCCAAGATCATTCTAAATTCAGTCTTAACAAAAACCAAGGTTATACACAAACTTGGTCACATATGACCACAAAAGAACAAAAGGAAAAACAAAACAAAAGTAAGGCCTCTTGCATAAGGCGACCTTGGTTGACTTCCAAAAATTGGGTACTCCTACATACTTTCATTAAGGATGGGGCGGGACATCCTGTTGCTTACCTACGTACATATAAATAAAGAGTGAGCTAACGCCCAGTGAATAATATTAGAGTAAAGGAGTTTATGAATGAGATTCATTAAATCAAAATCTATGTATCATATCTATATACAAAACGACCTTGGGTCCAATTCATATACAAAATGACCTTGGGTCCAATTCATATGTACAAAACAACCTTGGGTCCATTGCGTGCAAAATAACCTTGGGTCCAATTCATATACAAAACGACCTTTGGTCCATTATATGCAAAACAACCTTAGGTCCAACATTTCATATTCACAATCATGCACACATTCGGATCCATGATCATGTTCACATTCGTACTCGTATTCAGTCCAATCAATCTCTTATTCAAAATGACCTTTGGTCCATTTAATAGTCATACAAAATGGCCTCAGGCCCAATCCATATCCTTGTCAATATACCAAACGAATTCATACATCAATCACTTCGCATATTTCATTACGAATCAAATGGATGGAATACTCATTCATAATACCAATTCAGAAGTTTAGAAACTTACCACATAGGTAACAGTTAGAAGATAATGCATACACAAAAATATCTTTACTAAGATATTACTCACAGTGTTCCGGTGCTTGATTCGTCCTTGCACTTGACCCTACATAATTCACAACACATTGGGTTATAATACAATTCAATCCGTTTTTTCGTTTGCTTAATTCTCTTAGGCTTCTTTTGTATCCTTAATTCATTTAGGATGCTCTAATGTGTGCGTAAGAATGCTTAAAAATGAAAGAGAATGACAATTGGAACATAAAATAACTTTTTAAAAGTTCCTGAAATAGGGCACTCTGCTCGAGCGCAACTTTGGTCACTTGAGCGGTCTGTAAAACTCTGTAAAAGTACTAGTTGCTTGAATTTTAGGCTCGAGCGCAAGAACTGGTCCCTCGAGCCAAGAGCAGTTCAATACAAGGTTCACTCAAGCGCAACTTTTGCCACTCGAGCCTTCATGCAATTGTTTGTAAAACTTTTGGGAGCTAAATTTTTATGTTGGAGCACCACTTCCTGCGCTTGAGCGAACTAGTCAAATTCTAGAATTTCCAAAACTGTGTTTGAAGTTCAAAACATGTTTCCAAAGGCGCAAAGCTTTCAAGTTGATACCAAAAATATGAAAAATGCATTGTATAACATGAAAACACTTACAATTTGAAACCAACTACTCGAAATCATGGACCAAATTCCAAAATCAAGCTTAAATCATGAGGTTGAACCTTGCATGATATGAATTGCACTCTTTTCTTTTCAAATCTTTTCAAAACCCTCACGCATGAGATGAAAAGTGGTGAAACTATGAAACATCTTCAAAAATGTCAAATGTAGTTTCATGCATGTGGAAAACTCCATGAAATTCAAACTCAAATTGGTGATTCATGCATGCATGTACATAATTCAACTCAATTCTTCCAATTCAAAGTGATTCATGCTTTCGTTGTACAATTGCATGCAAATAAACTCAAGAACTAGATGAATTCAACTTCTACATTTTTTATTTACAAGGATTAAGGTTGAAAATCATACCTAAGGTTTGAATTCAAGTGTATTCTAGTTCAATTCTTCAAATCTCCTTCAATTCCTTCACAATTCTCTTCCCCTCCCCTCTCTCTCTCTAAGTGTTGAGTTTACTCTCCTTAGAGTGTATATTTCAAAATTTTTGAGCTCACCTCATGAGCTTAAGCACATTAGAACATATTTATATGTTGGCCTAATCAAAATTGCAAATTAAGGTTTAGTACTAATTGATTAGGCTTAATTTAATTAGTTTAATCTAATTATTTTGATCCGAATCAAATTTTAATCAAATTTTATCGTAGGCTCTAAAAATTGTGCTAATTGCAATGGTATGATCAATTTTGGTTTTTGTCGCCTCTACAGCCTTCAATTTCAATTTATGCTAGCATACAGAACAAATTTTCCTACGGTGGACAGATGTGAATTCAAAACTACACATAATCACATAATTAGCATTCAATTTCACATTAAGCACATAAGCACAAACATAATTACGGATTATCAGTATAACACAGAACGGGGTTATGACAATATCTGTGTGTGTTGTTTTGCTTAAAAAAAAATTGTCCTAACAAAAATACTATAATGCCCTTATCTTCTTTTACACAGACCCTAATTTTAAAACACCACAACCATTCTTCATCGCTAGTGCCACCTTTCTTCTCTTCCATCCCCCTCTCGCCACCTCTTTCCTTCTCCGCTTGTGACCACTTTCCGCCATGAACCATACACTTACACAAGCCTTCACTATGAATCACCTACTTTCAAGGTTTACTGTAGAGGTCTAGAATGGCAGGGGGTGAGCTGGGAGTGGTGGTGGCAGCGGCGGCGATGGAGAGTTGAAAGTGGCGGCAACAACAAGAAATGAAGAGTGGGCGAATGGAAGAAACATTAGACTTTTTTTTTTTGTTTAGTTTGGTTTTAGAACATGTTTTCCAAAAAAAATAAAAAATAATAATAATAATTTAATAAAGACAATAATAATTAATAAAAAGAACTCATTATTTTCATATAGTTTTATCTTTCTAGGGGCCAAAATTTAAAAAATATTTTTTTTGATATTTATTTTTGTCAAACTAATTTATATCTTTAAATTTAAAAAAAAAAACTGATTCAAAAATTGAAACCAAACATAGCTTTAGGGTTTGATATGTGTACTAAAGAAGGTATTTATTAAGTGTGTGTATTGAGGGGAATTAGTGTGTGGAAATAGAATTATCCTGATTTTTTTCCTTTTAATCAATAAAGTCATATCATATAAGTTGTTTGGGAGGCTCTAGATGCACCCCAAGAGTTTGGTTGGACACCCCATTTTTGCAAAATAATTTTAATACAATTTCGTCCCTCAACAAAATGACCAAAATAACTAAAATCATACCTCTTGCCAGACACCAACTCCGACCAACCACTGAGCTCTGGCCACCTCTACCACCATGCCCTTGTCTTTTCTTGTCCTTTGGTGCTACCACTAGACCTTCCCTACCATTACCAACAGCCACCACTGCAACTCCCTTATTTTTTTTCTTCTTCTTCTTCACACCCTACCCATTGCTGCCACAATTATCATCGCCGCACAGTTTCCTTGCCACGACCTCTTCGCCTCTTAGCCCATTCTTTTCTTCTCATTCACCTTACTTGTCACCGCTACCGCCACCACTATCACCATAACCATTGCTGCTATGCCTCCTTATTTGCTTTTTTGCTACTTTCTCTCTTGCCATAACCTTTTCTCATTGCGAACCTCCTCTCTCACTCCATTCTTCTTCTTCTCTTCCTTCTGAAACCCTATATTTTCAGATCTAGGGTTTCAAAAGAAGAAGAAGAAGAGGAGATGGGGGGGTGACGGACGACGTTAGATGAAGGAAATGGTCCCCAGACAACTAATGGGGGTAGTCATTTGGTGGCGAAGAAGGCTTTGCCGATGACGATGATCACATGAGGTGGGTTTGGGAGTAAAATTGAAATTAATTAAAGTGTTTGTGGGTGTTCAACCAAAAAATGTCAAAATTCAAAACTAGGGGTTGGGGTGCTGAAAGAAATGGAGTGCCCAACCAAACTTTTGGGGTGCATTTAGAACCTCCCAAGTTGTTTGTAAGATTAAGTTCATTTTTCAAAAGTGTAGACATTTTTACCTTTATTTATGTGGAAGCACAACTCTAGACAAATAGTCAATATACTTATATGGTAACTATTATTTTTTATGTTTCAAATTTTAGAATTCTATAACTTTCAATGTACACATGTTTTCGATAAAATTTATATTTTTGAAAATTAGTTAACGAGATCTATCAAATAAGATCTTAATTGAAAATAAAATTATAAAAAATGAAAAATAGATATAAAAACTTCACATTTTTTTGAATTTGAAAATGTAAATTTTAAAATTTCATATTTTTAGACATATTTTTAAAATTTCACATAATTTTTGGATTGAAAAATTTTAAAATTTAAATTTCTAGTAATGCGAAATTTCACATATTTGAAATGTTAAAAAAATAAAAATAAAAATTCACAGCAAATTTAAATTCTTAAAATAGTTATTTCTTCTCTCATTATTTTTTAAAGATTTTTTTTTGTAAGTGATTTTCACATCTTTGAAATGTAAAAATTGTGAGTTCATAAATTTTTTTATTGAATATTTTTGTAATTTTATAGAATGAAATATGCAAATATTTAAATTCTAATATGATTTTTTTTTTAAAGTGTGAATATTCACACTTTTAATGAATAAGCAAAATATGCATGTTTCAAAATGCGAATAGTTTTTTTTTTTTTTGTTTTGAAAAATGTGAATATTAACATTAACTTTTAGATTTTCTAAAGGAGGCTCAGAACGAGGATTAGAACAAAAGTGATTGGCAACATGATCTGGAACTACAATTGCTTTGTTGAGGGGCTTTAAGTTGAGGGGGTAAGAGTCGTAGGGTAATTCCTAGGGAAGCAAGAGGATAAGGGTCGCAGGGTAATTCCCAAGGTGGCAAGAGGCAGAGGGGCTTTACCTTGTATCAGTCCCAGTTATATCAGACTATATCCACCTTTCCACTATCGAGTACGAGTTCAAGGAGGAACATTTAGAGTGGGATGACGGGTTTTTAGTGTGGTCATCGGGGCCACAAGTCTGCAATTTGCTCACAGAGGGAAGGGCAACAACCACCACCACCACCACCACTGACTCATTCTCAGAGTCAGTCATAGAGTAAGGGATAGACAGCTACATGTTTTCAGTATAGGCAGTTGGGGTATATGAGGAGGTTCTGCCCACAATTTGGGGGTGTACCTAGCACATCTGGTTTGAGGCAAACTCAGAGCTATTAACCAGCCCATTCTATCTAGGCCTCAAGGGCCATCAAGGGGGCCACTTTAGCACATTATGTACAGTAGGCCTATGCTCTGAGGGGTGAGCAGGTTGACCAGATGCCACATGGGCATGTGTACGCTGTTACCATGCTAGATCAGTTGCTAGGGCCTTCAGTTGTGAGAGGCAACTTCCTTGTATTCAATTCTTTGGCCAGTGTATTGATTGATACGGGGTGCATCACATTCCTTTATATCATTTGCATCTGCTTTGGGATTGGAGGTTAATTAGTTAGAGTCTCCGTTGTTGGTTGAATCATCGATCGGAGGTAGAGTAGCATTGGTGCAAGTATGCTGCTCATGCGAGATTGAGGTCATGGATCGTCGACTTTTCTTTGATTTCATCATTTTAGACATGAGTAGCTTTGACGTCATCTTAGGTATGGATTAGTTGACCAATTATCAGACGATGATAGATTGCCATTGTAAGAGGGTGTCAGTATGTACTCCAACCGGGGATTGTTTCGACTTGCTGTGTGACCAAGGTGATAGTTCTATTCCTTCGTTATATGACCTTAAGGGTTGATAAGAGCTTAGCTTTCTTTTTTCCATTTCCTTAGTTGACGAGGGTAGCATGGTTCGAAGTGCTTTGTCAAGAGTAATTTGTGAGTATCTAGATGTCTTTTTGAAAGACCTTACTGAGTTACCACTACACCGAGAGATCGAGTTTTGTATTGATTTAGTGCCAAACACGACACCGGTTTCCATTGCATTGTATAGATTTATACCTGTTGAGTTGAAGGTATAACTTTAGGAGTTGTTAGATAAGGGTTTAATTCACTCTTGCAGATTGCCTTGGGGAGCACCGACTTTCTTTGCAAAGAAGAAGGATGGTTTATTGCGGTTGTGCATTGACTACCATAAGTTGAATCGAGTCACTTTTAAGAATAAGTACTTGTTGCCCATGATAGATGATTTGTTTGATCAATTTAAGGGATCTTGTTGCTTTTTGAAGATAGACTTGAGATTGGGGTATCAATAATTGCAAGTGAAGGAAGAAGATGTACAGAAAATGACCTTTCGCACTCGTTATAGCCATTATGAGTTTCTAGTCATGCCATTTGGGTTGACCAACACACTGGTTTCTTTTATGGATATGATGAATCAAGTCTTTTGAGTATTCTTAGATCAGTTTGTAGTCGTCTTCATGGGCAACATTTTGATCTACTCACATTTCGAATTAGAACATGAGGAACACTTACATATAGTGCTTGAATTGCTTAATCATATGCCAAGTATGAGAAGTGTGAGTTTTATCTTTTGAAATGTTGTGTCGGGCAAAGGGGTAACAGTTGATTCCTCTAAAATAGATGTCGTGCAAGATTGGGAACAACCTAAGATTGCATTTGAGATTTGAAGTTTCTTGGGGTTAGTCAAGTATTATCAACATTTTGTGAAAGATTTCTCTAGGCTAGCTTTATCATTGACTAGATTGACAAGGGAGTGGATTAAATTTGTATGGGGTGAGACTTGTGAGAGATCCCTTCAAGTGCTTAAGACGAGGTTGACCATTGCACCAGTTTTGATTATTCTGGTGAGAGGCTTGGGCTATAACATGTATTGTGATACGCTTTAGGATGGGTTAGGTTATATGTTAATGCAAGAAGGGAATGTTGTGGCTTATGGCTCGCGTCAATTGAAAACTCACGAGAAATAATTGCCCATCCATGACTTAGAGTTTACTGCGATTCTTTTTGCACTCAAAATTTGGAGATATTATTTGTACGGTGAGACATTTTTGTTCTCCAATCAGAAGAGTTTGAAATGCTTATTTTCACATGGTAGATGGAGTTTATGGAGGATTAAGATTTCGAATTACATTACCACCTGGGAAAGGCCAATGTGGTGGCCGATGCCTTGGGTAGGAAGTCTGTAAGCAGTGTCATGAATATTGCTGTTGAAGAATGGGAAATGTTGGAGGATGTCGGTGAGTTTGACTTACATCTTGGCGAGTCTAGTGAGTGTTCCATTTTGTTCATCGTAATAGAACAACCTACATTGATTAGCAAAGTCTTGGAAGCACACCAACATAACCAAGAAGTGAAGACCTTCCGAAAGAGAATCTTCAGTAGGAAAGAGGATAAGGGCTTAAGCATCCATTTCGATCTTAGTATGAGATATCTAGATCGTTTGTTTGTGCTGGAGTCTTGTAGAGAGGAAGTACTCTGGGAGTTTCACCATTCTCACCTTGCGGTGTATTCAAGAGGCACAAAGATGTATCACTACCTTAGCCGTCAGTTTTGGTGGAAGGGTATGAAGAGGAATGTAGCGTTGTTCATGTCGAGGTGCCTAACTTGTCAACAAGTGAAGGTTGAACACCAAAAGCCGGCGGGATTATTGCAACTGTTGCCTATAGCCGAGTGGATATGGGAACGTGTCACTATGGACTTCGTTGTGGGGCTTCCTAGAACTCAACAGCGTAATGATACCATTTGGGTAGTTGTCGACTCGTTTAACCAAATCTACACACTTCATTCCTATGCACACAGGTGCCTCAGTTAATTATTTAGCTAAGTTGTATATTAGAGACATAGTTCAATTCCACGGGGTTCCAGTGACCATTGTTTTAGATAGGGATCCTGTGATGTCCCAAGTCTTAGACCTGACTTGAATTAGTTTACTTGAACTATTTGTGTTGCTTTTAGAGTCTTGAGTATTGGGTAACAAGTTAGCATATCTGAGATTGAACTTGCTTAACCTCCTTAACATATTACCGAGTGAGAGTTTTCAATTTTCGGGCATGAGGATGAAATGGCAAAGTGCGGGAATGTCATGGTGAACCTTGGAGAAGCAAGGCAGTCCCGCACGTGTTGTCAAGAGGGCTTGTACGTGTGGATTGAGACAGTGTATTTTGGAGGTATCTAGGACAAGGGCTGCACGTGTGGCGAGTTGGGGCCACATGTGCGGTAAGGGAGAGCGGTAGCTGAAGTTTTTCACTGGGGTGGACCGCACGTGTGGGGAGAGGTGCTGTAGATGCGGCTATAGGCTCTATACGTGTGTTTCTGCCTTGAATTTTGTGCATAGCTCCCTCAAATCTAATCTACTTCTTCATTTTTCTCACTTTTCTCTACTCTCTCTCTCTAAACTCATTTCTCTCCCCCTTCTCTCTAAAACATACCCCAAACTTTGCATTTTCTTCAGTGCACCAAGATCAACAAAGATTTTGATACTAGTTCTTAAGGCCAAAATGACAAGCGTGTCGAGGACTATGTTTTGACTGGTAAAGATCAATTTTCGGTGAGTCCAAACTTGGGGGTTTTATTCTTGGTTCTCCTATTCTCTTCAAGAGGTAGGAATTTGTTTAATTTTTCTTAATGTAGTTCTTATAAACGAATATGTGGTAATTTCATTATATAAATTGTTGGAGATTTGGTAGAGATTTCCAAAGCATGAGTTATAGAAGTTAGGATTTGTGTTGTGATTGGTATTTCTTAAGTATTTCAGCGTGTGTAGTGATTTTGCCAGATATTAGAGTATATGGGAATCTTAATATTTAAAAGTCCAAATTATAGATAAAAAACCCTAATATTATTCTAATTACGTGATTTTGAGAAAATTAGAGATTGGTTGATAAAGTTGGAAAATTGAATCTACACGCATGTAATTGAAGTTAAATGTACTAAAACTCTCAAAATCATTAGACATTAAACATGAATTTTGTGAAATGCAAGAAATGGTATGACTTTGGAAAAATTTGAATTGAAAGTTGTAATCTAATGAAATGTCAATGATTTAGGCAAATGAATTTGATTACTTTAATAAAGATAATTGTTGTTGGTAGAATACAATAGGTTTAGTGTTGGATCATATTAATGGGAATGGAAATGAGAATATGAAGATGAAATTGTGAAGCTTGCATATCTTAAAAGTTATAAGAATTATAGTTGATGTGGGAGCATTATGAGTAATGTGTTGTCGGTAGAGTTTCTTCCATTTTAAATCATTTATACCTAAATGTATTATTAGAGAAATTTGTTTTGACAATCAGTGGAAGATTGCATTGCTTTTTGTAAAATGACTATGGAATTAGGTGAATTGAAACTTTATGTGTTATGTGCTTTGTTGATTGATAAGTAAAGTGGAAATGGTATGGTTCATGTTGTGTTATGAGATAAAAGTGCTATATAGAGGTTCCAAATTCCTTCTGGTTAGCACCTGGTAAAGTGGATTGCGTTTCTAATAACGGGTCCCAAGTTTCCACTAGCTAGCGCCTGGTAAAGTGGCTTGTGCTTCGAATGATGGATCCCAAGTTCCCTCTAGCTAGCACCTATTAAAGTGGTTTGCGCTTCTAATGATGGGTTCCAAGTTCCCTCCAGTTAGCGTCTGTTAAAGTGGATGGTAGTGGCTTGACAAAGCTGAATTGTATTATGTGAATGTCATGTCTTGTTTAAATTTATATATATGTTGTAATGGGTGCCCAATTACCCTTGTGTTTATGGAAAGAAAATGTAGGGGATGTCTTTAAGAGTATCATGAATTGGTAATAGTCATTGAGATTTTAGTGGGTTATTTGTTTTGATTTGTTTATTGGGAGTGATTGGTAAATTACGTGGCATCGTGGTTATCGAATGGTAGTATGGTTGGTCAGCTACTTAGTTAACCTACTTTAGTAGATTTTGAGAATAATTATTGAGATGGTTTTCAAACATTCAAAACTGATGAAATCTTTTAAGTTATTAAGGATGAAATTAAATTTTTGAGATTTGAACCTTTTTAAATGTAAATGAATGGCTTTTGAGGAAAAGTATACTTATGTATATCCATATTTTGGATGACGAGAAACAGAACATTTATCGGTATACGTATTATGTAGAGCATTTATGATCATATGCATGTGTAGGACCATATTAATTAGAATTATAGGGATCTCTATTGGACTATATGTTTATCCCACGTTGTTAAATCTTTTCATGGAGAATTTCTTTGAGTTGAGAAGCTCCCTTACTTTCAGCCACGGGGCCATTTTAATTGTAGGTGGAATACCATTGTTTGTATTGAGGGTTGACCCCTTTTGTTCATGTAATATGTATCGAAAGTAGGCTCTTACTATTTATTCAAATTAATGATTGCAGCTTTCGCAGATTTCTTCATGAAAATGGATAATAATGATGGATATGGTAATGTTAATTGGATTCTAAAATACAGGGCGTTATATATTTGCATTTCACGGTTCAGTTGTGGCAGAGCCTACAGGAAAGTTTGGGAACAAAGTTGACTTTTAGCACCACTTATCACCCTCAAACCGATAGACAATCTGAGTGTACTCTTCAAATCCTAGAGGACATGTTACAGGCATGTGTCCTTGATTTCAAGAGTTCATGGGAGAGACATCTACCATTAGTCGAGTTTGCCTACAATAATAGCTTTTAGGCTAGCATTGGGCACCTTTTGAAGTCTTGTATGACCGACCTTGTAGATCACCGGTATGTTGGGCCGAAGTAGGGTATACGCCTATATTGGTTCTAGTGTTGGTTCGAGAGACGACCAAGAAGGTTGCACTTATTTGACAGAGATTGACTACAACTTAAAGTCTTCAACAGAGCTATGTCGACCAAAGGAGGATACCTCTATCTTTTGAGGTCGGTGATCATGTGTTTCTTAATATCTCACTGAGGTGGGGTTTGATGAGGTTTGGATGGAGTGGAAAGTTCTCTCCAAGATTTATTGGTCCTTTTGATATCATAGAGCAGATTGGAGAGGTAGTTTATCGTTTGGCCTTACTACCTTAACTTTTCGGGGTTCATGACGTATTTCACATATCTCTACTTTGTAAGGATGAGCCCAATCATTCATATGTGCTGGATTGGTCTGATTTAGAGGTAGATGGGAATGCTTCATATGAGGAGTGGCTGGTTCAGATTTTGGACACTTAAGAACAAGTGTTGAGAGGCAAAACTATCCCTTTGGTGAAGGTGTTATGGAGGCACCACGAGATAGAGGAGGCCATTGGGGAACAGGAGGCGAAAATCCACTCCAAATACCCAAACTTATTCGGAGGTACTTGATTTTATTTTCACACACTTGATTTTGTTTACTCATCATTACTTTCATTATACTCTTTTTTGCATTATTTCAATTACGGAATGAAATTTCTTAAGGGGGGAGGTTGTGATGTCCCTGGTCATTGACCCGACTTGAACTTGTGTGTTTGGATTTGTCATTTTACTTTCGAAGTCTTGAGTGTCATGTAATGTTGTAGAGATAGTGATTTTGACCATGCCTAACAATCTCTAACGTTTTCGAGCTAGAAATTTTTTAGTTTTAGGCTTAAGGACGAAACGAGAGAGTGTGGGAATGCCTTGGAATAAATCTTGACCACCAGGGCAGTCCTGTACGTACAGCAAGTGGGACTGCACATATGGTTTGGTGCAGGCCCAAAGTGACTTTTTGGGTTTGGGGGCTGCACGTGCAGTGGCGGTAGAGTTTCATCTTGGAACACACTGCACATCTTGGAACACACTGCAATAAACCGTACATGTGATGGGAAAGTATTGCACATGTAGCAAGGGACCTCTACATGTGCGACTAGAGGCTCTGCACGTGTGACCTTTTGTGTCTTTGCCTCTATTTTCGTTCTTCTTTCCCTTTTGGCTGATCGTTCCCTTATTTTTCTTATGTCTCCTGACTTTCTCTCTCTCTCTCTCTCTCTCAATAAACTCTCCATTTTCTTTTTCTTCTCTCTAAAAATTCCACCAACACTAACAAATCTCATCATCTTATCAAATCCATTAATATTTTGACTTTTTGGACCGAATTGACGAGCATGTTGAGGGCATCGATTTGGCCGGAGCGATTGAAATTTCGACAAGTTTGACATTTGAGGTTTTTCCTCATTTTCTTTTTGAATATTGAGGTCGGGTTTTCTTGACGTTGTACATGTAATTAGCTTTATTATGTGCTATTTTGGATAGTTGGAAGTGTTTGGAAATTAGGGTTTATGATTATATTAGTAGTAATGCACAAATCAGGGGAAACTCTCAAATTTTTAAATAGTTTTTCCTTGTAATTGAACTATGACTATGAAATTCAAAAAGTTGTGTTTTGAGAAGAAAATCCCCAATTTTTCTAAAACCCTAGGAAGTGTAGTGATTAAGAATGTAATTGTGTTGGTAAAATTCATTAAATTCTTAGAGAATTATGAATATTGATTATATTTTAGAAATGATGAGATTTTTGGAAAATCATGTTCTATTTTGGAAATGTTGAATTATATTTTATATATTGCCTATATTGGAATATTGAGATAGAGATAATTGTTTTGGCAATCAGTGGAGAATTGCGTTAACTTGTTATAGAAATTATATGAGGATTAGCAAAATTAAAATATTTGCAAACGTATGCATATTCATAAATGTATTGTGATTTGGTTCTTTGAGAACTTTTGAAAATAATTGAAAAATGTTGAGAAAATGGGTAAATATCATGGTAAATCCGGTTAGGGGGTGTAGTTTGTTTTGAGAATTAATTTAGCTTGAGATCCATGGTAAAAGTCCTAAAACATGTGCGGAGCAGGTCCCAATTTCCTTTCGGTTAGGAGCCCATAAAGTGGTTTTGGTAGTGCTTTAAAACCTACTTGCAGACATGTACCTAGGGATTTACAGAGTCATATTTACTACCCTATGTTTTTGTTGGATTGAAAACTCATTGAATGGCTTATGATTTTTGAAAAGTGCAAGGAAAGATGTTTGGAAAGAAAACCTATATTTTGAGCATAGCACGTCATTGCATTTCATAACCATGATATTATTAAGACTCATGCACTTCATTAAGATTACCTTTGTTGGGCTTTATGCTCATCCTTATATGGAAACCATTTTCAGTAGTCGACGACATGCCTTTGCCAAGATGAGGGCATGGAGGATTTTGGAGCATAGATCTCATTTTGGTTTCTTTTTGCACAACCAAGGGCTTAAATGTATTGGGATTTGAAATCTTTTCTTATTGTAATAGGGCAAGGCCCTTGAAAGAATTGTAAACCTTTAGGGCACATATGTATATGATATCTGTTGTAGTTGTTTCATTACATGCAATAGATTCAAGTCTTAAGGATTGTGAATGTATACTTGCATGTATTTCATGTTTTGTAATCTCACAATGGAACATTAGTATGAAATACAATTGAAAGTGGAGATTTACTATGATAATGACTATCGACATGATTGAGATAAAGTATCACTTCCGCATGTTAATATTACAAAATATTGGAATTGGGGAATGATTATGGAATATATCTATTGGGTTGGGTTTGATAATTTAGAGGCGTTACAATTGCGCGCGCGCACACACACACACACACACACACATAGAGAGAGAGAGAGAGAGAGAGAGAGAGAGAGAGAGAGTTTGTGAGATTGAGTGTAAGAGACTCTTGTAACTCATTTCATATTAATCTTAGTAAATCTGTAGTGATTTCATGGTGTAGATTGTGATGTGGGTGAACCACATAAATCTCATGTTGTTTTGGTGAGTTTGATTTTCTATTCTTTTACTTCTTTGTCCTAGATTTGTTGTGTGCATGATTGTCTACTCAGGTCTTGGAGATTAGTATTGATTGTATATACCATAATACTAATGGCATCTTCAAGAGAATTCATGGATTTGATAATTAGATATTGAAGGAAAATATGTGGGTAATCATATTACCAGAAGTGGAAACGGTTTGGATCGGATGCTTGAATTACGAGCCTCATATGGAAAACCCTTTGTTAGTTAAGAAGCAACCAGAGTTTCTTTATATTATATCCACAATCCAAATCCCTAGGTTCTAGAATGGTGACCTAGGAGGAAAAAACAGAGAGAGCTTTTTCTGCAGGAGATTTTCGGGTAAACTCACATATTAGAACACGTATCCCAAATATTTGATATATATGATAAATCACTATAGATGGGAGTCGTGTTGTAGTCTTCTACAACAACTTAACAACCTCCAAAAGATAATCTTCTGATTATTTTATTTATTAAATCATGTGAATTATCCATAACCTATGTGGATGCTCCATGGGTAATGGATCGGGTCAAATCCGACCCAATTTCTAACATTTCTCCCACTCATCCACATCATTGGTTACATTCACAACCGTCATTTCTCAATCTCTTATTTAGTCCACTCTTCATACGAAAACATATAGCGTACGACTTGACGAAAAGGTATAAAGGTAGGGGTGCTATATTAAGCCACCATAAACTAACATAACACATTACTCAAAATATCTTGTCTACACCCCAGATTTATTGGATCACACCAGATCAAATATTTTAAAACCCCTCGCGAATCATAACTCATAAACAAGCTTGACCTTAACACTGTATCTATACTTATGATTATATTGTGATCTCGAATCCAACACAATTGCCCCAGCAATGAACTACAATACAAGGGTATGATTTCTAACTATATTCCCTAGCCACTCATGTCAATTCACTCAAACTTGACCGCTTTCCTAGACATGGTCCTTTGGATTGTATTTATCATGACCCTTGGATGACATGCTAAAGTAGCGTCATCAAGTCATCACTTCATGACATAGTTCCCGATTCAAGGATATAGACTAGGCCTATTATTGGCCTAATAGGGCTTGCATAGTGCTAGAGTAGGGATCCATCTAGCCACTCCCATAAGTGGTCGATGGTAGCACATACAGTATGATATGTATGCTACGGCAAAGCTCCGACTAAATTGGGTCTGTCACTCTCTAACGCCATATGAATCTTAGTCTAGTCACTATACAAGTGCCTAACTTGAGTTTCTTAGCATATTCGCTCATCACAAGTCTATTTAAGACTCACATTTGACTATATTCAGGCTTCATAAAGCTGTGAATAACTTCAAGTTTGACTTTTTAAAGTCTCATCTTAGCCAATGCTAAGGTGACATCTAATAATAAATCAGTTTTGTTCACTTCTCAAGTTACAAAACATTTACCTCGCTCGCTCTCTAAGCGCCAAGATAATTAATGTCTCATCTCGCTTGCTCTACAAGCTCTAGGGTGATCGCCAGTGTGAGAAGGCCGATCTAAGCTTGGTGACATCATATACAATGTGTGCTAATAGTATCAATTACGCCATAAAACCACATGAATAAATAATTATGCATAAGATACTCATAAAAATATCTAATAAAGTCAATGAGGTATCCAAGATATATCAAATCCTACGAAATCCTAAAATCCTAATATGAGTTTGGAAAGTATCTCTAGCAGTAGATCAACCACCATCCTGCTAGTGGAGATATGTTGTAGGACTTCCTCCCCTCGTGCAATCACACCTTGAATAAAGTGAAATAAACGTTGATGTGTTTGGCCCTACCAAGACAATTTGGATCCCTAGAATATGCCAAAGCTTCCATACTAACAATATGGATCATAACGGCTTCATTTGTAACAATCGTGATCCCAAGGCGCTTTAGGAATCTCCTTAACCAAACAGCCTCTAGTACTATTGATGAACAAGAACCATACTCTTACTCCATCGTGGACAAAGATAGTAGAAAAATCCTCTTCACTGCTTGTCAGTGAACATGTCCTGAGTTACTCGAGTAACGACTAACCACTCTTATTGCAAAGCATATGTTTGGTCAAGTACACACCATAGTGTACATTAGACTACCAACTGCACTCTCATAGGGAACCTTTGCCATTGTTTCTTTTCCTCATCTATTCTTAAGGTAAGAGTCAATGCTCAGATTACGCCCCTTCTTAATTGGGTTGTCAATGGGTTTGGAATAGTGCATCCGAAACCATTCTAAGATCCTCTTAATGTAAGTCTCTTGAGACAAACAAAGAAGTCTCTTTGAGCGATCTTTTCAGATCTTAACTCCGAGCACATAATTTTGCCTTTTCCATGTCCTTCATTTCAAGAGTAAAGAACAGCCACTTCTAAATGGCGATAATCATCTCTATGTCATTTCCAACTAACAATATCTGGTCAACATACAACGATACAATGGCCTTCCTCCATTATCTCAAACCAGTCGAAATGATGGTTTTTATGTGTGGGAGCCGAATAATTAGCAGAATCAGAAGCGTACGCTTTAGAAGACAGGCATTACTCAGCCTTAACCTGCACAATTATGAGGCTGAATAACATAAATAGGCCGAGTAACTACTGAACTATGGGGCCGAATAAATAAGCAGATAGTGAGCGAAAAGTGGACCAGGCCTCAAGGCCCAGGAAACGAGTATAAATAAAGGAACAACAATCAAAGAAAGGTATGTGAGAACTATTAAGCTTAACTTAAAATACAAGTAATCCTGAGTGTAGAGACTGACTTGCCCGTCGGAGTATTAATTCGGGCACCCCCAACTGGATTGTTTATTCCTTTTCAGGTGACTAGCAGAGGATCACGAGCGTCCCCCAGGATCAGAAGAGTATTTCCAAACCACTACTTCACAATTGGCGCTGTTTGTGTGAATACTCAAATACATCCATGGCGGACGTAACAGAAGACCCTCTGATAGTCACCGATGAAACCACGCAGAGAGACGACCTCACTCCAACAACCATGCTTGGACTAGAGACTATCGTCGCAAGACGTGCTTTGAACTTCGCCTCACCCTCGACTTCGGAGAATGAGACAATGTAGGCGATCATGGAACCGGCAAAGCAAAATGAACAGAGGTTGGAGAACATGATCACTGAGAACGAACGTCTCCATCAAGATCTGGCCTTGGAGGTGGCGAAGTCCAAACAAGCTGTACGCCTAGATCCCGAGCGACCTCCGAGGGCAGGTGGTCGACGACCCCAAGCCCGACAAGACTACACTGAAAGTGACTCTGACTCATTATCCCCGGAGCCCAAGAAGAAGGGGCGACCTGAAACTACCAGTTCTTCTGAAGAAAGTCCCTGTATAACGCATAAGCGAAGAAGAAACAATTCAGATGAAGAAGACCAGCACGATCCCTTTGTACGACGGATTGGAAAGGCAGTGCTTCCCAAGAAATTCAAAGCACTGTCATTCACCTTGTACGACAGTAAATCAGACCCCACCGATCACATCTGCCATTATAAGCAAGCCATGATGTTGTATGCAGACGATGAGGCTCTCATGTGTAGAATATTTTCGAGTAGTTTGGGACCACTAGCTGTCAGGTGGTATTATAAACTGGAGCCGGCTTGGATTAAAAGCTTCCACCAACTCCAAAAATCCTTCAGGGCGAGGTTTATCACTAATGAGGTCCAGCCAAAGCAAGCCGATTCCCTCTGGGCAATGCAGATTCAATCGGGGGAAACCCTTCACGTGTATTCGGTGCGGTACTGGGAATGTTTTAATCTGGTAGACGATGCTTGCAATGACTCCATGGCCATCACTGCCTTCAAGATGGGGCTGTATCTCGACAGTGCCCTCCGCAGCTCTTTGACTAGACGGCCCCCCAAAATAGTTTGGTCGTTGATGAAGAAAGTTGAAGAATACTATAACGTGGAAGATGATGCCTTGTGGGTTAAAGCCGGAAATTTTCCCAACAAGACGGCTCCTGCTGAAATTGCTCACCCGTTAAACTCTGTAGCACCTTAGGGCCTTGAACCACGGCATCGGGCAAAACGAGATAAGAGACGGGATTCTTGCCGATCAAGCGACCAATGCGCCCACCGACCAAGTGAACAGTTGCAAGTCGATAGCAGGTGCACAAGGCGCGCCGACAAGAAATATACTGAGTTGTCAGAACCGATCAGCACGGTCATGTCCAAAATCCAACATCTTCCGTTCTTCAAATGGTCGTAAAAAATGGTGGGACCTCCCGACACGCGAAGATGGGATAGGTGGTGTGAGTATCATAAAGATCATGGCCATGATACTGAGAGTTGTTATGCCTTGAAGGATCACCTGGAGGAATTGGTACAGGATGGTCGGCTACAGTAGTACGTTCGAAAAGGCAGCTCAACCAAAGCAATAGCCTTAAGACAGGATTCCCCTCCACTCGGCGTGATCCACATGATATACAGCCTGCCAATTTCTTCCGCGGTGCATACCTTTTCAGTCGAATCCCGACCCTCGAAATCAACTCACTACGGCTAAATGGCCCCATGAAGTTGCGAGCATTACTTTTGATGATTCAGATTTTGGCTGAAGTGACAGTGCCCCCACACTGATCCCTTGGTAATTGAGTTACGTGTAAACTGGTTCACCGTTGATCGCGTACTCATTGACCCAGGGAGCACATCGGAAGTCATGTATTACAAGACATTCATCAAACTCGGCTTCTCTGAATCGGACCTTTCCCTAGCTCCTTATCCTCTATTCGGCTTCAAAGCCAATCCAGAATACCCGTTGGGGAAAATTACACTACCTGTTCGAGTGGGCTCCTGAACAGTGGCCGTGGAGTTCTTGGTCGTCAAGCTGCCGTTGCCGTATAATCTCATCATGGGGCGATCTTGGTTGCATACTATGCAGGCCGTGCCAAGCACCTATTATTAGCTGCTACATTTCCCGACAGAACGCGGCATTGAGCAAATCCGTGGCTCCTAGAAATCGGCACAAGCATGTTACCTCCTTGCTGAAAAAATGCCAAAGGAGCTACAGGTGAATTCTATTGAGGTGTCGGATCGAGAGAGCCTCGACGATGTTGGGCGGCTCCCAAATGAAAAGGCCATGGAAGGCTTAGACCGAGTTGAAATCGATGGAAGCCCAGACAAGTTCTTCATGGTCGGTGCATCCCTGAATCAAGCTGACAGATATCAGCTAATTTCTTTCCTACTCAGCAACCTCGATGTCTTTGCGTGGACTCCATATGAGATGTCGGGTATAGATCCGTCATTTTCACAACACCGTTTGAATGTTGATGCTAAACACAAGCCGATCATCTAGAAAAGCCGGCGATCTGCCGCAGAGCACACTGCTGCCGTTGACGAGGAAGTTGACAGACTGCTTGACGCCGGGGCAATCAGGGAAGTAACCTACTCTACATGGCTCTCTAATACAGTAGTGGTGAAGAAGAAAAATGGGACTTGGCGAGTGTGCGTCGATTTCACGGACTTAAACAAAGCCTGCCCCAAGGATTGCTTTCCCCTACCTAGAATTGACCAACTTGTAGACGCGACGGCACGCCATCAACGTATGAGCTTCCTCGATGTTTACAGAGGCTACCATCAAATCACCATGCATCCAGAGGACCAGGACAAAACTGCATTCCTCACCCCAAGAGGAACCTATTGCTACAAGGTTATGCCTTTTGGGTTGAAGAATGCAGGGGCAACCTACTAAAGACTGGTCACTGCCATGTTCAAAGAGCAACTCGGCCACACTATGGAAGTGTACATTGACGATATGGTGGTCAAGTCCAAGGAAGAGCAGAATCATATAGCTGATCTGGAAAAGACATTCGGCATTCTACGCAAATACAAAATGAAGCTGAACGCTTCCAAATGTGCTTTTGGGATCGGCTCTGGCAAATTCTTGGGGTACATTGTCAACCACCGAGGAATCGAAACCAACCCAAGGCAAATCATAGCAATCCTAGAACTCGGCTCCCCTCGATCAGTCAAGGAAGTTCAGAAGTTAATGGGAATGGCCGCTGCACTAAACAGGTTCATCAGTCGGTCCACAGATCGCTGCCAACAATTCTTTCATACACTAGGGCAGGGCAAGGCTTTTGAATGGTCCGCCGAATGTGAAGCCGCTTTCAATGGCTTCAAGACCTACCTCCGCTCAGCACCACTCTTGACAACACCCGTTGCTGGTGACGCGCTCATTTTGTATATGGCAATTTCTGACAGGGCCGTCAGCGCCGTACTGATAAAGGAAGAGCTGGGGGAGCAGCGACTAGTGTACTATGTGAGCAAGGCAATGGTTGACGCTGAAACACGCTACCTTCCGCTGGAAAAACTCATCCTAGCCCTAGTCATGCTGGCAACAAAACTGATGCATTACTTCTAGGGACATAGCATTGGGGTGCTAACAGATTATCCCCTCCGATCAAGATTACGGCGCGTAGCATCAAGACGTGTTTCAAAGTGGGCTCTTGAACTCGGCCAGTACGACATTCAGTTTCTACCTAGAACCTCAATCAAGGGACAGGTGCTTGCTGACTTTGTTGCTGAATTCACTGGGGGTCTTGCCGATTTCAAGTCTAATGAAATTCGATGGAAGCCGAACTAGAGAATTTATGTTGGGGACATTTGGCAGTTGTATTGTGATGGATCATCCAATCAACGGGGCAGCGGAGTCGGAGTTGTAATCATGGCTCCCGACGGCGCAATAATTGAGTAGGCCGTCAAGCTCGGCTTCGAAGCGTCAAATGACGAAGCTGAATATGAAGCCCTTCTAGCTGGTTTGCGAAATACGCATCTTCTGGGTGCTTGGCGTTTACTTGTATTTTGCGATTCAAAACTGGTGATCAATCAGCTAAAGGGGGAGTACGCGGCAAGAAACGATCGTATGGCGGCTTGCATGAAAACGGCCAACTCCTTGCTAGCAAAATTTGACCATCATGAATTGAACCAGATAACATGTGATCAGAACACACATGCAGATGCCCTTGCTTGCCTAGCCTCCGCCATTAACTCAGAGATTAAACGGACCATCGAAGTAGGTTTCATCCCAGAGCCGAGCATTGGCCCTTCGGAGGAAGTCTAGGTCAATGTTATAGAATCTGGACCGAGTTGGATGGATCCTATTGCTACATTCCTATCTTCTGAACAGCTCCCAGAGGAGAAGAAAGAAGCGCACAAGCTGCGAAACAAAGCCCTGCGATATTACTTGGGTCCATAAGGAAGACTTTATAAAAAATCCCTCTCTGGTCCATATTTGGAATGTGTGCACCCGGACAAAGTTGAGGAGCTTCTGACTGAAATACATGAGGGCAGTTGTGGCACCCATTTTGGTGGGCGGTCCTTGGCTCATCGAGCCGTTACTCAGGGGTATTACTGGCCGACAATGAGAGCAGATGCCGAATGTTATGTGAAAAAGTGTGAACAGTGCCAGAAGTTCTCTCATTTGACCCACCTGCCTGCTGAAGAGCTAAGCTCCATAACCAGTCCCTGGCCGTTTGCCCAATGGGGACTTGACATGGTCGGACCATTGCCTCGTGTCCTGGGTAACAAGCGATTTTTGATTGTCGCGACAGATTATTTTACAAAATGGGTAGAAGCGGAGGCACTAACACACATCCGAGATACCGACGTGAAGCGCTTTGTTTGGAGAAATATCATCACACGATTCGGCATTCCGAGAGCACTTATCTCAGACAACGACACCCAATTCGATTGTGGCGTCTACCGAGAGTTGTGCAGCAAGTACGGTATCCAGCCTTACTTTTCCACGCCGGTCTATCCACAAAGCAATGGTTAGGCTGAAGCCTCTAACAAATCCATCTTGGACAACATCAAGAAGAGGCTAGATAAAGCTAAAGGAAAATAGGTCGAAGAATTGCTGAGTGTCTTGTGGGCTCATCGAACTACGCCGAGGCGATCTACTGGGGAAACGTCGTTTGCCCTATGCTTTGGAACGCAGGCAATCATACCCTTGGAGATCGGCCTCCCAACCTTGAAATTGACAGTTTTTGATATAGGCCAAAATGACATGATGCTGGCCTTGGATTTGATTTTGATTGAAGAATGAAGAGACCGTGCCCTTGCATCCATGGTGCGGTATCAACAGCAGCTTGCTAAGTCGTATAATCAACGTGTTTAGCTGCGCCGCTACACACCAGGAGAGTTGGTCCTGAAGAAGGTACTTCCAGCTGCCAAGAAACCGGTGGATGGAAAATTGGGTCCTAATTGGGACGGCCCCTATCAGATTGATTCAATCGTAGGAGTAGGGGCATATCGGCTCAAAGACATGTCAGGAAGGAGTCTGCCACGGCCTTGGAATTCCACGCATTTACGCAAATTTTATCATTGACCCGACTTGTGGGACATGATGCTTGTTCTGAATGGTTCACCATGTACATCTCATTTTCTGTAATGCAAAGATCCCTATTTACTCACTACAAAATCCAGTTCAAAGGTGTTCCGATAAAAGCCTCCGGATTCGAAGCGCCCTTTATGGATATCACGATTGGCCAAATAAAGTCTCCGGATTTGGAGCCCCATCGGTGCATGACGTCTTTGGGCCGATTAAGCCTTCGGATTCGGAGCACCCTTCGTGGATATCATGATTGGCCAAATAAAGTCTCCGGATTCCGAGCCCCATTGGCGCATGACGTCTTTGGGCCAATTAAGCCTCTGGATTCGGAGCACCCTTCGTGACGTGGATATCATGATTGGCCAAATAAAGTCTACAGATTCGGAGCCCCATCGGTGCATGACGTCTTTGGGCCGATTAAGCCTCCGAATTCAGAGCACCCTTCATGGATATCACGATTGGCCAAATAAAGTCTCTGGATTCGGAGCGCCATCGGCGCATGATGTCTTTGGGCCAATTAAGCCTCCGAATTTGGAGTGCCCTTCGTGGATGTTTGGGCCGTGCGTAACATAATTATGCCGATTAAATACTTAATGTAGAATGCTCTCATATCGAGCCGGCAAAACCCGTTTATACATCAAAGCATATAAACATTCGGAATGAAATGCCTAGTTATCTCGGGCCGGTTAATGTTTATAACATCAAACACAAAACACGTGTATGCCGAATAAATATTCAATTTTCATGCATTTATACAATGAAACACAAAACATGCAAACACGTGTGTGCTGAATGAAAATTACAACAAAATGCATTTAAAACAGAACATTTTGTTCAATCAGGCAATGATTACATAGTTTTGAACACGATTTGTGTTTAAACATCATAATGAGAATTTTTATATGGCGTCGTCCTCATCCTCACTCTGCTTGACATCGAAGGCGAAAAATGGAAAATGGTTACGTTGGTAGAGCGGCGATGCCGAATCAATGCCCGATGCTCGGAGAGCTTCCGCGACTTGAGATGCCTTGATCCAACTGTGCTTAAATCCATGATTTTCACATCAGCAAACCTCTTCGGCTAGTTTCTCCTTTATCTTCTGAATTCCGACCTTTCGGCCGTCATGGAAACCTTTTTGATAGACCGCGGCCCTTGCAGTCTCAATCGCGAACATGCTAGCCGTGTTTTGATCGGCAATAGCATCACTTTTCAGCCTTTGAGTCACCTTCTCTTCCACAACCGGATTGGGTTGGCTGGCTGATTGAGACTTGATAGATTTGATTTTCCTTAGCTCACACTCGGCCTTCTTTGCACGAGCTTCTAACTTCCGAATGTGTTCATCTCTTTGCTCTATATCGCACCAAGCGGCGTGGAGGTGCATGCCAATTTCATAAGCTGTGTACAGCCCCTTCACCGCCCCGTGAATGCCTTCGCGAAACACTTCAAAGTCCTGCCGACCTACCATCGACTGCTGGACTTCGGGTGGAAAAATCTGTTGGGTAAACTCGACTGCCACGTTTGGATCTCGAACAATCGAGTCCACCTCTGTCATTGGTCTATTCCCCATGAAGACCGCAAAACTCAACGGGCGTGGAGTCGCGTCAGATTCCCTTCCAGAATTGGGTTGAGGAGCTTTGCCCTAAGGTTGCTTATCCCTCTTGGGCGACCTACTTCGATGACGAGGAGATTGGTGTCTCTCTCGATCCCTCGAAGTCCTACTTCCCATGCGTGACGGTTCACCAGTTCGACTCATATCTCCTCCCAGCTCAGCTAGCGTCCTCGCTTCCCTCCTACTGTTGAAGAAAAGTTTACTTGACATTCGCACTTGTTTAACCTTCCTCAAAGAGCTGGACTGAGTTATTGACTGAGCATATAAATAGGAACTCAAAGAGATGGACTGACTGAAGAGAAGTCTACCCGCCCATTTATTCCCTACGAGGTCAGCACCTCCGAGGCAATCTCATTAATACTGAAACCTCAACAGCCCCACGCCGACTGAGTCATATGACCCAATCACCCATCAACCATTGTTATTCGGCATTTAATGTTCATGAACCAGCTGGGGTAAGGGCAAATTCATCAATCTAGTCGGCTTGAGTGCCCCAGCCGTTCCACGCATCGATTCGTCAATACAATATTCATAAGTTCATATTATTCGGCGTTTAATGTTCATGAACCAGCTGTGGCAAGGGTAGATTCATCAATCTTGTCGGCTTGAGTGCCCCAGCCATTCCACGCATCGATTCATCAATACAATATTCATAAGTTCATATTATTCGGCGTTTAATGTTCATGAACCAGCTGGGGCAAGGGCAGATTCATCAATCTTGTCGGCTTGAGTGCCCCAGCCATTCTACGCATCAATTCATCAATACAATATTCATAAGTTCATATTATTCAGCATTTAATGTTCATGAACCAGCTGGGGCAAGGGAAGATTCATCAATCTTGTCAGCTTGAGTGCCCCAGCCGTTCCACGTATCGATTCATCAATACAATATTCATAAGTTCATGTTATTCGCTGTTTAATGTTCATGAACCAGCTGGGGCAAGGGCATGCGACGGGCCCTGAGTCAATTTACTTGTTCGGATAAATTAAGGTTAAATTAATTGCCAAGTTACACTGTTATCCAATCGGCAGCTATGCAGTGGGATATTTAATCTACTCATCTTATGATCCTACTTCCTATCGGATCGATAGTTAGCAAGCACAACAGACAGTAATCATTTTATCTAAGGTAGTGAAAAGCAAAACTCTTCATTAAAATCAAAAACTGTGTACAACTAATAGTGAAATGAAAAGGAAATTTTTATTAATAAATTGAGCGCATATAGTAACTAATTTATACATGAAAATTACCTTGAACTAACAGACATCTACTAAACAAAAACATACATTGAAATTGAAAATACTTAATAAAACTAGAATGTCTCCGAAATCAATCCTCGAGATCAGACTCAAGTGGCTCGACGTCCACTTGCTCATATGGAATTGGCATGGCCAATGTAACTCCAGCGGCAGCAAGGGCTTTGAGCCACCCATGTTTGAATCCCCGATTCTCGAATTTGGGGACTTTTTCTACATAGTTCTCAAGGGCGGCGCTTTTTCCAGCGTCGAACGCCGTAGAAGCCTCAGAGTCGGCTTTTTCCTTGGCCTTCCTTAACTCTTCCAACTCGGCCTCCACCTTGGTAAGCACCTCCTTGGCTAACTTAAGCAATTCCTCGCTCGTGTTCGCCCCCTCCTTGGCATCGAATCTAAGCCGATCAGCAGTCTGAGCCCTCTCCTTCTCAGCTTTGGCTCGAGCACTTTCCATCGCGGCTCTCATCGCCTCGAACTCGACCCTGCTCCTCTCACCTTCAGCTTCCGACTTCAGGCGGCCAATTCTTTCAACGGCATCGTGCTGGCAGCGGCCTAGTTCAACTATCCTTCCAACTGTCTGCAAAACAAGGAGTCAGGATCATCACATACCAAGAAATATCATAGAAAAACCAAACCAAACAGGGAGTAAAAAAGATCAAGTCACATACCAGAAGGGCCGACTGGGCAGCTAATGCTATAGTTACCAAATCCGGCTTTGCTCGAAAGGTGGCCTTGTTAGCCGGCAACGAGATTGAGGTGGCCAAGCTCAATGCTACAGCTGGATCCTTCAAGGCAGATGTGTTAGAGGAGATCGACGTGTTTTTGATCTTTGGTTGAACAACGAAAGGAACAACCACATCCGACTCCTCTAGACGAGGCTGTTTGTCAGTAAGGCTGTCTTTTGAGGCGACCTCTCCCTTGGCGGTACATTTTTCGCCCCGCTCTTCTTGAATCGGCCGTTCTTCTGGAATCTGCTGTTCGGCCTCCTTATCCGACTCGGCCACAACAACTTGAGTCGTCTCTTCTACAATAACGGGTTGTGAAGATTCAATCAGGGCAAGTCCAGAACGGGTGGCCTCGGCTTTCCGTCGCGCGGCCATGCATTCGGCATTTCTTTTTCGCGCCATCTGCATTAGATTTTCCCCAGCCATACCTTCAGAAAAATCGCTGGGTAGATCTGCCAAATCTATAAAAATATCTCCGAAGGAAAACTCCGCCAGACCTGAAGTGGACGGTGGGTCAGGTTGGTTAAGACCGGCTGTCTCAAACGCTGAGTTTAGAGCCTCGTCGACTTCTTCAGCCTCTGCAGCAAACTCTCTCGTTGGTTCGGCAACTACCTCGACCACTGTCTCTACATCTTGCTCCGAATCAGAAGCTTCGAAGCCAATTTGCCTAAGGATCTTGAAGCTGGGGAAGATAAGAGCCGTAAGGTGGTGTTCGCCGGATGGGATCAGAATGTCGTCCACAGCTGAGAACGTAGTATAAGTGGGCTCGTACCGCAGGAGTATATGGGCGGCTCTCCCTTGCTTCTGTACATTTGGACGACCAAAATACTTGAGTGCAATCTTAATCTCTGTAAGGACTGCGTTGTTAGCCGAGGTCAGAATCTTCTTCAACTTATTGCCTGCAAAAACAAAGGATTAGACTTGAAGAAAAAGTTGAATAAAAGAAAGATCAATAAACACAACGAGTTACATGGCAACCTGGTTTGCCCCTCTTTCTGGGAACAAGGTCTAGGCGATCTTCGCCCTTACTGAATTCCCAGTTGCCTCGGACATTGACCATTACATTGTCAACTCGTTTGCTAGAACTGGCAAGCATGGTTACCAAGTGATGGTCGGTGTCCTTGGCCCTGAGAAAGTAGCGCCCGAGCCGACCGGAGGATTTGGCTAAAGCGTAGCAGTGCCGAATCGCCGGAATGCTGAGGTTGATCCTAAGGCGCCAGTTTAATTCTACGATTCCCATTATGATTCGAAAGAAATTCACATTGGGTTGGGAAGGAATCAGACCCTAATGGCGGAGGACGGCCCTAAGAAATGGGTGTAGGGAAAAGCGAACTCCGCCCTTTACAATGGATAAGAGAGGAAAGACGATGGTATTTTGGTCCTTCCTCTCCATATCAAGGGTATTGTCCGTCACTAGAGATATATGGACATCATTAGGGATAGAAAAATGTAGCCAGAACCCAGAAATACGACCCTCGAAAAGGAGGTCTTTCAAATGCTTAGCCATTCTAGTAATGACTCAGAGGTATTCTAAATAAAAAATGAACGCGGAAAATAGGATTACAAAGAGAAGAGAAGAAAACTTACGAGAGGCAAAGGAGACAAGGAGAGACGGGAAGAAGTTGCAGAAGAAGCGAAATAGAGGAGGGATTCCGGCTGGCAATCCAGGAGGCTCGAATATTCAAAAAGTATGCATTCGAAGAGACTGAAGTTTCAAATCATAATAAATGCAAAAGATGCACGAATGAGGCGGGAACGTATAATGATGACCAAAAGGCGTGTGTGTTCTGACATTCACATTGGGATAGGTGAAGCCGCCTAATTTATGTTTCTCTTGATTTTTCAAATTCGAAACCAAACACACCAATTAACTGCCGTCAATGGAGAGTTTGGGAGGCAATTGTGGGAGCCGAATAATTAGCAGAATCAGAAGTGTACGCTTTAGAAGACAGGCATTACTCAGCCCTAACCTGCACGATTATGAGGCCGAATAACATAAATAGGCCGAGTAACTACTGAACTATAGGGCCGAATAAATAAGCAGATAGTGAGCGAAAAGTGGACTAGGCCTCGAGGCCCTGGAAACGAGTATAAATAAAGGAACAACAGTCAAAGAAAGGTATGTGAGAACTATTAAGCTTAACTTAGAATACAAGTAATCCTGAGTGTAGAGACTGACTTGCCAGTCGGAGTGCTAATTCGGGCACCCCCGACCGGAGTGTTTATTCCTTTTCAGGTGACTAGCAGAGGATCACGAGCATCCCCTAGGATCAGAAGAGTATTTCCAAACCACTTCTCCACATTATGGAATCTAAAATGCCATTATCTAGATGATTACTTTAAGCCATAAATAGAACGTTTGAGATGGCATGCTTTGTGCTCTTGTCCATTGACCTCAAAGCCTACTAGTTGATCCCTATAGATCTCCTTGTCTAGTTCTCCATTGAGAAATGCAGTCATAACATCCATTTGGAAAAGTTCCAAATCTAAATGCATGACAATAGCTAGAATTTAGGCGAATAACGACAAATCTCACCACCGGGGAGAATGTCTATACCTTCTCTTTGGGTATAGCCCTTCACCATGAGACAGACTTTTGGCCCATTAGCCTAGTGCCTAACTTTTTAAGACCCACTTGTTGCCCATGGTCTTGCTCCCAGGTGAAAAGTCAATCAACTCCCAACTTTGGTTCCAAGCCATAGAACTCATTTAATCCTTCATAGCAGCCATCCACTCACTAACATTCGGTGAAATTAACACTTCCTCGTAGGAAGCAGGCTCATCAAGATCCAATGGAACACACATGAAAGATTTCTCCTCAATCTCATAAGATGATGAGGAATGATTCCATGTATACCTCTATATAACTGAGATCCTTATTGAGTCATTTTCTAATGAAACACTCCTACTAGAAGGTAAATCAATCCCACTATCTTTGGTGATTTTAGGATGAGTCTCTAGATGGTGTGATTTCCTTAGAATCCTGCAACTCGAATAGTGTAAGATCTTTCTTTACTTCACCAATACTAGGAAATTCACTCTCAATTAAATTGATATTTTGTGACTCACTTTTAGTCATTCAATTATAAGAATGTTCACTATACTTTTGCATAACCCTTTGAGCATTCTGAGTGTCTAACAAACACTTGTTTATTTGCTCTAAGGCCTAACTTCCCATGTGTATGAGAAGTACTATGAACAAAACCCGCACAACTCCAAGGCCGTAAATGCTCCAAATCAAGTTTTGTGCCTTTCCGTAATTCATATGGAGTCGTTGGAATTAACTTTGAATGCACACGGTTAAGGACGTAGGCAGCAACCATAAGAGCATCCCCTCAAAAGGATATAGGAAGGTTGACTTGCGCCATCATCGATCTAACCATTTCAAGCAAAATGCAATTTTGTCTCTCCACTGCACCATTTTATTGCAAAGTGCCTGGAATTGTTAACTGCCTATGTATCCCATTTTCCTCACACAGTCCCTGAAACTGATGTGATAAATATTCATGCCCTCAATCCATTCGAAGGATGCTCAATTTCCTATCTATCTAATTCTCAACCAGTACAATAAAGTGCTCGAAGTAATCCAATGTCTCAAAGAGATGTGAGATCAAATAGACATAATTGAACCGTGAATAGTCATTGACAAGTGTAAGAAAATAAGAAACGCTATAGCGTACCTTTACATTTATAGGTTAGCAAATGTCAGAGTGGACTAACTCTAGAGGATATGAAGTCCTAGATGCTGTGGACTTGCCTTTTTCTGCACCCCGCCTTTCAGAAAGGGTTTGAAAAGAAGGCCTCATAGTTCGGACTCCCGCGGTTCTGAATCTAATTCACAAAGTGCATTGTGAAACTGATAGACACCAAAAAGTCCAAATCCGGCAAATCTTTTTGGAAAATCGATTTTAAATTAAATAATGCCAAAATTAGACTGCTTTGCTAGATACAGAGTTGCCACCTAAATATTTTTTTTTCGGGAAATTTAGGAAACCCTGACTCGTGCCAAAGGCCACGTATCCGTCATCACCAAAGTTGCCTCTGCTTGGGAACTTGGGTACGAGAGGGGAAGGTCCTGAAATGAGCACCCCCGCTCACCCAATCAAAGATCGGCCCCTACTAGCCATGATATAATGTTTTATAAACAGTATGTGTTCTTATTCCGGTTATTAAACTAGCTTTACTATGTGACGCACACATGCAAGTATAGACTAGTCGCAAGACTTGAAACAATTCAACTCATGTTTGTTTTCGAAAATGGTTTGAATTTGCCACCCTCAAGTGGGCTTGGAAATGCGGATTTGCCACCAAACATAGTGGGCTTAAAACATGATTTGCCACAACAAAGTGGGCTTAAAACATACATTTGTTGAATCATTCCAATTCAAACAACAAGCCTTCATCCACAGGCATTCATGCAGTTTAGCAAGTAAGCACATAGCCTCATGGTAAGCATTCTAATCATGGTAACATGGCAATCACACTTATGCAAGTATGCTAAAGCATAAAAATTCACCGAGTACTTCGAGCCAAGAAAGAAAACAAAGTTAGAAAAATGTATGATTCCTAACTATGTTAAATGACTAATGCAACACAAGTAATGATGTAACTAAATAGGCTCGACTACTTAATCATGGTATTTGCAACACTTTGATAGCATGCTTTGAAACAAGTATTCAAAGAAATATTAAAATTGCAATGTAGTTTGAATGATGTGCCGAGCCTTAGTGCATGCAAAACAAGATGAATGGATGCAAACATGCAAGCATAAGGTATGCTAATTGAAACATGTCCCTAATCTAACCATCAAAAGCGATTAAATAAAAAAGAGAAAGACATGGGGTTGGAAGACATACACACACGCACGCACACTTATTACAACATCATGCCCTCGCGAAGGAGGGTCCGAATGAATAAGCTAACTAGCTACGCTAATTATTACAACACAATTGAATTAACTAACTATTCTAAGCTAATTAAACATTGCAAATTGAATTAAGCTACTTAATTACAAAAAGAATTAATTAACTAAATAGTTACAACACTTGTATGAATTAGCTACAACTAATTAACTAAGCAAAGCAAGTAAATGGGCTCGAGGGGCGAGGGATGCATGCATGCTCGGTTGGTTCCCACTCAAAAATGCCACCGCCTTGCCATTGAATGCCTCTGTTTGTGCATTTGATCACTGAAAATTGTGCCAACTTCTAGAACACCTTTGCTTCCCTCAGGAACACACAGAACAACTTTCTTCATTGATGGCCGGTCGGCTACCAATGGTGGACGTCGGCTTCTGTCGGTGGCCGTCGGCTCCTACCGGTGGCCGGTCGGCCACCCTTGCCCTGAACTTCTTTTTTGCTGCAACAGAGAGCAAACAGAGGCAAAGCAGTGTATTCTCAAGGGTTTGTCTGTACTGTTACTCTCCTTATCATTACACATGCTCAAAGGAGTGTAACTCTTGGCCCTCAAACCATCAACCAAGCATTTTCCATGCATGATGGCTAAGGAACCAAGCTTGTACAAGTTCAATGAGTGTAAAACAAGACTCAACAAGGCCACCACCCTATCATGTATGATCAAGGGTGATGGTGACTAAGGAAAGTGGCACATTTCATCACTTTTGAGTATGAAATGTCCCATTTTCCTTGTGTTCAAATTAACGTCCGATCCGAACACATGCAATGTAATGTGAAAGATGCTTATCTTGCCTCTTTTATTTGCCATGTTTTGTTTACTCATTTAACATTACCAATCCATTCTTTAATTGGTTAAGTCCATTGGTGAGTGTCTTCTAAAGCGAAAGAAGTGTCAACCAAGGGGTAGTTCAAGGCATAAGGGAAGCTGCATGCCGTTGGTAATGAACCCTCAAAAGAGGATTAAACCATTAAGCATGACCCTCAACCTCAAGCTTAAACAACCCTTAAAAAAATGAAAAAGTGAAGAAATGAGGGAGGTTGCAGAGATGATTAAATGCTGAAAATGAGTGATAAAGGCATAAACAAATGCTATCAACTCAAACAAGAAGGTGTCTAAGGCCTAGAACACCAAACTTGTGAGGACTATTACACTAAAGGCATACAAAATAAAGCTCAAATGTAGCCAATAGCTCAAAACAGTCCTAAATTAGTCCAAAACAGGTCCTAAAACATGCTGGAATTAAGCTAAAAAATGCTAGATTAATAGGCTAAAATAAGTAGCATGCTAGACTAGTAAGCAAGATACAAGGAGGGGAGGCTAACCCCACCAAATTTGGACTTCAAAATATATTTTTAGCCATTGAAATAGCTCTGAAAAATAGTATTTAAAAGCTCTGAAAAAGATGATGCAAGAGTAGGAAACACAAGGGTAAATGCCTCCAAAACAAGGTACAAAGAAGGGCTATTAACCCCTCAACCTTTAATGGCCTTAGTACCCAAGCTTCAGTCAAAAAACATAGAGTTTTTATAGCCCAAAATCAGTTGGAAATCATGCTAGACTCAAGACATGAAAAGCCAAAACATTAAGCTAATGCATGGGGTTGCACTACAACTATGCAATACAAGCCTCAACTGAATTAACCAGCCCAAAATAGAGCCAAAATAGTGGCCAAAACATGCTGGACAAAAGCTAAGTTAGGCTAGAAAAACATGCTAACTTATGAAGCTAACTAGGCATGCAAACAAGACACAAGGAGGGGAGGCTAACGCCTCCAATTTTGGACTTCAAAACAAGGTTTTTACCACTAAAAAACCTTTGAGATTCAGTGGTTAAAAGGCCCAAAAAAGTTGTTTTGAAAGTGATGAAAAGATGGCAGAAAAGCTTAACAAACAAAGAGACAAGAAGGGTGGACAACCCCCTAACTAAAATGGGACTCAAACCACCACTTTTGGGTCTCAAAAATAGAGGTTTTTATAGTTGAAAACTAGGCCAAAAATAGTTTGAAAATATGGAAAAACAAGTGCACAAAACAAGCTTAAAACAAGGTAAGAGTTAACCTTTGAAACAAAGAGTGATTCTAGGCCACAATTCAAGCCAAAACCCACTTAAAGAGTTCCAAGATTGCTTCAAGCAACCTCAGCCCAAAGATGAGCCACTTTGGTTAAGGGTTGATAGGTTAAAGTTTGAAGTATGCAAGCTTCTAAGCACAAAAGCTCAAGAGAGAGAGAGAGAATTGTAGAGAGAGAGGATTTGTAGAGAGAGAGGCTCCCAAATTTTTCTAACCTTGAAAACAATAGAGAATGGCCTCTATATATAGAAATACAAGAGCTCAGGTCGAAAATATCTCAAAATAGATAGCTGGAACATTGTGCAAACAGTTGGAGGAAAATATCTGCAAAATCTAAACTTTGTTGACACTTGTGGCCGACCGGCCATCACTGGTGGCTGACAAAATGCACCTCTGGCTAACACATGGCCGACATGCTCCACTGGTGGTCGACAAGCAAAAATTAGTTTCTGGCCCCGACTTCAAACAGACATATCTCCTTCATCTGGACTCCTTTGTAGGTCATTCTTGAGCTAAATTGAAGCCCCAGAAGTCTTATTTCCAATGGTGGAAGCTTCACATCAAAATTCCAAGTGTGCAAAAAGATATGCTCATTTTAGAGAAGACTGCCCATTTCCAGCTCCATCGGATTGATGCCTAACTTTAACCAGCCATATCTCACTCATCTGGACTCGGCTTTAGGAGATTCTTGAATGAAAAAAGAAGCCCCAGAAGTCCAATTTCCAACAGTGGTGGCTTCATAGCTGAAATCCAAGTGTACAAAAGGATAGGCCTTATTTAGCGAGGACTGCTCGACTCTCTCTTAATGGTTCATGCCCAACTTCTTCCCCCAACTAGGTTTCTTCCCTCTCCTCCAATTTTCTTCAACTCCAAACCTCTAAACAAGATGTTTTGAAAGATTTTTGAAAGATTTTACCTCTCTTTCATGCATTTTCACTTTGTCCTTGCTCGGTTTTTTGAAAAGCGCAACATTTAACGAAATGCGAGTCTCGGAATATCGTAGAAACTTTTTGTCAAAAATATTTTGAAAAAGAGGGTTTTAAGGTCTAAAATCATTTTGGTCAAAAGCCTTTGGTCCAAAAAGGGGTTGTGAGGTTGGGATTTGAAGCTATCCTTGTCGAAGGAATCGAACCTTTGCATAGCATAGCCTTCACCATCAAGTGAGCAATCAGTGGTGCCCAAGTCTTAAGAGCGGTAAAAAATGAGATGTTTACAGATGCCTTTCCAAAAGGCTTCCTACAGGCCTTTCTTGCTAAACAAGGCTCACACATAGAAGACTTACATTAGAAAGATACCCCAATAGACTTTTTTTAGCTAGTCTAGTCATTCTATCTTTTCCTAGGTGACCAAGTCTAGTATGCCAATTAACCAAATTTTAATGTATCATTATCACAAGACACATAAGAATACGAGAAAAAAAATCCAAATCTAGCATAAATAAACCATTGGAAAGAAAACTTTTGCCATACAAGCCCTTATTCAAATAGGAATCCAACTGACTACCATTAAAACCAAAACCTAGCAAAGTAATAACTGATAAAAAATTACATTAGGCACAGTGCATAAAGCACATTATGGAGGAGTAAAGTGCGCCTTGGATGCGTCTTGAGCTGAGAAAAACCAACTCCAAGGACATCCCCTCAAGCTGCATTACCCAAAGTAACGTACTGCTTGCCCACATATATCTTTTTGTAATCCACAAACTCAACTCTTTCTTTGACTATGTGGTAGGTTGCTTCTGAGTTTTATAATCCAACAATGGAGAGAATTAACAATACATACATGTGAACAAACATAAGTATTTAAAGACTTAAGTAGAAGGTCTACCTTCTTTGCATCAAGGCATTCCTGAGCAAAGTGACATCGCTTCCCACAATTATAGCACTTGACTTTGGTCTTGTTTTTATTTCCAGCGTGGTTGCCTCGACAGCGTTTTCTTACATTTCCTCTCTTAGGACCAAGGTTACCAATTATAACACCATATTTTCCTTGTCTGTTGCACTTAGGCCTAAATGCTTGATGCTGCCCTGCTTCGGCAACCAGAATAATGCTGCAGTGCAACCCCAGACGCTCTGCTTCAAGCCCAAATTGCTCAAATTTCAAAATAAGAGCATGCAACTCAGTTGTAGGTGTGGTTCTATAGGTAATATTCAGTTGATTCCACATGTCATGAGCAATGGAGTTTGTCTCAAACTTCCCCTTGAGATCATTGTGCATGCTGTTAAACATAGTATAGAGCTTGCATCGAGCTCCCTTGACCCAATTCTAATGGTTCTTTGTGTCACAATGATGTTGGGCATTAGTCTTTCCTTCAGATCGGATCTTAAGGGTGGTCAATTTTTCTATGACTTCTTGTTCATTAAGAAAATATTAGATTTCATCTTGGGTGAGGTTAGTAAAAACATTCTTAAAGGCCATTTCACTACATTGATTGCACAAGGTTTGACATTAGCACACTTCTAAAATTTTGTTCCCAAAAAAACACAATTGGCATACAATATTTCTACTTATATAGAGAGATCAAAAATTTCGCAAAGCTCATAATCATCTCCTCCTATGTGAGCTAAAATATGGCACCCAATTAATTTTGAATAAAATTGTGTAAGAGGCAAAACCATCTCTTATTTCCATAACATCAAATCATGCATAATATATGTCAGTTCAAAAATGAGCCATACAATTTTATGCATAGGCTCCACTTGAAGCCCTGTTGGTAATATGGTGCAACATGTTAAGGTAGCCTTGAAATGTATTGGTGACAACTTCCCCTTACATGGCTATGGAAAAATACATCCAAAAAAATAAATAAATAATTACAACCCAAAAGAATCCTAATACATTGATCTTAATTAAAAGAAAAAAAAAAATAGAATGGGGATACCTGTTATAACCCAACCTCCGGATGTTTAAGGTTGGAATCGCTACTTGTTAATTCTAATTGAATCAATTAAGTGGTGTAAGTGGAAGCGAAATAAAAGTAAGAAAATAATTAAATAGATAATTAACTTCATTAATTACCCTACTATTTAAATAAAAATGAAATTCATCCATTGGCTTATATTATTTTATTATTCGGTGACAGAAAATAAAACGAAGAAAAAGTAAGAAAAGAAAAAATAAAATAAAGATGTCAGCAACAAGTTTGGTGCTGGTCCACTACACGAGGTCATAATCCTTCCTTATATTTCATCACCTGAAAGAGGTAACAGATATAAGCACATAACAGAGTGAGAGATATTATCCCAAGAGCATATGGGTGTAAAATAATCATGGATAGTTATTTAACTAAAGCATTAAATATAACTTAATTTAAATAAACAAATTATGTAGGTAAATAACCATAACTATGGTATAGAATATAATTGAACAGAGGTCACTTGAGTGACAATCAGAATAGAGGTCAATGGATCCATGATAAACAGAAGGCCACAAAGTGACTACTCAGAGGCTAATGGTTATTTAAGTTTTCCAAAGCATGGGACTCCCATGGTGGTACTTACCAAAAATAAATATTTATATAATCATTGTCAAATAATTTCTAAAATTTAAACAATCATATCCATGGGTTTTCATTTAAGCAAATGGAGTTCAGAAAAATAATTAATATACTTGAAATCTAAATATAAGTTATAGAACAAAACTTGTGTAAAATAAATTATGGTAACTCAAGATATAATATAACTCACTTTAATTTTGATTCCTACTATTTTCTTTCTATTTACACAAACTTTTTGAGGCCCTTTTTCCTTAATCCTTCTTCCTATGAATTTTATTTTTATTTTTATTTTTATTTTTTTGAGTTTGTGTTTTTGTTTTGTTGGCCTTCAATTATCCCCTTATATACTTGAGCTTTACACGGTGACTCACCCCTTAATTATTATCCTCCTAGATGATTCACTCCTCTACATAATAGGCTTAACAGGTGGCTTTTTCTTTAGGTTACCAGCGAATTGTACACCTTCCACCATATTTCCTTTTTGGCCCCAACTTTTATCATAATTTCATAGTTGTGTTGTTTTCACCCCAAATAATATATTAATCGCACTTTTAATAAATCAATGCTGAATTAGATTACACCTTAGCATGTACAGCTACGTAATTATTTATATTATTATTCTTAGTTAGTATTTTATTTATTTATTTATTTTAATTAATTTTTTGTAGTAACATGTTGTTAATTAAATATTTGGGGTTTCACATTTCTTCCCTTCTAAATAGAAGTTTGTCCTCAAACTTGACGTGCCTTGATTTTCGAAGAATTGTGGGTATTTGGTCCGCATTTGACTTTTTGTTTCCTACGTAGCTTCTTCGACTCGATTATTTCTCCACATGACTTTTACAAGAGGTATAGTTTTGTTTTAGAGAACCTGATCACGATGACCGAGAATCTGCATTGGTTGTTCTTCATAAGAAAGATACTCTTGAACTTCTAGGTTCTCATAATCGATAACATGCTCTAGATCTCAAACATACTGTCGAAGCATCGAAACGTGAAACACATTGTGGACATTGGACAGTTCAGCTGGCAGTGCAAGGCGATATGCCACAGGACCAATTCTTTCTAGTATCTCGAATGGCTCGATATAACGTGGGTTTAACTTTCCTTATTTTCCAAATCGGATAACCCCTCTTGTTGGTGAGATCTTTAGGAAAACATGATCTCCTATTTGGAATTCCAATTCTTGTCTTTGTGCATCTGCATAGCATTTTTTGAGACTCTGGGTAGTGCGAATTTGCTATTGGATGAGTTGGATTTTATCACTTGTTATTTGTATGATTTCAAGGCCTAATAACTTTCTATTTGCAACTTCTATCCAAAATAGGTGTGATCAACACCTCTTTTCATATAGTGCTTTATATGGTGCCATTCCAATGCTTGCTTGGTAACTGCTGTTATAGGCAAATTCCACCAATGGTAGGTGCTCATCCCAAGTACCCTTGAGCTTTAGCACGTAGACACATAACATATCTTCCAAAGTCTGGATTGTTCTTTTAGATTGTCCATTAGTTTGCGGTTGATAAGCAGTACTAAACTTTAGTGTTGTTCCCAAAGCTTTTTGCAATTTGTTCAAGAAGTGAGATATGAAGTGGGGATCTTGGTTAGACAAGATCAAAACTAGGGTACCATGCAATCGAATGATTTACTTGATGTATAAAGTAGCAAACTTATTAAGGGAGTACGCGATTTTGATTTGTAGAAAATGCGTCGACTTTGTCATTCGATCTACTATAACTTATATTGCATCATTTTGCGAGACTGACTGTGGTAGCCTGACCACGAAGTCCATAGTAATGTGCTCCCATTTCCATTCAAGAATATGGAGTGCTTGCAACGTTTCTGCTGGTCTCTGATGCTCTGCTTTAATATGTTGACAATGCATGCACTTAAAGATGTGGCTTGTTATGTCTCTTTTCATTCCTGTCCACCAATAGTGTTCCTTCAAATTGTGATACATCTTCGTATTGCCAGGGTGAGCCGTAAACCTTGAGCTATGAGTTTTGGAATATTATGGTATGCAAATTCGATTTTGAAATTTTAGCATCCCATTGCTTATAGTGAAATCAGGATCGGACATACTTCTTTGCTCCTCGTATTTTTTCTTCAAAAGTTTATCTTCATATTGGCGTGCTCTGATTTCTTCAATCAACGCAAGTTCCATGATTATGTTGGTGAGCAGCCCATTGATCTTGCGGAGACGAGTTTACATGCCAAACTTCTTGTAGTCTTTCGACTTAACGCGTCTGCTACCACATTAGCTTTTCCTGGATGGTGATGGATCTCTATCTCGTAGTCTTTCATAAATTCTAGCCATTGTCGTTGACTCATATTCAGTTCTTTCTTTGTAAATAGATATTTAAGACTCTTGTGATCAGTGTAAATCTTGTAGGTTACTCCGTAGAGATAGTAATGCCAAATTTTGAGGGCAAAGATTACTACAGCTAATTCCAGATCGTGGGTTGGGTAGTTCTTCTCGTGAGTCTTTAGTTGACGTGAGGCATATGCAATGACTTTTCCATTTTGCATAAGAATACAATCCAAACCATTGTATGAGGCATCACTATGAATTACGAACCCATCCACTCTTGTAGGGAGTGCTAGTATAGGAGCTGACACCAATTTGTTTTTTAATTCTTGGAAGTAACATTCCTATTTGTTAGTTCATTCAAAGGGTGTGTTATTCTGAGTTAGTTGGGTCAAGGGTGATACTGTCTTTGAGAAGTCTTGCACAAAGCATTGGTACTAGCCGGCTAGACCCAAGAAGCTTCGAATCTCAGACACGGTAGTAAGTTGTAGCCAATCCACTATCGTTGCAACTTTTTGGGGGTCAACTAAAATGCCATCCTTATTAATGATGTGACTAAGAAAGTGTACACTAGTGATCCAAAATTCACATTTTTTCAACTTGGCATAAAATTTGTGATCACGTAGTGTCTATAGAATCGTTTGCAAGTGGTGCTCATGGTCCTCCGGTGACTTGGAGTATATGAGAATGTCATCAATGAAGACAATGATGAACTCGTCAAGATAGTGTTTGAACACTCGATTCACAAGCTCCATAAAGGCTGCTGAAGCATTTGTGACGCAAAATGGCATAACGAGGAACTCGTAGTGCCCGTAACGTGTTCTGAAGGCAGTCTTTTTGATGCTTTCCATTTTAACTTTTAGTTGATGATAGCCGGAACGCAAATCAATTTTTGAGAATACTTGGTTGCCTTGAAGTTGATCGAACAAGTCATTGATTCGTGGAAAAGGGTACCGATTCTTGATGGTGACCTTGTTCAATTCTTGATAATTAATACACAATCTCATGGTACCATCCTTCTTCTTTACGAACAGTACTAGAGCTTCGTAGGGTAAGGTACTTGGTCGAATGAAGCCTTTGTCCAGTAGTTCCTGGAGTTGGGTCTTCAGTTCTTTCAATTATGTTATTAACATGCGGTAAGGGGATTTTGATATTGGTTGTGTACCAAGTTGAGTTTCAATGGTGAATTCGATTTCCCGGTCAATCGGGGTACTAGGTAAGCCTTTAGAAAAGACATCTGGAAATTCTTGAACCATAGGAATTGAATCAAGTGTAGGGGCCTCTTATTGAGTATTGATCACATAACAGATATAATTGTAACAAACCTTCCTTAGAAGTCGTTTCGCTGTCATGGAGGATATAACACATGGAGAGGTGGAAACTCCAGTTCCATCAAAGACAAGCTCGAGTTGGTTTGGTAACCGAAGGGAGACCTTTTTGGCTTTGCAATCGATAGAGGCGTGATTGGCAGCCAGCCAATCCATTCCTAAGATCACATCAAAGTGACCAATGTAGAGGGGAATCAAGTCTCCGTATAAGGTTTCGCCTTTTATGGATATAACACAAGATTTGTACATTTCAATACCAAGGGCAGAATTACTAGAAAGAAAGGATACAAACAGTATATATCCTAAGGGCTTGGGTATTGATGCTAACTTGGAAGCAAAGTGTGTTGCAACAAAAGAATGAGTTGAACCAGAATCAATAAGGACATGAGCTGAATGACCACAAACAGAAAGTGTACTTGACACAACATTCCTGGTAACCTCCGGGTTTCCAGGCACCAAGGTGAAAGCTCCTCCTTGGCATTTTTTTTATCATTCCTTACTCCTCCAAGTACTGCGGGTTTTGGGGATGGTTCAGAGGGGCCTGCGATAGGATTGGTAAACTTTAGACAATCTTGTAGCAAGTGGCCAACTTGACCACATTTAAAGCATTCTCTCGTGCTTCGATGACATTGTCCCCAATGAGCCTTCCCACACGTAGGGCAATTTGGAATGGTGCCACTTTTGGGGTTAGTAAGACCTTGATTGCATGGACTAGTTGAGCCCGTATTTATCTTTTGGAGGGCGCAACACCAGATCTTCTATGGTCCCCTTTCCAAAATCGCTTCTTTTGACTTATTTCCCCGGAACGCGAGGTTTTAATTCCTTTTTCTGCGATGTATGCTCGATCTACCACTTCCGCATAGGTTGGCATTTTCATAAACTCAATTTTGTTTCTGATGCCATCATCTAAGTCGGTTTCGAACTTTCTAGCTTTCCAGGCTTTGGTGGGAATGACATATGTTACGAATTGGGCTAGTTCAGTGAATTTGCTTTCATATTCGGCCACCGACATTGTTCCTTGCTTTAGATGTATGAATTCTGATGCCTTTTGTTCTCGTAGTGAATCCGGAAATTATTTTTCGTAAAACACTTCCAAGAATCTTGCCCAAGTCACGATTTCTTCTTTATCGACGGTGAGAAGCCACCATTCCTGCGGATCATCTTTGAAAGTGAAAGTGGCAAAAGTTACCTTCTGCCTTTTTGTATAAGGTAGTGTGCGAAAAATCTTCTCTATGTCTCTAACCCAAGCTTCTACTACCAGTGGTTTTAGACTGCTGGTAAATGTGGTGAGCTTCAGATCTTGGAGCTGTTTTATCATAACTGGCTCTTCTTGCCGTTTTGGCATTCCGTTATTTATGTTGGTTTGCAAGGCCCGCAGAAAATTGGTAACTGCTCTTTCCATGACTCTTTCCATTGACTCGGTTCCGTTGATTGATGACTTGGTTCCGTTACCATTGTTGGCCATTACTACACAATAGATTTTAGTAGAAATAATTTAATAAATGTGGTTCATAAAGCATCATATATATAAAAGACTAGCTTCACCAGTTATACAAATATAGTATTAACATTACATCCTTATCTCAAAAGTTAAAAGTTATGTCAGTGTCTAATCCTTGAGTACAGAAATAGGGATTAGAATTAATCATGGTTAGCTCACAAAAAAATATCCTCCTCTCTAGCATCTAGTTAAATAGCCATAGAAAGTATTGTTGCATGAGAAGCTCGAATTCCCATCCCAGCTGCACTACCCCGAAACAAACCCATGCTGCCTGAACTGTATAAAGAGAAATGGACTGTAGGTATCCCCAAAACGTCCAGTCGACAATCTACCTAGGTGTCTCGACATATGTTAAGTCATTGTTAAAATCAACATTCTGGACATTAATAATGTCCAAAGGGTTGGGGATGTTAGTGAATATGTAATCTTCGGGGTAATCATGTCCCCTCATTTCAGTATAACTCGGGGGCAAAGGGCCAACTATATAGTGAGGGCGGTCAAATCTTGGGGCAAGATTGACCACGTGGGTAGGTTCGAGATACCATCCTCGCATATAGGCACAGCTCTGCCTCCATGATAGGTATGCTATATCATCAGGATCGGCCTGTACATATATTGGTCGTCCCATCAGTTGGTCAAGGCCCGGATGTAGTCGCCTGACTATGTCTTTTGAGTCTCCCCATCCTTCTGGCGAGGCGGGGGCGTGGTGCACTCCTAAGATCCCTTCCAGACTCATAGCCTCGAGCTCATTCTAGAATGCCTCACTAAGAATAAACTCGGACATCCTTACATCACCAAAATTAGTCATGGTACAAACGTAAGATTCTACATAGAAGGACCAATGTCGCATGTGAAAACAATTTATTTCCTTATTTATTCTTATTGTTATTCTTGTTATTTATTATTTGTTTTTTTTTGTTGAAATCATTGCTTTGATACCACCTTTGTCACGACCTAACCCTCGGATGCGTAGGGCTAGAATCGCAACTTATTAATTCTAATTGAACCAATTAAGTGGCGCAAATGGAAGCGAAATAAAAGTAAGAAAATAATTAAATAGATAATTAACTTCATTAACTACCCTACTATTTAAATAAAATGCAAATTCATCCATCGGCTTTTATTATTTTATTATTTGGTAACAGACAATAAAATGAAGAAAAAGTAAGAAAAGGAAAAATAAAAATAAAGATGTCAGCAACAAGTTCGATGTTGGTCCACTACATGAGGTCATAATCCTTCTTTATATTTCATCACCTAAAAGGGGTAACAGATATAAGCACATAGCAGAGTGAGAGATATTATGCCAAGAGCATAGGGGCGTAAAATAATCATGGATAGTTATTTAACTAAAACATTAAACATAACTTAATTTAAATAAACAAATCATGTAAGTGGTAGAGACTAAAATCTAGAAATTATGTAGGTAAATAACCATAACCACGATATAGAACAGAACAAAGGTCACTTGAGTGACAATCAGAACAGAGGTCAATGGATCCATGACAAACAGAAGGCCACAAAGTGATCATTCAGAGGTTAATGGTTATTTAAGTCCTCTGGGACTCTCATGGTGGTACTTACCAAAAATAAATATTTATATAATCATTGTCAAATAATTTCTAAAATTTAAACAATCATATCTATGGGTTTCCATTTAAGCAAATAGAGTTCAGAAAAATAATTAATAAACTTGAAATCAAAATACAAGTTATAAAACATAACTTGTATAAAATAAATTATGGTAACTCAAAACATACGTAAAATATGTTATGGTAATTCAAGATATAATATAACTCACTTTAATTTTGATTCCTACTATTTTCTTTCTATTTACGCTGCCTTTTTGAGGCCCTTTTTCTTTAATCTTTCTTCTTGTGGTTTTTTTTTTTTCTTTTTGTTGGCCTTCGATTCACCCCTTTTATGCTTGAGCTTTACACAGTGACTCACCCTTTAATTATTGTCCCCCTGGATGATTCACTCCTCTACATAATAGGCTTAACAAGTGGCTTTTTCTTTAGGTTACCAGCGAATTGTACGCCTTTCACCATATTTGCTTTTTGGCCCTAACTTTTATCATAATTTTGTAGTTATGTTGTTTTGGCCCCAAATAACAAATTAAATCGCACTTTTAATAAATCAATACTGAATTAGATTACACCTTAGCATGTATAGCTACGTAATTATTTATATTTTATATATTTATTTTATTATTATTATTCTTAGTTAGTATTTTTATTTATTTATTTATTTTAATTATTTTTTTGTAGTAACATAGTGTTAATTAAATATTTGGAGTGTCACAATACCACTTCACCAATACATTTGTGGGTCTACCTTTAACAACACAAAAACGAATAAATAAATATGTGCACAAAAATTACCAACATTACCTCCATCCATCCAAACATACATAGCCAAAGGATGAAGGTCAAATTGCAATTCCTACTAAGGAAAAGAGTATAGTCATGAAGATCTAGAGCTCAAAATATATATATTAGCTCTTAACTAAAATGTATAAAAGAATTAATAAATTAATTCCACAATTTAATAGCACAAAAATAAATGCTAAAACAACTAAAATGAATGAATAAATAATGCATGATAATTAATAAAATAGAAAAATAATTTTCCAAAATTTTCTCAATTTTTCTGTAATTTTCAAAATTATATTTTTAATTTTCTATAATTTTCACAATTAAAAATATGTAAACATGTGAGAATATCCAAAACAAATCCAAAATAAATTAATTCTGAAAAATAGTGGCCAAACAAATTACATACGCGTCACCCATGTCAAACATGCGCTTCAGTAAATGGGCCACGTGCCTTTACGCGGTGGATAGTTGCTCTGCGCGTGTGGCTCTGATGAGGTCAGCCGCATGTAGTGCACTAACGTCATCCACTGACTGAATCCGTGATGCTGCTACTGACATCATGATGCGTTGAGGCGTGCCACAGTGGTCCCAGCCGCGCTGAGTTAGCTTTTGCGTGTTGGCAGCCTCCGAATTCCCAGATTCTATGTTTTTACCAAAATTTCTCCAAAATAGCAATTTTGATCCAAAATTTTTGAAAAGCCATAACTTTTTCAATTTAACTCCGATTAAAGCCCATTTTATATGGATAGAAAGCTCACGAAGCCCATTTTATATGGATAGAAAGCTCACGAAGAGTACTTTCAAAATATGTAAATTTTAGTTATTGAAAATGATTTTTGTTTCACTAATTTTTGAGATAAAAAATCTTCTCTAATAGAGTTTTTATAAAAACTAGGGTTTTCAAAATCCTTTTCAACATGCCATGATATTCATCAATATTAAAACATATTGATTAAACATGAACAAAACTAAATTATGGCATGCAAATAACATGAGATGAAAATAAGCAATATTGTAGCTTTGATACCAATGAAGGAAAATATGCGGGTAATCATATTACTTGAACCGGAAATGGTTTGGATCGGATGCTTGAATTACGAGCCTTGTCTAGAAAACCCTTCGTCAATTAAGAAGCTCCCAAAATTTCTTAATACTATATCCACACTCGAAATCCCTAGGTTCTACAATGGTGACCTAGGAGAAATGAACATAAGAGAGAGTTTTTTCTACAGGATATTTTCAGGTAAACTCACATATCAGAATACATATCCCAAATATCTGATATATAGAATAAATCTCCATAGATAGGAGTGGTGTTGTAGTCTTTTACAACAACTCAACAACGTCCAAAAGAAAATCTTTTAATTATCTTATTTATTACATCATGTGAATTATCCACAACCCATGTGGACGCTTCATGGGTTATGGATCGGGTCAAATCCAACCCAATTTCCAATAAATATAACTCATCTTCGATTAGAATGAGACGTCTACACCAAACTAGCGTTATAAGACTGTAGACACCCCATTTTTGATTGTCTTCAAGACTTGGATGTCATCGCTTGTGCACTCGATGATTATGATTGCATGTGCTGATTTTAGTGCCCAAAGTCCTTGGCGGAATGCCTTGTCTTTGAGCCTTTAAACCCCATCCATTCTGTGCCCTATTTTGGACCAAAACCTTCAAGCTTGCAACCCCTGGTGGTTGCCGGCCATCCAAGTGGCCTGCCGGCCATCATTGGTGGCCTACCGGCCACATTAGTGGCTTGTCGGCCACCAATGTCTTTGTTCAAATATTTTGTTGACAATTGTTCTAACTGTTGGCACAATTGCTCCAACTGTTGGCACAATTGCCTCTATCTCCATACACGTGTATTGTAACGACCCCAAAATGCGTATCAGGAATTATCTTTATTTAATTATGGGTTAATGTGCTTTAATTTTATGATATTTGTTTGAAATGAGGAATTATCTGTTGAGTAACGACTTTAAATAAAAAATTGTTGACTTTCATGGGTTCAGAAACTAAAATTGAATACATGGACATGCAAATGGGAATTTTTAGAGCCATTTGGGAAAGATAATTGAAAATTTATTTTGTCTGATTCGTTAAGGTATGTTTGGGTGGTTAACTTTGCACTACAAATTGAAGGCCTTAGAGGCTTCAGAAACCAGAACGGAATACATAATTATGATTAGCATAATTTTTAGAGTTATTTGTGAGGTTTAATTGGAATTTGAATCAGTTTGATTCGCTAAGGCGTGTTTGGCAAGCATGTTTAGCCATATACATATATATGTACTAAAAGCCCTTTTGAGTCCACCTTTTCTTATTAGAGGGAGTGGAAAAATTTGGAGAGTCACCAAGAGAGGGGAAGAAGAGAGGAGAAAAGAGAAAAGAAGAAGAAAGCACAAATAAAAGCTTGAAGACTTGAAAATTATAAGGCGAAATCAAGAATATAGTTCAAAGTAAATGAAAATCCATTAAATTTCTCTTAGATCTTTCTTAAATTGGTTAGAATCAAGTCCTAAGATGAAGCTTTACACTCTTTGAAGTTAGGGTTTATGAATTATGGTCTTGGTTGGGTATATTCCATGGAATTGAGCATGTGATCTTTAGATTCAATTAATTAAAGAGTTGATTCTCATGTTTTGAGTTACATTGATCTAGATTATGAGCAATTGCCTTATTGTTAATTTTAGTCTTGCATCTTTACATGCTTAGAGCTCATATATATATATATATATATATATGAAGATATGTGGTATAAACCATGAAAACTATGAAAAGATGAAGAAATGAAATAAATGAGTTGTGATCTAATTGAACTTGAAATTTATGTTTACTATGACCATATATGATGTTTTGAAATGAAATTTGCTAGAATTGAGCATTAGAAATGAGTTTGGGAAGTTGGCTTTTTGGTGATGTTTGGACTGCAGAAAACAGGGCAAACAACCGCATGTGTGGGGCCCATGGCCGCATGTGCGAGAGGCACAACCACACGTGTAGGGCTTACAACTGTACGTGCGAAAAACAGGGGAGAGGAATGGAACCACACTGCTAAAAAGGCATGTGCGGCGGGGACTTCCGTATGTGCGACCAAAGTTGAGAAATTCCGTAACCTCCTTTTGTTCTGTTTGACCCTCAGAATGTGTTAAAATGCCCATTTGATGTTCCTATAATACATTTAATTTCATGGAACTTAACGAATCGAATGCTTGAGAAATAAGAGGAAACTAAAGAGAAATGATATACTTACGAGTTATGTACTATGTGTAGGGCACATACCAAAGGGGACCATTGTTCATCCGCATCACTGTGAGTAATAATAGTGTAATGATGTATATCTATTCTTGTATTTTCTATCTCTGAATTATTATACCTTACTTGTACTTGGTGTGTTGGAATCATTGTGCTATAGTCTACAGATTATGACTGTGAATGGCATATTTAGGATGAGTAGTGCTAGAATTCATGTATTTTGTTGGATACGAATTGTGTTTAATGCAATGGTATACGTCATGTGGGTTATGGTTTGATGGAATTGATTCAAATGGCATTGACATGGATCTAAGGTCGTTTTGTATTATGTTGGGCCCGAGGCTGTTTTGTATTATGTTGGGCCCCGAGGCCGTTTTGTATTATGTTTGGCCCAAGGCCGTTTTGTATTGCATTGGACCCGAGGTCGTTTTGTCATATGTTGGGCCTTAGGCCGTTCAGTCTCCTGTGGGCCTGAGGCCGTTTTGGAATATGACGAAGGAAACATATAAACGTTAGATAAATATTCTCTAAGACATATGCTTATTCACACGAATCTCTTTACATTATTATTATTCACTGAGCCCAGCTCACTTCGTTTTGTTTATACATGTCTATGTAGGTGAACAGCTTGGAGGACAGCCCTAGGTTAGCTTCAGGAACCTTTGTGGTAGTCTGTTGTGTTTAGTCTCCACAATTGAAGCTTTTTGTTTGGGCCCTTTTGACGTCACATATTGTGCCAAGTTTTTGGTGGCTTTTGTCAAGCCTGTGGCGACTTTGTAAAAGTTTTGGTTACTAACCCATGTATAAACCTACATGGCATGGACTAGCTTATATTTATATGCATAATTTGTATAATGATCCTGGCATGTAGACACAAGCTCATTGGACAATATTATTTTGATTTGCTTCCGCTTTAGGCCCCGATGTCATTTAAATATTTTGAAATTTTATCTTTGAAGCCTAAGTACAGGCCGGTCATGGCCTAAACTTTTAGGGGCAGGTTCGGGTAGTGACATGTATGGATGGATATTTCCCAGCCAAATGCATGTTTATCTATATATAGGGTGTCTCCTCCCTTATTTTTGAGGGTTGGAATTTTTGGAGCAAAAATCTCTCTTTCTACATTTCTCTCTCTTTCTTGCAAATTTGTGCACATTAGTCTACATACATCACACTTTTTTCTACACCTCCTTAATCAAAGTTGATCATCTTTGAGTTGAGGTTCCTTGAAGTCTTCGTAGAGCTCTTGAAGGTGGTTTTGGCTTGAATTGTTGCCTAAAGTTGATCTTTGCTTCAAGAGGTATAATACTTGTCTTTTAAACTTGTTTTGTATACCTGTTTTTCTATCATTTTCCATTGTTTTTGGCTATTTTGAGCTATAAAAAAACTCTGTTTTGTGGGCTGAAATTGGTGGTTTTAGGCCATTTAAGGTTAGGGGGTGAATAACCTTTCTTTATTCCTTGTTCATAAGGCCTTTCCTCCTTTGTTTCCCACTTTTAAACTATCTTTTTTTGGGCCTTTGAGCACTGAATTTCAGAGTAATTTCAGTAGTAAAAATCTTGGTTTGAAGTCCAAATTTGGAGGGGTTAGCCTCCCCTCCTTGTGTCTTGTTTGTTGGCCTAGTTAGCTCTATTAGCATGTTTTAGGCTCTATGTTTGACTGTTTTAACTCTGTTTTGGGCTGGTTGTTGCATTTGAGTCTTGTATTGTATGCTTGTAGTGTAAGTGTACTCACAAGCTTGGTGTTTTAGGCCTTTAGACACCACTTGTTTGAGTTGATTGTCATGTTTTAGTGCTTTTCTCACTTAATTTCAGCACTATTAATATCTATAATCTCCCTCATTTCTTGACTTTTTCATTTGTTTTGAGGGTTGTTTCAACTTTAGGATAGTTTAAGCTTGAAATTGAGGTTCATGCTTAATGGTTTAATTCTCTTTTGGGGGTTCATTACCAACAGCATGATACCTCTCTCTTGTCTTAAACTACCTCTTGTTTGACACTTCTTTCCCTTTTAGAGGACTTACTCACTTAATTGGATTAAGGAATGGTTGGTAAACTAAAATGGGTAAACAAAAATGGAAACTGAAATTGTGCAAGATAAGAATTTGATTGTGTTTTAGTGTGTTCAATCGGACGTTAATTGAACACAAGAAAAATTGGGGCATTTCATACTCAAAGTGCTGAAATGTGCCAAGTTTCCTAGGTCACCATTGCCCTTGATCTTGCATGATAGGTTGAGGGTTTTGAGTCTTGTTTGTGCATTTATTGAACTTGTACACATTGGTTCCTTAGCCATCATGCAATGAAATTGCTTGATTGATGGTTTGAGGACCAAGTGTATCACTTCTTTGAGATGTTTTGATGATAAGGAGGGATACGCAGCACAAACAATCTGTAAGAATACCCTCTCTTTGCCCTGTTTGCTCTCGGTCGCAGCATGAAATTATGCATCACCAGTGGTTGGCCGGCCACTGTTACTGGCTAGCAGGCCATCAGTGTTGGACGGCAACCCGCCAATGGTGGCCGGCCGGCCACCACTTTTGGCCTGTCGACCACTAGTGATTTTTGAGCAGTGTGCTTGTGAAGCATGGCAGAGTTGATTTGGAGAAGGAAAAAGTGTAAGTGTTGTGTAACAGAGGCATACAGCAGCAAAACAGTGGATGCTCTTCGGCCAAAAACCGAGCATGCATGGGCCTCCTTCACTTCTTGGACTTGTTAATTAGTCTAAATTAGTCATTTATTTGTTGCACTTAATTAGTTGTAGTTAATTAGTAAAGTATTGTACTTAGTTGATTAATCCGTGTTGTAATTAATTAGTTGTAGCTAATTAGTTTGTTTTGTACTTATTTAATTAGTTTAGATTGATTAATTAAATTAGTTTGTGTTGTACTTATTTAATTAGCTTAGCCTAGTTAAATTATTTAATTGTTGTAATATTTAATTAGGTTAGATAGCTAGCTTATTCATTCAAGTTTTGTAATAATTAGTTATGTAGTTTAGCTTAGCTTTTATTCATCTGGACTCTCCTTCGTGAGAGTGTAATGTAATAATGTGTATGTCTTCCAACCCCAGGTCTTTCTCCCTTTTATTTATCCGCTTTGATTGTTAGATTATGGGCATCACGTTTCAATTAGCATGTCGCATGCTTGCATCCATTCATCTTGTATTGCATGCACTGAGGTTCGGCACATCATTCTGACTGCATTGTTGTTTAAATACTTCTTTGAATACGTGCTTAGATCGCATGTTATTTAATCGATTCATATGCCATATTAAGTAGCCGAGCTTAAGTAGTTGCATTATTGCATGCGTTGCATTAGCCATCTTACATAGTTAGAAATCTTGCATATTTTTTTAACTTTTTTTTTTTTGTTTTATCTTAACTTGGAGTACTAGGTGAGTTTTTTGTGTTTTAGCATACTTGCATGAGTGTGAATGTTGCCATGACTAGCATGCTTGCCTTATACTTGTTAAACTATTTGAATGCCTGAGGATGAAGGCTTGTTGCTTGAATTGGAATGATTCAATGAATGTACATTTTAAGCCCACTTTGTCAAGTGGCAAATTCACAAACTTTAAGCCCACTTTAAGTGGCAAAATCAAACCCTTTTCGGAAAACAAACATGAAATCGAATTGTTCCAATTTAGGCAAACTAGTCTATACCTTGTGTGTGCCTATCATATAGTAATTGCTAGTCTAATAAACTGGAACAAGAGCATAAAATGTTGATAAAAATCATATCATGATTAGTAGATGCCGATCTTTAATCGCTCGAGCGGGGGTGCTCAAATGTATTCGTGACCTTCCCCTCTCGTACCTAAGTTCCCGAGCCGAGACGATCTTGGTGATGATAGACACATGGCCTTTGGCACGAGTCATGGGTTTCCTAAATTTATCCAAAATAAAATATTTAGTTGGCGACTCTGTATTTGGCAAAGTAGTCCAATTTTGGCATTTTTGATTCAAAATTGATTTTCTAAAAGATTTGCCAGATTTGGACTCTTTGGTGTTTATCAATTTCACATTGCACTTGTGAGATTAGATTTAGAACTGTGGGAGTCTGAACTGTAGGGCTTTCTTTCAAACTTTCGAGAAGGGGCGCGAAAAAGCCGAGCTGCAGTTTTTGGCAACTCTGCTGGAAATTTAGAGAACTTGACTCGAAATTCATGATATGAAATTTTATCTACACTTATATGTTTCTTTGCATTGGTTTGTTTAAGTCACTGTGTTTCCTGTCTGTTATTCCTGTACGATTTGTTGGAGGCTTGCCTAAAAAGGTTGCCAAAAGGCTGACCGGGTATGAGCTCTGCCATGATAGAAACATAACCCTTGGATTTGGATTACTGTTGTACCATTCGATCCGCCTTTCACTTTTCGGTGTTAGGTGTGAGAGGTATATTAGGTAGTCTTGCTGAGGTAACCCTTTGGCAATTTGGCCTAGTTGCATATCGAAAGCTATAGAGACTGTTCCAAACTAGGATAGGTTGCTCACCCGAATACAGGATTGCGTAAAACTGCATTGTTTGAATAGTGAACCCTAGTTCCTGACGAAACTAGGACAGGGTAACCCTACCCCTTCGTAGGGGTGTTTTGGTTCTCACTTAATTGGTATGTGCTTTTAGAGTGAAACTCTACAGGAATGTGCGTATCAGTTGCAAGTTGGGTATCAAATTTGGGGGTAGAAATTAGTGTTAAGTGCAGTTCTACAGCTTTTGATTACAACGGTGTGTTGTTCACATCTGAGCTGAGGTGCTGTGTGGTTTCTGATTTTTGTTTTCCTTTTGCTTTATTTCTTTTGGCAAGGTAGTTTATCACAATTGCTTTGGACAGTTCGGTTACCCCCAAGCACTCTGGACCCGTGTAAGGAGACTTTACAGATCCGGGGATCTTATTAGGGGACAACCTGTGTTTGTTTCCCTCCCACCGGTTACCAGACGGAGGAGAGTTAGGCACAATTCACCAATTCAACAATCACTTGCATCCAGTTAGGGACAATCTTTTACATTTAGGCCAGCAAGAGATCATTTGCCTATTCAGATGACTCAGCACCTTGTAGCTACTATGGAGGACTTGATTCGTCATCTCCAACAAACAGTGGAAACTATGTAGCAAGATGCTGCCCGCCAAGCTGAAGTTACAGCCCACAAAGTCGAAGTGATAAATAGGCTGCAACAACAGCAACCACAGCCGGCAACGGCTTCTGCTTCCCATGCACCTCCTACGGGTATCTCAGCACTTGGAATCACTGTCAATGTCCAAGAAAATCTAGGCAATCCAGTAGACCCCATCCCACCGCAAGCCTCCAAGGCACCAGTCTACCAAACAGAGGCGTCGTTTGAATTTGAAGTTAACCCAACTGCATTTCAGGTCAACAAGCTGGACGTAAACTCAATCCCTGACATCGAAGATAGATATACCAACTCTGCAGTAACTTTGCCAGACCAGTTCAAAATGCCACATATTGACCGGTTCGATGGTTCTGGGGATCCCATGGTTCATCTGCGGTTGTTCTCCGATATCCTGCAGCCGATAGGCCTCACCAGACTTCAAAAGCTGTCGCTTTTCGACCAGACCTTGTCAGGAATAGCGGCTATCTGGTATGCAAAATTGGAGGACTCTGTAAAACGGAGCTAGGAGGAAATGGCCGAGGCTTTCATTGCACAGTACTCATGCAACATGCAGATCAAGGTCACAACCTATTATTTTAAGGCAACCCATTAGGAGACAAATGAGGGCTTCTCAGACTTTGTAACGAGGTGGAGGGCCAAGGCTTCGATGATGACTACTAGGCCATCAGAGAAGGATCAAATCAGGATGGTGGTCTGCAATCTGCAAGGGAAATTATTGTAGAAGATGATCATCTTACCGTTGTTCACATTCACTAAGCTCTATGAGATAGGGGTTCAGATTGAAGATGCAATAAAACAGGGGTTGATAACCAATAAGAATGAGTAGCCCAACAGGCTTTTTACGTGAGTTCCAATGCATCCACTAGTGGAAGCACAACTGCGCGGCCATTTGATGTGAGTGTTGTTACCACCACAGCTAAGACCGCAAACCCTTTCGCCAGCACAACTCCACAAACCTCAAACAACCTAGCCCGAACCCAAAGGCTCTTCACCCCACTCTACGTGCCTTTATCCTAAGCCCTAAGGGTGCTGATCAAAAAGGGGCATCTCAAGCCATTAGAGTCCTGCCCATTACCCGATCCTCTCTCACCAAAACACAACCTAGCTAAATACTGTGCTTTTCACTAGCAGCACGGTCACGACACCGACCAATGCTACAGGCTGCATCATGAGATTCAAGATCTCATCGACAACAAGGTGATAGCACCATCCCAAAAGCCAAATGTAACCACCAACCCTCTCCCGGCCTACAACCAAGTTCGCCCACCTCGGAACCTAATACATACACTAGCCATCCCCTATGACCCCAATGTATATATTACCCCTTCCCACCTACCCAAACTGACGTTGTTCATCATTGAAAGCAGGACTTGTGCGTGATGGACACGTCCACACTTTAACCCGAACCTGTGGTGGTGACAGTGGCAGAAGGAAGGAAGTTGTCCTTGGAGGACAATGTCAGTTTGTGGACTGAGGCCTTTGTGGAATTAGCCAAGAAAGTGTATGACCCGTGCTGTTACATTGTGCCGACCAATCAAGCCAAACCAAAAGTGGTATTAACGACAACAGCGGAGGTCAGTGTGGTTAGAGATGATGGCCTAAGCCAAAGTCTAGACGATCTAGCGGAGTTGGAAGAAGACTTAGACAATCTGCAATTCTACGATGAATAGGATCAGATTAACTAGTTTGATCTGAATGGGTCGACGGACAACTCCAGGTGGCTTAGTGATGAACCTGACGGGAGGAAATAACTGAACTAAAACCTGAAGAAAAGGAAGCAAGAATAGCTATAGTGGTCGGAATGGCCGAGAAAAAGGGAAAACTGTTGGGGAGCATCGGCATCAAGAATTTAGCTCAGGAAATGAGAACCGTGAGTACCGCAAATACAGAGCAAGAAGCTGTACTGAAGCGGTTTGTGCAAGAAAAGGATCAAGGCAAACAGGAAGTTGGAAAAGCCTAACTTCCTGCAGGGGATACTTATGATGAGGGAATGATTAGAATGGAGCTGGACAACTGTTTGTCGGCTACCGGAGGTGCATGGTGGAAAGATGATGATTTACTTTTAACTCACACTGACGAAGATTGGGGTGAAGACTTGCCAGACAACAGATGGTACGTTGAAGAGATTGACCATATGACGAGGAGTGGGCGGTATTTCAAGCCCCCGCATTTGGACTAAGCTGAACCCTCTGGGAAAGATAAAGAGGTTGAGAAGTAGAAAGAAAAACAGTTAGAAGAAGAGGCGGTGCTAAAACAGCTAAAGAAAATTCAAGCCGATATTTCAATCTGGGGTCTGCTTATGGCTTCTTGAGTGCATCGGCAGGTTGTACTATCAGCTATGGACAAAGCAAAATTGTCCATTGACACGACTCTTGAACAACTTGTGGGACTGGTTTTCCCAGGAGGCATTGCGCCAACTTTAACCTTATTGGACAAATAATTGCCGTCAGAAGGCTCAGCACACAATAAACCTTTGTACATATCAGTTGAGTGCAGAGAAAAGTGGGTGCTAGTGGTATTGGTTGACACCGAATCAGTAATCAACATCTGTCCATTGTGCACAGCTTATGCCATCAGCTTGAAACTAACAGATTTTGTGCCTACAGCCCAGGTGATTCGAGTAGACGACAATACTAGTAGAAAGGTTATGGGCACAGTATAGATCAGAGTTCAAGTGGGCCTAGCTCAACAGGATATTAAGTTCCATGTCCTGGATGTGCTAGCCACTTTCAATCTACTGCTAGGGAGGCCTTGGTTGCACCAGGTGAAAATTGTCTCCTCTACCCTCTACCAAATGCTAAAATACCCTCATGGGAAGGGGGTGGCTATCATGTTCGGGAACTCATCCATCCATCCTCCACCAGAGGTAACTACACATGTGCTAGAAATTGTTCATGGCGAAGAGGATGTATTCCTCTCAGGGTTCACTCTAGTTGAGGCTCGAGCAGTGCAAACTATCTTGGCAGTTGACGAGGGCTTGTATGTCAGTGCCCAATCAATTTATTTCATGAACAAGCTCCAACATATACCAGGAATGGGGTTGGGAAGATGTGGCTAGAAGGGCATCACAGCATTGGTCAATGTGCCACATAATTCGCATGCCTTTGGTCTTGGCTATATACCTCCCAAAGAGGATTGGGTTAGGAAAGGAAAAGAGATGGCAGGTAGAGCCAAAGCTAAGTAGACTGGGAAGCACTATGAACATGTTCACAGGCCGATCCGGAGAATGCTGAATGGTCATTTTGTTTGGGAGGGTGTGGACTTCCCATTTTGTGGCTTTCCTGGGCCCTGGTTGAATTCTGCAAAACAGTGTGTCCTTGGCTTTGAGATCTTCTTCAACCTACAGTTGCAAGACATTGATGTCGAGGAAAGGGCTGAGCCAACTGCTAAAGCTGAACGGAGCACAAAAAATGACTCGGACACTAGTGAACTTGGAATAGGAGCAACATTGGCATGTCTCCTTTCAGATCCTCTGATTGACTTAGAGAGCTTGGGGGATAACCTGACAATCTCCATGATCAGGGACCAACCGAGTGTGAACCCTCTAGCAGCATTTCGGATGCTTTTGATGCACCATTGCTTATTTGGCAGCTAGAGGAGGGCTACTTGTCTAGTAGTTCTGAGTCAGGTATTGAGCCAGAATTTGATTCCATAGAGTCTGTGGAGTCTGAATCGGATTCTAGTTCTTCTGAGTCCGAGTCCGGTATTCTTGGGGGTGATAACCAGGATGCCAAGGTCTTGTCTAGATCGTCATTTTCTTTTGCTTTTGAGTCAGTTGTAGTCGAAGAGCTGGACCTTATGAATGAAAATGCTGCTGCAGGCTTTGAATATTTCTTTGTGCCACTTGTTTATTGCATTAATCAGGATTTTCAAAATTTCAATGAAAATGATGAGGAAGGAATTCCTCTGGTTTTGAAAAATTTGATTAATTGAAAGGAGGAGAGGTTTGCAAAACCCCTTGCTGATGAAATCATTATTTTTATTGTGGGTACTGAGAAGGATCCATGTTTGGTACAGATCAGGTCCAAGTTGTATTTGGAGGAGTGCGATCGCTTAGTCGCTTTATTAAAAGATTTTAAAGATGTTTTTGCGTGGTCCTACAAAGACATGCCTAGAATCGATCTTGAGATTGTACAGCATCGGATCCCTCTTGACCCCGAGGCCCGACCCGTCAAATAGAAGTTGCGGAGAATACGTCCGGATTGGGCTCTGAAGATTAAGGAAAAGCTCACTAAGTAGATAGACACAGGGTTCTTGCTATTATCTGAGTATTCAACTTGGTTGGCCAACATTGTTCCAGTCTCGAAGAAGGACAGTAGAATCTGGGTGTGTGTGGACTTCAGGGATTTGAAAAGAGCTAGTCCGAAGGATGACTTTCCCCTACCACATATTGATGAATCACTGGACTTCATCATGGGCTATGCACTGCTCTTTTTCATGGATGGACTTTTTTGGATATAATCAAATTCTGATGGCACCCGAAGACAGAGAGAAAACTGCATTTACTACGCCGTAGGAAACCTACTGCTATTGGGTCATGCCGTTTGGGCTGAAGAATTCCAGGGCTATTTATCAAAGGGTTGCAACCACAATTCTGCATGATATGATCCATAAAGAGGTCGAGGTGTACGTGGATGACATGATTGTCAAGTCTAAGGAAAGAGAGGGCCATTACACCGCCTTGAGGAAATTCTTTCAATGGATTAGAGAATACAGACTGAGGTTGAATCCGTAAAAGTGTACTTTCAGCGTAACAGCAGGGAAAATGCTGGGTTTCTTGATCACACAAAGGGGTATCGAGGTAGATCCTTCCAAAATCAAGGCCATCGTAGAAATGCCACCACCAAGGACTAAAAAGGAGGTGCGAGGCTTTTTGGGTAAAGTACAATTCATAAGATGGTTTAGTTCTAAATTAACCTTGACTTGTGAACCACTATTTGGTCTCTTGAAGAAAGGAAAGAAATTTTGATAGGATGATCGATGTTAATTCACGTTTGAGCAGATCAAACAGTACCTTCAGAATCCGCCTGTGTTGTCACCACCAAAGCCGGGGAAGCCTTTGATTTTGTATCTGTTAGTAATGGACACAATGATGGGATGCATGCTTGCTCAGGAATCTAAGGATAAGGTAGAGAAAGCCATCTATTATTTGAGCAAGAAAATGTTAGAATACGAGACCCGTCACACCCCGTTGGAGAAAGCTTGCCTAGCCTTGGTATGGGCTACCAAGAAGTTGAGGCACTACTTGTTATCTCACTCTGTAATTCTGGTTTTGAGATTAGATCCCATCAAATATCTCTTTGAGAAACCAAAGCTTACGGGTAGGCTAGCTCGTTGGCTGGTTCTTCTCTCTAAATTTGATCTGAAGTATGTCACTCACAAGTTGGTCAAGGGGAGAGCTGTAGCGAAGTTCCTGGCAGATCACCCAGTGGAAGGGGATAAAGCGGTAGAATACCTATTCCCAGATGAAGCCATTTTGTAAGTCGAGGAATAGATTTGGACAATGTACTTTGATGGGGCGTCTAATCAGTATGGTTATGGGATAGGTGTGTTGCTGATAGCACCCGACAATTCCCATATACCTTTAGTCTTCAAACTCCGGTTCAAGGTATTGAATAACGAAGCAGAATATGAGGCGTGTATCGCTGGTTTGGAAGCCGCCCTGGAACTAGGGGTAAAAAGGTTAGACGTTATCGAGGACTCGAACCTAGTTGTGTCTCAAGCAAATGGAGACTGAAAGGTCAAAAAAGAAAAGATGAAGATCTAGCACCAGACCCTTGACATTCTGATTCCTAGGTTTGAAAAGCTGACTTTCACGCATCTACTAAGAGAGAACAACAGGTTCGCTGATGCCTTATTAACTCTATCTTCTATGATAGACATCCCGCTTGGAGTCCGGATGAGTCTGATCATCATTGAGTAGAGATATATGCCGGCCTATGAAACTATCATCGCAATAGATGAAGCACAAGATCAAAACCCTTAGTACTTGGAACTTCTTGGAAAATGAGGTTTATCCACCAGGGGCAAATGCCAAAGACAAAAGGGCAATACGGTGGATGGCCGTTCAATCTATCATTGCAGAGGTAAACTATACAAGAGAGGTCATCTGGGAATGCACAAGTTGTGTGTCAAAACAGAGGAATCAAAGTGCCTGATGGAGGCCATCCATGGGAGAGAATGCGAAGCACACGTAAACGGCGTAATGTTAGCCCGGAAGATTTTCAGGCAAGGTTACTACTGGTCTACTATGGAGGAGGATTGTATCGATTTTATTCGGCGATGCCACAAATGCCAAATTCATGTCAATCGCATGAATATCCTCCGTCAAAACTGTACAACATGACTTCACCATGGCCTTTCTTAGTCTGGAAAATTGACGTCATTGGTGTAGTCACACCAAAAGGGTCAAATGGGCATGAATACATTCTAGTGGCAATTGATTACTTCATGAAGTGGGTGGAAGCTCAGTCCTACGCGATGTTGAAAGCAACGCATGTGGCCAAGTTCATCTGAAACAACATCATTTGCTGATATGGGGTCCCAAACGAGATCATTTCAGATAATAGTTCCCATGTGAAGAAAAAAGTGATCGACTTGTTAGAGAAATACAATGTGGCTTTCCATAAGTTATTTACATACCAGTCGCAAACCAACAGAGCTGTTGAGGCCGCCAACAAGAACATCAAGCATATTCTGCAAAAAATGGTTGAGACCTACAAGGATTGGCCAGACAAATTGCCATTCGCACTCTGGGGCTATAGAACTTCAATCCGAACGTCTACAGGGGCAACTCCTTACTCTCTTGTCTATGGGTTGGAAGGTGTTCTGCTAATCGAAATAGAAGTTCCGTCGCTGTGAGTTATGACTGGGTGTCAAATAGCAGAGGCGGATGGCCAGCAGAGTAGGTTTGAGGAACTGACGCTGTTTGATGAGAGAAGGCTAAAAGCATTGTACCATGTTCAAGGTTATGAATGCAGGATTGCTAAGGCTTTTAATAAGAAGGTTAAGTCTCGGAATCGCAAAGAGGGGGATTTGGTGCTAAAAGACAACCAAGCTCCCATCAATGACCCTAGGGGCAAGTTCAGACCCAATTAGACTGGTCCTTACATCATCAAAACTGTTTGATCGGGTGGGGCTGTTATTCTTATGGACCTGGATGGCCCAGAGTTTTCCCAACCAATCAATATGGACAAGTTGAAGAAATACTATCCCTGAGAGGCTTACTAGGCCGAAAACCAAGAAGGGCAACCTAGGCAAAAGTTAGAGCACAAAAAAAATTAGAAATAAAGAAAAACTGAGCACGCAAGGTTGAAAACCCTAAAGGGAAACCTTGGCAAAAGTTAGAGTGCAAAAGGAGAGAGTAAATACTCGAGTAAACCTAAACCAAACTATGTAAGGCCTGATTCCCATCTTCGGGATACGTAGGCAACTTTATCCTGAAGTTCGGCCGTAAACACCTCCAACTCAACTGTCCTATCCATGTGTTTGATTAGGTCATCTTTGTCTGTTCTTCATCTAAAAGTTCAGTTATGATCTCTACTTTGAGAGAAGAGCTTTTACAGTGCTGAGCAGTGTTATTCAGTCAAGGGGCAATTTGTGATCTTTGGATTTGGTGTTGTACATCTCGAGGATTGATTCCGTGTGTGTCAAGTGGTGATCCTTTTCGAAAATGGTTTTGGAAAGTTTTAATAAAAGTTGATTTTGCTCAAATTTTACCTTTTACAACTTAGACTATTTTTGGACCAAAAGGAAAATTTTCAGTGCTCACAACTTTAATTTTATTGATTTCAATACAAAGTTTTCCAACTCTCTAATACAAATCAAAGTTGCTCTTATTACATTAAAAAAACTTGAAAAGAAAGATCAAAGTAATAAACTAGGGGCATAGATGAATCAGGTGCTTTTATGTCCCCCGCTTGTGCTTGTGGAAGCTTTTAATGCTAAGATAGGCCCGGATTATGCCTCATCCTAGAGCTAAGTCAGGCACTCTCCAGAAAGGGCACAACTGAAACTAAGGGTAGGGGTCAGAAACTCTCTTGTCCTCTGAGCAGTGAGGTACCTATCCAAATGTGAACCTTGGATGGGGAATGAAACTGGGTACTCTATCCCCTTCTTTGGGCAGATCTGATCGTACCCGAACTGACGTCTAAACCAAAACGGAAAGTAGAATACATAGTGAGTCAGGCCAATCAGTTGTATGCCAGGTTGCCGAGTCATGCTGTAGCTCATTTTGGTCAGGTTAAGCCAGGGGCAATGCCAGGCTATGTCAATAGTAGACCTGTTGCACATCCATTCGCACCACCACCTCTCATTTGGGAAATCCACTAGTTGGTGGCAGAAGAAGTAGCCTTGAGCTAAGTACTCAAGGCAAGAATCCACTACCTTCAAATTATCCATAAGCCACACTTGGGGAGGGATGAAAGAAAAGAGAGATTAAAGTGAGAAAGGGGTTTTTAGAGAAAAATAGAGCATAAGTGCCAAGAGATGTGAGAAACACATATTAGAAAGGGTAGGAAACATTACCTGAAGAAGTAGTGGACTTCCCGTGAATCTGGTAGTTTCTCGCCGATAGAAGGCGTCTAAGCCCATCAAATTCTTGGCCAGTGCCAAGCCAATATAACTCTTGTTTTCTTTTAGGCCTTGCGCTATTTCGATCAAGCAAATGCTGGACCCACAGAAACCAAGGGCAAGAAAGAAATGAGCCAGCATACATAAGCAAAGGGCATGTTGCTGAAAACTCCGCCAAAGATGGTCGCTGCGGTCACCGGTGTCGGAAAATCGACGAATGAAATTAGGAATATCCAGTTTTTCATTGTGGGCCAGAGTTCGAGCCTCGTGCATAGTGATCCCACACATCCGTCCCAAAGCTTGGGTGTGACCAAAATGAGATTGAGGCATGATTTCCTTATCCCACTGGGATTCCATTAGTGCCAGAAATTCTTCAATTGTCAGGCACATTTCTTGTCCCCCAAAGCTAAAGACGTGTGTAATCGGGTTCTAGCATCTAGCCATGACATGAAGGAACAGAAAACAAAGTGAAGTATGACTTAACGGAAAAAGTGAATCTATGCCGAAACCCCGAAAATTCACCTTTTCCAAGCCGTCCAAAGTCACAATCCAATCTGTGAGGTTTTGGGTAAGAAATGGCTCAATTTGTGGCAAAAATAGCAGCTAGAATGGGTTCTGGAGAAGAAATAACGAAGTTGAAGCTTTTGTAGAAGATAAGGCAGGGAGTGGAAGCCAGCTGTCAACAATTTGGGGGGTTTTGCACATTGGTGGCTAGCAGGCCACTACTGTGGCCGGCAGGCCACTGTTGGTGGACAGCAAGATTCATCCATGGCCGACAAACCCTCTATGTGGTCGTCAGCCTTCTTTTATGTCTTTCCATCCACTTGTGTGTTGAAAATGTTGAAGGCATGTGTCTTGTTCTGTTCTTTATGTGTGTTAAGGTCTTGTTTTGAGTCCTTCTTTTAGTAAGTTTGTTGAATTATATTTGAGTTGTTTTGTTTATCGAGTTGTTGTTGTTTTTGTTTATTAAGTTGTATATTGCATTTTGTATTACGGTGGTTGGTCGGTTCATTACCCGATTAAGCATTTTGTTTCAATCAAGCGCTCGTGGCCAATTCAATTCAATTCCCTATTCATTTCATGCATATATGGTGCTCATGATGCCAAAAATGACAACACATTTTTCATAAAAAACTATACTAGTTTTATTTTGATCATGGCTTTTTACAAAAGAGGAGTACAAGTTTTAAAGCAAAACAAAACTTCCTAAAGCTATACATGTGCTAATGCTACAAAAAAAGAAAAAAAAAAAAAAGAAACTAAGTGAAATACAAATAAATCAACGCCAGTCATCTCAAGCTCGAGAGGCCCTCTTTGTCCTCTTCTTGGGTGGAGACTCAAAGCTATCACCATCAACGCCGCTGTCTGACTCAGATGCTGAGCCAGAACCGGAATCATCACTGCTCTCTGCTCCAGAGCCTGACTCAGCATCTTCTCCACTCTCAAATCTCGAGCCACTGTTATCTCCACTCTCGGAGGACTCAGATTGCAGGCTCACTGCCTCTCCGAAGCCACTAGTCTCAGCATTGTCATCACTCAACATTGGCTCCGAAGGGCTCCTCTAGCCTCGACCATGACGCTTCTCTCGACTGTGTGTTGGGGCTCGTTCCTCTCTCCCCTCTACTACTGGAGAAGGAGGTGATGGTGCAGGCACAGTCGCCACCGTTGGTACTCTCAGTGTGGCTGAAACCTGAAAAGATATTGTATTGGCATATCAAATACAATGTATAGTTGCAAATGTAGTATGATGAAAGTGGTGGAATGCAATGAGCTAGATATAGTACAGTGTGTCAGTGTAACATATTAGTGTGATGTGACAAGGGGCAAAATGCATGCGGTGATATGAGTATCCATGCCTCAGTGACAATGATATGCACAATAGTGTGGAAAATACTGAAATACAGGCAGAAAATTGGGGAAGAATACTTGAATGTCATGAAGACTAAGTAGTGCCTCCCTATTTAGTATCATGCTCTCGAACGAAGCTACTAGCTCGAGCAATCCCTCAGTATACCCGGGGGGTGCGTGTAAATGTATTGGGAATGATCAATATTTGGAAGGAACAAATATCAGAAGGAAAATGAAAAACTGAAGAAAATGTGGTACATACCAGAGGTGCATCACGTGCTTGGACGTATTTGTGCTCGGCCTTTGCCGGCTCGATCGGAATCTGGTAGGATGTCCCAGCTAGCCTCCAGCATGTCAGCATAGTCGGGATCTGTAGCCAACCGGTGACCTGTCCAGCGGGAGGGGCCCCTCTAGTCCTGGCCCTTGTCACTCGGGTTTTACCTACCATGGGGGCACCTGCTGCTCTACCTGCATGAGCACCCGACAAGGGAGGCATGAGATGTGTTTGGATGAATGTCAAATAATCCCCCTTCTTGAGGAAATAGTCAGCGTCCAAGCCCCCGGTGAATTGAATCATCTCCTAGAAAGAGAGGCTCTCTATAGTCGTCATAGATGCGGGAGGCGCCATGGGAACTGCCGGCTCAAGGAAACCCATGGTCTAGTTTACGAACCGCTCTTCTATAAACCATGCTCGACAAACCGGGCCCTCCAGTAGAAGCCGAAAACGGGAGGCCCCCCCAAGCTCCGATGTACTGGTCTCTAACTCCAGCCGTCATCATCGCCCAAGGTTGCCAAGCGATCTGCAAACAGAGAATGCATAGATTGTTAGTTGTCATCAGATATCGAAGTATGAATCAGAGTCGAAGCAAGGAAAAAATAGCTGTGAGTTTGGGTTACCTCTCCCGCAGTCACTATGTCGAAGTACCGGCAGAAGAATGAGAAGGTCTCCTCGGTCCTCCACGGGCATCTGCCATCGTACCAATGAGAATACAACACAACGGGGGACATCTCCACCTCCGGCTTTGGAGCGAGGGTCGGAAAATGTGCATATACCCAAAGTTGCAAAATAAAGGCAACAGTGAGTATACAGTGTATGGATACATAGAATGCAGAATAAAAAAAGCAGAATGGGTAGTACAGTGTATAGAAACTACAAATACAGAGAATACAGAATGCAAAAAGCAGAATGTGTAGTACAGTGTATAGAAAGTGTAGATACAGTGGATGCAGAAAGTACAATGTATAGAAAGTACAGATGTAAAGAATGCAGTATATGGTGTACAGAAAGTACAAAGCAGAAAGCACAGAAATAGAAAATAGAAAAAATATGAAGCAGAAGTGAAAGTTGCACCGTATACCTCCCAGGCTCGCTAATAGCCTCCGATCCTATCTCCCCTACTGCAGAACGTGGAGCTCATATAGCCGTATAATGTGGCGAGGCCAGCGCCGCCCCAATCATAGAATCGTACATGGTGTAATGTCACCAAGGCGCTTAGAAGATATAATCCTACAGTGTTCCACTTGTTCACAAACAAGTGGTACCGAGGAGGAACATCAAGAAGCCTTGGGCGTATTGATCAGTCTCCTCTAGTGTTTGCAGCTCACTCCTACGAAACTACTCTGCAAACTAACTATATCGTACCATGGCTGGTCAGTATAGCGAGGGGCGTGCCTTTAATAGGTAGATCCAGGCAGCCTCCCACTCGCCCATGTCCATATCATAAGGGATAGGGTGACCCCCTACTCCTATTCCAGTGAGCATGGGGAAGTCATAGGGAGTCATCGTCATCTCCCCAGTAGCAGAGAAGTGGAAGGAGTTAGTGGTATCCCACCACCTCTCTACCAATGCTCCGAGTAAGGGCCGACTCGCTATGTGGCAGGAAAGACTGGAGTAGAACAAACCAAAACCAGCCTTATCTATGATAACACGGACCTTAGTGGGAAGCTCAAGATACTAGTCCCTAACGGTCATCACTCCATAGCCTCTGATAGAGTGAGAGTCCTCTTATGATCAAGACAATGATAAACAGGTGATAAAAGGGTAGTCAGATAGAAGATAGTGTGGGAAATACAATGCAAGTGCAAGAAATGCAGTGAAAGTAAGCAATACGGTGCAATGAATACAGTTGAAGCAAGAAATGCAATGTAAAACGAAGAAAACATGAGAATACAGTATATACCTCAGTGGCGCGGTGGGACAAATGGGAGTCCGGCTCCGAGAGCAAGAGGTCCTCTGGTACATGTCGCGCGAACTCTCTGAAGTGCTTGATACCCCTAGGTGGCAGTACATGTATCCAAGGATGGTATGTCGCTAGATCGAAGGGGCGTACTCCTAGCGGTAGTATCTCGGGCTCAGGCTTGGCCTCCATCTCTGTCGGAGGTGACAACGGGAGTGGAATCTCGAAGGGAGCTCCATCATGAGGAATATCATCCGCCATCTGGAAAGAAGATGAGAAAGTGGTCAAAAAATAGAGGAAAAAAGGGCAAACTTTGAAAAAGTCAACCCTAGGAGAGAGAAAATAGAAGAAAGAGTCAAAGCCCGAAAAAAAGCCTAAAACCGGAGAGAAACTCGAGGGGAACAAGTCTCAAGTGGTGAAACTCCAAGGAAAAGCACCGAAATCAAATTTCAATTGGTTCAAAACGGAGTAAACAAACAGGGTTTAGCGAATAAACTTCGCGTGGGATGTTGGAAAACATGTAGAAAGCCTGGATCTAGAGAGAAGAAGTACCTAGAGAGGGAGAGAGGGAAGAATTTCGGATGTGGGGTTGTGTGGAAATGAAGTGCTAAGCTCTATACTTAAAGACCTGAGGCAAAAGGACAAAATTGCCCCGAATCTACCACGGCTGGCCAACAACAGTTATTGAAGGCCAGCAGGTGGTCAGTGGCCTCCTCTTGTGGCTAGCAAGTGGCCGGCGGCTTCCTTTGCGGTCCTGATGCAATTTTGTGTCCTTGGTTTCCAAGAAGTGTAGGAATGGTTCACTGTTGGGACTAGATTGTCTTTATGGAAACTTGAAACTGTGTTTTCGGTGCACGATGTTTGTCACTTGTCAACATGAACAAGGTGTATCCTTTAGACATATTGAAACTCTTCCGAGAGGTAAATCAGAAGTTGCTACTGAATTTGTTTTTGTCAAATTATGGTTTTGCTCCTTGCATAGAATATGCATTTCATTTTGTTGCATAGAATATGCATTTCACATATGTTGTTACATAAGATATGCATTTCATATGTGTTGCATGCGCATCTTGCATCTGTTATGAATCACACAGAGAATATGCTTTTGTTCCTCGCATGGAACATGCCTTCAATTAACATTGTATCTCGGTTGTTTGTCTTGCATAGAACATTCTTACTGTATCGCACCTATTAAGTTTCTTTCTTACACAGGCAAATGATATTGTATGTACGGTTCATTCAGAGGAGTTCCAGTTGAAGTCTTTGTGCATCTATCGGACATATTCACCTTGTGCATCTATCGCACTCATTCACTTTGTGCATCTACCGTACTTGTTCACTTCGTGCATCTATTGCTCTTGTTCCCTTCATACATTTGCACTTGTTTACCTTCGTGCATCTATCGCACACCACTCTCTTGTATCTCGGGACGTGTGAAACATGGCCCTGAGCAATTTTCTTGTTTCTCAGGACGCGTGAACCGTAGCCCTGGGTGGGTTTCATCTCAAGACGTGTGAAATATGGCCCTGAGCGGTTGTTTTTCTCAGGACCTGTGAAATGCGGCTCTGGGTAGGTTTCATCTCGGGACATGTGAAGCACAAGTTTGAGCGATTTTTGTGTTGTGTCTCGGGATACGTGAAACACGAACCCTGAGTGGTCTTCCTTGTTTCTCAGGACGCGTGAAATGTGGCCTTGGGCAGCTCTTAGTTTCTCAAGATGTGTGAAACACGGCCCCTAGTGGTGATGTTCTCAGTTTCTCAAGATGCGTGAAACGCAACCCTGAGCGGTGTTTTCTTTCCTTGTTTCTTGTTTTGGCAAGGTTGGAATGTGTTTTATCTCTTCTATCAAAACCTGTGTTGGTTTTAAGCTTGAAGCTGTTCATTCATATGTTGTTATCTTGCTTATTGTATACATTCTTGCTTATCGCATTTGTTATTTCCAAATGCATCATCTCACATGATCATGAGTTTTCAACATGGTCAGCTTCGTGAAGCGTATAAGTCCAACCTTCAAACTGTTTTGCATGCATATCATGTGCATCACCCAGAACTACGTTGGTTTGATTCCTTGCAAAGGGATACATAGGCAGCCTGTGGGTGCAACCATTTATTTTCTATCTTGTTTGTTTGTCCAAGTCTTTTAGCCTTGTCAAAATGGGTCGTCTTCGGGCTTTGACATTCACTCACGTTATTTCATGACTTCCGAGTTTTGTCAAAGAGGGGCAACTGTAGACAATCCATTTTTTACTGTCCTCAAGACTTGGACGTTATCGCTTCTGCACTTGATGATTATGATTGCATGTTCTTGTTTTAGTGCCCGAAGTCCTTGGCGGAATGCCCTGTCTTTGAGCCTTAAACCCCATCCATTTTGTGCCCTATTTTGGACCAAAACCTTCAAGCCTGTAACCCCTGGTGGCTGCCGGCCATCCAAGTGGCCTGCTGGCTACCAGTGTCTTTTTTCAGATATTTTGTTGACAACTGTTCTAGGTGTTGGCACAATTGCCTCTATCTTCGTACACGTGTATGGATGGATATTTCTCAGCCAAATGCATGTTTATATATATATAGGGGGTCTCCTCCCCCATTTTTGAGGGTTGGAATTTTTGGAGCAAATCTCTCTCTCTCTCTCTCTCTCTACATTTCTCTCTTTCTCTAGCAAATTGGTGCACATTAGTCCACATACATCACACTTTTGCATGCACCTCCTTAACCAAAGTTGATCATCTTTGAGTTGAGGTTCTTTGAAGCCTTCTTGAAGGTGGTTTTGGCTTGAATTGTTGCCTAAAGTTGATCTTTGCTTCAAGAGGGATAGTACTTGTCTTTTAAACTTGTTTTGTATACTTGTTTTTCTATCTTTTTCTCATTGTTTTTGGGCTGTTTTGAGCTATAAGAAAACTTTTTTTTGTGGGCTGAAATTGGTGGTTTTAGGCCATTTAAGGTTAGGGGGTGAATCACCCTTCTTTATTTATTGTTCATAAGGCCTTTCCACCTTTGTTTCCCACTTTCAAACTATCTGTTTTTGGGCCTTTGGGCACTGAATTTTAGAGTAATTTCAGTAGTAAAAATCATGTTTTGAAGTCCAAATTTGGAGGGGTTAGCCTCCCCTCCTTGTGTCTTGTTTGCTAACCTAGTTAGCTCTGTGTGTCAGTTTAATTTTCTAGCCTTTTGTAGCTTAATACAAGCTTGTTTTAGGGTCTATTTTGGATTGTTTTAACTCTGTTTTGGACTGGTTGTTGAATTCAGTCTTGTATTGTATGTTTGTAGTGTAAGTGTCCTCACAAGCTTGGTGTTTTAGGCCTTTAGACACCACTTGTTTGAGTTGATTGCCATGTTTTAGTGCTTTTCTCACTTAATGTTAGCACTATTAATATCTACAACCTCCCTCATTTCTTGACTTTTTCATTTGCTTTGAGGGTTGTTTCAACTTTAGGATAGTTTAAGCTTGAGATTGAGGTTCATGCTTAATGGTTTAATCCTCTTTTGGGGGTTCATTACCAACGACATGATACCTCTCTCTTGTCTTAAACTACCCCTTGTTTGACACTTCCTTTCTTTTTAGAGGACTTACTTACCAATGGACTTAATTGGATTAAGGAATGTTTGGTAAACTAAAATGGGTAAACGAAAATGGAAACTTAAATTGTGCAAGATAAGAATTTGATTGTGTTTTGGTGTGTTCAATCAGACGTTAATTGAACATAAGGAAAATTGGGTCATTTCATACTCAAAGTGATGAAATGTGCCAAGTTTCCTAGGTCACCATTGCCCATGATCATGCATGATAGGTTGAGGGTTTTGAGTCTTGTTTTGAGTCTTGTTTGTTCCTTAGCCATCATGCAATGAAATTGCTTGATTGATGGTTTGAGGACCAAGTGTATCACTCCTTTGAGATGCTTTGATGATAAGGAGAGATACACAATACAAAAAATCTATGAGAATACCCTCTCTTTGCCCTGTTTTCTCTCTATTGCAACATGAAATTGTGCATCACCAGTGGCCGGCCGGCCACTATTACTGGTCGGCAGGCCATCAGTGTTGGACGGGAACCCCCCAATGCTGGCCGGCTGGCCACCATTTCTAGTTGCCGACCACTAGTGATTTTTGAGCAGTGTGCTTGTGAAGCATGGCAGAGTTGATTTGGAGAAGGAAAAAGTGTAAGTGTTGTGTAACAGAGGCATATAGCAACAAAACAGTAGATGTTCTTCAGCTGAAAACTGAGCATGCATGGGCCTCCTTCGATTCCCAGACTAGTTAATTAGTTTAAATTAGTCATTTATTTGTTGTACTTAATTAGTTGTAGATAATTAGTAAAGTATTGTACTTAGTTGATTAATCCGTGTTGTAACTAATTAGTTGTAGCTAATTAATTTGTTTTGTACGTATTTAATTAGTTTAGATTGATTAATTAAATTAGTTTGTGTTGTACTTATTTAATTAGCTTAGCCTAGTTAAATTATTTAATTGTTGTAATATTTAATTAGCTTAGATAGCTAGCTTATTCATTCAAGTTTTATTAGTTAAGTAGTTTAGTTTAGCTTTTATTCATTCAGACTCTAATTTGTGAGAGTGTAATGTAATAATGTGTATGTCTTCCAACCCCAGGTCATTCTCCCTTTTATTTATCCGCTTTGATGGTTAGATTAGGAGCATTACGTTTCAATTAGCATGTTTGCATTCATTTATCTTGTATTGTATGCACCGAGGCTCGGCGCATCATTCTAACTGCATTGTTGTTTAAATACTTATTTGAATACGTTCTTAGATCGCATGCTATTTAATCAATTCATATGCCATATTAAGTAGCCGAGCTTAAGCAGTTGCATTATTGCATGCGCTACATTAGCCATCTTACATAGTTAGAAATCATGCATATTTTTCTAACTTTTTTTGTTTTATCTTAGCTTGGAGTACTAGGTGGGTTTTTAGTGCTTTAGCATACTTGTATGAGTGTGAATGCTGCCATGACTAGAATGCTTGCCATGAGGCTAAGTGCTTACTTGTTAAACTATTTGAATGCCTATGGATAAAGGCTTGTTGCTTGAATTGGAATGATTCAATGAATGTACGTTTTAAGCCTACTTTGTCAAGTGGCAAATTCGTAACCTTTAAGCCCACTTTAAGTGACAAAATCAAAACCTTTTTCAAAAAACAAACATGAAATTGAATTGTTCCAATTTAGGTAAACTAGTCTATACCTTGTACGTGTGCATCACATAGTAAATGCTAGTCTAATAAACCGGAACAAGAGCATATAATATTGATAAAAATCATATCATGATTAGTAGAGACCAATCTTTGATTGGGCGAGCAGGGGTGTAGACACCCCATTTTTGACTGACCTTAAGACTCAGACGTCATCGATTGAGCGCTCGATCGCGCATGTTTATGCTCATTTCGAGTTTCCAGAGTTTTCGGCTGAGTGCCTTGCCTGCAGGCCTCTAAACTCTTTGTGTTTTGGCTTGGTTTGTGGACCATGCCTTGTTGACCTTGCCTGGAGGAAGAGAGAGGCCTGTAGGCCACTTTTCGTAGTCGTAGACTACTTTTCCGTCTTGTAGGCTAGTTTCCGGTTTTCGGAGCCTTCGGCCAAGCGCCTTGTCTCGGAACCTCTTAACATTCTCTTCTTGGCCTGGTTTTTGGACCATGCCTTGTCGTCTTTGCCTAGAGGGAAACAGAGGTTTGTAGACCACTTTTTGTGGCCGTAGACCACCTTTCCCTCTCGTAGACCACATTTTGCACCCGTAGACTAGTTTTCGGGGCTTCCGGCTGCGTGCCTTGTCCTGTGAACTTTTGTCTTGCTTCCTTTTTGGTTTGGTTTTGAACCAAACCTTGTTTTCCCTTGCCTGGAGAGTGGAACAGGGGTGTAGACCAGTTTCTCTCCCTGTAGACCACTTTTCTTCCCCGCCAGCCAGTTTTCTAGTCGGCCAGTTGGTCTTGGTGGTCTGTGGACCACCTAAAGTGGTCGGCAGCCATGCCACCACCTTCCTCTCTTTGTGCAGACCACCTTTCCCCCCTTGCCGACCAATTGTTCTCCTTGCAGACCACTTTTTGTGGTCGGTCGACTAGTGGGACTGGTCGGCCGGCCACCTCAACTGGTCGGCACCTTTTCTGCATTTTTCTGTAGATATTTTCTTGCTAGCTGTGCCAGCTGTTGGGCACAGGAAGCATCCTCCATACACGTATATGGAGGGATTGCTTGGAGCCTCTAGCTTGTCAAACAAGCCTAGAGCATGGATTTCTATATAAGGGAGCCTCCTCCCTCTTGCTTTAGGTTCAGAAAAATTGGTTGAGGGTTATACATATATCTCTATCTCTATATTGCTCCCTCTCTCTATATTTGTGCTTGAAAGTGGTTTTTCTTCACACTTTTGCACTAAAGCACCTAGTGAAACACCATAATCTTGTTGCTAAGGTACCTGAGGGTCTTGCTTGGACTCAAGAGCTGGTTTTAGCTCAGAAAAGTTGCTGAAGTTGCTGCCTTGTTCTTGTTCTTCAAGGGTGAGTCACTAGTCCCCTTTTAAGCTTTGGTTTCATTACTTATTTGGCCCTATTTACATGTTGTTTTTGGCTTAACTTTAAACTGCAAAAAGCTTCATTTTTAAGTATTTGAAATGTTTGTTTGAGGCTTCTTTGGTGTTGAGGGTGGTCTACTCCCTTGCATGCCTTATTTTCTAGGCTTTTGAGCCATCCCTTGAGGCTTTTGTTTTAGCCTTTGCATGAACTTTCTACCACTGAAACTCAGAGAAATTTCAGTGTGTTTTGTAGCCCAAAATAGGTGGGGGTGGTCCCCTCATTTTGTAACTTGTTTGCTTGTGTTGATGACTCACCAAAAGAGCATGTAGTTCTATCTTCTTGAGGCTTTGTTTGAGCACTTTTTTGTGAACTTTCAGACCTGCCATGACTCTGTTTTTGGCTGTCTTGTTCACCTCTTGCATGCATCTTGTACTTGTAGTATAATCCTACTTGTAGCTTTGCAAAGTAGCATGTCTTTCTAGAATGTTTTGGCTCCATCTTAGCATGTCTTAGACTTTATTTCAGCATGCCCTAGCTCTGTTTTGACTTGGTTTGATCACTTGTTGCATGCTTCATGTACTCATAGTGCAATCCTCCTTGCTAGCCTAACATGCTTTATGCTTTAAGCCATCATTCTAGCATGCTTTTGGCTCCACTCCAGCAAGCTTTTACTCATGTTTTGCCATGATTAAGCTCAGTTTTAAGTTGTTTTGGTCATGCATGCCTTGCTTTGTATAGCCATAGTGCATTCTTGCTCACTAGATTTGAGTTTCCAAGCCACTAGCATGCATTGCTTGGGCTATTCGCATGATTTAGCATCATTTGATACATGATTTCAAAGCATGTTTCATTTTCATACACTCACATGTGTCACTCTTTCAATGCTTTGGAGAGTTGGTGCTTTATGCCTTAAACATGAGCCAATACGTATGCCATCTTGCCTAAGCTTTTGGGCTACCATATCAGTGTGTTTTTGGTCTTATCTTGCCATGATTCAACTCTGATTTTGTTGGTGAAGTCATCTCATGCTTGGTTTTGGTAGGTGTAGTGTAATCCTACTCTTTGGCCTTGTATGCTCCATGCTTCATGCCTCTAATTCTAGCATGTGTTAGCTCTAGTCCATCCATGTTTTTGGCCTTGATTTGACATGCTCTAGAATTTTTTTGGGTTGCCTTCGCCATATAGTTCATGTATTGCATAGCTGTAGTGCAATGGGCTTAGCTAGCCTTGTGTTTTAAGGACCCTAGCATGCCATACTTGTGATAGTTGCATGTCATGGCATCATTTAACATGTTATTTCAAGGCATATAGCATTGCCATATTCTCATGCATATCCCTCTTTGATCATGTTTGAGAGTTGTGCTTTTATGTCTTGTTGATGAGCCATTACATGAGCATGCATATCTTACCTTTTTTTTTGCCTAAGTTTTGGAGTGTTGGCCACTGTTTTGGCATGATTTAGGTCTGTCCATATTTGGTTTAAGTCCATTGAGCATTGTATTGCATGCCTCTTGTATGATGCTCTTTACTTGCTTTGGTACTTTAGCCTTTGAACATGCCATGCATGCATTGTTCATATGTTAGAATCTTGTGCATGCCATTCTAGCATTCATAGAAGAGCATGTTGTTTGCATGTTGTTACATTGCATTGTGTTTGTATGTTGTTGCATTGCATTGTTGTTTGCATGTTGTTGCATTGCATTGTTGTTTGCACGTTGTTGCATTGCATTGTGCTTGGCATGCTTGAGGTGCATTGCATGTGTTTGGATTGGACATCAATCCAAACACGAGAAACGAGGGACGTTTCATACTTGAAGTGATGAAACGTGCCTCATTTCTCGGTCGTCGACCCTCTTGATCATGCATGATAGAGGTTAAGGCTCTTATGTGTTATTTGTGTATTCATTGAAATTGAATTGTGCAAACTTGGCTTCTCGGCCATCGTGCATTGCGATGCTCGGTTGGTGGCCCGAGAGTCAAGTACCGCACTCCCTTGAGCTTAAGAAATGATAGGGAGGGTGGTTGTGCACACATACCTTGCAAATACACTGCTGTGCCTCTTCTTGTTCTCTGTTGCAGCAGAATGGAGCTTGGCAGAATTTTCTGCTCGGCAGACCAGAAAAAGTAGCTGGCCGACCACTTTTTCTGGTCTGCAAGAAATTTAGGTGGTCTCTGTGGTCTACCACCCTTCTTGGTCTGAGCCTCCTCACGAGGTTCCCATGTTGGAGTAGAAGATATCTAGAGGTTTGTGCAGTGTTCTCAAATCAAATGCAAACAGAGGCAAGTTGGGGCATAGTAATGGATTTCCGAACGAGGCGACCGAGCATGCATGCACCCCTTGCCCCGAGGACCTCTTTTACTGCTTTGCTTAGCTAGCTAATGCTTTGGTTTTGTACTTAATTAGTTAATGCGCTTAACTAATCAATTTGTGTTGTAATAACTAATTAGTTAACTAGGATTAGTTAATCAGTTTTGGTTTGTAATAATCAGTTTAATTAGCTTAGATTAGCTAGTTAGCTTATTATTCGGACCCTCCGCCGATAGGGTAATTTTTGTAATAAGGGTGCGTGTGTGTGATGCATGTCTTCCAATCCCCATTTCTTTCTCCCTTTTACTTAACCACTTTCAATGGTTAGTTTAGGGTCATTTTCAATTAGCATACTTATGCTTCACATGTTTGCATTCATTCATCTTTCTTGCATGCACCGAGCTCGGCGCATCATTCAAACTGCATTGTATTTCAATACACTTTCTTGAATATGTGTTTCAAAGCACGTTATCAAGTTGCATTCACATGACATTTTAGGATAGCTAAGCCTATTTTAGTTGCATTTTTGCATGTGTTGCACTAGGCATTGTTGACATAGTTAGGATCATGCATCGATTACTAACTAGCTTTTGTTTTGGCTTGGAGTACACTGTGAGTGTCTATGCTTTAGCATCCTTGCATGCGTGTAAGTGACTACCATACTTAGCATGCTTGCCATGACGCTATGTGCTTAACTGCTATAACTGCATGAATACCTGTGGATGAAGGCTTTATTGCTTGAATTGGAACAATTCATCAAAATGTGCGTTTGAAGCCCACTTGAGTGGCAAAATCATGTTTTTCTAAGCCCACTTGAGGGTGGAAAATCCGCGTCTTAGCCTACTTGCGAGTAGCACTTTCAAACCATTTTTGAAAACAAATATGAGATGTTTTGTTCCAATTCTTGCGATTGAGTCTATACTTGTATGCTGTGCACATCACATAGTAAGCTAGCTAATAAACCAGAATAAGAATGCATGTGTTTTCAAAAACAACATATCATGTTAGTAGAGGCCGATCCTTTGATCGGGCGAGTGGGGGTGCTCATTTCAGGACCTTCCCCTCTCATACCCAAGTTCCCAAGCCGAGACAACTTTGGTGATGACGGACACGTGGCCTTAGGCACGAGTCATGGTTTCCTAAATTTCTCAAAACAAAATATTTAGGTGGCGACTCTGAAATCTGGCAAAGCAGTCCATGTTTGGCACTTTTTGATTAAAATCGATTTTCCAAAACAATTTGCCGGATTTCGACCCTTTGGTGATTTATCAGTCTTACATTGCACTTTGTGAGATTAGATTCAGAACCATGACAGGAGTCCGAACTGTAGTAGCTAGAACTACAATTCGCGCCCTCGCGCGCAGAGTGGAGTTCGGGCGGTCTATAGGGGGTGCTTAACTGTATTCGTGATCTTTTCCTCTCGTACCTAAGTTCTCAAGCTAAGACAATTTTGGTGATGATGGACACGTGGCCTTTGGCATGAGTCATGGGTTTCCTAAATTTTCCCAAAATAAAATATTTAGGTGGCGACTATGTATCTGACAAAGCAGTTCAATTTTGGCATTTTTGATTCAAAATCGATTTTCCAAAAGATTTACTGGATTTGGACTCTTTGGTATTTATCAATTTCACATTGCACTTGTGAGATTAGATTCAGAACCGCAAGAGTCTGAACTGTAGGGCTTTCTTTCAAACCTTCGAGAGGGGGCGCGAAAAAGCTGAGCTACAAAGACGTCTCATCTTCTCTAGGCATGCTTTATCTCAACTCTCAAATACGTGCACAATGATTACTGTTATATAACCATGTATTTAAAATCATAAATACATCAAAGATGATTAGAAGAATGAATTCAATTGAATATAAATTGTCTCAAAGTTAAAACAATCATTCTATTGATAATCAATCCAAAAAAATTAAAAAAATACAAAAAAATAAGTTACTTCGCTAGGGTTTCATCTACAACCTAATAAAGAAGATTAGTTTCCCATTGAGAAGATGAAGAACACCATAGATGTGAAGAACTACATCCTTGGAGCGTGGGTTGCTTGTCTCTTGCCTATTGTATTGCTTGTCGAAATATGAAGAACCTTTTCTCTAAAGGTTAGGTGTAACACTTGTACTCTTTAAGTCTATGGAAATGTGTTTAATTCCCTTGTTATTAGAGTTTGGATCCTTTGATTGATCTTAGAACTTTGTTTGGTGTATCATTATGATGTGAGGATAGGACCATTGGATAGCTTGTTGTTGGGGCTTCACTTTAGACTCATGATTTGCCCAAAAAGAAGTTCAGATGAGAGAGTTATATTTGTTTGAAATTTGAGCACCAAGGCTGATTTGCACAATTCGCTTGAGCGCACATTTGGTTGCTCGAGCTGTCTTTTGACCCTCACAGTTTTGAGTTTCGAGGCCTGAGATATTGGGAGTTTGAAATCTTCGCTCGAGTGCCCATTTAGTCGCTTGAGCAATTTGTTCCTCAATAAGCTTGAGATCTTGCAAGCCTTCATTCACCGCTCAAGCAATTTGTTTGAATTTAGCGTGTTAAAACTCCTTTTTTAGTTAGATTTTTGGGCCCAAGATCCACCTTTTACCCTTGCACTATAAATAGGAACTTGCACACTCTATTTTCTCCCTTTTTCCTTCACACTTTCTTCTCTCTCTCTCTCTCTTCCCCCCATATTCCCCTCTCTTTCTAGAAACCTTGCCAAAACTTCACAAATCTCTCATTCCACACAACCTCGAGTTATTTCCTCACCTTACTTCTTTGAGATAGATTGTAGAGCTCATCGAGGGCTTCATTCTAATCAGAGCAGATCATCGTTTTGTTACTTTGGATTTTCGAGCTTTACTCATTTCTCTCTCTACTTTGAGGTAGGGATTATCTTACTTGTGTATATTTGTTTTACCATGTTTATATGGTATTTTTTTAGATGTGATTATGTGGAAATTTGGGAGTTTTGATATATATATATATGATATTAAAAATTAGGGATTATTCCTTTGGTTTATATTGTAAGGATTTGACTCTCAAAGTGATAAACTATGTTTTGATTTCAAAATTTGATGTTGAAATTAAGAAAGACCTAACTTTTTATTCAAACCCTAGAATGTGGAGAATTTGGGGGTTTTGGTTATGTATTGAAATTTGATGTGAGAAATGAAAGGATTGGAAATGGTGAAATCTCATTGAAATCTTGGGTATTGTTGAAATTCTTGAGATTATTGAAATATTTGAAATATGTTGGAACTATGAAAATGTTGGTAATTGTTGATAGTATTGAAATTATTAGTTATACTCTTGTTTTGCCTTAAGTGGAATACTTTAATAGAGATAACTGTTTTGGCAATCGGTGGAGGAATGCATGATTGTTATAGAATGAATTGAAACGTTAGGAAATGGAAACCATTTTCAATTCATGCATTGCACCATCATACACATTTTTCCACTCTTGGAACTTTTGAGAATTGATGTTGAAATCAATGGAATGCCTTTTGAAAACTTGTTAAATTTTTAAAGTAAATAATGTGGTTAAATTGGGGATGTGTAGAAGACGTTTGAAAATTGAATTAAGTTTGCTTGAGGTCCTTAGTGAAAGTCTAGAAACTCGTGTGGAGTCAAGTGTCCAATTGCCCTTTTGGTTAGTAGCCAGAGAATGTGGATTTTTGGTAGTTCTGAATAAACTACTTGCAAACACATTGCCCAAGGATTTCATCATATATTATTTATGGTTTAATAATTAATGCTTTGAAATGACAGAGTAAAGGTTTTTGGTAGTTTTGAAAAGCCTCGCATTGTTGCATACATGAAAAGGGAAACATTTTGACATAAAATGACATTGCTTGCATTCATGATCATACACATGTTAATGTCATATACTTCTGTACTATTATCTCTACTGAACAATTGTGCTTATCTCTTAGTGGAAACCATTTTCAGTTGCTGATGAGATGTCCCCGTCTCATTGAAGGCTCATGATTGATGTTTAGGAGGAAGAAGGTTGTCACAACCCAAAGCTGTCCCTAAAGGTTTAATGTCGTAATCGGCCAATAATCTTGGAATCACCGAAGGCCTCTGAACAGATTAAATGAAATTAAGGGACTAGCGGAAGCAAATATCAAATACAATGTCCATAGAGCTGTGCAGACATACATGTGACAAAAAATTTAAAACTTATATACATATATGTGACATCATATTAAAGATAGTCTTATGTCACCAATACAGATACAGTTAAGGGGACTTAGCCCTAAATATAGAGTATACAAAAAATTGTTCAGACAAACAGAGGAAAATAAAAACTTAAAACTTGTTTGCAGAAACATGACCACACTTAAACTCGGGAACCTCCTCGGGAGGCACTATGGTTGGCTGACAATACAGATCTCCAGGCAATCATCACTGTGCCTGGTCACGCACTTGATCACCTACATACATAAATAATATAGTGAGCTGGAGCCCAGTGAATAATACCCGAGTAAAGGTTTTAATAAATGATGTCCATAATAGATTCAAAAATTAGAATTAAGATCAGATACAAAATTTAGAATTCAGAGTTCACAAATAGTCATACGTGGTACATCCATTAGCGCTAATATAACAGATGACCCATAGAGGGACCAAATGACCCATGAAAGGACGTATACAAAGCTGACATATAGCAGATAATGGTTATGCTTAAGCAGTTCCATAATGGAACCTTTGGTACCAGGTAATAGATAACAGATATCACATGATGCTAAGGATGCCACAACTATATTTTAGAAACCTGAACCATCATTCATCTATACAGAAAATAGCATTTCAGAAAACAGATTGGTTCATATCATCAGAAAATAAGTAAATTCAAAAATAGCTTTACGGAGTTATTACTAACAAATAGCTCCAGTAGCAGAACAGATAGAGCAGACAGATCAGATAGTCTATGGCACGTGACCTACATAAACACATAACGGATACACATTGAAACACACACTCGGAAAACACATAACCCAATTCTTTTCTATCTTGGTGTGTTTCTAATCTTTGTCCGCATTATTATGTCTGAATTAAGGCTTAGAAATACCTAAGATACAATGAAGATGCCAAAAATGTAAGTTGAAACACTTAGTCAAATTTTAAAAAACAAGGCAGTTTGCTTGAGCGCAACTTTGGTCGCTCAAGTGGTCTGCAAAACTTTGCAAAAGTACTGGTTATTTGATTTTTATGCTTGACAGTCGCTTGAGCCAAGAACTAAGTAAAAGTGGGTTCGCTCGAGTGTACACTTTGTCGCTTGAGCCACCATGCAATTGTTTGCAAAACTACTGGGAGTTTGGACTTTATGCTCAGGCGACACTTTCATCGCTCGAGCAAACTGGTCGAATTCTGGAATTTCCAGACTTCTATTTGAAGCTCAAAACACATCTTTCAAGTGTAAGACTTGCATGGCTTGTTACAAAACCATAGAAAAACATTGTAAAACATGAAAACATAATTAATTTGAAACCAATTACTCAAAATCATGAACCATTTCCCAAAATCAAGCTTAAACCATAAAGTTGAAACCATGCAAGAGATAAACTCTTTGATCTTTTTGTAAAACTTAACCAAACGATATGAAAAGTGCAAAAACATGAAGAACTCTTCAAGTTGAGGTGTAAAAGTGCCATGCATGTAAGAATTTCATGGAATTCAAACTCAAAGTTAAGAATTTATGCATGCACTCAATTCTTCCATAACTAAGATGATTCTAGCATAATCTTTCTAAATTCATGCACATGGTCTCAAAGCTTAGTGAATTCATCTCCTATGTGGATTATTTACAAGACTTGAGTGTGATTTCCATAGCTAGAGTTGAATTCAAGTGTTGTGTTGCTTAATTCTCCAAGTCTTCCTCTAATCTTCTTCAAATCCCCCTTGTTCTCCTTTAAAATTGAGTTCTTCCTCTCCCTCTCACAAAATCTCAACCAAATCAAGTTTTTGAGTCTTTTTGAGCTTATGTAGCTCATATATATATATATATATAAGTAATTAGCTTAAGTTAATTAAGCTTAGTTAGGACTAATTAATCCTATTCATTTCTAATGAATTCTAGTCAATTATTCTAATTATTTTGATCCAAATCAAATTTCAATTAAATTTGCCATAAAATTCTAAATAACCATTGACATGATCAATTTCATGTTCAGACGCTGATAAGGCCTTCAATTTCCATACCGAAACAAAATTATCGACATATATTGCTAGCAGCAGACAGATATAAACACAAATAACGCAATACACATACAATTAACTCATAATTTCCTCTTAATTACTTGTTAGGCATTCTTAATCAAAGATTATAAGCTAATCACAGGTCAGGGTTGTTATAAAGGCTCTTTACTTTGTTATTATTTTTCTGTAAAGCTTTGAGCTAAAGTGTATGGGTCGAAACCTTCTTTTTGTAACAAGGTTTCAACCTTGAAATATGAAAGCCCATAGGGCAATTTATTTGTAAGGCCCCTGAAATATGTATTTACTTCTCAGACCCTAATGATGATTTATTTTCTTAAAACCCTCGTTTACTTGAATCAATTCGAATCTTGACAGTTAGTAATTGCTAGTTTTATTTTTATCCAAACAGAAATTCCCTAACCTAATTTAATTCTACCTAGGTTACATGTATTTAACTTCAAGCCCTCATATATATATATATATATATTTTTATTTCAAAACTTGCCCCAAAATAGTACTTATATCTTGTATCTTGGTATGCCATCAATCTTGCTATATATATATATGTGTATATACACCTTGAGGGATGTGCCTAGGACCAAAATTAATAAAAAATTTGCCCCATCACACTCCCCCAAGGCCGGCCCTCCTAGAGAAGGGAGAGAGGAGCCAATTTTCTAAGATTATGATTATGAAATCCTAGAGAAATACAACCTAGTGACCTACCTAGGATGCAAAATCCAAGAATTAGTTTTATTACAACTAGATGTGGCCTAAACCAATGGAACACACCTCCTAAGTCCCTTCTATTCCTTTAGAATTCAAGCAAAATCCTAACTTTCTATCCAATTCCAACTAAAGGGCTTTTATGTCCTTTTATCCCAATTTGCCTATATATACCACACCCTCCCTAGCTTGCAAACATACACACAACACACTCACTCACACACATTTTGGTTAGAGAGAGGGAGGAGAGCAAGGAAGAGAAATCTAGAGGAGAAGAAGGAGGAAGAAAAGAGAGTTTCTTGTGCAAAGCTTGGAGGGTAAGCCACCAACACAACCCTCTCTTCATTTTCTTTTCTAATGCATGTTTTTAAAGATTCTAAATAAAGTTTTCGATCTGTTATTATCAAGTTCCTATGTTGAAAATACTAAGATTTGAGTATTGTTTCTATCTCTCATGTATTTTACCCATTTTGGCACAAAACCATCCTCTTTTGTACACATCTCTCAACTTTTCGTGCGTACTCTTTCAAAAAAAAATTTTGAGTTAAACATGTGATAGTTAGCATATTTTCTTCACAAAAGAAATGAAACTTTCCCATGGCGGAACCCCCTTTTTTATAAATTTCCTAGTTTTGGGCATTCTACCTTAAAACCAGTTTTTTTCAGTCAACTTTCAAAAATTCCATAAAAATGTACAAAAATATTCTGAACATCTATTTTATGTCAAAACCTTCCTTAAGGAGTTATCTTTCAACTAAAATTGGTTTCATCGAAAAACATTGAGTGGTTTGCAAGAAAATCAAGTTTTCGTAACAGTCGACAGATCTGGGCAGATTCTGGACAGATTCTGGAACAGTGTTGGACTATTTTCTAAATAACTTAAAATCGGGAAAAGCAATCCCATTTCCGAAAATTGTTCTAGAAACTAGATCAAATTCTCTACGAACCATAGGAAAACCGAGTCCGGTGGATGAACCTAAGTAGTCCTTCCATATTAACCTTCATATGATGTTAAATCTGGAAATTTGTTATGTTTGGATGTTTTATGCCCTTGTATTCATGAAAATGTTTAATGGCTTATTATGATATCTTGGCATGATGTTGTATGGGTATGTTATGTTATTTATCTTCTTAAGGAGGCATGCTTATGTGGATTTTATTTTATCGTTTAGTTGGACTAACCTTGACTTAAAACACTTAATTCAACGGGAAACCTAATTGGACGGGTATTGGGTTTTCGAACACTTGAGTAAGGAAAAGATGAGAAAATGTGATATATGGTTTGTCGGGATGCATTCCCTATTCGAGGTTAAATCTTGCGCAAGTGGTTTTCGGGACCCTTGAACGGAGCAGTTGTATTCAGACCCTAGGTGGTTTGGTATAAGGAGGGATTCGGGCAAGGCCCTATTTTTAGCGTCTCTTTTGAGGCCCTGCGGTTGGTGCTACGCGGTATATAACTGTTGGTAGGCATCCGAGGTTAGTTCTGCAACAAAGCAGCAAAAGAGGAGGCATACCGAATAATCCGCGTCCGATTCTTGTGGTCGGGAGGACGGAATCTCTTTGGGGGATTTCTAGTTACTAACATCTGACTCAACTCTCAATGTATTTATTTGTTTGTTGGAGTATCATGCTTTACTACTTGGTGCTATAAATGTGATTGTGTATTGGACTGGGAAAAAGGGGTGGGGTGTATGTGTGTTTACTGGGCATTCAAAGCTCACGGCGTATCATGCCAAGTGACGAAGTGGAACTCGTAGCGGAAGACAACGAGCCGGAAACCTTTGAAGACTTTTGGCTATCTTAGGAACACTAGAAGTTTCTTTTTGGATATTTTTGTAAGACTCATATGAAGCTTAAAACTTTCTTTTTGGGATGTAATGTAACGGAACAATCTTTTTAATCAAGTATAATTGTGGTTGTTATGTACCTACATCCTATGTATGAACCTTATCGTTGCTTATGAGACCTTGTGCCAATGCCTTGTAAGATCTGTCAAAAAGGTAGTGCGCTGCCTAAGAAAGCTGGACTTAGAAGGGAGGCTATTTTGACTCCTCCGGCGATCTGGGATCTTACTTGGTTATTGACCATAGGACTCACTAGTGACTCTCCCTTGACTGCAACCTATAGTGTAGAATCGGGGCATCACATTATTTGCTACTCATATTGTAGCAATAGTTTCTTCGCATGCTATAGATTTAATCTAGGAATGTTATGAATGAAAAATTGCATGTGAATCTTTTAATATTCTCATACTTCAAAGAAATGAAATGAATGAAGAAATTTTTTTTGATTACAATAAATCTTGTTGAATATCAAAGAATAAGGAGTATTATGTTGGCTTCCGCATGTGTACATTGAATGGGAATCTAGTAAATGAGAGAAAATGAATTTAATTGATATTAATCAGATCTATAGAAATTTGGGCATTACACTAGGTCTTCATTTTATGGTGTCATATTGATTAGGGTTGGAATGGATTCAAAATGAGCATAAAAATCTTTGTTTTTTTATAATTTTTTTGCGCCTCGTGTGCCCGAGTGCACATTCAGCTACACCTAGGTGCACTTGAACAATATCTTCACTACCATGCACCTGAACTGTAATGTCTCCGAAATATACATACATTTGACTTCGCAATGAACAAAGAATAAGGAAGTTGGATTGAGGAAAGGGTAATGATGAAAATCAAGCTTAAGACCAATGCAATCAATAAGACAATGACCTACCCTTCGAAATATATATCCATTTCATATGATCTATGGTACTACAAAAAACTTACCAATGCGGCCTATATTCACATATTTATCTAGTATGATTATATGGCATGTGTGCGAATTCATTTAATTAACAAAAATAAACGTAATTGCCTTAAGGCTTACACAAATCTTAGAAGGCATCCCCTCTATCAAATAAGGTGCTCGATTACTACAACGTAATTACATCAATGACCCTAGGCCTTATCACAAAAAATAACAGAAAAAATAAAAAAAAATTTCTAGCTCGTCAATTCTGTAACATCAACCATGTAGTGGCAGAACACCATTTGAAGTTGAAAATTTGTTATCCACAAAGGGCAAATTGAAGTCTAGTAGGAAATCTCTAGACTAAAGAAATATGTGTAAGCATGGAATATGATCATAATGCGAGTAATACGTATTATAAGTTCGGTGAGATTTCATATAATCAACATAATTCTAAGTACAATATATATATATATATATAACTTAATTCGATTCCAAGATTTCCAATTACACAATAACAAGATAACCATAATGAATCCCTAGGTTAGATCAGCCAGTGGTCCTATAAGTAGGAATTACCAAAACTCCCCCACTTAACCAATTATTAGCCAAAGGCACGTGGTACCTATTCCTAGGCAGGTTTTTGGTCTTTCACCAAGGACACTCTCACCACCTTAATTCTCAAAGAAAATCATACTACCCAGATTCATTACTTAACACAATAATTAATTCATAATACAAAACCACCTTAATGTAGCAAATATGTAATCCTCCACCAATTGCCAATAATAACTATATACAAAACACCAATTCTCAATCGATTCAATATTGTAATAAAGAGGACAATCCCCATATTCTCAATCAAGTATAATTTAAATGTTCACAATGCCCATCATGTTTCAACTAACAATATTCAAGATCAATTTTTTTAAAGAATCATTTGCTTTCAATTTCTCCAATTTATACAAATTCAAGAAAGTTTAGGGTTTTCTCTAGAAATTGGAGATTTTCCGATTTATCACATATATTAAGATATTCATAATCCCAAGCATAAATTTGAAGAAGAACAGAAGGGAAACCCACATTTCACTCCAAGGATCCCAACCCTCAAGCAATGAGTAATACTTTAACATTTTTATATAAGGAAATTACCACATATTCACATTAAAACCCATATTTAGCAAGAGAAAGAAATTTCTACCTCAAAGAAGAGAAGAATAAAACCCTAGCACCCAATGTCAACCAAATCATGATTTTCTTGGATAGATTTGAAGCTTTTGACTTACTTAACAATATTGTCCAAATGATTAGAGTGAAAATCTCAGTCTAAATATATGAAATCAAGGGTTGAACATGTATTTCAGACATAGAATGTAGAGAGAATGAGAGATTTCAAGAATGAAGAGAGAAAAAGTGATGTAAAATTATTTAGAGTCCCTATATATTGTGTAGGCACAAAAATCTGAGCAAAAACACGCTTTTTCATGCACTAAAATCAAGCAGATTGCTTGAGCGGCCAAAAGTGAACTTGAGCAGTGAATTCGTGCTTGTAGTAACTTAGTTTTTGAAATAGACTGCTCAAACGATCAAATGTGTGCTCTAGCGGTGATTGGGTTATAGACTGCTCAATCGATTAAAAGTTTACTCGAGAGAACTATGCTAACAGTTTCTATGCTCAAACTTCGAATAGACATAACTCCCTCGTTCGAACTCCGTTTGGGATGGTTCTTGTGTCTAAAATCAAAGCCTCGGAAATAAGATTTCCAATGGTTCTAGCCTCACACTTAGATTCGAAGTGTGTTGATAGAAAAGAGCAAAATAGTGAAGACTACTCAAAAATAAATATTCGAATTTGGAGCTTCTGGTTTAATCTTTCCCAACCATCATGTTAACACATCACTTTAGGCTTCAGAAGGTCAAAAAATAATAAATAAGAAGGTCAAATGTAAGTCTATCATTTCCAAGGGTCAAAAAATAACACAAGTGCAAGGTAACAGTCATCAATAAACACAACAAGTCTGGTTTTGGACCCAAAATGTCAAACGAACGCACCTTTTTGTGCATCTGAGCCCACATTGGTACATGCAAAAATCTCAAAATTCTCGAGAATCAACTTCTTCTAAGACTCTAGGCCAATTTTGACATAGTAATCTTTTGAATTAGAAAACGAATAAATTACACCATTAGTTCTTATAATTTAAGTGAAGTGTCACTTTAGTTTCTGTAGTGTCAATTTGAACAATATGGTTTCTACACTTTCAATTCTTTTGCATTGTGATCCCTTCATCACTTACCATTAGAATTTGGGATAAAAAAGCTTCTACTTTGGTCTTGTTCACTTGCAAAAGCTTTCCAATTATGCCATTCAGTGTAAAGAATTGATCTTCTTTGAAAACACATGAAAAAATGAAAAATTATTAAATAACCTTGGGTTATGGACTACAAAGTATAGTTTGGATGGCCTAAATGTGAAACATTTCAACTCCTATCACTATATAACCCCCATCAATCAAAGATTTTTGACAACTCACGAAGTTAATTTTTGGAGAAGGAATCCTTATTCATATCCACAATTTGTATTGCTACATATAACGTAACATAACTACGATATGTAAAATACAAAATTACACGCAGTAATATAGAGTATTGACACAAATTATCTCTCAAGATGAAATGATTGCCTTTCTTTGGTGTTATATAGCTATGAGCAATCAATTTGTTAGTTGGTTCCACTATTAACATTTCCTCTTTCCCCCATAAAACTTTGGAAAGAATATGTCTATGTATTTTGCCTCGGCTAATTTATTTGTCATTGTAGACACCCTATTTAGGTTGGTTGTAATACTTGGCCCGCTTGGGAAACACCGCCTGATGATGAATATAAGAAATGGTTTGGAACTCTTAATTCAAATTATCTTTGAGCATGGTAGTTTTCAAAAGATGAAAGATGAATTCTTCTTTTAAAGGGCATGGCATGGCATGTGCATTTCATCTTGGGAATCTTGCATAAATGTATATACTTTGTTAAGAATTTCTCTACTGGGCTTTATGCTCACCCCTATTGGATTTTGGTGCAGGAAAAGACGTGGTGAACCCGCCGAACTAGGGCGTGGAAGTATGTATTGAGAGCACAAGGCTCTATTTTGTTTGTGATTTTTTGTAAGCCAAGGGTTGTTCATGTATGGGTCTGAGAGACCATATTTGTGTAATCGGGCTTAAGCCTTAGAACTTGTAAGCCCTCAAGGGCATTATTTATTTTTGATGGAGTAGTCTACATGCTATAGATTCATGTGCTACAATTCCTTGAATGTATAATTGCATGTGGGATTATTTTGTATAAACACGGAGACCATGTAATGAAAGGTGTTGGGAGATTATTCTGGTATTTCTTAAGAGTCATGATTATTATTATATTTCTATTGTATGTATTTTTTTTGGAGTGTTACAACTTGGCATCAGAGCTACTGGGTTTGAGCACTTGGGGCTCAAGGGGAGTGGTTGTTATACCACAGTGGGTTCATTTCGCATGATTAGAAGATGTCTTGTATTTCGTGACTATGTGATAACATACTTATATGACTAGATAGGCATGGGATTGGACTTTTAGGATGTTGTTTGTGCCTATTAAATTCCTTGCGGTCTTATTAGAAGGGTACTTGATCAATACTCATTTTATTAAGAATTCTTGGTTTTTCGTGGGACGAATTTCATCACAAAAGGATAATCCGTATGTGCTTACATGACTAAATGCTTTTGTGGAGTGGAATTGAATTGTTTGTGTGGTAAGAAACATATGGAACTATTGTGTTCAAACAAGTGAGAGAAGTCACTAGCACATTTGAGATTATGTGCTAAATTGTTTATCTTGTTCCTTAATTAGGATGTCAGGAAGGGGTCAAACCCATGGTGGTAGAGGTGGAAGGTGTGGTAGGGCTCGCTGGGGTGTGCATGGAGTGCCGGTCCATGAGGTTCCAGTGCAAGATGAGGGGTTGGGCCAAGCTAATATGGCCGAGCAAGTGGGGCAAGCAGAAATTCCGGGGCAAGTAGGTCAAGCCGAAATCGGGGCCCTAGCCCGAGAAATGGCGGGGGCCTTAAGGGAGTCGATGAATATACTAAGGGCAGAGAGCCAAGCTAGAGAGAACCCCGTAGAGACAATGGCGAGTTTCCTTACGAGAGAGTTTGTGTGGGCCAAGCCGGATGAGTTCTATGGTGGCCCCAAGCCCAAGAAAGTGGATGAGTGGCTCGAGCAAACAGTGAAGACATTTGAGATGCTTCACATTGAGGATAGCGAGTTAAGGGTGATTCTTGCAAGTTATTATCTTGAGGGGGATGCAGGCCAATGGTGGAAATACGCCAAAGGTCGAATAGAACCAACATAGGAAGCATTTGTGGTGGATTTCCAAGACAAGTACCTACCTCCCACTGCTAGGGAGAGGTTGAGGCAAGAATTTCAGGACCTCAAGCAACATAACATGTTTGTGGCCGAGTTTGAAGCAGTCTTCTCTAGTTTGTCTTAGTTTGCACCGGAGTTGGTAGCAACGGAAGAGCGTCATTGCATTGAGTTTGAGAAGAAACTAAGAACCAAGATCTTGTGTAAGGTTGCTGGAAATATGATCCATAATTATGACCGTCTTGTGGAGGCGGTGGCAGCACGTGTAGAGATTACTATGGAGGCCGAGGAGGAGAGAATCCGGGGTTCAAAGTCTAGGGGTCAAGGGTCACAGGGGGACTATCACTACTAGAAAAAGGGGTATATGACACGGAACCTTTAGCGACGGTATAATTTTCTGTCGCAAAAAGTAACTTTTTGCAACGGTTAAAATCCTATTGCTAATGGTTGCTTTTTGCGACGGCAATTACTGTCTCAAAAAGAGGAAAGGGTATATTGGATAGCTTTTGCGACGACAAGCCATTAGCCATCGCGAAAGGCCTATTTTTTGTGACAACTTTTCTTCCCATCGTAAATAGTTTTTTTTTTGGGCCATAGCCTTTGTCGTGCCGTGGCTAATAGATACCAAAAAAAATGGGGCTCCTTGATTGGCAAATATGCACTTTCAGTAACTGAAAGATATTTAGTCGATAATAAAACTCAAATCTTTTGGTGGGAAGACAAAATATTACTGCCCAATTTGAGTTTTATGTTTAATTTCATTATATATATTTTTTATTTATCTATATCTCAGCTCAGATACATACACCAAGCACCGAACAAAAATCTCTCTCCATCTCTCTCTCTCTCACCGTTGCTCACAATGTGTTCTCTGTTTTTCTCTTTGCTCTTTGTCTATTTCTCTTTCTCTTTGACATTCACATAAGCACAAACCCTAGGCCACCATTCAAAGTTACCACCACCAAAAATGTCTCATGCCATGGTGGTGTCGCTTTGTTTCCCCACCGTGAGGTCGGCAGCGAACCGGCCAAAGTAGAGCGCAAACAAGAAGAAGGCGCTAGCATGAAACGAAACAGAAGTAGCGGCGGAGCAGCAATGGGTTTGGCAGAAAGAGGAAGGATGTTCGGTGGTAGTGTGTGGAGCCGCCTACACTCTACCATTGCTAATCCTCTCAATCTCAGACCTCTTGCATCAGATAAACACACTCTCTCTGTCTCCTTGTCTCTTTCTTGTTTCCCCAATTTCAAACCCTAACTATAATTTTCAATTTCTCATATCTTTGCCCCTTCATTGTCCAACCTCACCATCTCATTTTCCAAAAAATATTTCAATTTTTAAGTGGTATTGGTGGCATGGTGTTCTTATTCTCTCTCTTTCTCTCTCTCTCTCTCTCTCTCTCTCTCTCTCTCTCTCTCTCTACATATATAGTGTGTGCTTGTGTGTTTGGTCTATCCTTACCAGGTACATATATAGTGTGTGCTTGTGTGTTTGATCTCTCCTTACCGGGTATTGATGAACTCTACATCTATATAGATATACAATAGAGTGTTTGTATATATCAATTACAGTAGTCATATGGTCTCTCCTTATTGTCTGGCATGCCTGTAAGGTGTTTTTCTTTTTTTTTTTGGTCTATGTTATAATGTTTGGAGGGAAGAAAGAAAGAAAACCACATTGAATATCTAAATTACGATCTCTCTCTCTTTTTTTTTTTTCCTTAAGTTTTAATTGATTTCTTTCTTTTGAGCTGAAATTGTTGCTATGGTTGTGTATCTTTGTATTTTTTTTTCTTTTGAAATTGTAGAGTTGATTTGGAATTCCCAAAAGTTGAGGTTCGATGTCAAGACCTGTGTGTCGATGCTTTTGTCCTTGTTGGAAGCAAAGCACTACCCACTATTCCCAATTTCATTTTTAACATGACTGAGGTAAGAATTTTTTTTTTTCCCTTTTGTCCTTAACTATTTTCCAGCTGTAGTCTCATTCTGTAGTATGAAATTCTTATTATGTTTTTATTCCTAAAAAATTGGAATAGAGCTTTTTGGAGCAGTTGAGGATTTTTCCAGGAAGAAGAAAGAATTTTTGTTCTGATGTTGTTTTGGGGAGGTTATGTTAGCTTGGAAAAAAGAATTTTTGTCAAGGTGTTGTCTAGGCAGAAGAAAGAAGTTTGATGTTGATTTCCAGGCAGAAGAAAAAATTCTTCTGGTGTTTTTTATAAGAGGGCAAAAAAATAAGTTGATTTTTCGACCAAACAAAATTTCTAATGTTGATTTGTTTGGTGGAAATTCTGATTGTATTTTGTCCCATAAAATACAAGTCACACTGTAACAAAAGGGAGTTCCATTGTAGCAACTTGTTAAGCCACCTCTCTCTATATATATATACATACATATATATAATTTTTCTCCCTCTTTCTATGGGTTAATGGTGAGAGCTTTAGAAGTTTGTTAATGGAGGTTATGGGTTATGGCTATATGGACCCTGTTAAGTATATGTTATGATTAATTTTGCTGTTTTGGCTCATGTCTTATGAGTCTATTACTAGCAACTCTTGGCCATAATTCCTTTAAAATACTTAGCTAGTCAAGGATTTTTTAACATTTTTTTTCCTTGTCTATGTGGATCATGGATAATTATGTGATTCCTGTAACTGGTTTCTCATTCAGGATTGCGTCTTCTTTTTTTATTTTCTTTTTCTTGTTGGCCGTGTGGTGGTCTCCAAAATTTCTTTAGAGCTATAAGCGTCTTGTGCTTCAACATGTGTAAAACCTTTCAGCATTACCACTTGGCCTCTTGAATTGTGCTACTGCTTACTGCTTTTTTTTGGGGTTCTACTCACATTGAAACATACATCATTCAAGAATTATGATGCCCCATCTTAAATTCTTAAATCACAATCTCTTACTTATGTTGCTTTTCAGACTTCTCCTCCTTTGTCTAGTCTACTTAGTCTACCTCCAGCATAGTCTCCTATTCCTGTTTAGTCCTTTTTTTTTTTTTTTTTTTTTTATAGATTTACCACCTCTTCCTTCCTCCTCCAACATACATCCCATGATCACTCGTTCAAAAGTACATGGTTTTGTGGCTAGCTCATCCTCATCCTTTGTTGATGTTGAGCCTTCGACTTACCAACAGGCCCTTGCATCCTAAATCTAGGATATTAGATTTGGTTGTTATGCTCTCCACTCTTTAGTTAGGGATTCTTTAGAGTTCCCACATAGTCCACACGAGCAGTTGTGCATCCTAAATGGTTAACATTTTATTTGATAATGAGTCATTCAAGAAATCATTAATTAGTTGAATTTGTTGGTTGATAGGACTTTTATTCTTTTAATAATAATTAGCTCAGTGCCTACTCTTGCTTTAGTGTACATTTGCAAGTATTTCAGACTCGGAACTTTCTCCTAGTACCACACTGATGCTTCACATTTTGAGAGACCAATATCCACAGCAAAAACAACCATAATGCAGGGTCTGCTATTCTAGCCTTGCATTGTTATCAAGTGTTTGTTGCACTTTTATACAACATTGGAAGCATATACTATGTTTGTTAATAGGTTGATGTTTTTCCCCCTTTCTAGACAACTCTGTCAATATCATAGATCTGTCTTATCATAGGTGTTCATAGCTTTTCTCATTGCCCTGACCCATGTTTTTAATGTGTTCCTCTTGTTATGGTTTCCTTTCAGCATTGCCAACTTGAATGAAGTTTCTACACTTCTTGTTCTACCTCCTTGACAATAATATTCTAAATTCTTTTTTTTTTTCATAACTCGGTATTCGGCCCATTGGACCGAATTCTTATAGCATCGTATTTGCAACTAAAACTAGGAAATTCATGCAATTCTTTACTACTATATTTTTCTTTTTTGCACATTAGTGGCCTAATAGTTGAATGAATGACATTATTGGCAGAGAAAGCTTTTCTAAAGTTAGTGTCATGTAATGTTCATTTTCTCATTGCTGCAACGACTGCAGTAGTATATCAATTAAACTTCCATACAAGAAATACCAGACGTAGATGGAGCACTAATGTTAGACTAACTTAAATATCTTATTATTGTGTTTTCTCTATTACAGTTCAGGCCAGTTCTGAAGTTGGTTCCCAGTATAGTTCTGCAATGGCACCTCAAGGTCCTTATGACACGCAATGGACTCGTGTACATAGACAAGCGCTCAATGGACACAAGAATAACATGAATTCAAAATTATATTTTGCGGTAAGGTCTCAAAAGAGGCCTTTTTAAGTTATTAACATTGACAATGGGAACAATCCTGCTAGTAAGATTGAATCTTTTCATACTGAAAGATTCCATGATGTCCATGTTTTGGAAATGCAAATTTCTTCCATCTCTAAAAATTTGATGACCATGATGTCTATGCCCTTAAGTCAATACTGAGGTGAAAACATGGCTTTTGTCTCTCTTTTTTCCAGTTTTCTTTTTGTACAAATGTTTAGGATCTGTTGTGATTGGTTTCCCGGCATTATTTTGTTTGGTGTGAAGGCTTATATATTTTGGAAGGTTTACCAGTATCCAATTTTGCTGTACAAACAGAACTTCGGGCTTTGTTTCATTCTATGAAAATGTTATGATGAAACATGTGGTTGTGGGTTAATTAGTCATCTAATCCTTTAGTCAATGCTTTGAATCCATTATGTGAATGTGGGGGGCCGAGTATCAAAGGGATGCAAAGAGGCCGAATTAGTGAACTTGGGGAGTCGAGACATATACATCTCGTTCGGCCTCGTCTTATACAAACCCAGAAGTCTCTTAATCGGCCATATAGCCAGTTGAGCAAGGAGCCGAATGAATAGCAGTTTGCAATAAAAGCGGGGTGTCCGAGCAAATAATTACATGATGGATTAAAGGTGGGCCCAGCCCTGAGGTCCAAGAAAAGATATAAATAGAAGAACATCAACCAAAGAAAGGTATGTGAGAACTAGTAAACTTAACTTAAGAAAGAAGCAACCAAGAGAGTAGATACTGACTTAACCGTCGGAGTGCTAATTTCGGCACCCCTGACCAGAGTGTTCATTCTTTTTCAGGTGACTAGCTAAGGATCTCGAGCATCCCATTGAATCAAAAGAGTATTTCCAGAACCACTCCCCCACAATTGGCGCCGTCTGTGGAAATACTCAAGCACATCCATGGCGGGCGTGACGGAAGATCCTCCGACAGTCGCTGGCAACCCTACGCCGCAAGATGAAACCACTCCAAGCAATATGCTTAGGCCAGAGAATATTACCGCAAGAAGGGCCTTGAACTTTGATTCACCTTCGACATCAGCATATGAGGCAATGCAAGCGACTATGGAGCAAGCAAAGCAAAACGAACAGAGGTTGGAAAACATGTTGGCTGAGAACGAGCACCTTCGACAAGATTTGGCCTTGGAGGTGGCAAAATCCCGACAAGCTACACGCCAAGACCCGGGACGAGCTTTAAGAAAGGATGGTCAACGATCCCGAATTCAGAAACAAGACAGTAGCAGTGATTCTGACTCGTCATCCCCAGATTCCAAAAAGAATGGACGAGTAGTAGTCTCCAGTTCTTCCGAAGGGAGTCCGTATGCAAGGACTAAACGAAGACGAGATGACTCGGACGAAGAGGATCAACATGACCTCTTTGTACAATGGATCTCAAGGGCGTATACCCAAAAGTTCAAAGCACCGTCATTCACCTTGTATGATGGTAAATCAGATCCCACTGATCACATCCGCCACTACAAGCAAGCCATAATGCTCCATGCAGACGACGAAGCCCTCATGTGTAGAATATTTCCGAGCAATTTGGGACCACTAGCTGTCAGGTGGTATTATAAATTGAAGCCGGCTTTGATCAAGAGCTTCCACCAACTCCAAAAATCCTTTAGGGTAAGGTTCATCACTAATGAGGTCCAGCCAAAGCAAGCCGATTCTCTGTGGGCAATGCAAATTCAACCGGGGGAAACCCTTTGTGCGTATTCGGTGCGGTATTGGGAATGCTTGCAATGACTCCATGGCCATTACCGCCTTCAAGATGGGGTTACATCCAGACAGTGCCCTCCACAGCTCTTTGACCAGACGGCCCCCAAAAACGGTCTAGGCGTTGATGAAAAAAGTTGAGGAATACTGCAAAGTAAAAGACGATGCCCTCTGGGTCAAAGACGGGCATAAAGCCATTAAGTTGGCCCCGCCTGAAGTCGTGCAGCTGATAAACGCTATACCACCACGGAGCCCTGAATCACAGAATCGGGCTAAGCGAGAAAGAAGACGGGACTGAGCTAATGAGCAGCTTCAAGTGGATAGCAGGCGCGCGAGGCGCGCCGACAAGAAATGCACGCAGTTATTGGAGCCGATCAGTGTGGTTATGGCTAGGGTTCAACACCTTCTGTTCTTCAAATGGCCATAAAAAATGGTGGGACCTCCTGACACAAGGAGACGGGATAGGCGGTGCGAATATCACAAAGATCACGACCATGATACTGACAGTTGCTATGCTTTAAAAGACCACCTTGAGGAGTTGGTGCAAGACGGTCGGCTCCAGCAACATGTCCGAAAGAACTCAACCAGAACAGTTGCCCTACGGCAGGATTCACCTTCGCTCAGCGTCATCCATATGATATACAACCGCCAATTTCAACCCTCGTGATTCAATTCAACGATCCAGGCCCCCAAAAGCAAATCACACCAGCCAAACGGCCCCATGAAGCTCCAAATATTACCTTCGATGATTCTAATTTGATCGGCGTAACACTCCCCCACATTGATCCATTGGTCATTGAACTACACGTAAACCGATTCACCGTTGAATGCGTTCTCATAGACCAGGGGCGTACTTCAGAGGTTATGTATTACAAGACCTTCATCAAACTCGGGTTCGCCGAGTTAGACCTGTCTCCGACTCCTTATCCATTATTCAGCTTCAATGCTAATCCAGTGTACCCGTTAGGCAAAATCACATTACCAGTTCGAGCGGGCTCCCGAACAGTGGATATGGAATTCTTGGTCGTCAAGCTGCCTTCGCCGTATAATCTCATCATGGGGCAAACTTGGTTGCATACCATGTAGGCCGTGCCAAGCACCTATCATCAATTGCTCCGCTTCCTAACAGAACGCGGCGTCGAGCAAATCCATGGTTCCCAGAAATCGGCACAAACATGTTATCTCCTTGCTGCAAAGACTCCAAAAGAGTTGGAAGTGAATTCTATTGAGGTGTCGGATTGAGAGAGCCTCGACGATGTTGGGCAGCTCCCAAGTGAAAAAGCCACAGAAGTCCTGGAACGAGTTGAAATTGACGGGAATCCAGACAGGTTCTTCATGGTCGGCGCCTCCCTAAATCAAGCCGACAGGCAGCAGCTGATTTCCTTCTTACTCGGCAACCTTGATGTATTTGCGTGGACGCCATATGAGATGCCGAAAGTGGATCCTTCTGTTTCGCAGCACTGTTTAAACGTTGACCCTAAATGCAAGCCGATTATTCAGAAAAGCCGCAGAACACACTGCTATTGTTGTTGAGGAAGTTGACCGGTTGCTTGATGCCGAGGCAATCCGGGAAGTTACCTACCCTACATGGCTGTCGAACACTATGGTTGTCAAGAAGAAGAATAGGACTTGGCGTGTTTGTGTGGATTTCACGAACTTAAATAAAGCTTGTCTTAAGGATTGTTTTCCTCTCCCCAGAATAAACCAACTTGTAGATGCCACGCCGCGTCATTAATGTATGAGCTTCCTCGATGCCTACAAAGGCTACCATCAAATTGTGATGCATCCGAAGGACCAAGACAAAACTGCATTCTTCACCCCAAGAGGAACCTATTGCTATAAGGTTATGCCTTTTGGGCTGAAGAATGTAGGGGCACCAAAGACTAGTCACTACCATGTTCAATGAGCAACTCGGCCGAACTATGGAAGTGTACATTGACGATATGGTGGTTAAGTCCAAAGAAGAGCAAACTCATCTAGCCAATCTGGAGGAGACATTCGGCTTTTTACAAAAGTACAAAATGAAGCTGAACGCTTCCAAGTGTGCATTCGAGATTGGATCCGACAAATTCCTTGGCTATATTGTCAACCACCGAGGAATCGAAGCCAACCCGAGGCAAATCACAGCAATCTTGGAACTCGACTCCCCTCGATTGGTGAAGGATGTCCAAAAGTTGATGGGGATGGTCATCGACTCAACAAAGTTCATCACTGCTCCACGGTCATTGCCGACAATTCTTCCATACCCTACGGCAGGGTAAGGCTTTTTAATGGACCTCTGAGTGTGAAGCCGCTTTCAATGGTCTGAAGACCTACCTCCAATCAGTTCCACTCTTGACAACACCTTCGGCAAATGACCCGCTCATTTTATATCTGGCAGTCTCCGACCGGGCCGTTAGCGCCGTACTGTTAAAGGAAGAGCTTGGGGAGCAAGGACCAGTGTATTATGTAAGCAAGGTAATGGTTGACGATGAAACACATTACCTTCCATTAGAAAAACTCATCCTAGCCCTCATCATGGCAGCAAGAAAACTGATATATTACTTTCAGGGGCATACCATCAGGGTACTAACGGATTACCCCCTCCGGGCAGTACTCCGCAGTGCAGAGGCATTAGGGCGCGTTTCAAAGTGGGCTCTTGAACTCGGCCAGTACGACATACAGTTCCTACCTAGAACCTCAATCAAGGGGCAAGTGCTTGCCGACTTTGTGGCCAAATTCACTAGGGGTCTTGCCGACTTGAAGTCTGATCAAATTCAACCTAATACGAATTGGAGAATTTATGTTGGGGACATTTGGCAGTTGTGCTATGATGGATCGTCCAACCAATGCGGCAGCGGAGCCGGAGTAGTGATCATGGCTCCTGACGGAGCAATAACTAAGCAGGCTGTCAAACTCGGCTTCAAAGCATCGAACAATGAGGCCGAATACAAAGCCCTACTAACCGGCTTGAGGAACACACATCTCCTGGTTGCTCGACATTTGCTTATATTTTGTGATTCAAAACTTGTGATCAATTAACTAAAGGGGGAGTACGTGGCCAAAAATGACCGTATGGCCGTTTACATGAAAATGACAAATTCCTTGCTAGCAAAATTTGATCATCATGAATTGAACCAAATAACCCGTGATCAAAACACACATGCAGACGCCCTGGCTTGCCTAGCCTCCGCCATTAACTCAGAGATTAAACGGACAATTGAAGTGGGTTTTGTCCCTAAGCCGAGCATTAGCCCTTCAAAGGAAGTCTAGATCAATGTCATAGAGTCAGGTCTGAGTCAGATGGACTCGATTGTTGCATTTCTATCTTTCGAACAGCTCCCGTCGGATAAGAAAGAAGCACACAAGCTGCAAAACAAAGCCCTGCGATACTACTTGGATCCACAAGGAAAGCTTTACAAAAAATCACTTTCTGGCCCATACCCAGAATGCGTTCATCCGGATAAAGTTGAGGAACTCTTGACTGAAATACATGAAAGTAGCTGTGGTGCCCATTCTGGTGGGCGCTTTTTGGCCCATCGAGCTGTAACACAGGGGTATTATTGGCCGACAATGAGAGCTGATGCCGAATGTTATGTGAAAAAATATGAACAATGCCAGAAGTTTTCTCCCTTAACCCATCTGCCTGCTGAAGAGTTAAGCTCTATAACCAGTCCCTGGCTGTTCACCCAATGGGGACTTGACATCGTCGGACCATTGCCTCGTGCCCCAGGCAACAAGCGATTTTTGATTGTCGCAACAGATTATTTCACAAAATGGGTGGAAGCGGAGGCACTAATGCACATTCGGGATACTGATGTGAAGCGTTTTGTATGGAGAAATATCATAACACAATTCGGCATTCCGAGAGCACTTATTTCAGACAACGGCACCTAGTTTGATTGCGGCGTCTACCGAGAACTGTGCGGCAAGTATGGTATTCGACCTTATTTTTCCACCCCGGCTGATCCTCAGAGTAATGGTCAAGCTAAAGCCTTCAACAAATCTATTTTAGATGGCATCAAGAAGAGACTAGAGAAAGCTAAAGGCAGATGGGTCGACGAATTGCCGAGTGTGTTGTGGGCTCATTGCACTACTCTGAGGCGGTCCACTGGGGAGACGCCATTCGCTTTGTGCTTTGGAGTGCAGGCAATCATCCCTTTGGAGATTAGCCTCCCAACTTTGAAATCAAAAGTTTTTGATATGGGCCGAAACGACGTGATGCTGGCTTTAGATTTAATTCTTATTGAAGAACGAAGAGATCATGCCCTCGCATTCATGGCACGGTACCAGCAGCAGCTTGCTAAGTCGTATAATCAACGTGTTCAGTTGCGCCACTATACACCAGGAGAGTTGGTCTTGAAGAAAGTACTTCCAGCTGCCAGGAATCCGACTAATGGAAAATTGGGTCCTAACTGGAATGGCCCCTATCAGATCAACTCAATCACAGGAGTAGGGGTATATCGGCTCAAAGATATGTCTGGGAGGAGTCTGCCACGGCCTTGGAATTCAACGCACTTGTGCAAATTCTATCATTAAACCCGACTTGTGGGGCATGATACTTGTTTTGAATGGTTCACCATGTACATATTTCACTCTTGCAATGCAAAGTTTACTATTTTCTCATTGCGAAATTCAATTCAAAAGTCTTCTAATTAAGCCTCCGGAATCGGAGTACCCTTCGTGTCACGATTGGCCAATACAAAAAAGTCTCCGAATTCGGAGGCCCATTAGTGCATGACACTTTTGGGCCGATTACGCCTCCGGATTCGGAGTGCCCTTCGTGTATCACGATTGGCCAATACAAAAAAGCCTCCGAATTCGGAGTCCCATTAGTGCATGACACTTTTGGGCCGATTAAGCCTCTAGATTCGGAGCGCCCTTCGTGGATATCATGATTGGCTAAGATTTAAGTCTCCGAATTCGGAGCCCCATTAGTGCAGGACACTTTTGAGCCGATTAAGCCTCCAGATTCAGAGCACCTTTCATGTATCACGATTGGCCAAGACAAAAAAGCCTCTGAATTCGGAGCCCCATTAGTGCATGACACTTTTGGGCTGATTAAACCTCCAGATTCAGAGCGCCCTTCATGGATATCACGATTCGCTAAGATTTAAGTCTCCAAATTCAGAGCCCCATTAGTGCATGACACTTTTGGGCTGATTAAGCCTCTGGATTCAGAGCGCCTTTCGTGGATATCACGATTGGCTAAGATTTAAGTCTTCAAATTCAGAGCCCCATTAGTGCATGACACGTTTGGGCCGATTAAGCCTTCGGATTCGGAGCGCCCTTCGTGGATATCACGATTGGCTAAGATTTAAGTCACCGAATTTGGAGCCCCATTAGTGTAGGACACTTTTAGGCCAATTAAGCCTCTGGATTTGGAGCGCCCTTCGTGTCATGATTGGCCAAGATATGCCTCCAAATTCGGAGCCCCATCCGTGCACGTCACGTTTGGGCCGAATAAGTACTCCGGATTCAGAGCGCCCTTTGTGGATATCACGATTGGCTAAGATTCAAGTCTCCAAACTCAGAGCCCCATCAGTGCAAGACTTTTAGACCGATTAAGCCTCCGAATTCAGAGCGCCCATCCGAGCATGAAGCACTCAGGCCGAATAGTAATCAGGATTCGGCGTACTTCTCATGAATATTACAATTAAAAAGCGCACGTTGTTAACAAAAGATGAAACATGAAAGCATCTAAAATGAAGCAAAAATGAAATGTTTCATTACATTGACCGATTAGCTCAGAATGTATAAGCTTGAGCTGAGACATGCAAACATTTAAAATAGAATGTTTTATTAAATTGACCAATAAGTACATAATTTGCATCCAATCTGTATTGGAGCGTTTACAAAATGTTCAATTTTATTCGGCATCACCCTCATCGTTTCTTTTCTCGATTTTGAAAGCGCCAAAGGGAAAGTGCTGACGTTGGTATAATGGCGACGTCGATTCAATGCCTATTTCACGGAGAGCCTCTGCGGCCTGTAGAGCCTTAATCCACCGATGCCTGAAACCCCGGTTCTTACATCGGCATACTTCCTTGGCGAGTTTCTCCTTAGTCTTATCTATCTCCACCTTCCAGCCATCGTGGAAGCCTTTCTCATAACCCCTGGACCTCGTGGTCTCTACTGCAAACATGCTTGCCGTATCTCGATTGGCAATCGCATGACTTATAAGCCATTGGGTCATCCTTTCCTCTACAACTGGGTTAGATTGGCCGGCAGCACGCGGCTCGGCCGTTTTGGCCTTCCTTTGTTCATGCTCGGCTTTCTCTGCGCGAGCATCCAAGTTTCGAATTTGTTCATTCTTCTGCTCTATCTCCCGCCGCGTGGCACATAGACGCATGCCGATTTCATAGGCGGTGTACAGCCCTTTCACTGCTCCGTGGATGCCGTCCCAAAACACTTCGAAGTCCTGTCGATCGACCATCGACTACTGGACTTCTGGTTCAAAAATCTGTCAAGCGAAGTTGACTACCACATTTAGGTCGTGAACAATTGAATCCGCCACAATCATCAATTTATTCCCCACAAACACCGCAAAACTCAACGGGCACAGTGTCTCACTGGATTCACCTCTCGGTCGTGGTCGAGGGGAGTTGCCCCATTGCTGTTTTTCCCTTCGGAGAGACCTACTACAATGATGTGGGGATTGACGTTTTTCTCGATCCTTCGAGGTCCTACTTCCCGTGCACATGGGCTTACCACTTCGATTCATCTTAGTATCCAGCTCAGCCAATGTCCTCCATTCTCCTCTACTGTTGAAGAATAGTCTACTTGACATTCGAACTTGTCTAACCTTCCTCAACAAACTGGTTCGAGTTACTGAGTTTAAGTACACTGATGGAACCTACACGCACGAGACACGCGCCCCATTTATTCCTTACGGGCGCAGCACCCCCGAGGAAACCTCATTACTGCTAGACTTCAAAAGCCTCAGGGATCTAATCAGCCCCATAGCTAAGCCTGGTGCCGATCTACTTATGACACGCAGCCACTCCATGAACTAGTTGCATTCGGCCTTCCACTTCAAGCATTGGCTGGGGTAAGGGCAAATTCATTAGTCTAATTGGCCCAAAATCTAAGCCTGATGCCGATCTACTTATGTGCCACAGCCACTCCATGAACTAATTGTATTCGGCCTTCCAGTTCAAGCATTGGCTGGGGCAAGGGCAGATTCGCTAATCTAATTGGCCTAAAATCTAAGCCTGATGTTGATATACTTATGTGCCACAGCCACTCTAGGAACTAATTGTATTCGGCCTCCCAGTTCAAGCATTGGCTGGGACAAGGGCAGATTCGCTAGTCTAATCGGCCCAAAATCTAAGCCTGATGCCGATCTACTTATGTGCCACAGCCACTCCATGAGTTAATTGTATTTGGCCTCCCAGTTCAAGCATTGGTTGGGTCAAGGGCAGATTCGCTAATCTAATCGGCCCAATATCTAAGCCTGGAGCCGATCTACTTATGTGCCACAGCCACTCCATGAACTAATTGTATTCGGCTTCCCAGTTCATGCATTGGCTAGGGCAAGGACAAGATCCTGAGCCGATTTACTTGTTCGACTAAGTTACTAAATTGCCAAAGTTGCACTGTTATTTATTCGGCAGATATTCTTTGGGATGTTTAAGTTATTCATCTTATGTTCCTACATCCTATCGGATTGATGGTTAGCATGCATAACAGACAGTAACCATGTTTGTTATCCAAAGTAGTGAAAAGCAAAACTCTTCATTAACAACAATTGAGTACAGGCAATAACGCAAAGCAAGGGAAATTTTCATTCATAAAGTGAATACAGATAGTCATCATTTTATACATGAAGATTACCCTAAGTGAATAGAAGTCTACTAAAAAACAAAACAAGTTTGCAACAACATACATTCAAAATTCCTAACAAATCTAAAGTATCGCCCAAATCAATCTTCGGGATCAGACTCAAGCGGCTCAACGTCCACTTGCTCGTATGGAATCGGCCTAGCCAATGTCACATCAGCGGCAGCAAGGGCTTTGAGCCAGCCATGCTTGAATCCCCGATTCTCGAATTTGGAGACTTCTTCTACATAATTTTCAAGGGCGGCGCCCTTCCCAGCCTCAAACACTTTGGAAGCCTCGGAGTCGGCTATTTCCTTCGCCTTCTTTGACTCTTCCAATTCGGCCTCCAGCTTGGCAATCACCTCCTTGGCTAACTTGAGCGAATTTTCGCTCGCGTTTGCCCTCTCCTCGACGGCCAATCTGACCTGGTCAGAACTCCGCGCCCTTTCTGCCTCGGCTTCAGCCCTTGCACTTTCCATTGTCGCTCTCGCCGCCTCGAACTCAGCCCTGCTCCTCTCACCCTCAACTTTCGATTCCAAGCGGCCAATTCTTTCAATTGCGTCATGTTGGTGGCGGCCTATTTCAGCTATCCTTCCGACCGTCTGTAAAACAGGGAGTTAAAACCAAAACAATATACGCAGAAAACAGAAGTTAGGATCAAGTCACATACCAGAAAGGCCAACTGAGCGGCTAAAGCTATTGCCACCAAGCTCGCCGCTGAAGGTTGCCTTGTCACCAAGAATGAGACCAAGAAGCCAAGCTCAACGCTACAGCTGGATCTTTCAAGGTTGACGCTTCAGAAGAGATCGGCATGTTTTTTTATCTTTGGTTGAACAACAAAAGGAGCAACCACATCTGACTCCTCTAAGCGCGGCCGTTTATCAATAGGGTTTTCCACAGAGCCGGCCTCGCTCTCGGCGGGACGTTTCTCCCTTTGATCTTCTGGGATCGGCCGCTCGACTACCAGTTCAATCTCGGCCTTTTCAACCTGCGTCGTTTCTTCTATGACAACGGGCTCGGAGGATTGAGCCGTGGCAGGTTCGGAATGGATGGTCTCGACTCTATGCCAGGTGGCCAACCGTTTGGCATTTTTCCTTCGTGCCAGTTGTGTAAACGATTCCCCTGCCATGTTCTCAAGATAGGAGCCTGGGAGATCTCCTAAATCAGTAAAGATATCTTCGAAGGAGATTTCCCCCTGACCTCAAGTAGAGGGAGGATCGGATTGATTAAGGCTGGCTGCTTCAACCGCCGAGTAAAGAGCCTTGTCGACTTCGGCTTCCAAATCAGATTGGCTCGGTTGTTCGGCGATATCCTCGGCTACTGGCTCTGCTGCCTGCTTTAAATCAGAGGTTTCGAAGTCGATTTGCCTAAGGCTTTTGAAGCGGGGGAAGATGAGAGCCATAAGATTTTGTTCACCACGTGGAATCGGAATGTTTTCTGCGGCCGAAAATGTTGTGTAAGCTCATTGCACTCAAAAGTATATGGGCGACTCTCCCTTGCTTCTGGATATTTGGACGGCCAAAAAACTAGAGTGCGATTTTGATGTCCGCAAGAACTGCATCGTCGGTCGAAACAAGAACTTTTTTCAAATTATTGCCTGCATGAATATAAAATTATTAGTACTTCGAGAAAAGGCCGAGTAAATATAAAGCAGATAAGCGTAAGGAGCTACAAAGCAACCTGGCTTGCCTTTCCATCTAGGTATAGGGTCTAGGCGATCCTCGCTTTTGTCGAATTCCTAGTTACCTCGGACAACGACCATGACCTCGTCGACTCATTTGCCAGAGCTGGCAAGCATAGTTACCAACTGATGGTCAGTGTCCTTGGCCGTAAGAAAATAGCACCCTAGTCGACTAGATGATTTGGCCAAAACATAACAGTGTCGAATGGCAAGTATGCCAAGGTTGATCCTAAGACGCCGGTTCAACTCTATAATCCCCATTACGATGCAGAAAAAGTTTACGTTGGGTTGCGAAGGAATCAGACCCCAATGGTGAATGACGACCCTAAGAAATGGGTGAAGGGGAAAACGGACTCCGCCCTCAACGATAGATAGGAGAGGAAAGATGATTGTACTTTCATCATCCCTCTCCATATCAAGAGTGCTGTCTGTCACGAGTAACAGATGGACATCGTCGGGGATAGAAAAATAGCGTCGGAACCCAGAAATACGGTCCGTAGAAAGTAGGTCTTTCAAATGTTTGGCCATACTAGCAAGTTTAAAGAGAGTGCTATAATAAAAATAAGCAAGGAAATAGGATTCGAAAAGAAGGGGAAGAGAACTTACAAGGAGCAAAGGAGACAACGACAGACGGAAAAAAGTTGCAGAGGATGCGAAATGGATGATGTATATCGACTGGCAGTCCAGGAGCTTCGAGTACTCAAAAAACATGCATTCGAAGAGACAATGAAGTTTCAAATCACAAAAATGAGGGAAATGTAGAAAGGGGTGGGAAGTTGTAATGATGACCAAAAGGCGTGTGAACTCTGACATCTACGTTGGAATGAGGTTAGCCGCCCGAATTTCGGCTCTGACTTTTCGAGTTCAAAACCAAACACACAAGCTAACTATTATTAGTGGAGTGTTTGGGGGGCAATTGTGGAGGGCTGAGTATCAGGGGATGCAAAGAGGCCGAATTAGTAAACTTGGGGAGTCGAGATATATACATCTTGTTCGGCCTCGTCTTATACAAACCTAGAAGTATCCTAATCGGCCGTATAGCCAGTTGAGCAAGGGGCCAAATGAACAGCAGTTTGCAACAAAAGGGAGGGGGCCGAGCAAATAATTACATGATGGATTAAAGCTGGGCCCAACCCTGAGGTCCAAGAAAAGATAAAAATAGAAGAACATCAACCAAAGAAAGGTATGTGAGAACTAGTAAACTTAACTTAAGAAAGAAGCAACCAAGAGAGTAGATACTGACTTAACCGTCGGAGTGCTAATTCTGGCACCCCCAACCGAAGTGTTCATTCTTTTTCAGATGACTAGCTAAGGATCTCGAGTGTCCCGTTGGATCAAAAGAGTATTTCCAAAACCACTCCCCCACAGTGAACTACACAAGAAGAGATTGTCATTTTACTTTTGATAATGCATTTGCATTTATCAAAAATTTGACTTGTGGTTTCATCTCACCCCTTTGCTATTACAATGTTCTTTGAAGCGCAACTCCATTGCATTTTCAGGTGTTTTTGTGTCTCATCATAGGTGTTCATAGGTGTTCAATTTGTAGTGAATTTTTCTTAACATTTTTTGATTTTTTTTTTGGTTCTTTTTTGCAGATGCAACCCTTTTGAGTATGTGATGATATTTTCGCATATTGATATTGCACCTCATAATCTTATTTATTTATTTATTTATTGAAATAAATATCAAATATTTTACATTTTCTGTAAGCTTGAAATCAATTATATTGTAAATGAGGATTTTTTTTGGGTTTCTTTTTGCAGATGCAACCCCCTTTTGAGTACATGATGATATCTTCGCATATCGATATTGGAGCTTATCGTTGATATTAAAACAAGCTATGATATAATTCTTTTCTTATTTGTATTGTCAATACTTTTGTTTTGTTTTAGATATAAAAATTTGATTTCTTGAATATAAAAAATTATTAGTATTGTTGGAGGATGTTTTATATATTTTTGTAAAGAATATTTGGTTGACAATTGTCATATATATTATTTTTCTTATGATTTTGTGAATGTGGATGTGTGTCGATGTATTTTATTTTAGAAAATATGAATAATTTGTATAGGGAATTAATTAATAAAATATATATTGATTTTATGAAAATAATTTTATTGCGACAATAATAAACTGTCATTAATGTAATAATCATTTCTTTACATTTTATTAGCGACGGGTTAACCTGTCGCATATACATATTAGTTCAAATCTTTAAAGACGGTTTAAACTGTCGCAAATACAACATTAATTTTATTCTCTTTTTTTTTGTGACGTTTTAGACCGCCGTTAATAATACTTTTCGCGACGTCAAATACCGTCGCTAAAAAAGTTTTTGGCGACGGCAACCAACATCGTCACTAAGAGTGAAGTTTTTTCTCATTTTTTTGTGTCAGTTTAAACCGTCAGAAAAACCATTGATTAGTCGTCACTACAAGAAAGCGACGGTTTGTAATCGTCGCAAATACTTTTTGTCACGCCCCTCCGCCACCCCCCATTTCCCATTGCTACTTCGTCGCAAAACAAAAAGGTTTTTGCAACGATATGCAAACCTTTTGCGACGTTTAAGACCATTGCAAAAGTTTCGATTTTTAGTAGTGTATAGACCCAACAAGAAGAGCAGAAGCACCTTTTCATCCCAGTCCCAACCACAGCAGTCTAGATCCACCTTTCCTTTGCCTGGTGCAGTCCCGGGGAAGAGTGCACTGAGTGGTTTTTCTTGTTTTAAGTGTGGCTAACCGGGTCACAAGGCCTTTGTATGTCCGCAGAAGAAGGGAGGATAGCAAATGTTGCCACCACCACCACCTAACCGATCTTAGAGTCAGTCTTAGAGTAGGGGGTAGGGGCCTACTTGCTATCAGTGCGGTCAGTCAAGGCATATGAAGAGAGCTTGCTCGCTGTTGGGAGGCACATTTGGCGCATTTGGGTCGAGACAGACTCAGAGCCACCAGCAGGCTCACTTAGTTCAAACTTCGCGAGTTAATTAGGGAGCCACTTCAGCTCCACTAGTGTAGCAAGCCTATGCTCCGAGAGATGAGTAGGTTGATCAGAGGCCACAAGGGCGTGTGTATACTGTTACCACGCCAGAGCTATTACCAGGATCCTCAGTTGTGAGAGATATTTTTGTTTTGTGTAATTCTTTGGCTAATGTGTTGATAAATACGAGTGTATCTCATTCATTCATATCTGCTACATTCGCATCTGCATTGGGGTTAGAGGCGGCACGATTAGCGTCTCCGCTCAGAGTAGAGTCACTAGTTGGGGGTACAGTTGACTTAGATCGGGGGTGTCGTGGTTGTGAGATAGAGGTTGCTAGGCGTCGACTCCCGTTTGCTTTTGTGTTGCTAGACATGTCAAGTTTTGATGTTATTCTAGGCATGGATTGGTTATCTTCATACCAAGTGGTGATTGATTGCTTTTGTCAGACAATCACAGTGTGCACCTCGAGTGGCGATTGTTCTTACTTTCTGGGAGACTGGGTTGATAGGGTTTTGTCGCCAATTTTTGACCCTCATAGTAGAGACAAGCTTAGTGGCCTTCTTGCTACTCTCCTGGATGGTGAGAGTGACGGGAATCGTGTTGAGTTGCCAAGGGTAGTTTGTGAATACCCGGACGTATTTCCCAAGGATTTTACTAGTTTTCCACCCCACTGGGACATCGAGTTCACCATTGACTTAGTGTTTGGAACGGCACCGATTTCTATGGCGTCGTATAGATTTGCACCCACGGAGTTGCATGAGTTGAAGATTTAACTCCAAGAGCTTTTAGACAAGGGTTTCATTCACCCTAGTACATTGCCTTGGGGAGCGCCGACTCTTTTTGCGAAGAAGAAGGATGGGTTGTTGCAGTTGTGTATTGATTACTGTAGGTTGAATCAAGTTACCGTCAAGAACAAGTACCCCTTACCCCAAATAGATGATTTGTTTGACCAACTTAGAGGGTCTTATTGCTTTTCAAAGATAGATTTGAGGTCGGGGTACCATCAGTTGAGAGTCCAGGAGGAGGACATCCAGAAAACGTCCTTTTGTATGCGTTATGGCCACTACGAATTCCTTGTGATGCCTTTTGGGTTGACTAATGCACCAGCTTCCTTTATGGATTTTGTAGGAGCCGGATAAAAGTGGGACGCAGATAGGCCAAGTACATATTTGGTTAATTGGTACATATTATACTCGCCCCCATTTTATGCTTTCTGGATGCCGAATATATTATTCGGCCATAAAGTCAGTTGAACGAGGGGCCAATTGAAAATTGGAATACGACGAAAGAAGGGCCAAGTGAGCAATCACATAGCAGATTAATAGTGGGCCCTATCCTGAGGACCAGAAGCGTATATAAATAGAAGAATAACAACCAAAGAGAGGTATGTGAGAACTAGTATGCTTAACTTAAGATACAAGTAACCAAGAGAGTATACACTGACTTAACCGTCGGAGTGCTAATTCTGGCATCTCCGATCGGAGTGTTCATTCCTTTTCAGGTCACTAGATGAGGATCTCGAGCGTCCCAGTGGATCAAAAGAGTATTTTCAAACCACTTCCCCACAGATTTGATGAATCGAATTTTTAGAGAATACTTGGATCATTTTGTGGTCGTCTTTGTGGATAACATCGTATTTTCAAACCACTTCCTCTTTGTTTTCACCACAGTGTTTGAAAAAGTTTTGAAAAACTTAGGTCAATGCAATGATTCAAGGCACAGAAAAGTCACAGCTTCTAGTCAAATACTGTCATCTCATTCAAAACTTCTGGCACAACCGCACACGGTATAAACACAAGAGTGTGAAAATCACCGCGTTCTTTCGATCTGAATTAACGGCTCCCTGGCGTAAACAGACTCAAAACAAAACGAAAAGACAAACGTGAAACAAAATGGTGACGCCTCGAGGTGACACCCCGAATCACCCGACCTTTGTATAATAGGATCGACTCGATACAACAAGATGCACCTTAATCAAAAAGATCGACTTAAGACAAAGAGACACTCAAAAGCAACTACGTAATTGACTCAACACCCAAGTCGAACTACAAAACTAGCATTCGCGAATGCTCAAGACAAGGTGTGCCATTCCCACATCTGAAGTAAACCGAAAGTCGCCCGCAGTAGTTCATCCCCGATCACATACTGCATTCATCCCCAAGTTCACCGATCTAGTGATGATAGACTTTATTGAGTGATGCGACGATGACCTTGTTGTCAATCAAATTTTGTATCTCGTGGGCGAGACGAACACAACCGCTTGTCATGACCGGTTTGTTGATGGAAAGCACAAGATTTAGCCGGTCGTGATTTGGAGGAGAGGATCGGGTAGAGGCCGTTGCTCTAACGGTTTCAGATGTCCTTTCTGAGTAGGACCCTAGGGCCTTAGACAAAGACATATAGAGTGGAGTGAAGACCCTCTTGCCTCGGGGTAGATAGTCCGAGTTCGGGTTTGAAGTGGGCGCACCAACAAAGGGGTGGTCGCTCTTGGTGTGGTAGTGGCGACCATGCCCACGTCGGTAGATCGTGCAGATGCGTCACCGCCGGTGGTCGATTCGAATCAAGGGTAAACGCCCTCTTGGGCCGCTCCTTCCCGATCAATAAGGCCTTGTTTCATAGCATCTTCGATCTGACTCCCATCTCATGTAAGTCCGAAAAGGTAGGGAAGGGACTACTATCATCTTTGCATCGGCTTCGTAGATTGCGCACAATCATCCGAATCTGTCTTTGTCCGTAGGCCTCAAGGTCATCATCGCCTTGGCCCTCCATCCGTTACAAATTTCAAAACTCTCCTTAGGCTCTTGCCTAGTTGTCTCGAGATCACGGTCGTAATCTCAATCTGGTGTTGAGTATTTGCGTGATGAAGGCCTCACCATTTCGGCCCCAATTTCTCTTGGCGTCATCTTCTAGCTTGGCATACCATGCGGATGCCACACTGACAGGTCCGACCGAACAGAGACAACAGAGTCCGTGAGGCCCATCGGCCTTAAGATATCTCGAAAACAATCTCGGGTGCACCATGGGGTCCCGGACCCATCAAATCGGTCAATTTGAGGCATCTTGAACCGATCTGGCAAATACACACTGTCTCAGATATCCATCCTCGATGTCGGAATAGACCGACTCCTTGGGATTTCCTAAACATTTTCTCCAACTTACTCGGCTTCATTGTGGGGTCCACTTCAACTCAAAGGAGAGTCCGGTGCATTGATAGGCGTGGGCGCTTGGATAGTTCTTGAGAGGCGGGCTGGCGGGCTGCACCGTAATGTCTGCTGGACATTTGGTGTCTCCGTGTTGGAGCTCTGGTGGGGAGGAGCTTGATGCGGCAGATGCCCCACTTCTTTGCTCTAGCCTAGCAATTGTCTCTCTCTGTCTGTTGGGCTATGACCCGCGGCTTGTTGCTGCATGGCTTTCATACTATCCTGGAGTTGGCGCACCATCTCTTCCAAACTCGACATATTGCCCCGGTCTAACTAAGCAACCGGTATATCTGTTTCTGCAGTAGGATCGGAAATCTCAACCTGACTCCTCAAGGATCACTGATCTGGTAGCTGTTGTACTGGTGGTCTATGTCTGACTGGCCCTCTCTGGCCGTGATTACCCTTGAACTGAGTCTCTGACCTGACAAAGTCTACCAACACAAATCCAAGGTACCCAGGGGATAGTGGAGCCTTCTGAAGCTATAGTTCCAGGACTACCTAGCAAAAGAGAAAACAGACAGCATCTCAGCTCAACTTCACTGGAACGGATATGAGCAAAGCTAAACGACTGTATTCTATTACTGATCGCTGTTCCCCGAAATCACTGCCCCAAATCTGAATCTGATACCCGCAGATATAACTGATTTTCAAAAACACTGATACTGGTGCCCTCAGGCCGGATACCCAGACTCGCAAACTGGTATATGCATTCCCTGTAGAGATACACTCTAAAAGCACATAGCAAGTAAATGAGAGCCAATACACCCCTATGTTGGGGTAGGGTTTCCCTGTCCTATTTTGTCAGGAGCTAGGGTTTCACTACGCACGCAGCGGTTTCAAACAACCTAATATCGGGTGAGCAACCTGTCCTAGTTTGGAATGGTCACTACGGATTTCGATATGCACTAGGTCGAATGGTCAAAAGGGGTGCCCCGGTAAAACCGGGGTTTGTGTTCCCATACTGGCAGAGCCCGCAACCGGTCAGCCTTATGGACATGCCTTAACAAGACAAGCCTCCAGCAAACCGCTCAGGAATAGCAGATGGCCAACACGGTGTCCTAGGCGCACCAATGCACATGCAATGCAAAGAAACACATAAGTGTAGTCAAAACCAGATGTCACGAGTTCGAGTCAAGCTCTCTAAAATCCCAGTGATGTAAGCGTAAGCACGTCCATGAGGGACCTCGCTCTGACTCGGACTCTTTAAAGTTTGTGTCATGGTTCTAAATCTGAACCAAAGAGTCCACCTCGGCAAATTGTTTTGAGAAAAAGCTGATTTTTGAAAAGAAGTGCCAAACATGGATCGCTTTGCGGATTCTGAGTCGCCACCTAAATATTTTTAAAAGGGAGAATTTAGGAAACCCTGACTCGGTGCCAAAGGCCACGTGTCCGTCATCACCAAAGTGACTTGGCTCGGGAGCTTGGGTACGATCGGGGAAGGTCAGCTATGAGCACCCCCTTTCGCCCGGTCCGAAGACCGGCCTCTACTAACCGTGATATCCATTTTTGAAAACTTTATACGTTCTTATTCCGGTTATTAGCCTAGAATTACTATGTTATGCGCACAGCAAACAAGTATAGACTAGATCGCCTAATTTGGGAACAAACATTGCATATCCGTTTTGTCTCGAAAAACGTGTTTAGATGTTGCTACTCGCAAGTAGACTAAAATGCGGATTTCAATGAGTACTTCCAACTTAAGCAATCCAACCTCCACCCACAGGCATTCATACAGTTTATCATGTAAGCATTTAGCCGCATGGTAATCCCTCTTGTCATGGCAACACCCACACGCATGCAGTATGCTAAAGCATAAAAGCTCACCTAGTACTCCGCGCCAAAACAATAAACTAGTTAGCAAAACAATGCATGACCTAGTCCATGTTAAGTGGCTAATGCAACACATGCAAAAATGCAAGGTTAAGCGGCTCGGCTATCCTAAGCATGGTATATGAAATGCTATCACATAGCACGTATTCAATTTTGGAATTTAAAAATTGCAATGCGGTTTGTATGATGTACCGAGCAGGTGCATGTAAACAAATGCATGGATGCACGCATGCATTGCATAAGGTATGCTAATTTAAAATGCCCTAATCTACCACCGAAAGCGGGTAAATAAAGGGTTAGAAAGAAGCGGGGTTGGAAGACATGCGTCACACTCACCCACACTTATTACATTTTGCCCTCACTCGGAGGACCGAATAAATAAATAATACGCATCAAGAATAAATGAATAAATAAATTATTACAAATTCTAATTACCAAAATTAAATTAAATAAATAAATTAAATGGAGCCTCACCTCGGAATCTTGTGAATGATGCATGCTCGTCATGACTTCTTGGAAAACACATGCCATAGCATTGCGCACATTTTTCTTATCTGCCTCTCCAAAAATTCCCAAAATTCGAATACGTCCCAAGTGGTCCGAAATGCCCCAATCGGCTAGACAGTGTAGTCATCGGCTTCTTCAAGGGCCACCGTGAGATTTTTAAATTATCGGCACAAAAATAGTGCGGTCGGCACTATTTTATGCCGGTCGGCGTGAAAATCCTGCTGCAGACAAGAGACGGTGAAGCCAGACATGACAATGCATAGGCATGGTTTTTGGGCAAATGTGAGCATGTCCAACCCCTCCTATCATGTCAAGGGACTCAAGGGGATGGCTCTTGGTTCTAGGGCTATCAATTGTGCATTTGATGCATGATAGCCTAAGGAACCAAGATTGCTCATTTTAATGTAAATATGCATGCAACACAACAAATGAATACTAAGTCCCTATCATGTGGAAATCAAGGGCCTTAGTGACCAAGGATTGAGATGAGTTACACCACCTGAAATGTGAACTCCCCTCAATCCTAGGCTTGGCTTGACAACCCCAAACCAAGCTATGAGATGCAAGTATGCAAGCGAGGCTCAAATGCAATGCAACCTATTATTTTAAGCATGCAAAGAGCTAAAGTATGTAGGATGCAAATGGCATGCAAGATGAGCCAATTAAACATGGGACTAACAAGCACACATTTGAGGCTACATTAACCAAGCAAGCAACAATCATGACATAAGCATGCAACAATGGACTTAAGCCATAGAGGGCAGCCCTCAAGCTCCCAAAAACAGTGGCAAAACAAGCCTCTCAACATGATCAAAATGCCACACAAGCATGCTTATTCAATGGGCCCAAGTCTAGGACACCAAAGAGAGTAACTTGACATCATTCATACAACCACTCATGGCATGCATTCAACAAACAAAAAACAGATTTTAAGCATGTGGAATGACACCCAAATCCCTCATGGCACCCCCAAAAATACCCTAGTCATGGAAGCATGCACAATGCTCTTTTAAGGCATAAAAGACCAACATTCTAAAGCATGAAGGAGATGATAAATGGAAGTATTTGAACATGAAATGGGGACTGAAATACCACCTATAATGATGCCAAATCATTAGATCAAAACAAGATAAGCATGCTAGGACTTCATACAAACAAGGCCTACAAGCCAATATGCAAGACAACCACCTCAAACACACCAAACATGGCAAAATCAGTGGCTCACAGCCCTCTAACATGGCAAAATAATACTAGTATCTTCATGAAACTAAGCCTAAACATGCAAGAGTCAAAACCTCAAAACATGGCATACAAGAGAGCATTTCAAAGGAGGTATAGGAAGCATGTTAGAGGCTACAATTCAACCAAAACAGAGATCAAACATGGCCTAAACCAGCCCCAAAAGCCTTGAAATGAAGCAAAATGCAAACATGCACACATGCTATACTATGAGCCAAAACAAAGGCCAACCAAAGGACCAAAGGGAGAGGGGTGTCCCTCCCTTAGATGAGGCACGAAAATATCATCCTCACCACTGAAAACTCACTGGTTTTCAGTGGTGAAAATCCAAGAACACCAAAATAGGGAGGCCTAAGAAAAAGGCACCAAAGAGGGCCAAACAAGGCTTAAAGTGATAAGTCTTAACTCAAACCATAAAATGACCTTAATGAAAGTTCAAGAACAAGTAAAAACAAGACTTTTTATGTTAAACACAAATCCAAAAACACAAAGTACAGAGGGTAGAAATAGATTGCAAGAATGGGGAATCTAAAGCAACAAGCTTACCCTTGAAGAACCAATGAAGAACATTGGTCCAGCCCTCTCCAAGTGATCAAAACCAGTCCAAAATCACTCAAAACAAACCTCCAAGTCTTCCAATCTCGGAGCTAGGTGTAATAGTGGGTGGAATGGTGCAAAAGTAAGACAAAACTCACTATTTGGGGCCTAAAACACACACACAAGAGAGAGAGGAAATATAGATATATATGGATGTATATCGAGAGTATATGTATAATCTCGGTTCTTGACCTAAAGTTGCTAACCCTTGAGCAAAGGGATGAATGGTGTTTTTATAGGCAATATACAAGCCAAGACTTAATGGCTAAGTAAGGCCAAAAGGTTCAAAGAGGTGAGGAGGGTCTTGGCTTCTAAAGGAAGCCAATATCTGGTGCCAAGCTTCCCAAGAAGCTTGGCCAAAATCAAGCTTCTAGAAGCTTAAAAGGGTTCAAAGGGCAAGGGTGCAATGCTACATGCGGGAGGAGTGATGTTGTAATCCAGCTGGCACAGCTGGCATGTACCATCCTCATAGGGGTTCAGGAGGGTCACCGGCAAGCAAAACCAATCACCGGCACAAAAATGTGCCGGCCGATGAAGTGCCGATCGGCATGTATTCTAAGAAAATAGTGCCGATGACACCGATAAAGGGCGGTGATCAAGTGGGGCAGCGGTAGGTCACGGGATGGCTAACAAGCCTTCCCTACCCTCAAATGCAAGCAGACACAAGTCTTGGTGGAAAACCAAGCGCAGAACAAACCAGTTAAGAGATCACGAGTGCAGCGCGGCCGGGACCTCCGAGAACTCAAACGAACACAAACATGGATAATCACCGGGTGTTCAAGCGGTGATGTCCAAGTCTTGAGGACGGTCAAAAATGGGGTGTCTCTGATTGCCCTCTTTGTAACTCGGAAGTCATAACAATGGCGTGAGTGAATGTCAAAGCCCGAGACGACCCATCTTTGACAAGGCCAAGACTTGGACAATCATGCAAAACAAGTAAGGTATGCTTGCCAAGGCGGGGCAAAATGCAAGAAGCCGGGCATAACTTATGATCATGCAAAGAAAGTCGTAATGAAGCACACATGCAGTTATAAGCTAACATGCAACGATCTACACTACAATGTAGAAAGGATGTAAGAGAATTATGCAATTCTCCAAGATCTCATGCGGAGAAGGCTAAAAGCGACTCAATGAGAATACCCGAGTCTCAAACACTACATCTCTCAAACATGTCGTACGGGAGAGGAAAGAGTAACACTTCTCAGCGTAGTACACGCGGGAGAAGAAAGATAAAATTTCTCAGCGTAGTACACGCAAGAGAAGAAGGATAAAATTTCTCAGCGTAGTACACGCAAGAGAAGAAGGAAAAAAATTTCTCAGCGTAGTACACGCAAGAGAAGAAGGAAAGGCAAAGAGAAACCTCATCAGCGTAGTACACGCGACAGAGGAAAGAGGAAAGCAAAAAGCCTTTCAGCGTAGTACACGCGAGAAAGGAAAGAGAATAGCCTCTCAGCGTAGTACACACGAGAGAGGAAGGAGAAAAGCAAAAAGAAACCTCTCAGCGTAGTACACGCGGGAGAGGAAAGAGGAAAGCAAAGAGACACCTCTCGGTAGTCTGTGAGAGGGGTAAGAGAAAAACAAAGAAACCTCTCGGTAGCTTACACGAGAGAGGAAAGAGGAAAGAGACAAGCCTCTCGGTAGTAGTACACGCGAGAGGAAGAGAAAAGCAAAAGAAACCTCTCGGTAGTAGTACGCGGAGAGGAAAGAGGAAAGGAGAAAAGAAACCTCTCAGCGTAGTACACGCGGGAGAGGAAAGAGAAAAGCAAAAGAAACCTCTCAACGTAGTACACGCGAGAAAGGATAAGAGAAAAGCAAAAAGAAACCTCTCAGCGTAGTACACACGAGAGAGGAAAGAGGAAAGAGACAAGCCTCTCAGCGTAGTACACGCGAGAGAGGAAAGAGAAAAGCAAAAAGAAACCTCTCAGCGTAGTACACGCGGGAGAGGAAAGAGGAAAGGCGAAAAGAAACCTCTCAGCGTAGTACACGCGGGAGAGGAAAAAGCAACAATACAAGTAAAAAGGGGCACAACAATGTGAGCGAAACATGCATGACAGCGCAAGTGAAATGAGTGCATAACAATGCAACTGGGATGTGCATCACGATGCAAATGAAGTGGGTGCATAACAATGCAATTAGAACATGCAGCATAATGCAAGTGGAACGAGTGTGCATACACATTCTGTGCACAATAATCAACGCATATTCGATGCAATCTCAACAGTGTGTTTGAAATAAAATGTCGAATAAGGAAATACATGCCTTAATGGGACCAATTCAAACGCAACCTCCGATTTACCTCTCGGAGGAGTCACAATAGATTCCAAAAGGATACAGCTCGTGCATGCGAACCGACGATGAGCTACGCATCGGAGACATCAGTTGATACTTCCGCAGAAAAATTTTGAGCTTGAGGTAGGGGCACACCCATACTTCGGAGCATTGACAAGGCTTGACGGGGTACATCCCACGAAATTTGCTGGAGGTGAAACACACTCAGATGCTTCGATTTTCCCTCTTTTCTTTTGCTTTGTAGTCTGGAACCTATATAGCTTCAGATAGATCCCTGATTTTCTTGTTCTCACATGACCAGGTTAAACCTTGCGCTTTTGAAAGACCAAAATCCTTTTTTTGCACAAAGGTGGAGAATGGCACAGCACTCTGAGCACACAAGATGATTATTATTTTTTTGAAAATGAGAAAAGGATTCTCAACCGGGTATTGAGCCTACAACTGACCATAGACAAAACAACTCAACACGAGAAAAACAAAAGGTAAAGCGACCTAAAAACAACGAGGCGCTCGGGATGAAATGAGACAAAGCGAAAAGACACGACACTCAGACGTGCACAGGGAGCCTGTTTCACTGGGTAGTGTTTCCCACCCTTTCTCACTTGTGATTCTCACATCACTTGACACTCAATCTCTAGTTTTCTGAAAAAGCCCTTTTCTCACTTTTTTCTCATCGCACATCTCTATTCTTTATTCTCTCATTTTCAATCCCTCACAGGTGGTTGATGGATAAACAACAAGTTGTGGGTTCTCGCCCTAGCATTACGCTAGATTCTTCTTCTTACGCTCACGACTAGTGAATTCCTCCCACAAAGGGTTGCGCTACATCTGGGTGTGTAGCAAATCTGCCTAATATCGATTGATGATGCTTTCTTTGGGGAGTTTGGACGTGATTAGATCTGTCAAGATGAGGGAGTGGAATATCTTGATCCATTCCCGTTCGTGCTGCGCACTTGGCTTGATACCTCGTTGCTTGGAGGATGTGAGAGAGCTTTCAGCCCATTTGTGGTTTGCTTCAGTGGTGCCCTTTTCTGGCAGGTAGAGTGCCCTTCTTGGCGAGTATGGTGCCTTTTCTGGCAAGTATGGTGATAATAGAAAAAAGAGAACACGACTCAACTGTGCCCCTAATTCATCATTTTGACCATTTTGTTTTGGCTTTCTAAACAAAATTTGACCAAAAATGAGAGTTAAATTAACATGCTTGTTCGATTTTTGATTTGAAATCATAAGTCGAGCTATGAGCACTGCAAAATTTTCCTTTTTGAGTCGAGAAAAAGGTCGATTTTGGAAAATGAAACAATTTTCGAGAAGAATTCGACCTTAGTAAAAATTCTCAAAAGCTATTTTTGCAAGCGGCCACCGCTTCAACAAGCGAGGAACCAACTCTTTGAGATGCACAACCTCGGACCCATAAGCAATGGAAAATTGCCCTTAGCGAAGAGGGTGCATGGCAACGAAAGTTGCCCCTTGTTTGAAAGGCACCATGCTGCGTTGAATGGCAACGGAAAGTTGCCCTTGTTTGGATGGCGCCCTTGACTTTATAGTCGATCCTCGAGTGATGAACACAACCAGACTCTCAGATACAGAGAAGGCAGAGATGACCAAAACCATTGCATGGACGCAGTCGAATTTGAATTGTTTTACGGCTGCACTTTCAGGATGAAGTTGCTACGTATCCCAAACATGGGAATCAAGCCTTACGTAGTTCGGGGTTAAGGTACACTCGGGTATTTAACCTCTCCTTTTTATGCTCTAACTTTTGCCAAGGTGCTGTTGCGGGTTTTTCGACCTTCGAGCTTCTTTTCTTTTCTTTTCAATTCTTTTTCATTTTTTCATTTTTTTCTTTTTCTTTTAGGCTCTAACTTTGCCAAGGCGCCCGATGCGGGTTTTCGACCTTGCGAGCTTCTTTTTCTTTTTTCTTTTTTCTTTTTTTTTGTATATATATATTTTTTGTATGTATTTTTTGCTTGCTCTAACTTTTGCCTGGGTAGCCCTTCCGGGTTTTTCGGCCAATGAGCCTCTCAAAGGGTAAAAGTGTAATAAGTCCATGCCAAATGGTTTTTGAGATTGAAGCCCTCTGTATCGGAGAGTGGCATTAATTATAAGAAGAACTCATCTTGACTCTTGCACATCGACATCTTTGCCCCTAGTTTAAAGGGGGCTTCGATCTAGCTTTACAAGCTTCTCTTGAAAACACTTGAACTTCTTGATCGACTCTCTGTTGCCCTAGTTCGAGGGTTGCTTTGAATTTGGTCTCCACAGGCCTCACGTTGTAGTTAACCGTTGAACATTGAGTTTGAGTCAAGGTTGAAAATGAAGGGTCGAGTCTCGGTGAGGCGATCTAAATTGCACAATCTCAAGCGATTCCACACATGTCTTGAGGACCGCGCAAAACATTTTTTGAAAGTTTTTAAAAGCGACAAATCGCTTCATGGCGAAAACGATGTAGGACCAATCTGGATCAAAGCTAGGGTCCTTCTCGGTACTCACACAAGCATGATTTCATTCATTAAGGGCTTAGCACGCCTCTCTTTCTCTCGATTGATCAAAGTTTTGCAAATCGAGAATTCCTTCCTCTTTGTTTTCACCAGTGTTTGAAAATGTTTTGAAAAACTTAGGTCAATGCAATGATTCAAGGCACGAGAAAAGTCACGACTTCTAGTCAAATCATCATCTCATTCAAAACTTACGGCGGCACCGCAATGAAGCAAACACAAGAGTGTGAAAATCCTTCTTTGTTCCATTGAGAATCTGTCGGCTGCCACTGGCGAAAGCAGACTCAAAACAAAAGCGAAAAGACAAGCGTGAAACAAAATGGTGGCCTTGAGGTGACACCCCTGGAATCACCCGACCTTTGTATAATAGGGTGACTCGATACAACAAAGATGACCCTTAATCAAAAAATGACTTAAGACAAAAGGCAGGACTCAAAAGCAGAACTACGAAATTGACTCAACACCCAAGTCGAAACTACAAAACTAGCATTCGCGAATGCTCAAGACGATGTGTGCCATTCCCACATCTAAGTAAAGCGAGTCTTTGCCCGCAGTAGTTCATCCCGATCACATACTCGTACCATCTCCCAAGTTCAGCGATCTAGTGATGATAGACTTTATTGAAATTTGGTGCGACGATGACCTTGTTGTCAATCAAATTTTGTATCTCGTGGCGGAGCGAACACAAGCTTCGGTGTCATGACCGGTTTGTTGATGGAAAGCACAGTACTTAGCCGGGTCTCGTGATTTGGAGGGAGAGGATCGGGTAGAGGCCGTTGCTCTAACGGTTTCAGATGTCCTTTCCTGAGTAGGACCCCTAGGGCCTTAGACAAAGACATATAGAGTGGAGTGAAGACCCTCTTGCCTCGGGGTAGATAGTCTGAAGTTCGGGGGTTTGAAGTGGGCGCACCAACAAAGGGGGTGGCTGCTCTTGGTGTGGTAGTGGCGACCATGCCCACGTCGGAAGATCTTGCAGCTGCGTCACCGCTGGTGGTCGCATTGAGCTGGTAATGCGCCCTCTTGGCCGCTCCTTCTCTGATCAATAAGGCCTTGTTTCATAGCATCTTGATCTGTCCTCCCATCTCATGTAAGTCTGAAAAGGTAGGGAAGGGGACTACTATCATCTTTTGCATCAGCTTCGGCTGTAGATTGCGCACAATCATCCGAATCTGGTCTTTGTCCGTAGGCCTCAAGGTCATCATCGAAGCCTTGGCCCTCCATCTGGTTACAAATTCTGAAAAACTCTCCTTAGGCTCTTGCCTAGTTGTCTCGAGATCACGGGTCGTAATCTCAATCGTGTGTTGTATGAGTCTTTGCGTGATGAAGGCCTCACCATTTCGTCCCAATTTCTCTTGGCGTCATCTTCTAGCTTGGCATACCATGCGGATGCCACACTGCAGTCCGACGAGCAGAGCGGCAACGTAGTGGTGAGGCCCATCGATATAAGATATCTGAAAACAATCTCGGGTGCACCATGGGGTCCCGGACCCATCAAATCGGTCAATTTGAGGCATCTTGAACCGTCTGGCGGCGTCACGAGGCGTCCGTATATCCATCCTCGATGTCGGGAATAGACCTGACTCCTTGGGATTTCCTAAACATTTTCTCCAACTTACTCAGCTTCAGCGCTGTGGGGTCCACTTCGAACTCAAAGGGAGAGTCCGGTGCATTGATAGGCGTGGGCGCCTTGGATAGTTCTTGATGAGAGGCGGGCGGGCAGAATGTCCGTATCTGCCTGGACATTTGGTGTCTCTCCGGGTGTTGGAGCTCCTGGTGGGGGAGGAGCTTGATCTTGAAAGCGATGCCGACTTCTTTGCTCTAGCCTAGCAATTGTCTCTGTCTGTTGGGCTATGACCACGACTTGTTGCTGGCGAGTGCATGATGAGCAGCGTCTTCTTTGCATGGCTTTCATACTATCACAGGTTGGCGCACCATCTCTTCCAAACTCGACATATTGCCCCGGTCTAACTAAGCAACCGGTATATCTGTTTTCTGATGGGATCGGAAATCTCAACTGACTCCTCAAGGATCAACGATCTGGTATTGTTGTCTTGGTGGTCTATGTCCGTGGCCCTCTCGGCGTGATTACCCTTGAGAAGTCTCGACGACAAAGTCTACCAACACAAATCCAAGGTACCCGAGGATAGTGGAGCCTTCTAAAGCTATAGTTCGGGACTACCTAGCAAAAGAAAAAGCAGAGCGACATCTCGGCTCAACTTCCTTGGAGCGGATATGAGCAAAGCTAAGCGATCAGTATTCTATTCTTGATCATTGTTCCCGAAATCACGCCCCAAATCTGAATCGATACCCTTGAGATATAAGCGATTTTCAAAACAACGATCTTGGTGCCCTCGGTAGGATACCCAGACTATAACCGGTATATGCATTCCTGTGAGATACACTCTAAAAGCACATAGCAAGTAAATGAGAGCCAATACACCCCTATGTTGGGGTAGGGTTTCCTGTCCTATTTTCGTCGAGCTCGGGTTTCACTACGCCTTGCGGTTTCAAACAACCTAATATCGGGTGAGCAACTTTGTCCTAGTTTGGAATGGTCACTACGGTTCGATATGCACTAGGTCGAATGGTCAAAGGGTGCCCGGTAAAACCGGGTTTGTGTTCCCATCTTGGCGAGCCCATAACGGTCGACCTTATGGACATGCCTTAACAAGACAAGCCTCGACAAACCGCTCGGGAATAGCGAGATGGCCAACACGGTGTCCTAGCGCACCAATGCACATGCAATGCAAAGAAACACATAAGTGTAGTCAAAAGCAGGATATCACGAGTTGAGTCAAGCTCTCTAAAATCCCAGTGATGTCGCTAAGCGTAGCACGTCCATGAGGACCTCGCTCTGACTCGGACTCTTTAAAGTTTGTGTCAGTTCTAAATCTGAACCAAAGAGTCCACCTCGGCAAATTGTTTTGAGAAAAGCGATTTTGAAAAGAAGTGCCAAACATGGACTGCTTTGCGGATTCTGAGTCGCCACCTAAATATTTTTAAAGGGAATTTAGGAAACCACGACTCGGTGCCAAAGGCCGCGTGTCAAAATCACCAAAGTGACTTGGCTCGGGAGCTTGGGTGCGATCGGGAAGGTCACTATGAGCACCCCCTTTCGCCGGTCCGAAGACCGCCTCTACTAACCGTGATATCCATTTTTGAAAACTTTATCGTTCTTATTCGGTTATTAGCCTAGAATTACTATGTTATGCGCACGACAAACAAGTATAGACTAGATCGCCTAATTTGGGAACAAACATTGCATATCCGTTTTGTCTCGAAGCGTGTTTAGATGTTGCTACTACAAGTAGACTAAAATCACATTTCAATGAGTACTTCCAACAAGCAATCCAACCTCCACCCACAGGCATTCATAGTTTATCATGTAAGCATTTAGCGCATGGTAATCCCTCATCATGGCAACACCCACACGCATGCGATATGCTAAAGCATAAAAGCTCACCTAGTACTCGCGCCAAAACAATAAACTAGTTAGCAAAACAATGCATGACCTAGTCCATGTTAAGTGGCTAATGCAACACGAGCAAAAAATGCGATTAAGCGGGCTCGGCTATCCTAAGCATGGTATATGAAATGCTATCACATAGCACGTATTCAATTTTGGAATTTAAAAATTGCAATGCGGTTTGTATGATGTGCGAGCCGGTGCATGTAAACAAATGCATGGATGCCGCATGCATTGCATAAGGTATGCTAATTTAAAATGCCCTAATCTACCCTTTGGCGGGTAAATAAAAGGGTTAGAAAGAAGCGGGGTTGGAAGACATACGTCACACTCACCCACTTATTACATTTTTGCCCTCACTCGGAGGGACGAATAAATAAATATCTGAGATCAAGAATAAATGAATAAATAAATTATTACAAATTCTAATTACCAAAATTAAATTAAATAAATAAATTAAATGGAGCCTCGGCCACTTATCGGAATCTTGTGAATGATGCATGCTCGTCATGACTACTTGGGAAAAACTGTGCCATAGCATTGCGAACATTTTCTTGTCTGCCTCTCCAAAAATTCCCAAAATTCGGAATCGTCCCAAGTGGTGCAGAAATGCCCCACGGCTAGGCAGTGTAGTCATCGGCTTCTTCTGATGGCCACCGTGAGATTTTAAATTATCGGCACAAAAATAGTGCGGTCGGCACTATTTTATGCCGGTCGGCGAGAAAATCCCTGCAGCAGCGGCAGAGAAGCAATGACAGACAAACAATGCATAGGCATGGTTTTGGGCAAATGTGAGCATGTCCAACCCTCCTATCATGTCAAGGACTCAAGGGGATGGCTCTTGGTTCTAGGGCTATCAATTGTGCATTTGATGCATGATAGCCTAAGGAACCAAGATTGCTCATTTTAATGTAAATATGCATGCAACACAACAAATGAATACTAAGTCCCTATCATGTGGAAATCAAGGGCCTTAGTGACCAAGGATTGGGATGAGTTACACCACTTGAAATGAGTACTACCCTCAATCCTAGGCTTGGCTTGACAACCCCAAACCAAGCTATGAGATGCAAGTATGCAAGCGAGGCTCAAATGCAATGCAACCTATTATTTTAAGCATGCAAAGAGCTAAAGTATGTAGGATGCAAATGGCATGCAAGATGAGCCAATTAAACATGGGACTAACAAGCACACATTTGAGGCTACATTAACCAAGCAAGCAACAATCATGACATAAGCATGCAACAATGGACTTAAGCCATAGAGGGCAGCCCTCAAGCTCCCAAAAACAGTGGCAAAACAAGCCTCTCAACATGATCAAAATGCCACACAAGCATGCTTATTCAATGGGCCCAAGTCTAGGACACCAAAGAGAGTAACTTGACATCATTCATACAACCACTCATGGCATGCATTCAACAAACAAAAAACAGATTTTAAGCATGTGGAATGACACCCAAATCCCTCATGGCACCCCAAAAATACCCTAGTCATGGAAGCATGCACAATGCTCTTTTAAGGCATAAAAGACCAACATTCTAAAGCATGAAGGAGATGATAAATGGAAGTATTTGAACATGAAATGGGGACTGAAATACCACCTATAATGATGCCAAATCATTAGATCAAAACAAGATAAGCATGCTAGGACTTCATACAAACAAGGCCTACAAGCCAATATGCAAGACAACCACCTCAAACACACCAAACATGGCAAAATCAGAGGCTCACAGCCCTCTAACATGGCAAAATAATACTAGTATCTTCATGAAACTAAGCCTAAACATGCAAGAGTCAAAACCTCAAAACATGGCATACAAGAGAGCATTTCAAAGGAGGTATAGGAAGCATGTTAGAGGCTACAATTCCAACCAAAAACAGAGATCAAACATGGCCTAAAACAGCCCCAAAAGCCTTGAAATGAAGCAAAATGCAAACATGCACACATGCTATACTATGAGCCAAAACAAAGGCCAACCAAAGGACCAAAGGGAGAGGGGTGTCCCTCCCTTAGATGAGGCACGAAAATATCATCCTCACCACTGAAAACTCACTGGTTTTCAGTGGTGAGAAGATCCAAGAACACCAAAATAGGGAGGCCTAAGAAAAAGGCACCAAAGAGGGCCAAACAAGGCTTAAAGTGATAAGTCTTAACTCAAACCATAAAATGACCTTAATGAAAGTTCAAGAACAAGTAAAAACAAGACTTTTTTATGTTAAACACAAATCCAAAAACACAAAGTACAGGGTAGAAATAGATTGCAAGAATGGGGAGTCTAAAGCAACAGGCTTACCCGTGAAGAACCAGTGAAGAGCAGGTGGTCCAGCCCTCTCCAAGTGAGCAAAGCCAGTCCAAAATCACGCAAGACAAACCTCCAAGTCTTCCAATCTCGAGCTAAGGTGTAAAGGTGTGTGTAATGGTGCAAAAGTAAGACAAAACTCACTATTTGGGGCCTAAAACACACACACAAGAGGAGAGAGAGGAAATATAGATATATATGGATGTATATCAGAGAGTATATGTATAATCTCTGGTTCTTGACCTAAAGTTGCTAACCCTTGAGCAAAGGGGATGAATGGTGTTTTTATAGGCAATATACAAGCCAAGACTTAATGGCTAAGTAAGGCCAAAAGGTTCAAAGAGGTGAGGAGGGTCTTGGCTTCTAAAGGAAGCCAATACAGCTGGCCAAGCTTCCCCAAGAAGCTTGGCCAAAAGGGGTCAAGCTTCTAGAAGCTTAAAAGGGTTCAAAGGGCAAAGGGTGCAATGCTACGCACGGGGAGGAGTGATGGTGTAATCCAGCTGGCACAGCTGGCATGTACCATCCTCATAGGGGTTCAGGAGGGTCACCGGCTAGCAAAAACAATCACCGGCACAAAAATGTGCCGGCCGCGATGAAGTGCCGATCGGCATCAGATTCTAAGAAAATAGTGCCGATGACACCGATAAAGGGCCGGTGATCAAGTGGGGCAGCCGGTAGGTCCTGGGGATGGCTAACAAGCCTTCCCCTACCCTCAAATGCAAACAGACACAAGTCTTGGTGGAAAACCAAGCGCAGAACAAACCAGTTAAGAGATCCTGAGGTACGGCGCGCAGCCGGGACCTCCGGGAACTCGAAACGAACACAAACATGGATAATCACCGGGTGTTCAAGCGGTGATGTCCAAGTCTTGAGGACGGTCAAAAATGGGGTGTCTACAGTTGCCCCTCTTTGACAGAACTCGGAAGTCATAACAATGACGTGAGTGAATGTCAAAGCCCAGAGACGACCCATCTTTGACAAGGCCGAAGACTTGGACAATCATGCAAAACAAGTAAGGTATGCGCCCGAAGGCAGGGGCAAAATGCAACTGAAAATGCAAGAAGCCGGGCATAACTTATGATCATGCAAAGAAAGCTGTAATGAAGCACACATGCGACAGTTATAAGCTAACATGCAACAGTCTACACTACAATGTAGAAAGGATGTAAGAGAATTATGCAATTCTCACAGCATCTCATGCGGAGAAGGCTAAAAGCGACTACCGAGAATACCCGGAGTCTCAAACACTACATCTCTCAATACAGCATGAGAGGAGAAAGAGTAACACTTCTCGGCGTGAGTACAGTACGGGAGAAGAAGGATAAAATTTCTCAGCGTAGTACACGCAAGAGAAGAAGGAAAAAAATTTCTCAGCGTAGTACACGCAAGAGAAGAAGGAAAGGCAAAGAGAAACCTCATCAGCGTAGTACACGCGACAGAGGAAAGAGGAAAGCAAAAAGCCTTTCAGCGTAGTACACGCGAGAAAGGAAAGAGAATAGCCTCTCAGCGTAGTACACACGAGAGAGGAAGGAGAAAAGCAAAAAGAAACCTCTCAGCGTAGTACACGCGGGAGAGGAAAGAGGAAAGCAAAGAGACACCTCTCAGCGTAGTACGCGCGAGAGGGGTAAGAGAAAAGCAAAAAGAAACCTCTCAGCGTAGCACACACGAGAGAGGAAAGAGGAAAGAGACAAGCCTCTCAGCGTAGTACACGCGAGAGAGGAAAGAGAAAAGCAAAAAGAAACCTCTCAGCGTAGTACACGCGGGAGAGGAAAGAGGAAAGGAGAAAAGAAACCTCTCAGCGTAGTACACGCGGGAGAGGAAAGAGAAAAGCAAAAGAAACCTCTCAACGTAGTACACGCGAGAAAGGATAAGAGAAAAGCAAAAAGAAACCTCTCAGCGTAGTACACACGAGAGAGGAAAGAGGAAAGAGACAAGCCTCTCAGCGTAGTACACGCGAGAGAGGAAAGAGAAAAGCAAAAAGAAACCTCTCAGCGTAGTACACGCGGGAGAGGAAAGAGGAAAGGCGAAAAGAAACCTCTCAGCGTAGTACACGCGAGAGAGGAAAAAGCAACAATACAAGTAAAAAGGGGCACAACAATGTGAGCGAAACATGCATGACAGCGCAAGTGAAATGAGTGCATAACAATGCAACTGGGATGTGCATCACGATGCAAATGAAGTGGGTGCATAACAATGCAATTAGAACATGCAGCATAATGCAAGTGGGACGAGTGTGCATACACATTCTGTGCACAATAATCAACGCATATTCGATGCAATCTCAACAGTGTGTTTGAAATAAAATGTCGAATAAGGAAATACACGCCTTAATGGGACCAATTCAAACGCAACCTCCGATTTACCTCTCGGAGGAGTCACAATAGATTCCAAAAGGATACAGCTCGTGCATGCGAACCGACGATGAGCTACGCATCGGAGACATCAGTTGATACTTCCGCAGAAAAATTTTGAGCTTGAGGTAGGGGCACACCCATACTTCGGAGCATTGACAAGGCTTGACGGGGTACATCCCACGAAATTTGCTGGAGGTGAAACACACTCAGATGCTTCGATTTTCCCTCTTTTCTTTTGCTTTGCAGTCTGGAACCTATATAGCTTCAGATAGATCCTGATTTTACTGTTCTCACATGACCTGGGTTAAACCTTGCAGTTTTTGAAAGAACAAAATCCTTTTTTTGCACAAATGTGGAGAATGGCACAGCACTCTGAGCACACAAGATGATTATTATTTTTTTGAAAATGAGAAAAGGATTCTCAACCGGGTATTGAGCCTACAACTGACCATAGACAAAACAACTCAACACAGAAAAACAAAAGGTAAACGACCTAAAAACAACGAGACGCGCTCGGGATGAAATGAGACAAACGAAAAGACACGACACTCAGACGTGCACAGGGAGCCTGTTTCACTGGGTAGTGTTTCCCACCCTTTCTCACTTGTGATTCTCACATCACTTGACACTCAATCTCTAGTTTTCTGAAAAAGCCCTTTTCTCACTTTTTTCTCATCGCACATCTCTCTATTCTTCAATCTCTCATTTTTCATCCCTCCCCTGGGTGGTTGATGGATAAACAACAAGTTGTGGGTTCTCGCCCCTAGCATTCTGCTAGATTCTTCTTCTTCGCTCACGCCTAGTGAATTCCTCCCACAAAGGGGTTGCGCTACATCTGGGTGTGTAGCAAATCTGCAGCAAATATCGATTGATGATGCTTTGCTGGGGAGTTTGGACGTGATAAGATCTGTCCAGATGATGGAGTGGAATATCTTGGCCCATTCTAGTTCGTGCTTCGCACTTGGCTTGATACCTCGTTGCTTGGAGGATGTGAGAGAGCTTTCTGGCCATTTGTGGTTTGCTTCGTGGTGCCCTTTTTCTCGCGGTAGAGTGCCCTTCTTGGCGAGTATGGTGCCTTTTCTGGCAAGTATGGTGATAATAGAGAAAAGACAGAACACCTGACTCAACTGTGCCCCTAGTTCATCATTTTGACCATTTTTGTTTTTGGCTTTCTAAACAAAATTTGACCAAAAATGAGAGTTAAATTAACATGCTTGTTCGATTTTTGATTTGAAATCACGCAAGTCAGGCTATGAGCACTGAAAATTTTCCTTTTTTGAGTCCAGGGAAAAGGTCCAGTTTTGGAAAATGAAACAATTTTCGAGAGAATTAATCAGCCTTAGTAAAAATTCTCAAAAGCTATTTTTGCAAACGGCCACCGCTTCAACAAGCAGGGAACCAACTCTTTGAGATGCACAACCTCGGACCCATAAGCAATGGAAAATTGCCCCTTGCTTGAAGAGGGCTGCATGGCAACGGAAAGTTGCCCCTTGTTTGAAAGGCACCGCGGCGCGTTGAATGGCAACGGAAAGTTGCCCCTTGTTTGGATGGCGCCGCAGCACATTGTAGTCAGTCCTCAGAGTGATGAACACAACCAGACTCTCAGATACAGAGAAGGCAGAGATGACCAAAACCATTGCATGGACGCAGTCGAATTTGAATTGTTTTACGGCTGGACTTCAGGATGAAGTTGCCTACGTATCCCAAACATGGGAATCAAGCCTTACGTAGTTCGGGGTTAAGGTACACTCGGGTATTTAACCTCTCCTTTTTATGCTCTAACTTTTGCCAAGGTGCCTGTTGCAGGTTTTCGACCTTGCGAGCTTCTTTTTCTTTTCTTTTCAATTCTTTTTCATTTTTTCATTTTTTTCTTTTTCTTTTAGGCTCTAACTTTTGCCAAGGCACCCGATGCGGGTTTTCGACCTTGCGAGCTTCTTTTTCTTTTTCTTTTTTCTTTTTTTTGTATATATATATTTTTTGTATGTATTTTTTGCTTGCTCTAACTTTTGCCTGGGTAGCCCTTCCAGGTTTTCAGCCCAGCGAGCCTCTCAAAGGGTAAAAGTGTAATAAGTCCATGCCAAATGGTTTTTGAGATTGAAGCCCTCTCAGATCCAGAGAGTGGTCATTAATTAGAAGAGAACTCATCTTGACTCTTCGCACATCGACATCTTTGCCCCCTAGTTTAAAGGGGGGCTTCTGATCTAGCTTTACAAGCTTCTCTTGAAAACACTTGAACTTCTTGATCTGACTCTGTTGCCCCTAGTTCGAGGGTTGCTTTGAATTTGGTCTCACAGGCCTCACGTTGTAGTTAACCGTTGAACATTCTGAGTTTGAGTCCAAGGTTCGAAAATGAAGGGTCGAGTCTCGAGGCTGAGAGCGATCCTAGGCTGCACAATCTCAAGAGCGATTCCACACATGTCTTCGCAGGACCGCGCAAAACATTTTTGAAAGTTTTAAGAAAGCGACAAATCGTCATATGAAGACAGTGTAGGACCAATCTGGATCAAAGCTAGGGTCCTTCTCAGTACTCACACAAGCATGATTTCATTCATTAAGGGCTTAGCACGCCTCTCTTTCTCTCAGTTGATCAAAGTTTTGCAAATCCCGAGGAATTCCTTCCTCTTTGTTTTCACCACAGTGTTTGAAAATGTTTTGAAAAACTTAGGTCAATGCAATGATTCAAGGCACAGAAAAGTCACAGCTTCTAGTCAAATACTGTCATCTCATTCAAAACTTCTGGCACAACTGGCACACAGCAGAAGCAAACACAAGAGTGTGAAAATCACTGCTGTTCCATTCAGAATCTGTCGGCACAACTGGCTCCCTGGCAGAAACAGACTCAAAACAAAACGAAAAGACAAACGTGAAACAAAATGGTGACGCCCGAGGTGACACCCCTGGAATCACCCGACCTTTGTATAATAGGACTGACTCGATACAACAAGACAGACCCTTAATCAAAAAGACTGACTTAAGACAAAGAGACAGACTCAAAACAGAACTACAGAATTGACTCAACACCCAAGTCAGAAACTACAAAACTAGCATTCGCGAATGCTCAAGACAGTGTGTGCCATTCCCACATCTGAAGTAAACTGAGTGCTGCCCGCAGGTAGTTCATCCCCCGATCACATACTCGTACCATCTCCCAAGTTCACTGATCTAGTGATGATAGACTTTATTGAGCTGGTGCGACGATGACCTTGTTGTCAATCAAATTTTGTATCTCGTGGCGGAGACGAACACAACTGTCGGTGTCATGACCGGTTTGTTGATGGAAAGCACAGTACTTAGCCGGGTCGTGATTTGGAGGGAGAGGATCGGGTAGAGGCCGTTGCTCTAACGGTTTCAGATGTCCTTTCCTGAGTAGGACCCCTAGGGCCTTAGACAAAGACATATAGAGTGGAGTGAAGACCCTCTTGCCTCGGGGTAGATAGTCTGAAGTTCGGGGGTTTGAAGTGGGCGCACCAACAAAGGGGGTGGCTGCTCTTGGTGTGGTAGTGGCGACCATGCCCACGTCGGAAGATCTTGTACCGTGCCACCGGTGGTCGATTCGAATCATGTAAACGCCCTCGTGGGCTGCTCCTACTCCTGATCAATAAGGCCTTGTTTCATAGCATCTTCGATCTGTACTCCCATCTCATGTAAGTCTGAAAAGGTAGGGAAGGGGACTACTATCATCTTTTGCATCAGCTACGTAGATTGCGACAATCATCCGGACTGGTCTTTGTCCGTAGGCCTCAAGGCCATCATCGAAGCCTTGGCCCTCCATTGGTTACAAATTCTGAAAAACTCTCCTTAGGCTCTTGCCTAGTTGTCTCGAGATCACGGGTCGTAATCTCAATCTGTGTGTTGTATGAGTACTGCGTGATGAAGGCCTCAGCCATTTCGTCCCAATTTCTCTTGACGTCATCTTCTAGCTTGGCATACCATGCGGATGCCACACCTGACAGGGTCCGACCGAACAGAGACAGCTTCTGTAGTCTGGTGAGGCCCATCGGCCTTAAGATATCTGAAAACAATCTCAGGTGCACCATGGGGTCCCCGGACCCATCAAATCGGTCAATTTGAGGCATCTTGAACCGATCCGCGGCGTCACAAGCGTCCGTATATCCATCCTCGATGTCGGGAATAGACCTGACTCCTTGGGATTTCCTAAACATTTTCTCCAACTTACTCAGCTTCAGCGCTGTGGGGTCCACTTCGAACTCAAAGGGAGAGTCCGGTGCATTGATAGGCGTGGGCGCCTTGGATAGTTGCGGTAGAACCGGGGGCGGAGCTGGCCCGACCAGAATGTCCGTATCTGCCTGGACATTTGGTGTCTCTCCGGGTGTTGGAGCTCCTGGTGGGGGAGGAGCTTGATGCGAAGCAGATGCCCCGGCTTGCTGCTCTAGCCTAGCAATTGTCTCTGTCTGTTGGGCTATGACCACAGCTTGTTGCTTGGCGAATTCTGCTTGATGAACAGCGTCTTGCTGCATGGCTTTCATACTATCCTGGAGTTGGCGCACCATCTCTTCCAAACTCGACATATTGCCCCGGTCTAACTAAGCAACCCAGATATCTGCTTCAGAGGATCGAAATCTCAACTCGACTCAAGGATCACCGATCCGTAGTCATGTCGTGGTCTATGTCTGACTCGCCCCCTCTGGCCGTGATTACCCTTGAACTGAGTCCCTGACCTGACAAAGTCTACCAACACAAATCCAAGGTACCCAGGGGATAGTGGAGCCTTCTAAAGCTATAGTTCCAGGACTACCTAGCAAAAGAGAAAACAGACAGCATCTCAGCTCAACTTCACTGGAACGAATATGAGCAAAGCCAAACGATCAGATTCTATTATCGATCATTGTTCTCAAATCATCGCCCCAAATCAATCGATACCCGCAGATATAACTGATTTTCAAAACACGACATCGTGCCCTCAGTCGATACCTGGACTCAAGAACCGTATATGCATTCCCTGTAGAGATACACTCTAAAAGCACATAGCAAGTAAATGAGAGCCAATACACCCCTATGTTGGGGTAGGGTTTCCCTGTCCTATTTTGTCAGGAGCTCGGGTTTCACTACGCACGCAGCGGTTTCAAACAACCTAATATCGGGTGAGCAACCTGTCCTAGTTTGGAATGGTCACTACGGATTTCGATATGCACTAGGTCGAATGGTCAAAAGGGGTGCCCCGGTAAAACCGGGGTTTGTGTTCCCATACTGGCAGAGCCCGCAACCGGTCAGCCTTATGGACATGCCTTAACAAGACAAGCCTCCAGCAAACCGCTCAGGAATAGCAGATGGCCAACACGGTGTCCTAGGCGCACCAATGCACATGCAATGCAAAGAAACACATAAGTGTAGTCAAAACAGGATATCACGAGTTCGAGTCAAGCTCTCTAAAAATCCCCAGCAGAGTCGCCAGAAACTGTAGCACGTCCGCGGGGGACCTCGCGCTACAGCTCGGACTCTTTAAAGTTTGTGTCGCGGTTCTAAATCTGAACCAAAGAGTCCACCTCTGGCAAATTGTTTTGAGAAAAACTGATTTTTGAAAAGAAGTGCCAAACATGGACTGCTTTGACATGTAGTCGCCACCTAAATATTTTTAAAAGGAATTTAGGAAACCCCGACTCGGTGCCAAAGGCCACGTGTCCGTCATCACCAAAGTGACTTGGCTCGAGCTTGGGTACGATCGGGAAGGTCACTATGAGCACCCCTTTCGCCTCAAGACCGCCTCTACTAACCGTGATATCCATTTTTGAAAACTTTATACGTTCTTATTCGGTTATTAGCCTAGAATTACTATGTTATATGCGACAAAGAAACAAGTATAGACTAGATCGCCTAATTTGGGAACAAACATTGCATATCCGTTTTGTCTCGAAAAACGTGTTTAGATGTTGCTACTGCAAGTAGACTAAAATGCGGATTTCAATGAGTACTTCCAACTTAAGCAATCCAACCTCCACCCACAGCATTCATACGGTTTATCATGTAAGCATTTAGCGCATGGTAATCCCATCTGTCATGGCAACACCCACACGCATGCAAGATGCTAAAGCATAAAAGCTCACCTAGTACTCCAAAAACAATAAACTAGTTAGCAAAACAATGCATGACCTAGTCCATGTTAAGTGGCTAATGCAACACAGCAAAAATGCAATTAGGCGGTGCTCGGCTATCCTAAGCATGGTATATGAAATGCTATCACATAGCACGATTCAATTTTGGAATTTAAAAATTGCAATGCGCTTTGTATGATGTACCGAGCCCTGCATGTAAACAAATGCATGGATGCACGCATGCATTGCATAAGGTATGCTAATTTAAAATGCCCTAATCTACCACCGAAAGCGGTAAATAAAAGGGTTAGAAAGAAGCGGGTTGGAAGACATGCGCCACACTCACCCACACTTATTACATTTTTGCCCTCACTCGGAGGGACCGAATAAATAAATAATACAGACCGAAGAATAAATGAATAAATAAATTATTACAAATTCTAATTACCAAAATTAAATTAAATAAATAAATTAAATGGAGCCTCACCTCTAATGCGCGAATGATGCATGCTCGTCGCGACTACCGAAACTGTGCCATAGCATTGCGCCTTGCTTTACCGTCTCCGCCTCTCCAAAAATTCCCAAAATTCGAATACGTCCCAAGTGGTCAAATGCCCCACCGGCTAGACAAGTGTAGTCATCGGCTTCTTACAAGGCCACCGTTGAGATTTTAAATTATCGGCACAAAAATAGTGCCGTCGGCACTATTTTATGCCGGTCGGCAGAAAATCCTCAGCAGACAAGAGATGACAGAAGAACAGACAAAGAATGCATAGGCATGGTTTTGGGCAATGTGAGCATGTCCAACCCTCCTATCATGTCAAGGGACTCAAGGGGATGGCTCTTGGTTCTAGGGCTATCAATTGTGCATTTGATGCATGATAGCCTAAGGAACCAAGATTGCTCATTTTAATGTAAATATGCATGCAACACAACAAATGAATACTAAGTCCCTATCATGTGGAAATCAAGGGCCTTAGTGACCAAGGATTGAGATGGAGTACACCACTTGAAAAGTGAACTCCCATCAAACCTAGGCTTGGCTTGACAACCCCAAACCAAGCTATGAGATGCAAGTATGCAAGCGAGGCTCAAATGCAATGCAACCTATTATTTTAAGCATGCAAAGAGCTAAAGTATGTAGGATGCAAATGGCATGCAAGATGAGCCAATTAAACATGGGACTAACAAGCACACATTTGAGGCTACATTAACCAAGCAAGCAACAATCATGACATAAGCATGCAACAATGGACTTAAGCCATAGAGGGCAGCCCTCAAGCTCCCAAAAACAAAGTGGCAAAACAAGCCTCTCAACATGATCAAAATGCCACACAAGCATGCTTATTCAATGGGCCCAAGTCTAGGACACCAAAGAGAGTAACTTGACATCATTCATACAACCACTCATGGCATGCATTCAACAAACAAAAAAACAGATTTTAAGCATGTGGAATGACACCCAAATCCTCATGGCACCCCCAAAAATACCCTAGTCATGGAAGCATGCACAATGCTCTTTTAAGGCATAAAAGACCAACATTCTAAAGCATGAAGGAGATGATAAATGGAAGTATTTGTACATGAAATGGAGACTGAAATACCACCTATAATGATGCCAAATCATTAGATCAAATCAAGAGAAGCATGCTAGGACTTCATACAAACAACGCCTACAAGCCAATATGCAAGACAACAACCTCAAACACACCAAACATGGGAAAATCAACGGCTCACAGCCTCTAACATGGCAAAATAATACTAGTATCTTCATGAAACTAAGCCTAAACATGCAAGAGTCAAAACCTCAAAACATGGCATACAAGAGAGCATTTCAAAGGAGGTATAGGAAGCATGTTAGAGGCTACAATTCCAACCAAAAACAGAGATCAAACATGGCCTAAAACAGCCCCAAAAGCCTTGAAATGAAGCAAAATGCAAACATGCACACATGCTATACTATGAGCCAAAACAAAGGCCAACCAAAGGACCAAAGGGAGAGGGGTGTCCCTCCCTTAGATGAGGCACGAAAATATCATCCTCACCACTGAAAACTCACTGGTTTTCAGTGGTGAGAAGATCCAAGAACACCAAAATAGGGAGGCCTAAGAAAAAGGCACCAAAGAGGGCCAAACAAGGCTTAAAGTGATAAGTCTTAACTCAAACCATAAAATGACCTTAATGAAAGTTCAAGAACAAGTAAAAACAAGACTTTTTTATGTTAAACACAAATCCAAAAACACAAAGTAAAGAGGGTAGAAATAGATTGCAAGAATGGGGAATCTAAAGCAACAAGCTTACCCTTGAAGAACCAATGAAGAACAGGTGGTCCAGCCCTCTCCAAGTGATCAAAACCAGTCCAAAATCACTCAAAACAAACCTCCAAGTCTTCCAATCTCGGAGCTAGGTGTAATAGTGTGTGTAATGGTGCAAAAGTAAGACAAAACTCACTATTTGGGGCCTAAAACACACACACAAGAGGAGAGAGAGGGAAATATAGATATATATGGATGTATATCAGAGAGTATATGTATAATCTCTGGTTCTTGACCTAAAGTTGCTAACCCTTGAGCAAAGGGGATGAATGGTGTTTTTATAGGCAATATACAAGCCAAGACTTAATGGCTAAGTAAGGCCAAAAGGTTCAAAGAGGTGAGGAGGGTCTTGGCTTCTAAAGGAAGCCAATACAGCTGGCCAAGCTTCCCCAAGAAGCTTGGCCAAAAGGGGTCAAGCTTCTAGAAGCTTAAAAGGGTTCAAAGGGCAAAGGGTGCAATGCTACGCACGGGGAGGAGTGATGGTGTAATCCAGCTGGCACAGCTGGCATGCACCATCCTCATAGGGGTTCAGGAGGGTCACCGGCTGGCAAAAACAACCACCGCCACAAAAATGTGCCGGCCGGCAGTGAGAAGTGCCGATCGGCACTGTATTCTAAGAAAATAGTGCCGATGACACCGATAAAGGGCCGGTGATCAAGTGGGGCAGCCGGTAGGTCTGAGGATGGCTAACAAGCCTTCCCTACCCTCAAATGCAACAGACACAAGTCTTGGTGGAAAACCAAGCGCAGAACAAACCAGATTAAGAGATCCCGAGGTACGGCGCGGCAATGACCTCCGGGAACTCGAAACGAACACAAACATGGATAATCACCGGGTGTTCAAGCGGTGATGTCCAAGTCTTGAGGACGGTCAAAAATGGGGTGTCTACAAGTGTACAATTCCTAGACCGTTTGTTTATACCAAAATCTTATAGGGAGGAAGTGCTTCTGGAGTTCCATCACTTACGCCTTGCGGTACATCCGGGAGGCACCAAGATGTATCGTGATCTTAGCCATCAGTTTTGATGGAGGGGTATGAAGTGGGATGTCGCTTCCTTTGTGTCAAAGTGCCTTACTTGTCAACAAGTGAAGGCCGAACACCAAAGACCAGCAGGTTTGTTACAACCCTTACCAATAGCCGAGTAGAAATGGGAACACGTTACCATGGATTTTGTGGTTAGGCTTCCTAGAACACAACAGGGCAATGATGTCGTTTGGGTGATTGTTGATAGGTTGACTAAGTCTACGCATTTGATCCCAATGCGTACCAATGACTCAGTTACGCATTTGGCAGAGTTGTACATTAGGGAGATAGTTCGACTTCATGGAGTTCCTATAACCATTGTATCGGATAGGGATCCTCGCTTTAGTGCCCGGTTGTGGCAAAGCCTTCAAGAGGCATTGGGAACTAAATTGACCTTTAGCACCGCTTACCACCCTCAAACCGATGGGCAATCGGAGCATACTATTCAAATATTGGAGGATATGCTTAGAGCTTGTGTCCTTGATTTCAAGGGGTCGTGGGAGAGGCATTTACCTTTGATTGAGTTTGCCTATAATAATAGTTACCAAGCTGCATTGAGATGTCACCGTTTAAGGCCTTGTATGGCCGACCTTGTAAATCACCGGTTTGTTGGGCTGAGGTGGGTGATGCACCATTGTTAGGCCCAGAAATTGTTAGGGAGACAACCGAGAAAGTTACTCTCATTCGGAAGAGGTTAGCTACGACCCAAAGTCGACAGAAAAGTTATGCTGATAAGAGGAGACGACCTTTGTCTTTTGAAGTGGGTGATCATGTATTCCTCAAGATCTCACCTAGGCGGGGTTTGATGAGGTTTGATAAGAGTGAAAAGTTGTCTCCAAGGTTTATTGGGCCTTTCGGGATATTTGAGAGAATTGGGGAAGTGGTGTATTGGTTGGCCTTATTGCCACAACTTTCGGGGGTTCACAATGTGTTTCATGTGTCTATGCTTAGGAAGTATGAGCCTGACCCTTCTCATGTGCTGGATTGGATCGATTTGGAGGTAGATGAGGATGCCTCTTACGAAGAACAACCAATTCAAATACTAGATACCTAGGAGCAAGTACTACGGGGTAAAACTATACCATTGGTAAAAGTGTTGTGGAGACACCATAGGGTTGAAGAAGCAACGTGAGAATGGGAGGCGGAAGTCCGCTCCAAGTATCTAGATTTGTTTATGAATGCTTAAGTTGTTTTAATCTGTAATATTCCCGAGTGTTGAAGGAAATGCATTAAGATTATTAACCATGTGTTGTTATAAGTATTGTTGTTTTGAGTAAGAGATTGATATGTGTGGCCATTATTGTTGATTGAAATATTTCATGCTTACATGATATCATGAATCGTTGTTGCTAACCTTGAGGCTAGACACTTGGAAACCAGGATGAGAATGGCGAATTTTAATTAAAAATAGATATTGTGATTTGAAACAACATCTAGCATGGTTTTGATCACTTATTGTCTTCATCCTGTTTGAGTAGTTTGATCTAATTTCGTGGACGAAATTTCCTATGGTGGGGAGGTTGTAATGACCGGTCATGTTATTCATTTGTTCCGCTTTGTTTAACCTCGGTTTACAATTGTTATAGCATCGGATTTTGGTGTAAGGTTTTGATTTGACCGTTGGATTGTTGTTTGAAAACACCTTCTCAAAAATTTTCATTCTTATTTACTGCTATTCCGAGTTTCATGTGTTTCGGAAGGTGCAGGTTCGATCCGGAGTGCCTAGGGTTGAGCTGGAAATTTTACGAAACGGAGGGTTGGTACGCGTCGGGGCCTTGGGCACGCGTCGCGAGGTGAGGCCGCACGTACGGGAAACATAGGAGTTTCTGGGTTGCATTCTGCTTAAAAGGCAGATGCGGAAGGGAGGAGTGGGAAAGTGCCACACGTGCAGTGATCAGTGCCGCACGTGCGGGGGTAAATGTCGCACGTGCGGACGAACATGAGTCCGAAAACTCTGTTTTTTCTTTTTTTTTTTTGGGCTGTGTATGTCACTTTTCCTATATTTCTCTCACTAAAAACACACTACTCCCCCTTCTCTCTACATTTCCTACCCCAAAGCTCTTCAAACTCTTGATCTCCTTAGATCCATTGCATCTTTAACCCAAGCTCCTTCATCAAAGTTAAAGAGCTCCTTGAGAGCTACATTGTATGCAGTGGAGATCGGGATTTCTCACCGTTGATTTTTAGGGATTTCATCTCTTTTCTCTCTAATAACTTGAGGTAGGGATCTCTCTTTGAGTTATATATATATATTTTGCAAAGATCTTGATGTATCTTTCCAAATCCCCTTTAATAGCTTGGAGTTTTATTGTTGGCTCAAGAAGATGAGTGATCTTTGAAAAATAGGTTACTTCTTTTCTTTTAAATAATCACTTGAGGGTTTTAAAATTTCTATTGATAGAAGGAAGGTGCCATTGATGTGATTCATTCAAATGTTTTGGAGATGTGAGATTATGGTAAGAAAACCTAGAATAAATTAGGGTTTTAAATGATGTTGGATTTATGGATAAAAAGGGCATGTTTACTTTGGGTGCCAAAATGAATGAATGTTTCTTTTAGAAAGTTCTTCTTCATGTTTATAACAAAAAAATAATAATAATAATTGTTGAGTTCCATGGATTATGAGAATTGTGATTTTGGAAGTTGATGTTCAAAACATTGCATATAATCTTGAAATAACTAAATTGTTTAGAATTGTACAAGATGGGCAAATGTTGCCACTTGTTGATAAATTTAAATTGAACATGTAGTTATTTTGTGAGAAATAACATTGAAGAGAGGAAAATGGGAAATGTGATTGCTATGGTATTATTGTTGAAATACTTGAAAATGGAAAAAACGTTATGAGGTATTGATAATTGTTGCATTATATACTCATTCAATTGGTTATTATACATTTTGAATTAAGTTTGGAACATTTACATTGAGAAAAGAATATTGTGAAATGAGAACTATTGAAATGTTTTGGGGTAAATACATTGGTAAGTCTGGATAGGAGGTGTAGATGGAAGTGATTAAGTTTGCCTGAGTATCTAGGGTGAAAAACCGAAAACACGCGTGGAGGAGGTACCACTTCCCTTCCGGTTAACAACCGATAAAGTGGGGTTTTTGGTAATGCTAGTTATGCCTACTTGCAAACACCAACCTGAGAATTACCTAAGTCGTATTTACTGCCCCTTAAATTAAATTGTAAAATTTCTGAATTATTGAGATTTCAAATTATCTTTGAGCATGGTAGTTTTCAGAAGATAAAAGATGAATTCTTCTTTTAAAAGGCATGGCATGGCATAGCATATACATTTCATATTGGCAATCTTGCATAAATATATATACTTTGTTAAGAATTTCTTTACTGGGCTTTATGCTCACCCCTATAGGATTTTAGTGCAGGAAAAGACGTGGTGAACCCGTCGAACGAGGGCGTGGAAGTATGTATCGAGAGCACAAGGCTCTATTTTGTTTGTGATTTTTTGTAAACCAAGGGTTGTTCATGTATGAGGCTGATAGACCATTTTTGTGTAACCGAGTTTAAGCCTTGGAACTTGTAAGCCCTCAAAGGCATTTATTTATTTTTGATGGAATAATCTACATGCTATAGATTCATGTGCTAAAATTCCTTAATATATAATTGCATGTGAGATTATTTTGTATAAACACGGAGACCATGTAATGAAAGGTGTTGGGGGATTATTCTAGAATTTCTTAAGAGTCATGATTATTATTATATTACAATTGTATGTATTTTTTTTTAGGGCGTTACAGATCTAGATCATCAACATCATCATCATCATCATCATCATCATCATCACATATCATTATCTAAACCCTACTCTACAGTGATTAAAATTATGGAAGCCCTAAACCAGTGGACATTGTCATAAAGTTTGCCATGGACTTAAGCTTACCATTGTTATAACAGATCATTATCATCATAATAGATCGTCTCTGTATATGTGTATATATGCTTTATAGATACATATACATAAATATATATATATATACAGATATTTATATATACATATACGAAGATGAAACCCTAGCAGCAATAAACGATGCCAAAACCCTAGCGGCGGTATTGGTGATCTTCGATCTACCTAAAGTTGTAAAGAAAACAACGATTCTTTCATGGCGGAGGAGATCGGCGACGGAGATGGTGGCTGAAAAGATCAAGACGGAAAGGGCGAGAGAGAGAAAGAGTGAGAGATCTGCCAAATGAGATCGCGAACTAAGATCGATCTCTTTGTTGTTGTGCAGGCCTTTAGCGGCGATAGCGGCAGACAATGGAAGAGGTCTCATTGCCTGTGATGTAGTATGCGGTCGACGGCGGCGCTGCGCTTGAGCGCCATTGACACGTGCTCGCTGATGAAGCCAACCGTGCTAGTGGTAGTAATGGATGTCGGTGGTTTTTAGAGAGAGAGAGAGAGAGAGATAGTAGTGTATGTCAGTGGCTTCTAGAGAGAAGAGAGAAGAGAGAGATGTTGGGTTTGGTAATGGATTCAATTCAATAGATAAATTGTAGGAATACGTAATACTAATGGGTATTTTGGTCATTTCGTACTATCTTGTCCTTATGAACATAATACAATAGAGGGGGCTTCTATACACACACACCAAATACCCTCTTTGCATACACTTAATGATATTTAATTTTATTACAATTTTATCCCAAAATGAAATTACTATTTAGACATCTACCCATTTGCAAAAGTCTCAATGCACACACATCCATCACGTTGAAGAACATGAAATGTGTTGATCTCAGCTCTGTTAACGAACCTAGACACCTCTACCCTCTCACCTTCACAGAGCATCACTTATTCTTCATTCATCATTGTTCTGGAGGATTTGCGTTGGAAATGAGCAGAGTCCGATTTTCCTGGGGAGGATATCCAAATGAGCATCACTTCTTTTTTTTTTCCAGCGTGGTTCGGATAACCAGGGCCGGATTGTATTATTTGGTTCGGAAATCTATGACCGAAATAATTACTTACTTTCGGAAGTTGTTGTCCGAACAAATTTATTAGTTTCGGAACTTGTTGTCCGAACAAAGTATTTAAATTCAGAAGTTGTCGTCCGAACAAAGTTAACTTATACAACATTCAACTTCCGAAATTTTAAAAAAAAATCGGACAACTACTTCCGAATGAAGTAAAAAAAAATTTTCCCATTTTATATTCCAAATTTGGAAACTGCAAACAAAATTTACAGTTTTGAATTGCATAATTTGTAATGTCAATTCACATGGATTTTATGGATACATGGATTTTAATATTAGTAAATGTTTAAAAATTTGTAATGTCAATTCACATGGATTTTATGTTTCGAATTGCTCACCAAATGTAAATGTTTGATAATAAGAAAATATCACTTACAAAATCAACGACCACTGTTACCATTCCATTCTAAAAATAAAATGTCATTACAATACCATTGTTGCCATTCCATTGTAATAAGAAAAATGTTAACCACTGTTACCATTACAACAATATCATCTTACAAAAATCACCAAAACAAATTCATCAACATGCAAATAACATGTCACGAATCAGCTGCATGCCTACGCCTAGGCCTACGACTGTATGTCAATGTCAAAGATGGAAAGCGACCTCCAGCAGAACTAGGTCCAGCTTCGTTAATGTGCTGACCTTCAAGGACATGTGTCATACTCTCAATAGCCTGGTAAAGTCGATAAGGATGGCGAATCCCCTCCTGATAACCAGCGTTAATAATAGGATGTGAAATCTGCAGTGCATGTGCAATACGCTGCATTTGAAAAGAATATCACATTTTAGGGAACATATTAGAAAAAAAAAAAGTAAGTTATATATGCATAAGAGAGGATAATAGATTACATCCGCGTGTTCGCTGAAATCCTGATGGTCATGGACACGCGGTTCATCAGTGTGCTCGACATATAGGTGCGTGATATTCTTATACCAATCCATGTAACCTGGTACACATTGCCAATGCTGACGAACTGGTGTGCTCCTCCGTTGTTCAGATAACACGTGGTTATCCCAAGCCTCCCAAATCCTATCCAAGTATCTGTACATGACTGTATATCGTGCAGATATGTTGCCTCGCGCACCATGACTGGGAGCTAGCGGTGCATCTGGGATGGTTTGAACCCTGCCAAACTGCCTCAAAACTCTATCTGGATGATAGGGTTCGACAACGTCTAAGCACTTTAAGCATCCATGGTAGAACGTAACCGAGTTACATGGATGCCGGTCTCTGCAGCTGTTGTATGGATCCCAAATAACCTGTAAACGTAAAGGCCTTGTTTGGTTTGTGTTTCCCAAAAATTTTTGGGAAAAATTCTCTACAAACAAGTTTTCAAAAGTAATCAAACCAAACAAATTTTCCCAAAAAAATTTCCTAAAACTTGTTTGGTTTACAAATTTTCCAAACAAATCTCTCTCTCATACACATCAAATCAATCACTTTTTCCAAAACTCTCTCTCAAAATAATTTTCCAAAACATCTTTTGAAAAAAACCAAACCAAACAATTTTTCGTACTTTTTATCTCTAAAACTCATCTCCCAAACTCAAACCAAACATACCCAAAGTGTTTTTGCATTAAAGTACATAAAGGGTAAGATAAATGGAAGTGTTAAAATTATTGCAGGATGAGTAAACTTACATCAGTAGCTACTAAACTGTCAAGCTCGGCTCGAAAAGATTTCAAATGGTCAATGGAGGAACCCGCCTCTCTCCTAGATGCCCAATGGTACACGTGTGGCATGTCTTCATTGTAGCCCATGTTCTGATGAGGTCGGAATGCTCGGAAGTGCTCATAAATCCACGCCTCCAAAAGAGTCATATAACCACCCATCTGCTTAACCCCAGACTGGCTAGCAAACCCCAACTGTCTATATAAAAATGATAATGCAGCAGCACCCCAAGCATAAGTATGTATGGATCCCAAATCCATCAACAAGCCGAGGTAAACAACGGGAACCCTGCCGCCACTCTTGTCACTGAAGAGTGTACATCCCAACAGAAATAACAAATAAGCTCTTGCGGTCTTGTATAGCCTCATCGAGTGCAGATCGTGACACCGACAAACCGACTTCGCAACCATTCAAGCTGGTGAATTGCCACCTGTGAAGAAACCTCTTCATGTGCTGCACGTTCAGTAATCCCCAAGCCATAAATGAGTAATGTAACTCCATGATGATTTGTCACATCAGGTATGCTGACTGATTTGCCTACAATGGGAAGGCCAAGAATAGTGCCAACATCATCCAGGGTCAAGGTCATCTCACCAACTGTCATGTGAAATGTGTTCGTCTCAGGTTGCCATCTCTCAACAAAACTGGAGATTAGAAGCTTGTTGACGAACCGAGAAGTGCAACGAGCTAACTATGGCAGTCCAGACTGCTCAATAATGGCTTTGAATCTGGTGTTGTTCTCTACTAACCACCATGGCCATGCAAGGATCTTGGAAGAGTGATTATGACACTTTAGGGGCCCTCATTCCTACAACACAAATGATATCTCATTACAAACTACCATACAACACACACACAAAAACAAAAAAAAACTCATATACAAATAAATGTTTACCTCCCCGTGCCAAATAGTTGCAGCCACATGACTATTGAAACTCCGCAGTATTGACGGATCAGTCGGTCCACCTGGAAAAGCATGAGTAAGGTACTCTTCCTGGACAGGAGGAGAATCAGGTAAAGAGGTATCCTCTACAGCAATGTCAGGCATATCATAACCTTCAACTCGTCTTTGGCTTCGGTCCCCACTTTGACTGGCACTGGGAATATCATATTCTACCGAAACTGGATCACGACCTCGACCACGACCTTGACCTCGTCCTCGCCCACGCCCTCGTCCCCGTTCATGGTCTACATCCAATTCACGACGTCGTCTATTTGAAACAGTAGGTGGGACACGCTGTTGATATTCAGAATCCATATTATCTGCAAAAAATACTAAGTGTGTGTAATGAGTGTGTGTGTAAATAAACAGAGTGTGTGTAAAATTAATGAGAGTGTTTTAAATTATAAGTGTGTGTGTAAAATTAATGAGAATGTGTAATGAGTGTGTGTGTAAATAATAAGTGTTTTAAATTATAATGAGAGAGTGTGTGTAAAATTAATGAAAGTGTGTGTAAATGAGTGTGTGTAAATAATATGTGTTTTAAATTATAATAAGTGTTATAATTAAGTGTTTTAATTAAGAAGGAAAAAAAAAAAAAAAAAACCTGTTCGGAAGTTGTTGTCCGAAATTAAAGCTACTATTCGGAAGTTGAAAATCGAAAAAAAAAAATTATTTTCGGCACTTGAAAGCTGAACCAAGTAAATATTTTCGGAACTATAGTGCCGAATAGAAGAAGAAAATTCAGAACTCTAATGCCGAATATTATTTTTGTTTTCGAAACTAGATTGCCGAACAAAAACAAAAAATTCGAATAACCAGTTCCGAATGAGGAAACACGGCAATCACTTACAATGGTGGACGAAAAATTTCGAAAATGGTAAAAATTAACCCTACATTACAAATAAAATAGGAATGAGAAGATTCTAATCTGTGTAAACTAACCTAAAATGTGAAGATTTCAATGCTCTTCAATGCCCTTCAATGCCAATACTTCAATGACACAGATGGATGGATGAAGCTTTTGGAGAGGAACGGTGCAGAGTGTGAGAGATGGGTGTGTGTGAGAGAGGGGTGATAGACGAGTGTGTGTGTAAAAGGGGGTGTGTGTGTGTATGATTTACATTTGGGGGTCTATGTGGAATGATAGGTGTGTGTAGTGATTCAAATATATTAGGATTTATTTTTTTAGTGTGTGTATTGAGAAGGATTTGTATAGAGAGGAAAGGGTGTGTGTATATAGAAGCCCCCTACAATAGAGCTTGAAGCATTGGACAAAAGAAATTCGAATATGCACTTTTGAACCGAGCCCCCAGATTTTTATAATTCCATAATTTTGAAAATTTTCTTTAACGATAAGAAATTTTGAACTTTTATAATTTACTTAGAACAGATTTTATTTAGGGTAAATTACCAATAGTTACTAATAGTTTGATTTAATTTTTATCAAGTCTTATTAAAAATATGTCATAGTAAAATCGTGGTTAAAAATAATTTTTTGTGATATTTTTTGTATGTATCACTAAAAATTGATAATTAGTACTTTTTTTTCACAATTTTTATAAATTGTTGTTAAAAACTTATAATTAGTAACATTTTCCTGTGACAAATTTTTAAAACTATCGCTGAAAATTGAAAATTAGTGACTTTTTTGACATTTTTTTAAATTATCATTAAAACTTATAATTAGTGACATTTTTTGTGACAAAATTTTCAAACCGGCGTTGAAAATTAACAATTAATAACGTTTTTTAATAGTATTTGATGAAAAATATCATTAATTATCATAAAATATATTAAATAATAAGTCCACCTATTAGGACCTTGACGTAGTTTCTCTCTTATTTATTAGTTTTTCATTAAATTTTGAAATAATTGAAGTAATTAAATTTGTTAATAATTTATGAATACCTTTTGAGTATTGCATTTCTAAAGCAATAATATTGTTAAAATACCAATGTTTAAATTAAAGAAATTAAAAATATGAAATTTAATTGGTTGAAGGGTGAAGCTTGAATCATATTTATAATTTTCCTTTATATGCGGATGCGGTGTTTTCATTTGATTTGGTAAATCGAAGCCTTGTTTGACGATCGGAAAACAGTTTCCTTTCCTTTATATGCGGTGCGTGTGTGTGTATTTTTAGATGGATCGATCGATTGAGTATGGGTATGGTATGGTATCGTATCGTGTATAAGTGTGTGTATGGAAATTGATCAATCCTTCCTGCAAGTCTTGATCTTGACTTGAGAGCCGTGAGAGAGAGAGAGAGAGTGAAGAAATGGAAGGAGAGAAGAGGTCGAAGACGAAGATAGTGTGTACGCTGGGGCCAGCTTCGAGGTCAGTGGCGATGGTAGAGAAGCTTCTGAGGGCTGGAATGAATGTCGCTCGCTTCAACTTCTCCCATGGCTCTCATGATTACCACAAGGAAACCCTCGACAATCTCCGCTCTGCCATGGACAATACTGGCATCCTCTGTGCTGTCATGCTCGATACCAAGGTCTCTCTCTCTCTCTCTCTCTCTCTCTCTCTCTCTTCGATCTCTTTTTTTTCATCTGCTAAAATTGTTTTGTTTTCTCGCATCCGCATTCAATTTCATTTTGGATCTGTTTCTACGTATATCCTTTTTTTTTGGCTTGCTGTTTTGGCTTTCATATTCTGGAGATTTTGACTCTTTTTTTTCACATGATGACGCTCGTGACCTTTAGGGTGTGTTTGATTGGACGGACTAGATAAGGGGGAATTAGAATTTTTCGGACTTGAATCCTGAAACTGTGAATCCCCCGAACTATTTGGTTGGATTGAATATGTATCTTGTGTTTGTTTTTTCATGGGATTAGATGTCTGCAAATGATTATTTTTAGTGAATCCAATGTTTAGTTGGACGGACTAGATAGGATAAATGAACAAAAGACTATTTTACCCTTTTTCAATTGTTTACTAAGTAATAGCAATATTAAACATATCTTTAATATTTTAATTATTTTTAGCTAGATTAAATAAAAATTTATTTTATTTTATTTTTTACACAATTAAATAAATTTATCTTTTTAAATTAAAAAAATAAATAAATAAAAAGAGTAAAATTTGATTACTGTGTAACCATTACTGTGTAACCATTACTTTTATTAAAATTTGATTCGTGGGTAAGCATTATTGTGTTAAAATTTTTTACACCATTACTGTTTTAAAATTTTACACAATGATTTATTAAATAAATTTGTTTTAATAAAATACAGAGGACATTATTTTTTATATATTATTTAATAAATCATTAAAATTTCATTTAATACTGTATAACTTTTGATAAAAATTTATATTATTTTTTTAATTAAAATTTTAAATAAATTTTAAATAAAACACCTATTAAAATTTAAATAGTGAAATTAAATAAATTATAAACAAAATTTTAAAATAAAACATCAATAAAATATCTATAAAAAATTATTTTAAAAAATTAAATAAATAAAACATCAATAAAAAGTTAAATAAAATTATTTTATTTTTAAATTGAGATATTTAAATTTTATTGAATTTTAGTAAATATAATACATAATTAAATAATAGAGAGTCAAAATAGTCATTTTAGCATCTAATCGCAACAGTGGATAGTCCCCCACATTCTGTCCCCCCCTCCCCCAGGACACAATAGTCCCTCATATGGGGGATAAGGAGTCCGGCGGACTAAAAAAAAATCAAACGGCGGACAAGGAACACTATTTCGATTGTAATCCAAATAGTGAATAGTCCCCCCCTCCAATCCCACGAATCAAACACGCCCTTAGATTGGTTTTCATATTTTTTTTTGGTTACTTTATTTTCTTTTCTTTTCTTTTTTCTTTATATCAAATTTAAGTAAAAATTTCGAGGTTTTTCCCAAAATAAGTCAAAATACCAAGCTATTTCCCAAACTAGACTTAGTTCGGACGGAATTCTCAAAATAGGCTAAAACGTGGTCACAAACCACGCTTTTACCGTTTTTGTGGTCCTCCTATGAAAAATTTGTAAAATTGTAAAAGTGTGGAGAAAGCGTGGTTATAAACCACGCTTTTAAGTTTTTTTTTTTTTTTTTTTTTTTTTTTTTTTTTTTTTTTTTTTTTTTTCAGAAAACATGGTTAGGAACCGCGCTTTTAATTAAAATGTAAAAACGTGTTTTGAAAACACGTTTTCAATAAAACACAAAACGCTGCACTCTCTCTCTCTCTCTCTCTCACACACCCACCACACTCACACACTTGCATCTTTTTAATATATATAAATTTTATTTTATAAATTTGGGACCAATATTAAATATATATAATAATTTATAATAGCAAATAATAATCAACTATATAATTTTTATAATTTTTGTAAATATAAATCATTTTTACATAATTTTTATCTTTCAAGTGGTTAGAAATAATTTTTTACAAATTAAATTGAAACAACTATACGTATGTATATAACCTGTCCAAAAGTTAAAATGATAATTATTTTTTACCCTTACATGATAATTATTTTTTATTTTTTATTTCTTAACCAAATTAATTTTTAATTTTTAAAAAAAAATTCTAAAAATCAAACTATACATAGCCTAAAAATCTTTTGATAAGTCATTTCTTACGTTGGTAACTTATTTAATTATTTGTTAATTTTACGAGATTTTTACCATCTGAGGCATGTTTGGTAACCATTTCGCTTTCAATTTTCAATTTATATTTATAAAAATTTTAAAAACTATCATTAAAACTTGTTTTATAATTATTTTGGTTTATAAATAGTTGTCTCAATTTGTAAATTTGAGGAAAAAACATAAATTCAAAAAATGAGTTTATATTGGTTTTTAAACAAAAATTTAAAAATTTTACTAATAAAATTTTTTTTCAATTAATTTTATTTGAAAAAAAAATTTATTTACAAACGAACGTAAACTCATTTTTTGAATTTATTTTAAAAAAAATTAATTGAAAAAAAAAATTTATTATTAAAAAACTAATAAAATAAGCCAAAATACCAAGCTAAAACGTGGTTACAAACTAATAAAACGTGGTTACTAATAAAATAAGTTTACAAAAATTTAAAAAAATTATTTACAAACTAGCGTAAACTCATTTTTTGAATTTATTTGAAAAAAAATTAATTGAAAAAAAAATTTGTTAGTAAAATTTTTAATTTTTTGTTTAAAAACCAACGTAAACTCATTTTTTAAATTTACATTTTTTCTCAAATTTACAAATTGAAACAACCATTTATAAATCAAAAAAATTATCAAACAAGTTTTTATGACAGTTTTTTAAATTTTTGTAAATATAAATTGAAAACTGAAAACGAAATGGTTACCAAACATGCCTCAGATGATAAAAATGTTGTAAAATTAACAAATAATTAAATAAGTTACCAACGTAAGAAATGACTTATCAAAATATTTTTAGGCTATGTATGATTTGATTTTTAGAATTTTTCTTAAAAATTAAAAATTAATTTGGTTAAGAAATAAAAAATAATTATCATTTAAGGGTAAAAAATAATTATCATTTTAACTTTTGGGAAGGTTATATACATACGTATGGTTGTTTCAATTTAATTTGTAAAAAATTATTTTAGCCACTCGAAAGATAAAAATTATATAGTTGATTATTATTTGCTATTATAAATTATTATATATATTTAATATTGGTCCCAAATTTATAAAATAAAATTTATATATATTAAAAAGATGTGAGTGTGGTGGGTGAGTGTGTGTGTGTGTGAGAGAGAGAGAGAGAGAGAGAGAGAGAGAGAGAGTGTGTGTGTGTGTGTGTGTGAGAGAATGAAGGAGGCTTTTCCCAAGCTAAGCCCTTTTTGCATGGTATTTCCCAAACTAGGCCACCTTTTGACGGATTTTCCAAACTATGCTAAAGCGCTATTACAAATTGCGCTTTTACTGTTAGGAGGCCAAAATTTGATGAATAGTAAAATCGCTATTCAAAAGCGCAATTTTAATTAAGAAAGTGCTGTTTCAAATTGCGCTTTTAACATAAAAAAATTTTGTGAAAAAAACGCTATTTAGAATCGTGCTTTCACTGTGTATATATATATATATTTTTTAGAAAATGCGAATTCAAATCGCGTTTCTACTGTTGAGCCAACCCACACTCTGACACACACACACCAATGGGGGCACCCACAACACTCAAGCATCATTGAAATAATATAATTTTTATATATAATAATCAATTATATAATTTTTATAATTTTCGTAAATATAAATCATTTTTAGGTTATGAATAGTTTGATTTATAATACGTATGCAAGGATAAAAAAATTTATAATCAAAAATAATTTTTACAATTTTTATAATAAAAAATAAGTTATAATACGTATGTATTATAAATTTTTTTATAATAATTTATAATACGTATGTATTATTTAAATCTTTACATTTTTTATTTAAAATTTTTTACAATAAACCCATCTTCACATTTTATAATACATATGTATTATTCAAAAATAATTTATAAAAATTTATAATTAATACGTATGTAAATAATTTAATACGTATCTTCACATTTACATTTACAGTAAACCCAACTTCACATTTACATACGTATGGTTTAAGGGTAAATTTTTTGATAAATGACTTAAATAATAAATCAAACCATCCATGATGATACAGTTCGTCCTACGAATGGGCTCGTCCTGGTGAATGGGCCAGACCGATCCAAGCTCCTCAAGCCCACTGGATAACCTGCAAGCAAGTTCAATCGGGGAACGGGGCAGTCCCCCGGCGAACCCTCCGATGTGCGAATTAGGAAAGGTGATAGACAAAAAATGTCGAGAGAGAGAGAGAGGGAGATAGAAAACTTAACCTTCTTCTTGTCTTCAAGTTTGGCTTATATCCTCTGGTAATCATTTCGCTGTCTTAGCCGTTCTGACCTCCTCGCCGAAAGCTTACGCCGTGGTTCGTCTTGTTCAGGGTGAGGGAATGCCATTCCGGCTAAGAGGTGTTGTCGCAATAAATGCTGTGATGGCTGCATTAATGGTGATGTGCTGTGGCAATAACTTTGCAGAGCTTTGTTTGGTGACGTGGCCTGTCCTGCATCTGCCGTGTGTCCGAATATCATTGGCCTTCCCTGCTCAGTTGGCATCCAGTGATGCTGGGTTTTGCTAACCGGGTTATACGACATGGGGTTCAAATGGTGGGCCTGGGTTCACTCATGGTGGATTGTGGCCCTTGTGGGCTTATCCATGTCAGTAGTCCCCCATTCCCAAGTGCAGCTTTAGTCCAACGAACGGAATAATAGTAAGGAAGATGAATCCGAACGGTAGGGGGAGACCGACCGTGAGGGTGGCCGAGCGTGAGGGAGGCCGAGCGGGGGAGGCCGAGCATGAGGGTGATCGAGCGGGAGAGGCCGAGTGTGAGGGAGGCCGAGCGGGGGAGGCAGAGCATGAGGGAGGCCGAACGGGGGGAGACCGAGCATGAGGGTGACCGAGCGGGAGAGGCCGAGCGTGAGGACGGCCAACCGAGCGAGGCCGACCGTGAGGGTGACCGAGCGGGCGAGGCCGACCGTGAGGGCGACCGAGCGAGGCCAGGCAGATCGTGAGGGCGGCCGAGCGGGTGAGGCCGAGGGTGGGGGGGCGATCGAAGGAGGCCGCCTGCGCTGGGTGGTGGCTGAGGAGAGGACCGAAGTGGGGTGGCTCAAGAGGCGGCGTGTCACGTGATGATTTGAAGTGGAAAAGACAAGGTAAAGGCAGAAGTCAGCGCATCAAGGCCATACACGTGGTAGAATTGCGGGGGAGGAGAAAGGTCAAGCGTTGGATCAGAAGTGAAACGTCAGGGCATTATTATGGCTGATGAGGAGGCAGTTTTGGCGGATGATTTGAAAAGTTTTCAAACTGGCGAGAATTAATTTGGATCCTTGGAATACGGGTAAACCGTGGGCGTTTGGTATTATTTGTTTTACTTACCTGTTTTCAAGAACCCAAAACATTCCAAGTATTACACCATTTGTTGCGCGCAATACACCATTGGAGCATTTCTTCGACTTCTTAGTGCCTGCCTCAGAAGCGATCCGCAGACATACTTTAGGAATGGCACAAGAAGAAAACGTGAATGTGAGGGTGATCCTCTGGGAGACGACGATGCAGAGGAATTAGCTGCACAGTACAGAACGGAGAGGGTGGGGGAACCAACTATACGTTTCCATGGTTCCACCTTGGTGGCAGCTCCAACGCCAATCAGTGAGGTGGAGCCAGATCATTGGCACACAAAGGCGGACAAATCGACGATAACAGAGGCGGAGTTGAGGGCAATCCGCGAGAAGTACCAAATGCCGTTGGGAGTGGAGTTGTGGTTGCCAACGTCGACGGAAAGACCATCGGACGCCAGGCTAGGAGGGTTTTCCCTGTACGAGGAGGCTCTGAAGGGGGGGTTGAGGTTGCCAATGCCTCAAATAGTGGTGGACGTGCTCAACCACCTAGAAGTAGCCCCGGGCCAGCTGATGCCCAATGCCTGGAAGATCCTGTTGGCCTGTGCAAGTGCGTGGCCAAAGGCAAATGGGGGGGAGTCGATGGCGGTGGAGGAGTTCTTTGCCTGTTACAAGGCCTCAGGGCAACAGGAGACGTGGGTCACCCTCCAGGCAGTTGTGGGGAAGGGGTTGGTGGCTGGTCTGCCTACGTCGATCAAGGGATGGCAGGCACGGTGGTTCTACGTCTCTGCCAACGGAGGACCTGGGGTGCGCACCATCTGGAAGGTGCCAATCAGGACGGTGGAGGCAAGATTGGGAGCCGCGGCAGGGGAGAGGGTGAAGAGGGTAAAAGAGTGGAGGGAGAAAGAGAAGGCGAGATGGGACGACCTTGTGCAACCCTCTGCATTGTTTGAGGCAGGGCTGGGTCCTCAGCCGACCGGTGGGGATCTTGACCGGGCAGAGTTGGAGGCAAGGAGAGAGGCTCAAGAGGCTGAGGATCAAGCCATTCTTGCCAAAGCCACCATGTTCAAGAGGGCACAGGACGACCAACCTTCACAGCCGATTGCGAAGGAGAGGATCAGGCCTCGCCTAAAGCCGTTGGGGGAAAAGGACTTAAGTAAGTTTGAACCACGAAAGCTTCCTGTGGACCCTGTGAAGGAGAGGGCCAAGGATGGGCAGGAGGCTCTGAAGAAGAAGAGGAAGAAGAGAAGTGCCCCTGTAGAGGCTGTTGGGGAGCCTAGGTCCAAGAAGGTGAAGGAGGCCCCAGCTGCGGTAGAGACCCCTGTGATGAAGGAGACCCCAGAAGTAATAAGGGTCATCCCAGCACTGGGGGCTGTGGAGGTCGCCCCAGCAATTCAAGTGGCAGTGGGCGTGGGCGTGGGCGGTGCTGAGCCAAGTGGGGAGCAACAGAGCCAAAGGGGTCCTGCACCCCAGGAAGGAGGAGTGGGTCTGAACACCGCCTTCTACCATGCTCGCGCGGTGGCTGGAAGGGTGGAAGGGGAGGAGGGACCAGCTAGGGCAAGGGCGGACCGTCTGTTGAAGATTGTGGAAGGGTCAGACCTGCGCGCGGCCTCCAGATTCAATGAGGCTGAGCTGCTGAGGGGGTTATGCTCCGCTTAGATAGAGGTAGCTGCCCTGGCAGGGGCTCTTCTAAGAAAGGCGGGGGGAGCTAGGCTCAAGGCAGAGAAGGCGGATGCATAGCTGGAGAAGCTGAAGGTTGAGAAGGCAAGTTGGGGGAATGCCCAGACTGAGTTGCAAGCAGTCAAGCTGGAGCTGGAGCTGGAGCTGGAGGATACACGCCGCAGGGTTGTGTCACTCGAGTTCCAGCTGGTCGGCGAGCAGAGGAAATTGGAAGAGTCCCAACAAGCCTGTGCCATTGGCAACGACCGGCATGAAGAGGCCATGAACAGCAACAAAGAGCTGGTGAAGCAGAAAGATAAGGCAGATGCTAAGGTGGAGGCTCTGCAAAAGGCGTTGGAGGACGAGCTGGCCAAGGCAGAGGAGGAGCGAGGAAGGCTTAGGAGGGAGTTGGAAGTAGAGGTGGAGAAGGTGAGGGCGGAGAAGGAGAGCCTAAAGAAGGAGGTGGATGAGGAGAGGAGGAGGGGAGCCACTGCAGTCGATGCTCTGCGTGGAGAGTTGGAGGCAGAAAGAGCCAAAGCGTCCTCTGAGAAGGCGATCCTTGAAAGAGAGCTGGACGAGGAAAGGGGGGCGGACCTCTGAAAGGCACCTACCCGTCTGTACGTGGCAGCCGTTGAACAATTCAAGGGATCGCCTGAATTTCAGATGGCCATTGATGCCGCATGATGGCAGCAAGGAGGAGTCTGAAATTTGGCCCATCACGGACGGCGAAGGCCTGAATCTGAAGTCATAGAGAGCTTCCAACGGTCAGACTTTTATAAGCATGAAATGGCAGAGTTCTGGGACAGCGGGTGGAAAATGTTCAAGCGCAAGGCTGAAGAGCTGTTCCCAGAGCTTGACTTCAGCAGGGTGACGATTGGGGAGGATGATGTGGCCCAGACCCCCCTGGATGAGGGTATAGAAGAAGCAGACCTTATCTCTAGTGAAGAGGAGGAGTGATCTGGAGGATAGGTGTACTTAGGAGTTTTTGTTTCGTCCTTGTATACACATTTTTGTTTTGTTTTGTTTTGTTTTTGAAGTATTGTAATAAACTGATGTACACATTCTGCGAATGAATAAAACTCTATGTATGTCTTGTAATTAACTATGTTCATTTGTTTGGTGGGTTTGAAATGGAGAGTGAAAAAATTCAACTTCAGGACAGAGTGAACTTATGAAAAACGAGTAATGGACTTATGAAAAAATTCGACTTATGAAAAATTCAACTTGTAATAAAAACGAGTAATGTACTTATGAAAAAATTCAACTTCATGACAGAGTGAACTTGAGCTAAGTGAGCCAAGTGAATTTGAACTTGTGAGGTTGGATTAATAAAATTGGACTGATGAATTGAAGAGGATGAACTCGTGAATTTGAATTTGAATTAGAACTTGTGGATTCAAACTTGTTAAATTAAAAATTCCATCACGCAGAGTAAGAGTGAACTTGTAAAATTCCTTCATGCAGAGTGAGATTGGACTTGTGTAGAAATTCAGTGAATGAGGGCAGGAAAGTAGGTTTTAAATTGTAACTGAAGGGGGCAATAGTAAACCTGTAGGGGAGAAATTGGGGAACACCGTTGGAATTTGACTAAGTAGAGATGTTGTAAAATTGTGTGACCTCAACGTGTGACTAAGTGTTCTCCCAAGGCTATGCTGGTACTTGTTTCGCTGGGTCTTCTGATGTTCGAAAGTGCTCGGTCGGACTGAGGCTTTTGAAAGTTTTCAGGTCGGATTGAGGCTTTTGAAAGTGCTCAGATCGGACTGAGGCTTTTGAAAGTGCTCGGTCTGGCCGAGGCTTTTGTAAGTGCTCAGGTTGGACTGAGGCTTTTGAAAGTGCTCAGGTCGGACTGAGGCTTTTGAAAGTGCTCAGGTCGGACTGAGGCTTTTGAAAGTGCTCGGTCTGGCCGAGGCTTTTGTAAGTGCTCAGGTTGGACTGAGGCTTTTGAAAGTGCTCAGGTCGGACTGAGGCTTTTGAAAGTGCTCAGGTCGGACTGAGGCTTTTGAAAGTGCTCGGTCTGGCCGAGGCTTTTGTAAGTGCTCAGGTTGGACTGAGGCTTTTGAAAGTGCTCAGGTCGGACTGAGGCTTTTGAAAGTGCTCGGTCTGGCCGAGGCTTTTGTAAGTGCTTAGGTTGGACTGAGGCTTTTGAAATTGCTCATGTCGGACTAAGGCTTTTGAAGGTGCTCGGTCTGGCCGAGGCTTTTGTAAGTGCTCAGGTTGGACTGAGGCTTTTGAAAGTGCTCAGGTCGGACTGAGGCTTTTGAAAGTGCTCAGGTCGGACTGAGGCTTTTGAAAGTGCTCGGTCTGGCCGAGGCTTTTGTAAGTGCTCAGGTTGGACTGAGGCTTTTGAAAGTGCTCAGGTCGGACTGAGGCTTTTGAAAGTGCTCAGGCTGGACTGAGGCTTCGAGTGCTGCAAATGAAAGTTTCATGAAAGCGACATTCAGACAGTTGAATTATAGAAGGTTGGAACTCCAGTCGATATTTGTATTATGTATTGAAAAAGGAAAATACAACAAGTTTGACAATGCAAAAGTAAGGATTCATTGATAGTAACGCTTCAGATGTTCAGCATTCCAGGGATGGGGAAGGTCTCGGCCATCCATGTCTTGAAGTCGGTAAGTGCCTGGCCGGCGGGCCTTCACAACGAAGGTCCCTCCCACTTGGTCGCTAGTTTGCCCTCGGTCGGATTCTTGGTGGCGAGTTGCTTCTCTCAAGACAAGGTCCCCTAAAAACTCCCGTGGTCGACTCTGCGGTTGTAGTGTGTTCTCATTTTTCATTGATGCAACCAATCTGACAGCCAGATCTCTGAGCTCTTCGATGAGGTCCAGGTCTACTCGACGGAGTTCTTCGGTTGAGGCGAGATTCGGATGTAAGACCTTGGGGGTGGGCAGACCGGCTTCTACCGAATGACCGCCTCGCCATATATTGCTTAAAAGGGTTTCCCGAGGAGTCCCAAGCGGTGGTTGGTAAGCCCAGTACATGTGGTAGTTCCTCAGCCCAGAGGCCTTTAGCAGCTTCGAGCTTAGTTTTGATGATCTTCAGAAGAGAACGGTTGGTGACCTCAACTTGGCCATTCGCTTGGAGATGACCGGGGGAAGAGAAGCATGGTTGAATTTGGAGATCTGCACAAAATTTTCTGTATTTAGCATTGTCGAACTGTTTGCCGTTGTCGAAGACGATGGCCTGAGGGATGCCAAATCTGCAGACAATCGATTGCCAAATAAACTTGGTGGTGTTCCGCTCGGTGATTGTGGCGAGGGGTTCTGCCTCGACCCACTTGGTGAAGTAATCAATGGCAACAATTGCGAACTTGGTCTGGCCTCGACCAGTGGGAAGTGGACCAACCAAGTCGATCCCCCATTTGGCGACCGGGTAAGAGAGTGATCACCGATGGGAGGAGCATGGGGGATGTTGGCGAAGCGCTGACACTTATCGCATTTAAGCACGAAATCAGTGGCATCTTTGTTGAGGTCGGCCAGAAGTAGCCTGTACGGAGTACTTTGTGTGCGAGAGACCTGCCACCCGAATGATTGCCACAGATTCCTTCATGGAGCTCTTGCATTACATAGGTTGCTTGGGCGGGGCTAAGACATCGCAGGTACGGTCGTGAAAAATCACGCTTGTAAAGGACGCCGCCGACCAGAATGTAGTTAGCCGACCGGGCTCTGACCTTGGCAGCCTGCTGTTAGTCATCTAGGAGTTCTCCAGTGGTCAAGAAGAGGAAGATGTCGGATGCCCAAGGGATGGGTTCCGTCTGGAGGAATTGCACTTCTTGCAGGTCGGGTGAGATGGCCGGGTGAGTTAGGTATTCGAGGCGGACTCCATGGCTGAGGTCGGATTGGTCGGCGGAGGCCAGCTGGGCCATCTCATCTGCGTTGGAGTTTTCCGCCCTAGGTATGTGTCTGATCTGGAAAGTGTTGAAGAGGCGAACAAGGGTGAGCGCCATGTCCCTGTAAGCCCGCATTGTGGTATCCTTGGCATCGAATTCGCCCGTGATCTGGCCGACGATAAGTTGGGAGTCACTGAACACGCGGATGTGGCTAACACCAATGTCTTTGGCAAGACGAAGCCCTGCTATCAATCCTTCGTATTCGGCCTCATTGTTGCTGGCCGCAAACAAGAGGCGGAGAGCACATTTGAAGTAACCCCCTTTGGGGGATGTGAGGATGAGGCCAGCCCCACTTCCTTCCCTGCGAGACGAGCCGTCAACATTGAGTGTCCAACAATGAGGATCTTCAGGCTCTGGTAGAGTTGGTGGGGGTGGAGGGTTAGCGGTTGGGGCTGGATTGGTGAATTCCAAGATGAAGTCGGCTCTGACTTACCCCTTGATTCTTTGTCGGGCGATAAGAGATGTCGAACTGGCTTAGTTCTTCTGACCACTGCATTAGTCTTCCTGAGAGCTCTGGTTGCTGCATGACCTTCTTCAGGGGCTAGTCGGTGAGGACCACTATGGCATGAGCTTGGAAGTAGGGGCGGAGTCGTCTGGAGGCGGTGACCAAGGCTAGGGACAGCTTTTCTAATAGGGGGTAGTTCTGCTCCGCTCCGAGAGCCCGTCGATGTAATAGACTGCCGTTGGATCGAGCCGCCTCTCTGTTGAGGGTCGCACCGATCTTGGATCTTGCTAAGTAGAAGAAGAGGGCTCACCGTGATTGCTGTGAGAGAAGGGAGGATTGGCCATGCACTGTTTTAACTGTTGAAAGGCTTCTTCGGATTCAGTTGTCCATTCAAAAGTCTACCGAAGGACTTTGAAAAATGGTAGGCACTTATCCGTTGCGCGGGAGATGAAACAGTTGAGGGCTGCCACTCTGCCGGTGAGTCTTTGAACCTCTTTAACGGTTTTGGGTGACTGCATCTCAATCAAGGCCTTGATCTTCTCAGGGTTGGCCTCGATGCCGCGCTGACTGACCATAAAACCTAGGAACTTGCCAGATCCTACGCCAAAGGCACACTTCTCTGGGTTGAGCTTCATCTGATACTTGCGAAAGGTGGCAAAAGTCTCTCGTAGGTCGGTGAGGTGGTCAGCGGAGAGTTTGCTCTTAACTAGCATGTCATCCACATACACTTCCATGTTCCGTCCGATCTGATGGTGGAAGACTGCATTGACTAAACGTTGGTAGGTGGCCCCAGCATTCTTTAGTCCGAACGGCATGACACGGTAGTGGTAAGTGCCCCTATCGGTGATGAAGGATGTGTGTTCCTGGTCGGACGAGTGCATCACGATTTGGTTGTACCCGGAAAAAGCATCCATGAAGCTGAGCATTTGATGACCGGCCGTGGCGTCGACTAGTAGATCAATGCGGGGGAGGGGATAGCTATCCTTGGGGCAAGCTCGGTTCAAGTCGGAGTAGTCGATGCAGAGGCGCCACTTGCCATTGTTCTTGCGAACCAGGACCACATTGGACAGCCACTTAGGATAATCCACATTTCAGATAAACCGGGCCTCGAGGAGTTTGTCAACCTCTGCAGCTATGAGATTGTTGCGCTCTGGATGGAAAATACGTTGCCTTTGTCAGTAAGGTCGGAAATAAGGTTCGATACTGAGGCGGTGAGTTATGAAAGAGGGGTTGATGCCTGGCATGTCTGCATGAGTCCAGGCAAAGACGTCTCTGTGCTCGGTCAGGAGAGCGGTAAGGTCGGCCTTGGTCTGGGGAGGTAATTGACTGCCGATTTTGGCAGTTTTGAGTGGGTTGGTAGGATCGATGTTAACTTCAACGAGTTCTTCCACAGGTTCGCGTCTGATCAGCTCGTCCTCATCCCGGACGTTAAGCCCTTCAATGATCATTGCCTCCTTCAGTTTGACTTCTTTGAGTGAGGCCACATAACATTCCCTAGCCACGGCCTGCATTCTCCTCGATCGTTCGACCGAGATCGGTAGGGAACTTGAGGGCAAGATGATAGGTGGATGTAATGGCTTGAAGGCATTGAGGCGGTGCGGCCGAGGATGATGTTATGTAAGAGAGGCGATCGACAACAAGGAAAGTAAGCAACCGTGTCTGCCGTGGGTACTCCCCAATGGTGATGGGGAGATCAATGGAGCCGATAGAGGTCACCCGTGCCCGATGAAACCAACCAGAGGAGTTTGGAGTGGGGACAAGCTTTCTTCCCCGATCTTCAGTTGGCGGAAGCAGTTGAGGAAGATGATGTCCGACGAGCTGCCATTGTCGATGAGAACTCGTCTGACCTTATAATTGGAGAGAACGGTGGAGATGACAAAGGGATCATCATGAGGATAACGGATGCCAGTACAGTCGGCGTCCGTGAAGGTGATGGGTTCTGTCAACTGCTTGGGTTGTTTGGGGGGTCGGTCTACTGTGGCGACTGCCTTGTCTGAGCCCTGTCGTATTTTTCTAAGTTCTACCCTCTGAGCTGATCGGGATGGTCCCCCACAGGCAAGACCACCTGAAATAACTCTAATTTCGCGAACGGGTGGAGGTGGATTACCTTGAGGCCGAGGTGGTTGGGGGGGTCGATCATGCCCCTGGTCTGGTTGAGCTGGTCGCCGCAGAGGGGTGTGTCTGCGATTGTCTCTGTGGAGCTCGGTCCTTTGCCTCTGCTGCGGGCGGGTGTCTGTGAATTGGCTTAGACGCCCCTGGCGAATGAGGGTCTCCACTTGATCCATGAGACTGATGCAATCGTCGGTGTTATGGCCATGGTCCTGGTGGAAACGGCAATATTTGGACTGGTCTTTCCGATTGGAAGGGTTCCGTGGAGGGAGAGGCCACTTGAGGGGGTAGTCCCGTCGAATCTGGTTAAGGACATGTTCCATGGGAGAGTTGAGGGGTGTATATCGCTCGAATCGACCGGGCGGTCTCATTGGTGCTGACCGGTCGGTGCGAGGAGGTCGGTTGGTGTAGCGGGGTGTTTGGCTATGATACTGGGTGTTGCTGGGTTCTTAGTCTTTTCTCTTTTCTCGGGGGGTCGGGTCTTTAGCTGGCGGGTCTTGCCGAGCGGCTACTGAATCCTCGACATTCATGTATTTTTGGGCTTTGGCGAGTAGGGCTGCCATGGAGGTCGGGAGGTTCTTGGAGAGGGAGAAGAGGAAGTTAGAGGACCGCAGACCGGCCATGAAGGCTGTGAGGATGACCTTGTCGTCGTTTTCGGCAACTTGCAGGGCTTCGGTGTTGAAGCGAGTGACGAAGCTGCGCAGTGATTCCCCCTCGGTCTGACGGATGTTGAGTAGCTGGGTGGCCGGGCGTCGTTGGCGTTGGGCCCCGATGAAATGGCTCAAGAAAGAGTCACTGAGATGCTGGAAAGTGGAGACCGAGTCCGGTGGTAATTGGCTAAACCACAGCCGAGCCGACCCCTTCAGAGTCACGGGAAAGGCTCGGCACATGATCTCGTCGGGGAAGGCATGAAGGATCATGAGGGTGCGGTAGGTCTCCAGATGGTCGATCAGGTCAGTCGTGCCATCGAAGGAGTCAATGGTAGGCATTTTGAACTTGGGGGGTAGGGGTTTGTCTCGGATGGAGGCGACAAATGGGGAGTTTGCTGTGGTGGAAGGCATATGCTGGATATTCTGCATAACCCCTTGGAGTTGGAGTTTCATGGCTCGGAGTTCAGCGTCCCAAAGGGAAATGTTGTCACCGCCAGAGGGAGACAGATGTTGGACGCTACTGGCTTCCCCCTCGGGAGCTGGAGCTATGACTGATGGACGTGGGGGTGGAGGAGGCAGATGTATATGTGGGTGAGGGGGTTGCAAGCCCCCCGAGTTGGGAGGATTGGGCTGTGGGACAGTATGGCCTGGAACTTGTTCTGGATGGGCTGGAATATCTGGAGGTGGTGGAGGAATAGGGAGGTTCCGTTGGAGCAAAGCATTGATTAAGGCCTGGTTTTGTTCGGCCATACGGTTGATGCTGTTGGTGAGCTCGATGAAGTACTGTGGTGGGTTGTTTGGATTGGGAGGGTCGGTTTGGTGATCGGTAGCATTATGGTGGGAAGCCATGGCTCTAGTCGTGACCATACACTTGACGGATGAGGTGAAAAGGTTACTGGAACAGGGTCTCCGGCGGCAATGAACACAATTGGCGCACGGACAAACCGGTTCCCACAGACGGCGCCAACTGATCATACAGTTCGTCCTACGAATGGGCTCGTCCTGGTGAATGGGCCAGACCGATCCAAGCTCCTCAAGCCCACTGGATAACCTGCAAGCAAGTTCAATCGGGGAACGGGGCAGTCCCCCGGCGAACCCTCCGATGTGCGAATTAGGAAAGGTGATAGACAAAAAATGTCGAGAGAGAGAGAGGGAGATAGAAAACTTAACCTTCTTCTTGTCTTCAAGTTTGGCTTATATCCTATGGTAATCATTTCGCTATCTTAGCCGTTCTGACCTCCCCGCCGAAAGCTTACGCCGTGGTTCGTCTTGTTCAAGGTGAGGGGATGCCATTCCGGCTGAGAGGTGTTGTCGCAATAAATGCTGTGATGGCTGCATTAATGGTGATGTGCTGTGGCAATAACTTTGCAGAGCTTTGTCTGGTGACGTGGCCTGTCCTGTATCTGCCGTGTGTCCGAATATCATTAGCCTTCCCTGCCCAATTGGCATCCAGTGATGCTGGGTTTTGCTAACCGGGTTATACGACATGGGGTTTAAATGGTGGGCCTGGGTTCACTCATGGTGGGCTGTGGCCCTTGTGGGCTTATCCATGTCAATCCATAACCTAAATTTTTTTACCCTTACATACGTATGGTTTAAATAATTTATAAAAATTATTGCCATACGTATGTAAAAATCGATTATAAAAATTACAAAAATTATTTATAAATTGATTAAAAATTATTTAAAAATTATTATCAAAAATTATTTATAAATTGCAATTTTTAAACCATACGTATGGCTTGGTATAGGCGCGGGTTCAATTCACGCCAACTCCTTTTTTTTTTCTTTTTCTTTTTTTCACTTACTCTATACTTTATATATTTATTATATAATTTTTTTAACAAAAAAAAGTAAAACAATTGTTTGGTTAACTAAAAATTTTTTCTATAAAATACAATTTTTTTCAAAATGTCAACATAATTGTTTAAAAAGTATTCAGTATATTTGGTTTGAGTTTTTTGGATTTACTTATTTAAAAACTGAGTTTTTTGATTTTCGTTTTTTTTTTTGTTTTTATTTTAAACATTTTTTTTTTTACTTTTTTAGATGCACTTTAGTTATTTCTATCTAAAAAGTAAAAAATTTTAGTACTGATAAATAATTTTTGATAATAATTTTTAAATAATTTATAATCAATTTATAAATAATTTTTGTAATTTTTATAATCGATTTTTACATATGTATGGCAATAATTTTTATAAATTATTTAAACCATACGTATGTAAGGGTAAAAAAATTTGGGTTATGGATGGTTTGATTTATCATTTAAGTCATTTATCAAAAAATTACGTATGTAAATGTGAAGATGGGTTTACTGTAAATGTAAATGTGAAGATACGTATTAAATTATTTACATACGTATTAATTATAAATTTTTATAAATTATTTTTGAATAATACATACGTATTATAAAATGTGAAGATGGGTTTATTGTAAAAAATTTTAAATAAAAAATGTAAAGATTTAAATAATACGTATGTATTATAAATTTTTTTATGTATTATAAATTATTATAAAAAAATTTATAATACATACGTATTATAAATTATTTTTGATTATAAAAATTGTAAAAATTATTCTTGATTATAAAATTTTTTATCCTTGCGTACGTATTATAAATCAAACCATTCATAACTTAAAAATAATTTATATTTACGAAAATTATAAAAATTATATAATTGATTATTATAAATTATTATTATATATAAAAATTATATTATTTCAATGATGCTTGAGTGTTGTGGGTGCATTGATGTGTGTGTGTCAGAGTGTGGGTTGGCTTTGGTTTGTGGCTCAACAGTAAAAACGCGATTTGAAATTGCGTTTTCTAAATTAAAAAAAAAATTATATACACAGTGAAAGCGCGATTCTAAATAGCGTTTTTTTCACAAAATTTTTTTATGTTAAAAGCGTGATTTGAAACAGCGCTTTCTTAATTAAAATTGCGATTTTGAATAGCAATTTTACTATTCATCAAATTTTGGCCTCTTAACAGTAAAAGCGCGATTTGTAATAGCGCTTTAGCTTAGTTTGGGAAATCCGTCAAAAGGTGGCCTAGTTTGGGAAATATCATGCAAAAAGGGCTTAGTTTGGGAAAAGCCTCGAGAATGAAGAGTGAGTGCATTGTTTTGTATTTTATTGAAAACGTGTTTTCAAAACACGTTTTTACATTTTAATTAAAAGTACGGTTCCTAACCACGTTTTTTGAAAAAAAAAAAATTTACTTAAAAGTGTGGTTTGTAACCACGCTTTCTTAATTAAAAGCGTGGTTGATTTTACAAATTTTCCACGGGAGGACCACAAAAACGGTAAAAGCATGGTTTGTAACCACGTTTTATCCTATTTTGAGAATTCCGTCCGAACTAAGCTTAGTTTGGGAAATAGCTTGGTATTTTTGCTAATTTATGGAAAAGCCCCAAAAATTTCATCTATATCAAGTGCTCTAAGGAAATTTTTTCATTTTTCATTAAATCACCGGGAGGATGTCCGGCTGGTCGACCGGTTAGTATAAATTTATGGGCCTTTTCCCAAATTAAGCCAAAATAGCAACCTATTTCCCAAACTAGGTGTAGTTTGGACGGAATTCCCAAACTAGGCTAAAACGCTTTCACACTTTACCTAGCCCTAGCGCGAAAAATTTGTAAAATCCTAAAAGTGTGGTTACAAACCACACTTTTAAGTAATTTCAAAAAACGTGGTTACAAACCACACTTTCTAAGCAAAATGTGAAAACGTGTTTAAAAAAAATCAATCACACTCCTTTCTCACACATTCAGTCACTCACACTCACTCTCTCTCTCTCTCTCTCTCTCTCTCTCTCTCTGACACACACACACCCACAACACTCACACACTCACATATATAATTTTTAATATATATAAATTTTATTTTATAAAATTGAGACCAATATTAAATATATATAATAATAATTTATAATAACAAATAATAATTTTTATATAATTTTTGTAAATATAAATCATTTTTATATAATTTTTATCTTTCGAGTGGTTAGAAATAATTTTTTATAAATTAAATTGAAACAACCATACATACGTATGTATATAACCTGCTCAAAAGTTAAAATGATAATTATTTTTTACCCTTAAATGATAGTTATTTTTTATTTTTTATTTTTTATTTTTTTTTTCTTAACCAAATTAATTTTTAATTTTTTTAAAAAAAATTCTAAAAATCAAACCATACATAGCCTAAAAATCTTTTGATAAGTCATTTCTTACATTGATAACTTATTTAATTATTTGTTAATTTTAAGACATTTTTACCATCTAAGGCATGTTTGGTAACTATTTCGTTTTCAGTTTGATTTTTAGGCTATGTATGGTTTGATTTTTAAATGTCTTAAAATCAAACTGAAAACGAAATGGTTACCAAACATGTCTCAGATGGTAAAAATGTCTTAAAATTAATAAATAATTAAATAAGTTATCAACGTAAGAAATGACTTATTAAAAGATTTTTAGACTATGTATGGTTTGATTTTTAGAAATTTTTTTTAAATTAAAAATTAATTTGGTTAAGAAATAAAAAATAATTATCATTTAAAGGTAAAAAATAATTATCATTTTAACTTTTGCGCAGGTTATATACATACGTATGTATGGTTGTTTCAATTTAATTTGTAAAAAATTATTTCTAACCACTCGAAAAATAAAAAATTATATAAAAATGATTTATATTTACAAAAATTATAAAAATTATTATTTGCTATTATAAATTATTATTATATATATTTAATATTGGTCTCAATTTTATAAAATAAAATTTATGTATATTAAAAATTATATTTCTAAGTGTCTAAATGTTGTGGGTGTGTGTGTGTCAGAGAGAGAGAGAGAGAGAGAGAGAGTGAGTGAGTGAGTGAGTGAGTGAGAAAGGAGTGTGATTGATTTTTTTTTATTGAAAACGTGTTTTGAAAACACGTTTTCACATTTTGCTTAGAAAGCGTGGTTTGTAACCACATTTTTTGAAATTACTTAAAAGCATAGTTTGTAACCACGTCTTCTTAATTAAAAGCGTAGTTTGTAACCACGCTTTTAGGATTTTACAAATTTTCTGCACGAGGGCTAGGTAAAGTGTGAAAGCGTGGTTCACAACTACGTTTTAGCCTAGTTTGGAAATTCCGTCCAAACTAGACCTAGTTTGGGAAATAAGTTGCTATTTTGGCTTAATTTGGGAAAAGGCTCCAAATTTATGGACAATCTGAAGTAAGGAAGAGGTTATCCGGAAGGACAATCGGCCAGTTCAGTGTATGATTCCAATGGCTATCTATAGTAATTTGATGAAAAACTCCAGCTATTCTTAATTTGATGAAAAGTTTAATAAATCTTAAATTTGATACTGATTTGATATTAATGGAGCACCAAAATTATACATTTTTCATTAAATTTAAATTTGATAAAACAAAAAATGAAACGGTGAAAACGCTCTTACATATTCATTTGCAATCTAAAATTACCAACAAGGGTTGGTTCAGTTGGTAAGGCTCTTTTCGTTCGCCTATTTGGATTAGGTTCGAGTCCCGCTGCCAGCTGTTTTTTGTTGGTGAGCGATATTGCGTAACGCTTTCCCTGGCCCTGGAGTGGGGGTAGCCTCTCATCCTCCTGAACTTTTTTTTTTTTTAATCAAAGAAAATCTAAAATTGCCCATTTTCTTCGATTTAGCTATACTATTTGTAATTTTTGCAATACGTAGTACTCATCATAGCAACTACTGCTACTTTGAATGGTTCTCTTGCATTGGAGAGAGACAAATTGGTAATTGGCTTTCATTTGAGATTTTGACTTATCCCATATTGTAAAAGCAAAACTAATTAAAATTAGATTATCATTCATTTTTTAACTCTTAGTAGTGTGTAGTTTATTGGAATGAAATAGAATGAAATAATTATTTCATCAAAATAACTGTTTCAATATTTGATTGACTAAAAAATATATTAATAGAATTATCATTCACTATTGTAAAAAAAGAGCATTTCATTTCATCTCATTTCAGTAAATCAAATAAAAATTACTAGCTGAACTTTCAAATAAGCTTCTGTACAGTTATTCTTGTAAGAATTGGTGCTGAAGTGGACACGTGTGCCCGTGTCTATGTCCGACATCAACGGACACGTTCAATTTTCAAATACACTATTATACTATTTAAAAAATTTTAAAGTCATACACCAACATCAATGGACACACGTTCAAACATACACTATTATATTTTTAAATTTTTTTTAAGTCAAATACATTTTAGACTCGTGTCCATCATTTATACATATAAAACATGTTATAAGTTTGTACAAAATAACTTAAAATCTAATACTAAAGTGGTGGTTTGAGATGATCTAAATAAGTGCACTTTTTGACTTTTTATGAAATATGGGTTAGATATGGGTTGGATTTGAAGTGATGTGTTAGAGAGGTAATGTGATTAAATAAGATGATGTGATAGTGACTTTTTGACTTTTTAGTTTTTTTAGATCAGGCCAAACAAGGCCTAAAACAAAAGTCATTTATATTTATACTTATTAATCTTTCTTCTTTTAAATTTTAAAAATTCATGCTATGTTATAATATTTTTCTTAACTTTGTATGAAATTTATATATATATATATGATATATGATAAATATTTAATGACATATATTTTTGGTCTTTCCCCCACATGTTATTTCGTGTTGTGTCTTATAATTTTTAAAAATGTCATGTATGTGTTGTATAATGTGTACATGTCAATGTTTCTTAGTCCATATAAAGCATTTCAAATGAGAAGTAACATTTCCTCATGGGAGCACTACTGAGCTGGAACATTTCAACTATATCTAATTAATACCATGGTTCAGGTTTAGGGTTATGATGAACATGTTCCAAATCTATCACCACAAGGCTTCCCTTGGTCAGTAATGACTCCACTTTCGATGATGAGTTTCTACCCTATCTTTGCTTTGCACTGCATATTAAGGCTTATTTTGGCAACATGCCAAAATAGCCTAAAAATAAAAATATCACTACAAAAAAATTAACTTTTTTTTTATAAATTTTTTACATATCTTTTTGTAAAAAGTCAAAAAGTCACTAAAAAAACATCTTTCCAAAATAATCTTATGTCACTTTTACTGCACATTGGAACATATCCTCAGTTCATGAAGGCAATCACGGTTTCAAAACTCAACTAAGAATTTGTGTCCAAAATAAAATAAAAAAGAGGTCGAAATTTGGCTCAGTTTGAGGAGGCCACAACTTTCTATAGTGTTCAATTATTAAGTATGAATTGTAGATTCATTTATTCAAATTTAAAGCTGATGATCAAAAGGACCATCAAGGTTCAAAGCTCAAAGAAAGAGGGAAGGGGAGTGAGTGCTACATTATGGAGAGATGTGTTTTCCTAATTGTTCATTTCATTTTGTGACTCTATAGGGTCCAGAGATTCGAACTGGGTTTTTGAAAGATGGCAAGCCCATCCAACTGAAACAGGGTGAGGAGATCACCATCTCCACTGATTATAGCATCAAGGGCGATGAGAACATGATTTGCATGAGCTACAAAAAATTGGCCGAGGATGTAAAACCACATAGCGTGATACTCTGTTCAGATGGCACGATCTCATTTACTGTTTTGTCTTGTGACAAGGAAAGTGGTATGGTTCGATGCCGCTGTGAGAACACAGCTGTTCTTGGCGAAAGAAAGAATGTCAATCTCCCAGGAGTGATTGTGGATCTCCCAACTTTGACAGAGAAAGACAAGGTCGATATCCTAGAATGGGGGATTCCTAATAAGATCGACATGATTGCACTGTCTTTTGTCCGCAAAGGTTCTGACTTGGTGGAAGTTCGGAAGTTGTTGGGAGAGCATGCAAAGAATATCCTTCTCATGTCAAAGGTTTGTTAATTTATGGGAAGCTAAAATTGAATTTGGAGTCTGATTATACATGCACATAGAATTTAAACATTAATGTTGGTGACCTTGAAACCTTGGGAAATGGAATGACTTGCCACTTCGGCTGCTTCAAAGTATGATATACTATAAATAGGTTAACTTCAATAACAAATTGGAGATAAAAAAAGGAATGAGAAAGCGAAAACACGCATCATGTAGGAGTTTTTTTTTAGGATTACTTGTATACTAAAACGGAAGAATCGTGAAATTTTGACTCACATTGCCAACAGATCTTGTAATGCAAGATTAGCTATTCAAATATAGTATTTGGTTAAAAAAACATTGATTGATAAAATGGTTATTTATTTATTCTTATTTTTTGTGTGTACTTTGGTCCATGTGTACACAAAGTGAACTAATTTCTTTCTGATATTTGATTATTCTTTTTTTGGTTGTCTCTACCAGGTTGAAAATCAAGAAGGGGTGGCAAATTTTGATGAAATCCTTGCTAATTCGGATGCATTTATGGTTGCACGTGGTGATCTGGGAATGGAAATTCCAATTGAAAAGATATTTTTGGCACAGAAAGTGATGGTTTACAAGTGCAACATCCAAGGAAAGCCTGTTGTAACAGCTACCCAGATGTTGGAGTCGATGATCAAATCTCCAAGGCCAACTCGAGCAGAGGCTACTGATGTTGCCAATGCAGTTCTTGATGGCACAGACTGCGTAATGCTGAGTGGTGAAACAGCTGCTGGAGCTTATCCAGAACTTGCAGTTAGGACTATGGCCAAAATCTGTGTAGAAGCCGAGAGCACAATTGATTACGGGGATGTTTTCAAAAGGGTTATAGCAAATGCACCGGTGCCTATGAGCCCATTAGAGAGCTTGGCCTCTTCTGCAGTCCGAACAGCCAACTCAGCAAAAGCAACTATGATATTGGTCCTAACCAGAGGAGGAAGTACTGCAAAACTGGTCGCTAAGTACAGGCCAGGGATGCCAATATTGTCTGTGGTTGTCCCAGAGATTAAGACTGATTCATTTGACTGGTCATGCAGTGATGAATCTCCGGCAAGGCATAGCCTTATCTTTAGGGGTTTGGTTCCAGTTTTGTCTGCAGGGTCTGCTAGGGCTTCACATGCAGAATCCACAGAAGAAGCATTGGAGTTTGCACTACAACATGCCAAGGCCAAGGGACTCTGTAAGGATGGAGATGCTGTCGTGGCTTTGCACCGAGTTGGGACTGCATCTATAATTAAGATTGTCATTGTGAAGTAGATTAAGATGATTTGATGCATTGGGTCATTTTTTAATTTTTCTTTTCCCCTTCAGCCTTACCTTTTTTTGATAAAAGGATTTCAACTGCTGCCCCTTCTGAGTTTTGAATTTCAAGTTCTCTTAAAATTGTTTTCATGACTGAGTTTTGCAACTAATAATAATGGTGTCGAATGTTCATTTGCATTTTTTTTTTGAATTTCAGATTCTTTTCTTATTTAATTTTTGGTTGGGCAGATAAGCAATGTAAATGCTGATAACTATTTGACTATTTTGTTCACATTTTCATGACTGCACACTCATTAGGAAAGCACATATACGGACTTGCAAGATTATACAAATATGATACGCTGATGATAATTTTAAAAAATGTAGGATATGATTTGCGCATAAAATATATAATTTTGTATATTCATAGATATCGTATATATAAACATATTATTGAAAGATAATAAAAATATATATATATATATATATAATATAACACTTTTTTTTATATATAAATTTACATTATTTTTCTTTTATCTTTATAACCTAAATTATTTCGTTCAAACTTATCCATGTATTTCTAATAAATGAACACGTATATTTGAGTGATGGACACATGTATTCTCTAAATATCTAAAGGGTGTTTGGTTTTTTTTTTTTCTTTTTTTCAAAAGGACATGTTTTGGCAACTATCAGGCCCGTGTCAAAAAGTACCCAATGAGTGTGAGTGCTAAAACACATATACCTCGCCTTTTTAGACGTGTCCGCACTTCTTAGGCTCTTATTGATCATTTTTAAACTTTTACACCTAAAAATCTTATTGATCATTTTTAAACTTTTACATCTAAAAATAGATAATTCTATTTGCATTTGCAACAAATCACACTTTATCTTAGTACACATCATTTACTTAGTTCACATCATATTTGATTTGATTCTTTTTAATTTTTTCTCAATCCACACAATTAATTTTCAAATATTAATTTTATGTACAAAAAAAAAAAAAAAGGTTTTAGTAAAATTTTCAATCAAGTTGAGTACACATTGTGGGCTTTATTCAAACCTGGTAACTAAATCGACACTTGGAAAAATTCAGGCTCCGTTTGGTGGAGTTTTTAAAATATAATTTCACATTCACTTTTGAGTATGGTGTTTGTTTAGCGTTTTCAAAAATTAATTTCACGCTCACTTTTGAAAACTCTTTTCAAGGTGGAAAATTTTGGGCCCACCGGTCGTCCGACCGGTTGATCGGAATAGTGCTCGGTTTTTTTTTAAAACTTTTTTAATTTTTAATTTTTATATTATAAAAAAAATATTTGCGAAATTTTTTAAAATTTTTTTATGAGCTTTGAATAGAATTTTGGGCTGTGCATTTGGTTATGAGTTGTAAGTTTTTGTATCAAATATCATATGTCACATTACTCAATTTAAAACTCTTTTCAAAACTCATAACCAAACAAATTTTCCACACTCAAATCATAATTTCAAAACTTACAAATTCAAAATACAACTCTATTATCAAATCATAATTCTAAAATTCTACCAAACACTATCTCAGATTCTTCAATCACAACTGACTGACGCTACAATCGAAACTACTTGTGAATGTATGTCATCAAGTTAGTTGAGCAAGTTAGCTTTCTCGTTTCCATGAACAACCCTATTTAACAGAAATAAATATATGGTTTGGATTAAGACTAATTTAGGTTTAATATATAATTGTGGGAGGCATGTGACGTCCCAAATTCTATTGTATGGGTTGAAGTTTAGGAAAAGTCACTAATGAGTCATTTGATCAATAACCAAATAAGATCCCAAGAAAAATTAGATGAGTTAAAACAGCCTCCCTTATAAGTCCAATATACTTAGATAGCAAAGTTATCATTTTGACAGATCTTAACAAGGTATTAATATAAGAATTATGAAAGTTGACAGAAGAATAAAGGATAGGTTTACACAGGATCATATATAAATAAAAGTTATAGTTACAATAGTTATGCCTTAGTTACAAAATAAGTAGTTCTATCAATATTACATTCAAAAAATATGATTACAAGATGGACTTAAACAAAAATAAGTTCTAATTTCTTCTAAGATAGCCATACGTCCTCAAAAATTTCTGCAGGGCTATCATCCGACTAAAATTCTTCAACAGCTAGCATAAAATGCCATGAGCTTAAAATGTCCAGTAAACTCACACTCACCCTGTCATTTTTTCCCAATCCAATACACAATCACAAATAACATAAACAATGAAGCATAAAAGCCAACTCAATAGTTCAAGGGGTTACAATGTTAAGTGTTAGTAAGCTAGAAATCCCCCAAAGAGATTTCATCTTCCCGACCACAAGAACTCAACTCGGATTATTAAGTACCCTCTTTTTTACTGCTTTGCAGGCCTTATTTCGGATGCCTACAATGGTTATCTACCACGTAGCACTAACCGAGGACCTCAAAAGAGACAGTAAAACATGGGTCAACACCCAAAACCTCCCCAACCTTAAAACACCGAGTATCAATAACCATTTAGGGTCCGAATATAACCGATCCATTTAAGGGTTCCAAAACAATTCACTTGCGTAAGATTTAATCCTCGAATAGGGAACACATCCCACCAATCAATGCTTGAAATTATCATGTTATTATCTCGTAAAATTTACTTTAGTGATTGAAATCTCAACACCGCCCTTTTTTAGTTTCCCATTGAGTTAAATATGTTACGCTTGGGTTAGAATAAACTACTGAAATAACAATTACTACATAAGTATAAACATTTCATGACATAAATTTAAAGAATTACAACCACGAATATACATAAATGATAAACCAAAGATTAATCAATTAATACAGGGCACATTCAATTAACTAAGAGCAAGAAAACAATAATTGCAACAAATTTTCAAATTTGAATCACTTTGAAAATAAAAATCAAAGAGGTATTTTTAATGGTCCCGAAGACTTGGCCTCTTTAGGGTTTGTAGAGAATTTTGTAGTCTTCGAATCAATTTATGGATGGGGGATAGCCTTTCTAAATTTTTAGTAATTAATGAAATACTCTAGCTTTATCCAGATTTGTCAGCTGTTACAAAAATTGATTTTTTTTCTCAAACTACTCATTTAGTTCCACTAAAACCAATTTTATTTGAAATTTAATACTTTGATGAAGATTTTGGTTCAAAAATGATCTCAAGGGGATTTTTATTCATTTTTATAGAATTTTTTAAAGTAGGCTGAAAATACCGGTCATTTGTGCTCAAAACTTAAAATAAAAAGAGTTATAAGAAAAAGAAGCAACCATGTTTAATTTTACACTTCTCATATGATAAAAACATGCCAATAATATATTAATAATTCAGATTTTTAGTTTGAAGGTTTGCCTTTTATAAATTGCATTAAATAGATTAGAACTTTGATGAATTACTTCAACACAATTTTCACACAAGCAAGGTACTCATCAATACTCAATCACATTTTAATGAACACATGAGAACTATATATGTGAGTATGAAATCAACATTCTAGGTACATAATATCATGTATTTAGAAGAGAAAAGAAAGGATAGAGTGGTGTGTGGCTTACTTGTTTGCTAGGTTGCTAAGATTGGACAAAGTTTTCTCTCTTTTCTTCCTTCCTCCTCCAAGATCACACCTTGCTCTCCTCTCTCTCTCCCTCTAGCAAAATGTATGTGTGTATGTGTTTGAGCGTGCAAAAGTGTTAAGGAGGTGGTTTTATTTATAGGAAAATTGTGGTGAAAAGTCTAAAGTGCCCTTTGGTTGGAATGCAATGGAATGAAGTTGTATTCGGTTGAAATGTAATGAAATGAAGTGTGTTTGGAAGGTTACGTGTAGTTTAATTAGGCATAATCCTTACTTGGTTGGTTTGGAACTAGATTGAAAGCTTAGTACAAGACAAACATCCATGATTTTGGGATCCTAGTCAAAAGTCTTCCATGAATTCATGAATCTTGTTTCAAAAAGTACTCTACAAATCTTCAAGGGAGGGGGGGCACGTGCTAGGGTTTTTGTGATTTTTTTCACATTTTTATAGAATTATATTCATATAAATATGTGTAGATATTTGTAAAAAATGATTATTATATTGAGGTGTACTTTTATATATATAAAGTAATGAATTTTGAGGCTAATGTGCAATATTAATTAAGTGTGAGGGCATGGAGTAAATTTATGAATTAAAATGCCTATTTGAAGTATAGAATTAATTATAATAGTGATAGGAAAAATAATTCGGTTTGCACTACTTCGCTTTGAACTAGAAGATAAATAATCGAATGGAAATAGCGATAATCGGAAATTAGGGTTTAATGTAATTAATCTATAATAAGAGAATTAAATAATTAATATTAGAGTTTTAGAAATGATTAAAAATCTGGGATTGATTAGGGTTTATATGGGCTCGTCCGCGATGCGTTTCGGTTCTAGTGTTAAATTTGTGAATAAACGAGAAACTAAGAACTTTTATTATAATAATTCAAGAATGAGGGACTTAATAGGGTTTACAAAAGTTAGGGGCCTCACAAGGCAAAAATGAGCTACAGCATAGCAAGACCAGAAGTTTAGGTCCAAAATAACATAAAGACAGGTCCAAGAGACCAGAGGTCTAGGAACAAAGGATTCAATCCAAAAGACCACGATCAAAGATGAAGGTCCAAGACCAGAAATCCAGGACCAGGAAAAGGTGTCAAGTTCCAAATATGAGGGACCATGACCAAAGCCCCAGGAAGCAATTCTTGGAGGAATAGACTCAGTCAAAGCGTGTTCCAAAGTTCTTGACCTAACAATCTCCTAGTATTCTGCACCTTGTGGGACACGATCCCTAAAGAAAATGGATTGACATGAAGAGTAGGAGGAGAGCTAACAGTCTACAACGGTTAATGAGAGTAGTATAAATACAAGTAACTTCTATGGTTAAGGTAAACAATCAATTCTACCTACAGTCATACTCATATATTCTACTCTTTTATTTACCAGTTTACTAACTTAGGCATCAAAATGTCCCCAAGCTACTCTCCAGCCAAACTTTCACCTTTTGTGAGTGTTTATAGGTTCAAAAGAGTTCATCAGCCGCCAGAGCACCGTCACAACTTAGTGGTACAATTTTTAACTATCAAAATTTGGTGCCATCTATGAAAATTTTGCAGCGAAAAGCCTTGTTCTACCTTCAAAGAGTTTAGTTTAAACATGACAGAAAAAAAACACAAACTCTTCAGCTAGAGAAGAACCACACAGTTCAAATTCTCCAGCCCAACGAAGGCAATGTCGAAATGTCACAAAAACAACATGATCGAGAAGTGCATGACTTTCCCATTGCTGAGTACTCTGATGGCAACAATTGGATACAAGAATTAGTCAATCATGATCAAGTAATCAGCACCATGGATCAATAACTTAAGGAAGTGGTTGACCAGGTTAGAACCTTGAAGTAGGGACAAAACCAACCACCGGCACATGAACAACAAGGTAATGGAAGCTCACACCCCCTTAGGAAAAAGCCTTCACACCAACCCAAAGGAAAGCCACGAACCAAAGTAACTAAAAAACCTGCACTAACATGAAAGGCGAGAGAAACTAGCCATGGTGCTAGTAGCCTGCCTTGTTCTAGAGAACGTAATCCAACCTTCTCCAAATGAAAGGAACGCCATTATGAAGATTATGCATGCTGAGATAACTGTAGACACCCCATTTTGACTTCCCCTAAGACATGGGTGCCTCAATCCGAACACTTGATGATGATATGTTACGCTGTACAATCAATTTCTTCAGCAAAAGGCTTCGATTTTGAGTTTCAGAACCTAAAACCTTGCATCTCCTTTGGACCAAAACCTAATTTGTTCTAGCCTAATCACTCAGAGGCCTGCTGGCCAAACAGGGGAACTTGTTTTTCAATAAATACTTGACCACCCCTCATGGTTTTAGGTTAGAAAAATTTTCTAAGAGACAAAAACTTGCCAAATACTCTCCCTCTCTATCTTGCAAAATACATACACTATACATACACTTAACCAAAATTTTGAGGCTTCTTGCTAAGATTATTGAGCCAAAATTTTAGCTCTTGAGGGTGATCAATTTGTGGTTTGTGAACCAAAGAACATCCTCTCTTCAAGAGGTATAGCTTTTGCCATCTTTTCTCTTGTTTACACTACTCTTTTCTTCTCTTTTGTACATTGTTTTAGACTATTCTCAAATGTTGAAACTTGTGATTTAAAAGCTACCAAAGGTGAAAGGGTTAACCGCCTTTTCTTGCACCTTATCTCATAGCGTATATCCTTGTTTTTCCACTTGTTTCTTTACTTTTAGCTACTGGTTTTTAAAGTTTTTAGAGGCTAAAATATGTGATTTTAAGGTTCAAAAAGTGAAGGGGTTAGCCACCCTTCCTTTGGCTTTCTTACTAGCTTTGTTCTCTTCCATTTTTGTTTACTTTTTCTAGCTTTTCAAAATGATTTTCAACGCTATTTTGTGCTATTTAGGGGCTATTTAGTATGTTTATTTAGCTTATGCTTTGAATATTATACTTGTGGTGTTGTAAGTCCTCATAGATTTGGTGGTTTAGGCCATAGACACCAATCAATTTGAGTTGATAGTCTTTTTTACATAATTTCCATGTTAATATTCATATTTGTCATGATAACCTTTGCATAATCATCTCTGCAACCTCCCTCCTTTCTTTGCTTTCTTTGATTAAGAGTTGTCTTAAACACTAGTTTGTTGCTCAAGGTATGAGAAAGAGACTTTCCATGCTTAATGGTTTAATCTCATTGGAAGTTCATTACCAAGGCATTACATCTCTCTCATGTTAAGCACAACTTCTTGTTTGACACTTCTCATTACCGCTTTTTGCACTTAGTGGACAAAACTATCACTTTTGGACAACATAAAGAAAAGATAAGAAAATGGCATGGTAATCTAAAAAAGATTATAAAATTGAGTTAGGTTGGGTTCAATTGGACATTATATTAAACCTCTTGCGTCTCAAATCATTACATACTCTTAGTGATGCTCAATGATTCAAGAAGCAATGTCCATCCCTTTCCTTGAGTAACTCCGTAATAGGAAAGAGGTGTTGTTGGTCTTTCATTCCATTTATTGTGCTTTTGTCCAATCGGTTCATAGATCATTACATAACAAACTTGTGATGATTGAGAGGAAAAAAGGATAAACATCTACTGGAAACACTTTGTTTTGCTCTATTTTAATTCTGTGGCAGTAGGACACAACCCAAAAACAGTGGCCAGTTGGCCACCTTTTTGTCCGGCCGACCTTTTTCCAAGGTCGGTCGGCCACCTTGTTGTATAGGCAGTGGCATTTTTCTTGTAGAACAGAGCAGAAGCTGAGGCAAAAACAAAATAATTTTCTGACTGCAAAACAGAACAGAATTTGGCAGCAAACAGAGAGGTTTCTGGGAGGATGTTGTCGATTGTGGGCTCGTGGCTCCTCGCTTCCCGTTCCATTAATTTAGTGCTTTAATATTAGTGTGTTGTAATTAATTAGTTACTATTCGAATTTGTAATAGCTAGCTAATTTAGCTTATTCATTTATTTGGTGTTATAATATTTAGTTTAATTAGGATATTCATTTGGACCCTCTTATATGAGGGCACACTTGTAATATTGTATATGTCTTCTAACCCCCATTTTTTTCTCTCTTTTATTTACTTGCTTATGATGGTTGCATGTAGTATCATATTTTGGTTTCATATCATTACCATGTGTAAAGTATCCATTTTTTGCATACATCGAGTTCGGTTCATCATTCTAACATTGTTGTCATTTCCTACTTACTTGAATACATGCGTTAAATGCATGCTTTGAGTTAAGCCATATGTCATGTTAATAAATCGAGCCTAGTAGTTGCATTTTGTATGTGTAGTCATTTGCATATTAGAGCATGCATTTTTCTAACTATTTCTTCTATTTTTGCTTGCCTCGGTTGAGTACTAGGTAAGCATTTTTTTCTTTAGCATATTGCATGTGTGTTAGTGTTGCCATATCAAGCATATTACCATGAGGCTAAGTGCTTATTTGATATATCTCTTGAATGCTTGTGGATGAAGGCTAGTTTGCTTGAATCGGGATTATTTGATTAATGCATATATGAGCTGACTTTTTCAAGTAGCACATATTCAAAACTCTTTTCAAACAAAGCATGAAATCAAATCATTCCAAAGCAAGTGACTTGGTCTATACTTGTGTGCCTCACGTAATAAGTTAGCATTAATAAATCAGAACAAGAGCATATACTATATATAAAAATCACATCATGACTAGTAGAGGCCGATCTTTGATCAGGTGAGTAGAGTTCCAATTTATGACCTTCCCCTCTCATACCTAAGTTCCCCGAGCCAAGACACTTTGGTTATGATGGACAAGTGGCCTTTGGCACATGTCACAAGTTTCCTAAATTTCTTAAAAATATTTAGGTGGCGACTCTGAAATCTAGCAATGTAATCCATTTTTTGCATTTCTAATTGTAAATCAACTTTCCAAAGATTTGCCAAATTTAGACTCTCATTTATGTTTTTCTATTTCACATTGCACTTGTGAAACCAGATTCAGAACCACAAGAGTCCGAACTGTAGAACTATCATATCCGAGAAGACTAAACCCCTCCGAGGAACACGAGAAACCAGTTATAGTTTCTGGTGACTCCACTGGAGACTTAGAGAACTTGACTTGAACTTCATGATGTGAAATTTTATTTACATATGTATGTTCTTTGCATTGTATTTGCATTGGTGCTCTAAGTCAGTGTGTTTTCCATCTGTTACTCCTGAACGGCTTGCCTAAAAAACTTGCCAAATGCTGGCCGATCGTGGGCTTTGCCATGTTAGAAACACAACCCTCGAACTTGGATTATCACCGTACCGCTTGATCCTCCTTTCACTTCTTGATGTTAGGTGTGAGGTATATTAGGTAATCTTGCCGAGGTATCCCTTTTGACAAATTAGTCTAGCTACATATAGTAAAGGCATAATGACAATTCCAACATATTACATGATGCTCACCTATATGTAGGATTTTGTGAAACTACTTGCTTAAAGTAGTAAAACCCTAGATCATGTCAAATCTAAGACAGGGCAACCCTGTCCCCCTCATAGGGGTGTTTTGGCTCTCTTTACTTGGTATGTGCTTTATAGTGAAACTGTACAGGGGTGCTTCATATCAAAGGTACAGTTAATATCAGTTTGTGGGGCAGAATTCAATGAAGAGTACAGTCACTCAGTTGTGATCATATCTGTTTTAGTGAAATTGGGCTGAGGTGCTGTCTGTTTTCTCTTTTGCTTGGTAGTCCTAGAACCATAGCTTTAGAATGCTCCGATATCCCCTGGGTACTCTGGACTCGTGTCAATAGACTTTGTGAAGTCGGGGACTTAGTTCAGGGACTGCCGGTGTTTGTTTCTCTTTCACCAGTTGCAAGGCAAAGAAAGGTCAAACAGGGTTCACTGATTCCACTGTTCCAGCATTCACTAGTTAGATCACCTCTATGCAGTTCACCCCAAGCACAATCATCTTCTCTAATAATGGCGCAATATCCATCATCAGATCTAGAGGACTTACTAATCCGTCTGCAACAATCAGTCGACTCGTTCCAGCATGACCTGGCCTGTCAAGCAGAGGTCACGAATAGGTTGCATCAACAACAACAACAACCGGCTATGGCTTCTGCTTTGCATACACCTAACGTGGTTACTCCTATGCCTGGTACCACTGCCAATGCTGCTGCAACTCACGATCCACCAACAGAGGATGTTCTAACTTTTTCCATCTAGACAGACCCAATTCTAGTTCAAGGGTCTAAAGCTCCAGTTCACCAGACTGAGGTGCCTTTTGAGTTCGAGTTCAACTCGACCCTGCACAAAGTCAACAAACTTGAAAAACTATTCAAGAATGCACAAGGGATTAGCTCCATTCCAGATATTGAAGACGGATATACTAAGTCCGTCGTTACTCTGCCAGAGCGGTTCTAGATGCCATATATTGATCGTTTCAATGGCTCGGGAGATCTAATGGTGCATCTATGCCTTTTCTCTAATATCCTGCGACCAATGGGTTTGACTAGAATTCAGAAGTTGTTGCTATTCGGCAGGACCATGTTTGGTATAGCTGCTATCTGGTATGCTAAATTGGAGGACTCTGTGAAACAGATCTGGGAGGAGTTGGTTGAATCCTTCGTTGCCCAATATTCTTACAACACGCAGATCGAGGTCACAACTCGTGATCTTGAAGCAACGTGTCAAGAACCGAATGAGGGCTTTTCAGAGTTTGTTATTCGATTGAGGGAAAAGGTGGCTATGATGGCAAACAGGCCTCTAAAGAAAGAACAAGTTCGTATAATTGTCAGAAACTTGCACGAAAGGCTATTGCAGAAAATGGTAGTTCTTCCACTATTCAACTTTAAGAACCTCAATGAAATTGGAGTTCAAATCGAGGATGCCATCAGACAAAGGATCATTGTGGAAGGTAATGAGCCTATAAGGAAGAATGTTGTTCGCAATTCCAATGCTACTACCAGTGGTAGCACAGTTGCAAAATGCTCAGAAGTAAACACTATCACCAATCCCATCAAAAACCCATTTACTGATAACATCCCAAAATCAACCACTTCAACTCAGCCCCAAGCTCAAAATTTCCATCCTCTTTACATAGCTCTTTCTCAAGCTTTGAAAATGCTGCTAGAAAAATTGTCACGCCCCAAACCCGCCCCTAAAAGTTTGGGCATGACCTATTCGAAAACGGACACTAAACCTGTTATATATATATATATATATCATACGGGGCCTGAACGGAAGCATTTAAGAAGATAAAATACATAGAATAACATCCATTGAGCTAATACTAACATGCCAGGATCACATACACGCATTTCGGCCCTTTCTTGAGCATATAATTAAACATCATATAGATAAAATACATTTTCACTTAAATAGACAATTAACTAAAAATTTAATAAAACTTTACTGAAATGCATGGGCTTGGTGCAGGTGCTGGACACTGAGGTTGACAAATGAAAGGCGAGCATCAAGGGTTAAGACTGACCTCCAAGGTGGTCACCTACAGAACAGACATAACACCAAGTAAGCCAGGCTCAGTGAATAATAGTACATAAACAAACAATACTTCATTGGAAACATAATTTATCAATGCGTGTGAAATTGCAAGGTTAACATAGTTAGTCTGATTCTGTACTGAGTTCATAACGGCCTTAGGCCCAGTCTTGAAACATAATAACATGAAACATAATATCTTGAAGCATATTGGCTTTAAGCCCTTGAATATCACAACATTAAACTTTCAAACATGTTGGCATAAAGCCCTTGAAACGTAGTGGCATAAAAGCCCTTGAAACTTGTGGCACGAGGCCCTTGAAACATATGGCACGAGGCCCTTGGAACATATGGCACGAGGCCCTTGAAAGTGGCATGAAGCCCTTGTAACATGTTGGCACTAAGGCCCTTGAAAGTGGCATGAAGCCCTTGTAACATATTGGCACTAAGGCCCTTGAAAGTGGCATGAAGCCCTTGTAACATATTGGCACTAAGGCCCTTGAAAGTGGTTCACTTTACATTCTTTAACTTTAACATACTTTAAACATTAACATAAGTACATTACATGCTTGATACATTAATAGGATTGCATAACATTTAACATGATTGCATAACATTTACATAGCATATGTAAACTTGTACCCGACTTAAGCTTGTAACATGTTTGAACTTGTAATATGCATATACTTGAAGACTTGTAGACTTGTAACATACATGAACTTGTATATACTTAGAACCATACTTGAAATAGAACATACTTGTCAAAGATAGAATACTTCACATCCTTATGAGGATCACATAATACTGTTAAACATTTACATACATGTCATAGGTTCTTAACGACCTCGGGTCCATAAATAACACCATAGAATAATCTCAATTTTAGACATATACTTGGCTTAAAGATGAACACGATTCCATAACATGATTCCATTTATGCACTAAAACGACGTAGTTTACTTCTAAATAATAGAGAATTATTATTCGTTATAAACAGGACAGAGTCATTGCAACGTCATACCGATGTAGGCCAATCTTCCAATGTTCACATTGACTTTCAATCATCATAAATGTTCATGTAACATGTCCGTGTAACGCTTACAAGAAACAAAGTGTTAGTGATAATAATTATCAATGATAAATAAAATATACATCTTCGTACTATTACTCACAGTGATTAGATGCTTGGTCCGCCTCTGTAACTGCCCCTCAAGAATCAACAAAGGAGCAAGCTTGAGGAGAAACCTTCGCAAATCTAAATTCCAATCGGTTAAAAACATTGCTCTTCTCTTATTCTCCATCCTTGATGCCAAAATCATAGTAGATTGTTACTCAAATCAGAGGAGATCAAGGTTTTGGGGCTAGGGTTTCAAAGGGTTTCGGACTTAGGAGAAGAGGAAATAAGAGAGGGGAAAGAAAATGTCAAGAAATGAGCCAAAATCGCATTTTAAAAGCTGCTGCCCCGAAAATCCCGCTCGAGCGGACCTTTTCCCGCTCGAGCGGACCTGCTCTCAGCACAGATGTCGAAACTTTGAACAGGTATAACTCTCCCATCCGGACTCCATTTTAGGTCGTTCTTGTGTCCAAATTGAAGCCCCGGAACTAAGCTTTCCAATGGTTCCAACCTCACATCCATATTCAAAGTATGGAAAAAGAAAAGGGCAAATGAGTGACGGTTGGTCGTAAACGAATTATTCAAATTAAGGTTTTTGGTCCAATCTTACTTTACCATCATATTACCACCTCGACCAATATCCCTAAATAAAATAAGAACGTTCCAAATACGCTAATAAGGTATCAAAAATGAGCCTACATGTCTCAAAATACAACTCAACCAGAGACCCGCCGGCGCCCAACCTGCGCCGAGCGCCAAGACTAACAAAGACGTCCCGCCGAAGGTTAACTCCCCGCCGAAAGGGAAATCACTACTCCCAGAATCTTAAGCCGTCCAAATTTGTTGAACCCCAAAGTCCGCTGAAGCACTCCTCCGCTCGAGCGGAGGAAAGAATTTCTGGGTCGTCACAAAAATGATACTTAGAGCTTCTAGAACCCCGACCCCTCTCAAGTCTTCTTCCACCAAGACATGACCCCACTAAATACTGTGCTTATCATCAATAACCGGGTCATGATACAAACTGTTGCACCTGTCTCCATCTTAAGATTCAGGATCTTATTAATGAAGAGATCATAGCTCCACTAAAAAGACCTCAGGCCACCACACCTCCACACCTCAACCTAATCCATACACTGTCATCCGCCTATAACCCCAACATCTACATCACTCCGGTCTATTTACCCAAGCCAGAGGTGTTCATTCCAGAAAGCACGAACTTATGTATGATGGATGCACTTGAACCCTAATCATCTTAAAGCCCATCAAATACACCGCGGACACCAATGGCCGAACCCACTACTTCTGAGCTGTTGTGCATGGTTGAAGATCTTAAGAGAATAGTGGCGTATTTAACCTTCGGGATCTTGGCTTCATCATTGACCACATCACATGCCAGGAATTTCATGTCAAAATACTTCTCAATCTTGGGGCGAGCTGCAGTTGGAAAAGGCCAACCCGAAGCTATCTTAAGTCTGGGGGATGACATGTCAACAACAAATGGGCCTCACTCTGAGATAGCCATCCAATCCTTTGGTAAAGCTGAAGCAAGTGGCAAGAACAAGGTCGGGGCAAGTGTCAATCCTGATGCACAACTCCGGTGGGCTATAGAGGCTTTCAAGGTCAAAGGGCTGAACAAACAGCAAGTGCTTGCAGTTGTTGCAAAAACTATAGATGACACTTTTGTCGCTCAGATTTAGGGCATTTTGAATCCAAGGATAAGACATGAAAAGGGATGCCTTGTCGAAACACCCCTTTTAACTCTAATCTTACACCCATAGGAGATCTCTAAACCCAGTCAACACATACCGACCCCTCTGTCAAGCTTCCAAGACTGGTAGCAGTACCATTAATCCCATTTACATGACCTTGTCTAAAGCTCTCCAAATCCTCATAGGACAAGGCCATCTCAAACCCTTTGACTCTTAGCCTCTCCATGATCTCCTTCTAGCCAGGCATGAAGCCACCAAGTATTACGCCTTCCATTAGCAACCCAATCGTACTATTTTTAAACTGTTTTTATGGGCTGAAACTTGTGACTTAAAGCTACCAAAGGTGGAAGGGTTAACCACCCTTCTTTGAACCTTGTTCTCTTGTAACCACGCCCCGCGAGGGACCGCGCTACAGCTCGGACTCTTCCGTTTTGTTTGGATGGTGCGGTTCTCAATCTGAACCAAGAGTCCACCTCTGGCAAATCGCTTTGAAGAAAAAACAGGTTTTTGAAAAAGTAGTGCCAAACATGGACTGCTTTGCCAGATTACAGAGTCGCCACCTAAATATTTTTTAAAAGGGGGAATTTAGGAAACCCTGACTCGGTGCCGAAGGCCACGTGTCCGTCATCACCAAAGTGAACTTGGCTCGGGAGCTTGGGTACGATCGGGGAAGGTCAGCTATGAGCACCCCTTTCGCCGTCCAAGACCGCCTCTACTAACCATGATATCCTTTTTGAAAAGCGTTATGAATTCTTATTCGGTTATTAGCCTAGAATTACTATGTTGTGCGACAAAGAAACAAGTATAGACTAGATCGCCTAATTTGGAAATAAGCATTGCATATCCGTCTTGTTTGGAAAAGCAGTTTGAAATTACTACTCATGAGTAGGCTAAAACACAGTTTCAATGAGTATTCCCAACTCAAGTAATCCAACCTCCACCCACCCACAGCATTCAAGCAGTTTATCACATAAGCACTTAGCCGCATGGCAGACATACTGTCATGTTAACATTCACACGCATGCGACATGCTAAAGCATAAAACTTACATCGTACTCCATGCCAAAACAAGAAACCAGTTAGCAAAACATGTATGACCTAGTTTATGTTAAGTGACTAATGCATCGCATACGGAATGTAATCTAGACAGGCTCAGCTATCCTAAGCATGGCACATGAAATGCAACAACTATCACGTATTCAATTTGGAATTGAAAGTACGATGCAGTTTGTATGATGTACCGATGTATGTAAACAAATGCATGAATGCACGCATGCATTGCATAAGGTATGCTAATTTAGATGTGCCCTAATCTACCATCATAAGCAGGTAAATAAAAAGGTAGAAAGAAATGGGGGTTGGAAGACATACACCCACTCACACACACTTATTACAAATGCGCCCTCACTCGGAGAGACCAAAAGAATAATACAGTCCAAAGAATAAATGAATAAATTATTACAAAATTCTAATTACTAAAATTAAATCAAGTAAATAAAATAAAGGGGGCCTCAGCCCTGCCTCGGGATGCGCGAATGATGCATGTTCGTTGCGACTTGCCCAGAAAAGCCTACACCGTGCCACTGCCACCTCTGTTTTTATTGCCCCGTCTCTCCAAAAAATACCAAAGTCCCAGGAAACCTTCCTTGTGTTCTGCTGAGTGCCACCGGCAGGAGGAAATTACCACCGGCTGCTTATAGTGGCTGCCGGCTGAAAAATAATCTATCGGCCAGCAATACAGTGCTGGTCGGCACTCTTTCCTGCCGGTCGGCACAAAATTCTTGCAGAAGACAGGTTTGACAAAGAACAAAGAAAGGCATGGTATTGGATTTTTGAGCATATTTATGCATGGCCAATGCTTTCTATCATGAATGGGACTCAAGGAAACATGGCTCTTGGTTCTAGGGCTATCAATTGTGCACCTTGGTGCATGATAGCCTAAGATACCAAGGTTGCATTTCAATGTAAAAATGCATGCAACACAACAATGATAACTAAGTCCCTATCATGCCAAAGTCAAGGGCCTTAGTGACATGGGAATTGAGGTGTGTTTTGTCACTTGGAGTACAAACACCCCTCATTTCCCACACTTGGTTTGACACCCCAAACCAAGTAATGAAATGCAATCCATGCAAACATGCATCAACAATGCAACATGACACAAAAGTGTAAGGCATGCCAAATGCTATGTAACACATCATGGGAAGTATACAATACTAAGCATGCACAATGCAAAGTGTGATACAAACATGAACACCTAAGGCAATAGGATTGTCTTATGTCAAGACCATGTTGACTAAGCATGCAACACACATATACTAAACATGCAATGGTAGACTAAGCTACAATGGGACAACCCTCAAACCTCCCTAAAACAGTAGCAAAACATGCCCAAAATGATGACCAAAACTCATGCAAGCATGCAAGGCAATAGGCCCAAAACCAAGGGCACCAAAGAGAGTACCTTACTACCATTATCAAGGCCACTCATGGCATGCATCTAACAACCAAAAACAGACTTCTATCATGCAAAATGACACCCAAAACCCACATATGGCAGCCCCAAAATGTATTAATCATGCAAGCATACATAATGCCAATTCCTAGACATAAAAGGGGACACCCATGAAGCATGAAAATGGTCACATATGTAAACATACACACATGATTTATGGACTAAAATAGGGTCACAAATGATGCCAAATCATGAGGATGATCAATGTTGAACATGCTAGGAACCGAAATGCATGAGGCTTACAAGCCTAGAATACAAAACAACCATGTCAAGCACACTATACATGGCAAAATCAGTGGCTCACAGCCCTAAAACATGGCAAATCAAGACCAACATCTTCAAGATGCTAAGCTAAAAACATGGAGATACATGAGGCTAAACACATGGCATGTCTCTAAGCAAAATGGAACATTACAAAGCAAGTATGGGAAGTATGTTAAGGGCCACGAAACCGACCTTAGACAAAGGTATAACATGACTTAAAACACCCCAAAAAGTTCTGAAATGAAGCCAAATGCAAGCATGCACACATGCTACCTCATGAGCCAAGAATGAAAGCCAAAGATGGACAAAGGGGAGAGGGGTGTCCCTCCCCTACATGAGACTTCAAAACACCTCCCTTACCACTGAAAACCCACTGGTTTTCAGTGGTGAGAAGACCAAAAACACTGAAGTTAGACAATGCCCCAAAAAAAGGCACAAAAGGACCAAAACAAGGCCTAAAAGAGTGAGGTTTCACTCAAACCAAAAAGTGACCTCAATGAATGTTCTTGAGCAAGTAAAAACAAGATTTTTTTATGTTATGCACAAAGCTTAAATCACAAAGCAAGAGGGGTAGAAACTAGTTGCAAGAATGGGGAAACTAAAGTAAAGAGTTTACCCTTGAAGATCCAATGAAGAAAAGGTGGAGCAGCCCTCCTCTAGTGATCAAAACCAGTCCAAGATCACACAAAACAAATCTCCAAGCCTCCCAATCTCGGATTAAGGTGTAGTAGTGTGTGTAATGGTGCAAAAGTAAGGTGAAATCACACTTTTTGGTCCAAAAACACACACACAAGAGGAGAGGGAGGGAGATATAGATATATATGTATGTATAAGCTCTGGTTTTGCCCTTCAATGTCTAACCTTGAGGCAAGAGGAGAAGCCTTTCTCTTATAGGCAAGCAAAGCTTACAAGCTAAGCAAACTAAAGGCTCATCCCTCCATACACGTGTATGGAGGGGAGCAAAAGGTGATACAGCTGTCTAAAAATATCTCATAAAGCAGCTGTAAAGTGGTCGGCAGGGCAAAATGGTAATTTTGCCAAAAAGAGTGCCGACCGGCACAAAATAGTGCCGACCGGCACAATATAGTGCCGATGGCAACACCAGCCAGCCGGTGGCCTCTAGCCACAGCCGGTGGTATGTGGGGATTCCTCACAAAGCATTCCCTGCCCCTCCAAGGCAAAACACAAGTATTTGGTGCAGAACCAAACACAAAACAGTGAAGTTCGGAGGTCCTGAGGCAGGGCGCGTAGCCGAGAACTCCGGGGACTCCAAACAAACACAAACATGGATAATCACCGAGTGTTCAAGCGGTGACGTCCAAGTCTTGAGAACGGTCAAAAATGGGGTGTCTACATCTCTAAGCTTTTGTCCTTATGTTTCCCATCTCTTTCTCAACTTTTGGCCACTGATTTTGAGAGTTTTAAGAGGCTAAATGTCACGCCCCAAACTTGCCCCTAAAAGTTTGGGCATGACCTAAGCAGAAAAGGACACTTAACCTGATTTCGTATAGGGGCCTGACCGGAAGCTGCAAATATAAATGAAATAAAACCAGAAAATATGCCATCCATTGAGCTACTAAGTTATGCCAGGATCATACACATCTCATAGGACGAGTACACCAAAAGCCAAAATACATTTGAGGGTTCGTTAGTTACATGCATATACGAGTCCAACCCCGAGATGGGGAATATAACAAAAAAAAAATATTAAGTACATAACAACCCTAGCCAATAACAAAAGAGTGAGTCATCACCCAACCAATCTCCACAAAAGTAGGGTTCCGACCCCAAAGCTTGGCTGTGCCTAGGTTGACAAAAGTATGACGACGCCGAGTTATGGTAGACCTCCTGGTTGGTTACCTACAGAAACAAACATAACACGGGATGAGCCAAGCTCAGTGAATAATAGTACTGGTATGCATGTAAACATAATTATGCGAAAATCATGAAATCAGTCTGTCTCTGTATAGCTTGCTAGGGCAACACACTCGGTTCTTACTATTCATCATTGGCCCCTGGCCTAAGAACTTCACACATTCAGAAAAGAGTCCTTGGGTTCATAAGTTCACAATATCACAAATTGGCCATTGGCCCCATGAGTTCACAGCTTAGGGTCATAACTTCACATATTAGTGAATCATACTTCACAAATTGGAGATTCATATTTCACACAACGGCCTCTGGCCTCATTGATTCACAATTCACAAACGACCCTTGGTCATATACTTTTACATCAGGGCTCGTAGCCACATTGATTCACAAATTCACAATTCCTTTGAGACACCCCAATAGTCACAAGTTCACAATTTCTTGTAACGTTTCCACATTTTCGTAATGATTTGATTATAGTAAATATACCATTTATGCCATCACAAGTTTGATAATAAGTTCGTAACGTCAAAATATGATAATACTTTCAACTAGGATCACAACGTCAATATGAATACAAACTACGTAGAGGTACTTTGAAGCACTATTACTCACTGTGTTGGGACGGTGCACTAGTTCCTCTTGAAGCGTTTCCTACACACATGAAAATCACATTAGTCCCTTCTTCCTTGTTAAATCAACATTTGGTTCACTTATTTTGATTAACTTAACGAACATTAAAATGATATAAATTGCAGGTTTTGACAACATTAGAGGGTCCAGCACGCAAAACGGAGCATTCCGTCTTTTCCAGCTTGGGCCGCACGCGGATCTCAAGCGCAGCACACCTCAAGACGTATGCATTGAGGCCCCGCGACGTGCTTTTTTTGCAAAGGTCCATCGCCTAAATTTCACCATTTCCCCACGTCGGCATGACTCCGCGTCGCGGTGATTCTGCACAAAATGTCCGAAATTTCTGCACATTTTCACCCTCTTGTGGACATGTTTAGGGTCTCAAAAATCTAACTTTAAATTACTAATATAAAGGCTCAATTACATGTGAATAAACATTAAACCACATACTTCATTTGATTAGAAGGTAATTCATGAATCCATGAATCCACATCTCATATTCACTCTAGTTCACATAATTTCTAACTCATCATCCCATTAAACACACTTACACAAGCTATGTCACCTACTTGAAGTCAAATGGATCAATTGAGGGCATAGAGTAGAGCTTCTCATAAACACTTCAAATTGAATCAAGACATACACAAGAAGATTATTTTAGCACTTTCCTTCTCACACACACAACACCACAAACCCAATTCTTAAGGAACAAATTCATGAAAACACTTCACACAATTACAATAAGAAGAGTTGTAGAAGTGAATTAACCAAATGTTTACCTACCTTGAGTCCAATTTTCCCCACCTTCTCAAGACTCTTCCTTCTCTACCCTTCAACTCTTAAGTTTGTGAGGTAGAACTTTTGTGTTCTATTTTAAGACCAAGAACACACATATATATATATATATATATACATATGAGAATAAGACGAAAATGAATCGTTTACACCTCCGAAAATTGAAATTTCACAAACACGCTTAATATTACCTAAAAATTATGTTGAGTCCAAATATATGATCAATTTTGACTTATTAAGCCGCTAAGGCCCTCAATTCCTGCTTTATCGTTCTATGAGTAACAGAGTCAGTCTTTCCTAACAGATACAATTTCATAAGGCATTAAACATAGTTACGTGACACATTAAGCATTTGACAGTACGGAATCAAGGACTAACATATATCACAAGCACAATGAGGGTCGGTTATTACACTAAAATATGTGATTTTGAGGTCCAAAAAGTGGAGGGGTTAGCCACCCCTCCTTAGGCTTGCTTACTAGCTTTAATTCTCTCTCATTTTTGCTCATTTGTCTTAGCTTTTCAAACTAATTTGCAGCACTGTTTTGCTATTTTTAGGACTGTTTCAGTGTGCTTACTTCATTCATGCTTTGAATATTAGGCTTGTAGTGTTGTAGTCCTCACAGGTTTGGTGGTTTAAGCCTTAAACACCAACCTATTTGAGTTGATAGCTTTTATTTTCATAGCTTTCATACATATACTGTCACTTGTAATACTCATCTTTGCACTCTCCCTCCTTTTTTGGTTTTCTTTATTTAAGAGTCATTTCAAACGAGTGTTGTTTCAGAAATGCGAAAGAGACCTTCCATGCTTAATGGTATAATCTCTTCGGAGGTTTATTACCAAGACATTACATCTCTCTCGGGCCAAGAATAACTTCTTGTTTGATACTTCTCTTCATTAGTGGACATAACTCTCATTTTTTGACTAAAATGATTAAAGAATGGAAAGGTAATTAAAAGGGCTAATAAAATTGAACTAAAATGGTAAAAAGAGTAATAAAATTGGTTTGGGTTCAATCAGATGTTAATTGAACCTATCGCGTCTTGAGTCATTACGTACTCATTGGTGATGTTAATGATTCAAGAGGCGATGTCTACCACTTCTCTAGAGAGGTAACTCCATGATAGGGATGAGGTTTAATTTTTCATTCATTTCCATTTATTGAGACTTTGTCCCGTCGATTCATAGATCATCACACTATGAGTTTGCGTCAATTGATGGTTTGCGAATTGAGTCTATCCCTCTGTTGTTCTATTTCATGATAGGGAGAGGCAGAGAGGACAAACATCTCCTGGAAACACTTTGTTTGTGCTATGTTCCCTTTCTGTTGCAGCAGGGCAGACCTCCAAAACATTGGTTGACCGGCCACCTATTCGTGCGACCAACCACTTTTCAAGGCCGGCCGGCCACTTTATTTTATACAGACAGTACCATTTTCATGACAGAACAGAGCAGAGGCTGGGGCTAAAACAGATTATTTTTCTGACTGCAAAATAGAATAGTTCTGGTAGCAAAATAGATGTGTTTTCGGGTGGATATTCCTAATCATGCATACACGCTTCTCTACTTCTCATGGCTTGTGGAATTAATGCTAATTAATAGATTTATTTGAAACTTGTAATAGTTAGTTCATTAATTAGTTAAATTCCTTTAAATTTGTAATAGCTAGTTAAATAATTAAGTAATTCGGTGTTGTAATAATTAGCTAAATTAGGACATTCATTCAGACCCTCTTGTATGAGGGCAAACTTGTAATATTGTGTATGTCTTCCAACCTCCATTTCTTTCTCTCTTTTATTTATCCACTTACCATGGTTGTATAGCATCACATTTTTCCTTAGCATTTTCCATGACTTGTATCTATTCGTTTTGCATGCATAAGGGTTCGGCTCATCATACTAAACAATATCGATTTCAAATTCCTTGCTTGAATACATGCGCTATCATATGCCTTGAATTGACTCACATGTCATACTAGTAGCCGAGCCTAGTAATTACATATTGTATGCGTTGCATTAGTCATGTTGCATTGCGTAGGATGTAACGATCCTGATTTTCATAAGTCATTATTTATTATTATTACTTATTTTATTTTTGGCTTTATTAATTGCGTAGTTATATAAGAATTTAATGTGGTATATAATTAATTTAATGTATTAGTTAATTATAATTAATCTAAATATTTATATTTATATATTTTTATAAATATATAAAAAGAAAATTATTGATATAGATTTTATATAAGAAATTTATATTTATATATGTTATATTTGTGATTTATTTGTATAATATAATATAATAGGAAATTAGGTTATTATATATTTAGACTTAGGTTTATAATATGGTATAGTATAAGAAGTCAATTAGGTTTAGAAGTTAAGAAGAAAGAAAACAAAAGAGAGAGAGAGAGAGAGAGTAATCAAAGAACAAAAAAAAGAGAGTGTTGTGTGTGGCGTGAGTGAGAGAGAGAGAGAGAGAGAGAGAGAGAGTAATCAAAGAACAAAAAAGAGAGTGCTGCGTGTGTGGCGTAAAACAAAGATAGATCGGCGGGAGAGAGAAGAGGAAAGGAGAAAAAAAGATTAGGGTTTTGTTTTGGTGGCTCCATTAGTTCTTCAAATAATTCTTTGATCTTCAAAAAAATATTGTGAGTACAAAACCCACTTCCCTTGATTTATATTTAATTCGTTGTTTTTATTTATTTGATGTTGAATTGATTTCATATTTGTATGTAGATGATTGATCGATTTTAATTATTTTGATTAGTTGTGTATGTAAGATTTAGGGTTTTTAGATGATTGATTGATTTTACTTATTTTGTTTAGTTGTGTATGTAAGGTTTTGGGTTTTTAGTTGATTAATTGATTGTAATTATTTTGATTAGTTGTGTATGTCAAGTTTAGGGTTTTTATATGGATTTATTTTATGGTTGTAATTACACTCATGGTTATATAAAATTAAAATTAATTAGGAACTCATAGATAAATTCCTTATACTTCACCATGACTCCATAGATTGTTGTTTTATTTGAGTGTTGGTGAGAAAGAGTATATAGAAAAAAGTAAAGATTATGAGATTTATTTGAATGCCTTAGGCTTGGCATTATTATGTTTGTTCTCATTAGTGAGATGTTTTGTATATGTATATTGTTGCCTCGTTCTCATAAGTAGACGAGTGCTTTGATTTACGCGCGTACGTATATGCTAACCATCCGAGGAGTGTGGGTCAAACTCGGGAAGATATCCCCGTGCAAGTTTGGCTTTGAAGCGGTGTTAGGTATACGAGAGACACATGTGATATATATGTAGGCCGGAAGTGAAGGGCCGAAATGGTGAAGCTAAGGTACAAAGAATTTAATTATGAGTTTATTAGTATAGTGTGAATTGTATTGATTTGTGCATGTTCAAAAATATTAAACGACCTCGATAAATTATGAAATTTGAGCAGAGGCATGTATACGTGATTCTAGACAACTTTTGTGTTTTAACTTTTTATTAAAAAGATCGATTAGAACTTATAATCGAATGATCTTGATTATTGTAGTTTTGATTCATTTTAGCAATGCAGAGTTTAGAGGCTGTTTTAACCCATGAAACGAACTCATTTTTATTGGTTTCACATAAACTGAAGTAAAACGTTATTCTGAACATTTTTTTGGTCTTTTGAACGTTTCTGAAAAAATTCATCTTATAGCAGTTTCTTTTAGTTTTCAGTTCCAGATTTTTCGATCGAATTTCGGTTAGGATTTTCTATTAAGTATGAAACGGTGCATTTTTATACTTCTTTAGCAAGTTACTTATGATTAAATTATACTAACTTTATTTTTTTACAGGATGGTAGGTCTTACTAACTTTTTATGCAGGGTTGACCCACCATATTTTTATTTTTATTTTGTTTATTCCATACTCAATTTATATTTCATTGTGTACAGGCAAGAAACTAAATGTCACCGTATCTTGAGAAACTACCCATTTGTCTCGGTGCGGATGGAACTACTTATCTTGTCCCGTAACAAGAATTAAACGTATTTTTGATTATATCTGGTGGACACATGGGTGTTAAATCTTGTACTCATACCAGTATACATGTATACTAACCCGTTTTGTCTCTTGGCAACTCGGTTGCATTCTGTTTGAACGCAGCCGAGCTTCATTTGCAGGATTAGTTGGGACTATAGTGGTGACAAAAAAATAACCATGATCGTAGGACATGTCTCTTGGATTTGTTTTGTCTTCTTGAGCTTAGGGTTGACATTAGTTTATGTATTTATTATTTTTTTTTTATGACTTTAGTATTTGGATAATTTGGCATGGTTTGTAACCTTACGTTATTTAAGTTATTTTGTATAGCGATCTTGGTTTTCCCCGTTATATATTGTGTTCCAGGCTTAAGTTCCGTAGTGGTTGGTTGTTGTCTATATCTTGTTTCCATCCTTTAATTCCTTGTATTTGAGTTTTGGGATGTGTTGGATAAGTTTGGAACAGGTTGGTTGTGAGTCGAAACAATTGGTTGCTGTCCAGAAATTTGCATCTTCACTCGAGCGAGGCTTTTTGCGCTCAAGCGAGCACTTTTGCGCTCGAGCGTGCATTTGTGTCTAGATTGGACCTGAAGGTTGATAATCTTCACTCGAGCGAGCTTTCCTTCGCTCGAGCGAGTGAGCTATATGTTTTGTGTTTCTTCACTCGAGCGAGAACTCTTACGCTCGAGCGTGCTTCTGGGTTGCAGACCTGAAACTTCGCATTGTTCGCTTGAGCGACATTTCTTGCGCTCGAGCGATGCTTCTTGCGCTTGAGCGAGGTCCTTTTTGTGTTTGGTCGCTCGAGCGACCACTTCTTCGCTCGAGCGAGCCTCAAATATATCAGTTGGCAGCAGCGTGTTATACATCACCTTTTCATCACCTCTTTCATCCAAACCCTAGATCCGGCAGTCTCTCTCTCTCTCTACAAATACTCCATGTTCTAGGAGTTTTCTACCCTAATCCCTTTGTAAGAAAGGTAGAGCTTGGCTTGGGCTTCCCTTTGGTCCGAAAATTTATGGATTTGGAGCATCTTGGGTTTCACTCTTCTTCTCCTTTGAGGCTCTCCATTTGAGGTAGGGATAATCTACTCCCTGTTATGGGTTTTAACATAAATTTTGGTCATTTTGTATAAATGGTGAGATTTGGTAATTTGGGAAATTAGGGTTTGAGATTTGTAATATTTAAAAGATGGGTTTTGTGTTTTTAAGTTCCATATGTATATAAGGTCTTAGAAATGAGGTTTTGTGGGTTTGATAGGTGAAATTTGGTCTTAGGATCAATGTTTGAGAAAAGGGAGAGGATACCCTAATTGAATTTAAATAATTAATTTGATAATGGTGAGGAATATGAAATTGATTCGAAAATCATGAAATTGAATGGAATTGGGACTAGTTGGTGTAGTTGGATTGATGAATCACTCATCGATGGAAAATGTAATAAATTATTTGTTGATAGAATTATTTATCTGTTTAGAGATAACTGCTTTGGGCTGTCGGTGGAGGATAGTCTTGATTGTTGTAGACACCGCATGAAGATTAGGTAAATTGAAACTAATCACTTGAATTATGTCATTGAATATGACAGTTGGATTGACACATTGAATATGTGCTTTAATTGATCATTATATATGATAAAGTGTTTAAATACATTGCATATGTATCTTGTATGGGAAAAGATAGGGGATGTACTCCACTGTTTGGGAGGAGATAAGGGATGGACTCCATTGATAATTAAGTTGGTGTAATAACCCTCAGCACTGATTACCGATAAGTTACTGATTACTGCTAAACCAAGACCAATTATGATTGATAATTGAATTGATTGAAATACTGAACTGACTGACTGAGATCCGAAACTGAATCGATTGACCGTATCTGTTCAATTGCATGTTTATCTGTTTGACTGTTTAATTATCTGTTCAAATTTGTATGTTTAAACTGCAAATTGAAGGCCTTATCGGCGGCCAATTCTGAAATTGATTGATGTTCTGTGTTCCTCATAATTAATGTGATTTTATGGCATATTTATCTGAAAATCGTTTTGGTGTGATTAAATTAGATTAAAATAAACTAAATCAAAGAGTTGCGTTATTTACGGAATTGCCATGTTAGTAGGCCCTTTATTATAACATATTTGAGCCTTGTTATACTCATTTGCAAACATTTCATCAGCTCATTTTGAGCACACCACCGAATTTAGAGAGAGAGAAACTTAGAAGATTGGTCTTCATCTTGTACATTGCTTAGAAATTATGAAGATTAAGGGAGTTCTTGCTTGATTGAACTTCTACACTTGTAATTGAAGACCTAAGGTAGATCATTGACCTTCTTTATTGTGCATTCGAGTTTATTCTTGCATGATTCATGGGTCTTTAGTGATCTAAGGCATGAATTGGTTCAATAGTGTTGAGTTGAAGCCCATTCCATGCATGCATGCTTGTATTGATAAGTTTGAAGTTGTTTTCATGGCAAATGTTACATGCATGCTCATATTTATGATTAAGTCCATGATTTCATCATGTTTTTGGAAGTTTAGACTCATTTGAACTTGCCTTGGAGCTTTGAAGTTGATTAAAGCCTTGCATATCACAGTTGAATTGTTATTCTTGAACTTTGGTTTCAAATAAGTTTAATTAAGCTACCCTTGGGCTTTGATTTTTATAAATTGAGCTTGGAATCATGTAATATTATGAGTTTACAAGAGTTTTCTAGAAATTCAGCCCAAGAGGATCGATTTTGATGCTTTGAAACTTGGTTTTGAACTTGGAGTTCAAATCTGGATTTTCCAGATTTTGGTCGTTCGCTCGAGCGGGGGAAGTGCCGCTCAAGCGAGGAAATCGAGCTCCCAGCATCTCTCATTGTTTTACAGTCCGCTCGAGCGGGGTGTTGTACGCTCAAGCGGAGGCTTGTGTCACACGCTCAAGCGGGGGAGTTGACGCTTGAGCGGGGACCTTTGTTGCATGTCGCCTGGCGAGGAAACTGCACTCGGCGAGAACTGCTTTTAAAATTCTGAAACTATTTTCTGAGTGCATCTTTGCATCCTCATTCCATTCTAGGCATTCTTAGGCCTAGTTTAAGACATCTTAATGAGGATATAGATGTAGAACCACACCGAGGCAAATTAGGGATTAAGTTATTATCTTTCCCAACTGTATAGCTTAGTGTGTGTTCAATCTGTTAACTGTGTAGGGTTGGCTTACCGAGGAGACGCTCTAGCTTACTGTAGCCCAAAACTCTGTGAGTAACAACTGTGTAACGATATGTTCAAAATAATTATCTTCTAACCAACTGAATTGTACTGCTTTCTGAACTGATATTGTTAACTGAATGAATGTATGTCCTATATTCGAATCAGACAGGCATCCTTAGCAACTCTTTATTCTTGTATCGATCTTTATCACTAGAGATCTCTGTCGGTTCCTCGTTGGAACCACTATCATTTCTTGATTGATAGCCATCAATGACTATTCATCTTTTAAGACCTCTTGTTTACTATCTTTGCATCACAGATATCTCTGGAGCAAAGTGCTGCACAGACCTAAGTGCTACAGTGTGAGCCACCTCTAGAATCTATGCGAGATACCTATTGAGTCTATACTGGGCTTTAAGCCAATTTGTGAAATCTGGAGCAAAGTGCTGCACGGACCTAAGTGCTACAGTGTGAGCCACCTCTAGAATCTATGTAAGACACCTCTTGAGTCCACAAGAACTATCTTATTCTTATCAATTCTTTATCAAGCATTGATCACATCTTTATCACATCGCATCGCCATCGTGACCGTCTTCAGATCTTTATCATATCAAGTCTTGTTACTATCAGATCATATTACTACCACTTCGCTTTGTTTTACTATCGGATGTGCCACGTACGATTACTATGATTTCTAAATGATTGATATGACATGAAGTATAAGCCACCGACCAGATAAATCGATTTAAGGCAAAGCAAACGCTTAAAATACTGAAAGGACATTCTTTCTTAACTCCTTTACGCATTATGTTATTCACTGGGCTTTAGCTCACTGCTCATATATATATGTAGGCGTTCAAGCACCGGATCGTTGCTAGCAGCATCAGGGTAAACTCCAGTTTTGTCAAGCCAACCACTGTGCCTCACTGCGAGGTTCCGAGCCTATCAAGCCATGGCTTAGGGGCTTAAGGGTGTTTTATTTCCCCCATCTGTCTCGTACTGCTTTTGTATAATCAGATAGACCGATAGCATCGCATCTTACCGTTTACTATACTATTTAATAGGGATTAAGTCCCTGTACTGAATGATTGTATATATGATGCATACTATTCTGTACTGAAAGTATAAATGTATGAAAGTCTTTTTGCATACAGACTGTCACAGCTCATTGGACATTGTTTTATTTATTGTATTGGCTTCCGCCATGCCCCTGTACTCTGTATTATTGTTCTACTGTTAAGCAGGCCTTCAGTAATCTCGGATTACTGGCTGGTTACGGTGCTAAACCCATAGGGGCGGGTTTGGGTCGTGACAGTTGGCCAGAGTGTCCAGGGTGAAAGTCCCAAAACCTTACTTACATCTGAATGATGTTGATGATTGAAGTGTTGATTATATGAGTTGTAGTCTCATTTGAAGTATTAATGAATTGAAGTATTGTTTTATGAGTTGTAATCTCATTTGAATTATTTGAATAAACGAACCATGTCTATCAAGTGATTTGGAAATAGAAATGAAACCGGGTTAAAAGATGAATATCAGTGTTGATGGATTATAATAATGGTGTAAATCGATGTACATGCGTTGAACATTTATCAGATGCTAATATTTTAGTTATTTCTCATACTTGGTTTAGCATATCTCTACTGGGCTTTGGCTCATCCTATATGGGACATCATTTTTAGGTACATGAGACATGCCGCCTCCAAGATAGCTTAGGAGGTTTAGGAGTTGAAGACTCCCCTTTTGTTATTTTGTTGATGTTACATGTGATTCCAGGCCAAGGGCTTGATATGTAAAGAGTTAGAAGTCTCTTTTGTGGTAACCAAGTATTGACTTGGAAAGTTTGTAAGCCTGTAGGGCATTTACTTTTGTTGGCAACATGTAATACATTTTGTAAAGAATACTTTAATAAATGAATATATCTTATTTTCCTATTTCTATGGATGTTGTGAATGACTGGTTTATACATTTAATTTGAAGGCGTTACATTTTGACTATTTATTGTTACTTTAATGTTAGAGATATTGGTTAGTTATGAAATTATGGTGGATGGTTTGGTTGGCATTTAGTTTTTTTGTTTCATCCCTAGGATTTGGATGATGGAATATTAATTGGGGTTTAGTCCCAATTTAATATTTAATTGTCCAAATTTTAGGGCGTGACATGGGATTATGCATTTTTCTACTTATTTTTGTTTTCTTTGACTTTCCTTCAAGTACTAGGTGAGCGGTTTTTACTTTAGCATATTACATATGTGTTGGTATTGCTATATCAAGCATGTTTACCATGAGGCTAAGTGCTTAGGTGATATATCTCTTGAATGTCGGTAGATGGAGGCTTTTTGTTTAAGTTGGGATGATTTGATTAATGTACATGTGAGCTTACTTTTTTGGGTAGCTTATATTCACAATGCTTTTCAAAATAAACATGAAATCAAAACGTTTCAAAATAGGCGAATTAGTCTATACTTGTGTGCATCACATAGTAAAGTTAGCATTAATAATCGAAACAAGAGCATATAATATTAATAAAAAATCACATCATGATTAGTAGAGACTGATCTTCGATCGAGTGAGTGGGGTGCTCAATTCATGACCTTCCCTTCTCATACCTAAGTCTCCGAGCCGAGACACTTTGGCGATGATGAACAAGTGGCCTTTGGCACGAGTCATGGGTTTCCTAAATTTTCCAAAAATATTTAGGTGACGACTCTGAAATCTAGCAATGCAGTCCATTTTTGGCACCTTTGATGATAAATGGATTTTCTAAAATGATTCGTTGAATTTGGACTCATTTGTGTTTATCTGTCTCATATTGCACCTGTGAAACCAGATTCAGAACCACGAGAGTCCAAACTGTAGAGCTATCGTATCCGAGGAAACCAAACCTCTCCAAGGAGTACGAAAAGCAAGCTACAGATACTCATACTTATGCAAATTTATTCTTTTCTTATTGGCTTATGCTAACTAACTTAAAACATTAATCTAAAACAAAAACTTAATGGGGTGACTAATAGGGTTTCGATCACATGAGTATTGTTATGAGATAAAGTTATGTTCAAATTATATTGGTTGACAGGATGTGTTTCCTATTTGGAAGTAAAATCTTACACAAGTGGTTGTTTCGAAATCCTTGAATTGAGCAGTTGTAATCGAACACTAGATAGTTTTGGTGTGAGGAGGGAGTGGGCAAGGCCCATATTTTATCATCTCTTTTAAGGCCCTGCGGTTAGCACTACGCGGTATATAACCATTGATAGGCATCTGAGATAAGGTCTGCAACAAAGCAGCAAAAGATGGGGCATACCAAATAATTCGCGTCCGATTCTTGTGGTTGGGAGGTGTGGCTTGCTTTTTTCGTGCCTCCCTTTTGGAAGGTTTGAAAAAAAGCCCTACAATTCAGACTCCCGCGGTTCTGAATCTAATCTCACAAGTGCAATGTGAAACTGATAATCACCAAAGAGTCCAAATCTGGCAAATCTTTTGAAAAATTGATTTTGGGATCAAAATGCCAAAATTGGACTGCTTTGCCAGATACAGAGTCGCCACCTAAATATTTTATTTTGGAAAAATTTAGGAAACCCATGACTCGTGCCCAAAGGCCACGTGTCCGTCATCACCAAAAGTGCCTCAGCTCGGGAACTTAGGTATGAGAGGGGAAGGTCATGAATTAAGCACCCCCGCTCGCCCGATCAAAGATCAGCCTTTATTAATCATGATATGATTTTTATGTACATTATATGCACTTATTCCAGTTATTAGGCTAGTTGTACTATGTGATGCGCACAAGCAAGTATAGACTAGTTTGCTCAAGTTGGAACAATTCAATTTCATGTTTGTTTTGTGAAAAAGGTTTGAATTTGCCACCTCAAGTGGACTTAAAGTTTACGAATTTACCACCAAACATAGTGGGCTTAAAGCTGATTTGCCACTTAACAAAGTGGGCTTTAAAATGTACATTCGTTGAATCGTTCCAATTCAAGCAACAAGCCTTCATCCACAGGCATTCAAATAGTTTAACAAATAAGCATTTAGCCTCATGGCAAGCATGCTAGTCATGGCAATCACTCACACTCATGCAAGTATGCTAAAGCATTAAAAACTCACCTAGTACTCCAAGCTAAGAAAATATAAGTTAGAAAAATATGCATGATTCCTAACTATACAAGATGCCTAATGCAACGCATGCAATAATGCAATTACTAGGCTCAACTACTAATATGGCATATGAATTAATTCAAGACATGCGGTCTAAGCACATATTCAAAGAATTATTAAAATGACAATGCAGTTTGAATGATGCGCCAAGCCTCGGTGCATGCAGGACAAAATGAATGGATGTAAACATAAAGTATGCTAATTGAAACATGTCCCTAATCTAACCATCAAAAATGAATAAATAAAAGGGAGAAAGACGTGGGGTTGGAAGACATACACATTATTACATTACGCTCTCACGAATGAGAGTCCGAATGAATAAAGTAAAACTAACTAGCAACTAATTAGAGCTAAGCTAATTAAGCTAATTATTACAAACTAAGTAAAATAAATAGCTAAACTAATTAACTAATTATTACAACACTTTTAACTAACTAGTAAGCTAACTAATTAAGTCACAACACAAATGTAAGCAAACTAAGTAATTAAAGTCTTTAACTACGCTACCACTACTCCACCTCAAGAAATGGAAAATGCACATGCTCGGATACCACTCGAAAAGACCTCCATTTTGCTCTCAAAAGTCTCTGCTTGCAGAGTTGAACACTTCCAGAACCATTCTGCTCCACCTTACCAACATTCTGCTGAGGTTTGCATCAATCGCCAGTCGGCTACTGGGAAAGACTGTCAACCATCTATGGTGCACTGTCGGCCATGGATAGTGGCCTGCCGGCCACTGATGCACTGTTTCATCTGCTGCAACAGAGAACAAACGGAGCAAAAATAAAGGCATTCTCATAGATTGTTTACTCAACTCACCCTTCCTTTTCATGAAGATATCCAAGGAAAGGTGAACTTAAGCCACAAACCACCAATTCAAGCAATTTCATTGCATGACGGCTTGTGATTCCAGAGGTGCAAGTTCAATAAATGCAAAATGAGACACAAACCTCCTCCCTTTCATGAAAGATCAAGGGAAGAAGTTGACCTTGGAAATTTGGATCATTTCATCACTAACTATGAAATGGTCTAAGTTCCATGTGTTCAATTAACGCCTGATTGAACACATCAAAAACACAACCAAATTCTTGTCTTGGCTCACTTTTAGTTCCAAGTTTTAATTACTCATTTTACTTTACCAATCATTCTTTAATCTAATTAAGTCCAAAAGGTGAGTTAAAGTCCTCTAATGGAAAGAAAAGCTCAAGACACAAGTTGCTTTGGGTATAAAAGAAATATCATACCATTGGTAATGAACCCCCTAAGGGATTAAACCATTAAGTATGAAACCTCAATTCCACACTTAGGCAAACAAGTGACTTGAAACCACTATCAAAGCAAAATGAAAAGCCAAGAAAGGAGGGAGGTTGTAGAGATGATTAGTGCTGAAATGAAGTATGAAAAACTCTAAAAACATGCAATCAACTCAAACAAAGGGTGTCTAATGGCCTAAAACACCGAGCTTGTAAAGACCTTTACACTACAACTATACAAAACAAGACTTAACTAACCCAAACAGCCCAAAACAAAGCTAAAGAAGTCTAAAACAAGGGCAAAAACATGCTGGAAGATAGCTATAAAAAGCTAGAAAATCATGCTAACATATAGAATTAACTAGGCTAGCAAACATGACACGAGGATGAGAGGCTAACCCCTCCAATTTAGGACTTCAAAACATGTTTTTCACCACTAAAAATACTCTGAAATTCAGTGGTTAAAGGCCCAAAAAAGGTTGGTTTGAAAGTGGGAAACAAAGGTGCAAAAGCCTTAGAAGCAAGGAATAAAGAAGGGTGAGACACCCCCCTAACCTTAAATGGCTTGAAACAACAATTTTAGCCCATTAAAACAAAGATTTTTACAGCTCAAAAATGGCCCAAAAACAGTGGGAAAAGATAGAGAAACAAGTGTACTAAAACAAATTTAAAAGACAAGTATTATACCTCTTGAAGGGAAGAGTAATTCTAGGCAACAAACCAAGCAAATACCACCTTCTAGAGCTCAAACCAAGCCCAAGAACACCTCAGCTCAGAGATTAGGGGATTTGGTTAAGGGTGTATTGGCAAGAGTGTAGGAATTATAGGCAAAAGTGCAAGAAATTTGTAAAGAGAAAGAGAGAGAATTGTAGAGAGAGAGGAAAATTTTGAGTCTAAAATTTTCTAACCCCAAAACATGAGAGAGAGGGTCCCTATATATAGAAAACATGAATTCTATACAAGGAGATCCAACCCTCTACGTGTGGACAGATGCAAGCATCTGTGCAAACAGCTGGCACAGCTAGCATAAAATATCTGCAGAAAACACTGGTGGTCGAATGACCATTAGTGATGGTTGGCAAGGCATCATTGATGGCTGGCAAGGCACATCAACGGCCGGCAGACAAGAAATGATGGCCGGTAGCCTCCAAGGATGGCCGGCAAGCCACCAGAGATTGCAGGCTGGAAAGACCAAGGCATGGTCCAAAAATGAGGCAAAATGAATGCAGGGTTTAAAAGGCTCAAATCTGTGGCATTTCACTGAGGACTTCGAGCGCTCGGTGAGCAAATAGACTTGTCATCGGATGTACCTACAAGAACACCCAAGTCTTGAACGACTGTCAAAAATGGGGTGTCCACAGGAGGATGAAATCTCTTTGGGGGATTTCTAGACTACTAACAACTAACCTTGTAACCCTTGTTATTTACTCGAATATCATGTTTCTTTCTCCTATTGTTGTAATTGCTATTATGTATTAGATTGGGAAAAAGAGACAGGGTGTATGTGCGTTTACTGGGCATTCAAAGCTCATAGTGTTTCATGCCAGGTATCGAAGAAACACACGAGGCTGATAAAGAGCCAGAAACATTTGAAGACTTGTGTATGCTTTAGAGAAAGTTAGAAGCCATTTTGCTTATGAGTCTATTCGTGCTTTTATTTTTGGATAGTAATAGTAATGGAACTCATTTTGTAATTTAAGATTTGAAACACTGTAATTATTATTTGCTTTTGTAATCTTATGCCTATCACCAAGTTACTTATGAGACCTTGTGTTAATACCTCTTTGTGGGAGCCAGAAAATTATAGGTACCAGCTTATTGGGTCTAACCCAAACAAGGCTTGCTAAAGCCCCAACTATTGGGCCTGTTCGGCCCACCCCCGTCTATAAAAGGAAGGGACCTCATAACATACAGGCATGTTCTCATCTCTCTCGACACAATACACACCCCTTCAAATGCATATACTATTTCTTCCTTTATACAGGGACTGACTTCATCATCGGAGAGCCCCCGGCCAGCAACCCCGGTTGGGTGGCACCGACTATGTTCATCATTCTTGAGATCTCTGAGGGTGAAGCTCTTCTCTTCGTTGGATCTCCACAACATCCATGTGAGAGGATATTTCATGGTCTCACAATTGGCGCCGTCTGGGGAACGATCAATGAGATCAACGAAGAACACAAAAATATCTTCTGTAAGTAAACATATCTTGGTTGCTTTGAGGTCAAGATTACTTTCTACAAAAGCAAAACCAATCCCAAGTAATTCGGCCCACAACTGGGTTTTTGGCTTCTTTCATTCTGATTATGTTTTTTGCTAAAGTTCAGGCATACATATATATATATATACACACATCTATGTATGTATCTATTTATGCTTACAGATTTGATCAAAGCATCATTGAGTATTAATATTGCTTAGAAAGGTTGTCAAAACAAGATGAGGTTAGTAGCTGTTTTTCTCTCTCTAAAAATGGGTTTCACACCTTTATTGGTACGAACATCTTTTCGACAAGTCAACACATCTGCTCGGCTAAATTAATACATGTGTCTATCTATTTATTTATTTATTCTTTGTTTCACAAAACATATCTTGAAGGTGATTCTTCATATATATGCACATGTACACAAGTTGGGTTCACTTTTTCTCTAATGGCTTCCGTTGATGCCAACCCAAATCTCGGCAAAACCAAAGATCAAAGGTGTCGGATGCATAACGCAGTCTTGCCGACCACATTCTCAGCAAAGCCAAATTCAAAGAGATGTCGACCAAGTGATTCGACAACATTGCTTGTCAAATTCTGCAAATTCGGCATATCATTCGGCATCTTATCAACTATTCTCTGCATATTATCTCTTCTTCGGCAACTTATTCGGCAAGTATTTAACACTACAGCGCGATATTGCTTATTCGGCTAACATTTATTACTCGGCAACCTACCGCTGAAGTCGGCAATCCGACAAGGCTATTCGGTAGCTCTTCCTCCCTTCTCGGCAACCGACTAAACGGTACTACTCAACTTTACAAATCGGCATCGGCATTATTCATTACTCACATATTTCATGTTGTGCAATTATTCTATTGTTAAAGGAATTAGGACAATGTAATCTGAATCATGTAACTAGAATGACATTGATGATATTCTGGTCTGTCATTATTCCTCTGCATGTGCTTTAAATTTTTCCAACCATATATGGAGCTGTTGTTCTGGGGCAAGGCCTCATGTTCCTTAAATTACATCAAACACCCAAGGTAGTTGGTTCACAATGTGAGTGTAGCACTGAAGAATTCCACTAATGGTAGCTGTTGGTTCGATAGATTTCTTTCCTTGATAATTTTAATGTATCTTGCTCACTGTCAATAAAAATCAACGGCTGTTCTCATGTTGACCTGCAAAATGGTAATTATGCAGATACATGTTCTTGTATTTAATTTGGATTCATTGATTTTGCTCATGTTTCTAGACCTATTCTAGGTAATTTAAATAGTTAGGATTTGGAAAATCTTTTTCTTCACTGAGTACTTGACATGGATGATATGAGTATTTTATTCGACAAGCTATAGTTGGGTTTACATCATTGATCGGCCAAATAATTCGGTGGTGTCGCGGTAGTGCCAAGTTGCTACCGCCTTGAATCTCAATATAATTCTCGGAAATATCACCATTGCACGGCGCTACTATCACGACATATCATATTACCGTCTCGGCTTCGGAAACACTATTCGGCTTCGATGTTGCTTATCAACTTACTTATGGTACTCGGCAAACATCATCTCGTATTGCTTATCCTTTGCGATTCGGTACATCATTCGGCCTATTATCAACTGTATATTAACACAACTATGCATATTCGGCAACCACCAACGAACCAACTTACCTCCATAGGCCCAACGAACAATTCGGCAATTTGATTGGCTTACTCGGCATATTATCAACGACGAGTTTCGGCAAACCTATTGACTTATTCGACAATTTATATTTTCATCCAGGCTGCATGCATATGATCAACTCAGCTTATCACTTATTCGGCAAAAATTACACCGCCAACATTTCTTGTTCGGCACATTTTTTGACCAGCGCAATATTCCGCATCAAATAATCGACAACTTTATGTCTTATTCGGCACTAATATCTCGGCTCATAACTATCATCTTGGCTTGCCGAAATTCACATCTGAACATATCAGAGGATTCGTATTGGCTCAAAGGGTCCAAACCCACCAACCCGAGAAGTCAAGAAGTAACCAAAGTATGCCGAAAATTGCGATACGACTCACATTTTCTGACAAACTGAAATTTTCGAAGCTGTCAAACTCAAGTTTTGCCTATACCAACGTGAAGTACTCATTGAGACGATTCCAACGCAACAAACCGCGTCAAAACCGAAGCTCAAATGAAGCCGTACGGGCCATTCAAAGTTTGCCCAAAAAATAAATTCATTCACTGAAGAAGATGATCCAGCAAGTTATGAAGAAATAATCATGTGCTTCGCGGTCGCATTACACCCTGTTGATCTAAGCCGTTAAATCTATTTTGGCTACAATTACGCCATCAGAAGACTGATCACAGCAATCCAATAGTCCTTTCCAGCTATCTGACGCATTTCGAGTCCATCCGTACAGTTAGAATTTGCAAATTCAGCACAAAATAAATATATACATATATATTAAATAAATAAATAAAAATACAAATAAATTGCAGATTTGATTCCGATATCACCAAGCACCTTACTTTGTCTCGGCTTCATTCTGATATTGCCACAGCACCAAACAGGGGCACGGAATCCGTTTCAAATCATTATCGGCCTACTCGGTAATTTTGGCCCAAGTCAATTTTATTCCTTTCGCATAAAAAATCTTATTCAAAAGCAATGGGGCAAATATACGATTGGACACGAAGCTTAACTCCACTAAATTGGCAACCACTGCCGACCAAGTTCTTAGCAAACCATTGCCGACACACCGCCGACCAAACGATTGGCACAATCGCCGGTCCAAGTGTAACCGGACACCGATGTTCTAACACTAGTTACTCGGCAGTATATCAACTTTACCCGGCAAGATTATTCGACCATTATTAATTTAACATTATGCATGATCAGTATTCGGCAACATTGGCCACAGTATCCGACAAAGCAATTATGCATGATCAGTATTTGGCAACATTGGCCACAGTATTCGGCAAAGCAACATTCTTTGTCAACTTTATGCATCGCCAAACTTTATGCAGCAACATTGGCCACAGTATTCGGCAACTTTATTCACCTACCAACATTATTTGGCAAAACATTTGCCCACTCGGACATCAGTCAATTTTCCGCTTTCCAATTGGGGCACATCAGCCGATCATCATCTCGGCACCTTTGATATGCATGTATACACGGCGAACTTGGTACAAACACTACAAGGACGATTACTTGAGTTACAAACTTCCGCCCCTTTTTACACAGCTTCAAACAAGCGCTCGTTTTGAGGCAATACATTACACACTTGGCAGACAGCAGTTTGCATATTTTTGCACGCCGTCATTTTTCCAAAGCCGAATCTTCCTTGCAACATAGGGCAATGGGAATCTACATTCCTTCCGACTAACACCTGTCATTCGAAAGCAATGGGGCAAGTCTACTTCGGAATAAACGCAAACCGAGCAACTCGGCAATTACATAGTTGGCCTAATATCTACTTGGCAATTCCATATAAGCGGAGCAATATTATTGGTGATTAACACGTCCACCTTATTAGGTACAGGATACATTATTCAAAATCCTTGCCACTTTGACACTTGCCACTTAAAATCAGCAAAAGTCTCCGAGTACAGCGCAATCTTCGCACTCGGCACAAAGCGCCGTTAGCAAAAGCCTACACCCTTGCCCGGGGTTATAATACCACAAGTCTACACCCTCACTCTGGGGTAATAATACCGTGGTCCAATTTTTGACTTATATATCTACCTTATTTAATTTATCTTATTTGGTTCAGATAATCATTTCCGTCTTCGGCCTATAGAAATATTTCTAGCTCGGCATAAAAGTCCATATTTGGAAGCAATCTTTGCACTTGACAAAACACTGCACCCATGCCCGGGGGTTATAATACCGTGGCCTACACCCGTGCCCGGGGGTTAGAATACCGCGGCCTACACCCTCGCCCGGGGTTCATATTACCATGACCTCTGACCTGTAATAACAATACCGTGGCCCAACGTTATGATTTGTTTGTATTCCTTTCTGGGTTTTAGCTCAACCCCCCTCATCTTATGATCAACATATATACATTTATACATACATTCAAGACATAAGTACATTTATACATACATTCAAGCATACATTCAAGCATGCATGCAGTCATCCATTCATATATTTTATTCATTTATCCAAAGTGTTCTTTATCAAAAAACCTAATAGCTATTTAAATAGCGTAACTTGGCAAGAAAAAACTCTCATTCCTTCTACCGCAGACAATGAAAGTTTTGGAGCAATTGTGGGAACCAGAAAATTATAGGTACCAACTTATTGGGTCTAACCCAAACAAGGCTTGCTAAAGCCCCAACTATTGGGCCTGTTCGGCCCACCCCCGTCTATAAAAGGAAGGGACCTCATAACATACAGGCATGTTCTCATCTCTCTCGACACAACACACACCCCTTCAAATGCATATACTATTTCTTCCTTTATACAGGGACTGACTTCATCATCGGAGAGCCCCCGGCCGGCAACCCCAGTTGGGTGGCACCGACTATGTTCATCATTGCAGATCTACAGGGGTGAAGCTCTTCTCTTCGTTGGATCTCCACAACATCCATGTGAGAGGATATTTCATGGTCTCACACTCTTAAGATCTGTCAAAAAGATAGCTTGCTATCTAAGGTGGTTGGACTTAGAAGGGAGGCTATATTGACTCCTCTGACCTTCCTGGGATCTTACTTGGCTATTGACCAAAGGACTCTTTGGTGACATTACCTTAACCCTTAAAGTAGAAATTAAGGCGTCACAACTTGGTATCAGAGCCTAGGTTCAACCCTTATCCACGTGTTTCAACCTGTGGTTAGCGACTACCTTGCTTCGACTATGTTATATTACTATAACACTACCTATTCTATCAACTAAAAGACATCAAAAATAAAAATTTTCTTGACTTATCTTAAGGATTTTCTTCAAATTTCAGGCATAGTAACATCAACTCATGAGGACGTAATTCAAGATTGGGAAATGGTTTTAACTTTAAGCAAGGCCTCACATCGCACAGTAGGGGGTACTATTAGTTCTACGCGTCTTCTATCGATCATCATACTCTCATCTTGTATTCGATAAAGCAATGGAGTGCGCAAATTAGTGCACAAAGGATGAATGTGCAATGTAAGAATGTGAAGGACAGCAAACCACAGGTAAGCAAACAGAAGGATTCAGACTATGCTATCCAGATAGTGTTCAGGCTTCCAATTGGGCAAATCCTACCAAAAAAAAAATAAGCCTTGGTTCAAATGGCCAACCAAGATGAACGGAGATCCAAAAGCAATAAATTAGAGGGAAAAATGTGCCTGCTATGATTATTTAGGCCACAAAACAGAGGTTTGCTTCTCATTCAAACATTACTTGGACGAGATGGCAACAACTAGATGCTGAAACAACTCCATAGGAGATCATCATCGAGGTGGGCAGAATGCCCAGCAAGGAGGAAATGAGGGGACAACAAAACACCCAAGGGGAATAATCAATGTGATATATATGGAGTTACACATCCAAAACGGAGAGTACAAGCTAGGAGAGAGATGCAGAAAGCAGCGCATCTCAGACAGGTCTATAGACCAAAACACAACCTAGGGTACAAAAGGCCAAGGGTTGAATCCCCCAACAAGGATCCAATTATTTCATTCCCAGAGGAGGACCTAGAGGGGCTAGTTCAACCATACTCAAAAGCTTTCATTATTCAATTGGACCTAGATGGCTTTAGGGTTCAGAGAATACTAGTGTATGAAGGAAGTGTAGCTGAGATCATGTACTAGTGGCTCTAGGGTTTAGAAGATTCAATCACTTACCCATCAAGGTATTATATGCATACATATTCATACCTTATTGGAAAAGGTTTTGTCCAAAAAGAGTTTTAAAAGATTTCCAAAAACCTATCCTAAATTGGATTTGTGTTGCAATTGGATTGGAAAAGATTTTTCACAAAAGGAGTTTTAAAAGGAATACAAAAACCTTTCTTGAATTGGTTTTAGAAACTATTATATATATATATATAAGCCTCCATAATTTGTTTTATGGTATCCCAAATATTTTACACATAGATCTTTAGAATAATTCTGAGCTTTAATTTTCATATTTATGAGAGAATATTTCTAAGATAGTTTTATAAAAACCCTCAAAACCTCTACATGTCTTTTTACACTCTTGACCAGTTGGGTAATCAAAGCTGTTCGTTGAACAGAGATCAAAGTTGAAGCTTTGTGGAATCTTGAAAATAAAAAAGACTGACTGAGTCATGCTGTGCTCGTAGAGTTACTACAAAACATTGTGTTAGGTAAACCTAGGTGAAGGTTGTTAGTCCTCTCAACTTTGTATTTGTATTCTTCGATCTTAGTAGATTGTATTGAGTGTTAGGACTATGATTTTTCACCCTTTCGGGTTTGCCACATAAAATATGGTATTTATGTGTTGATTTTTTTTTTTCATGCTTTAATCTGTTTAATCAACTAAACTGAACCAGAAAAATTTAATTTTTAATTAGATAGCCTATTCACCCCCTTTCTAGACACATAATATTTGAACTTCGTAATTTCATTACTGATATCCCAAGTATGGTTTGCACATCATCCAAAGTGATAGTCGTCTCGCTATCTAGCATGTTGAAGATGTTTGGATGCCACCTTTCTACAAAGGTGGATACAACCACCCTATTGTCATAGTTGTATGAGCAATCAACAAGGACACCAAGCCCAAACTATTGAACTAAATGTCTTGACTTATGATTTTGGGTTATGGTAAGATCCATTTTCATTCACCAATCTTAGAGGCATGATTCAAACATTTAAGAGGTTCTCGTTCGTGCATTTTACATAAAACATGTATACAATTTCAAAAGTGACATATCACTCGTAAAATGTAAATAATTAAATAAATATCTCCTTCTACCAAAATAGTGGTAGCAAAGACAATTTCAAAAACTAATTAGTAACGAAAGATCTCGGGGGCACTCGAAACTGGTCCTATATTCTGATATGGTACACCAACATCATCAAGTTTGTACGGGGGCGAAATATCCTTAGCTCTCCGTACGCTTTGCACTCCAAGCTTCACTTGGCGTCACACAGCAACACGAAGCGGTGAGTTGCCCGGAGGTGGTCTTGAAAAGCCCTCGACGATCAAGTTAGGTCACTTGAAGAAAAAGAAGAAACCTTTGTTTAGAGAGAGTTTTGTTCGGATCGCATACCTCTAACGTTCCCCTTCTTTCCTTTTTCTAGGTGGCCATCTTTGCCTCGAGAGATTATCTTGCGCACTACCTCTCTGTCCTTCCTGGACAGTGGCGATCTTGCCCTCTCTATTCCTTATCGTGTTTTGCGTCGATCTTGCCAAACAACAATGGCAAAAGCGCCAAGCAGTTGGACGACACTATTGGCGGGTTTCTCCTCTTGCACTCCAATTGGACTGGCAATTCCCACGAGCTAAGCATAGCTCGGTTTAGCCTCAATCCAAGACCTCGAGCAAGACCACACTCAATCGAACGGCCGGTTGCCTGACCCAATCGGCATCTCAAGTCATGACTTAGCACGGCTTGCACCTTAGTGCAAATTCCTCACAATTGCCCTTAATTCCGTCCGCACACGCGTGGACGAATTACAATACTAAGCGGGCTAAACTCTTTGCCTATTGGTTCCTTTGTCCAAGCATAGCTTCTAATCCCTTTTGTTGTAACACGATTGGGACTACTGAACTTTAGCTCGGTTTAGTGTTCAACATTGAGATAGCTCGGTTATGACATTCAAATGCCCCTTTCAACCATCATACTTGGGTAGTGGAAGACCAACTAATGCACGAATAATTAACCGAGCAAGACATCGGCACTTGCAAGCTTTGACAACCGAGCAATAATTTACTCGCAACTACAACTGAGCAAAAGCTTAGAACAAAGCTATCTCAAACCAAACCAACAGTCCTGAACACCGAGCTGACAACAAGCCGAGCAATGGGGCCAATCAAAAAGTAATAGTTGATCAGACAATTGAAAAATCGCTAACAATAATCAACCCACGTGCAAAGCAATCAAAACAAATGAATATGCAGGGCATGACCATGAAGGAATTCAAGGTGGGGCCCAAGTCTTGACTTTTCAAAGCCAAATCAATTTTGTAATGAAAATGGTTGGCGGGTCCCATTTGAAAATCTAGCTCGTGCATTAATTCAATGACAAACATATTCATTTGTCTTGACTTTTCCAAAGCCAAACAAATTTTATAATGAAAATACTTGGTAGGTCCCATTAAGAAACCTTCTTTGGTGCATGAATTCAACAACAAATATATTAGTCAATATGTTTGTGCTTTGAGTCCCACCATGAAGCTTTGAAAACAATTTAATACTTTGAGGAAGAATTCCATTGCTAATCGAACTCTTTGTGTCTTTAATAAACGAGTCAAGACAAATCACCACCACCGAAATTGTAATTTTGTGTCAATTCATAATTCTTCAATTTTGAGACCGAGCTAGGAACATTGCGTGGCGAGCTATGATTTTGTGCTTTCCACGAGCTTTGTATATATACAAATCATAGCACATAAGCAAGCTAGGTGCTTTCCAACTAATTACCAATCATAAGAGATAGGAACATTGCACATAGCCGAACATTGCACATTGCACATAGCGAAGCCGGGCTATAATTCATGAAGCTTTGTATATATATATATTGATTGGAAATTCAGTCAGTACTACTACCTCATGCGAGGCTCGGTCCTCCAAGCAGCTTATCACTCTTTGTTTCCACGAGCAACTTCGGCTTTTCTTCAACAATTGGGCCAATTGCCTTTAAGTAATAACACTTGCTCCAAAACCAAACTAAATTCCTTTAGCTCTATAGCAGAGCTAGGGATGTTGCCCCTGGCTAATAACAGAGCTACCTCAAAATTATCATCTCGTGGCGCTCTTCAACCGAGTCACCGGGCTATTTTCTCAACAAAAATTTTTAACCGAGCTCTATTGGCTAATTCCGCTTTAGAGTGAGCTCGCCAAGAGCAACTGCTAATTTTAGTGAGGAATTTGCAAATCCCAAATGACATCCACTTTGAGCTAGCCAATGAGGGGATAGAGCCTTAGGGCCGAGTTGATTCGGACCCCTTTACGTTTACCTTGAACGTCTTTGTGCTACTCTTTTTTTTCTGGAGCTTTATGCAAATCTCGAACAAATCTTCAACTTTTACCTTGCCGAGCAAAATCTACCTTTAGACAAGGAATGCATGTGTTTAGAAAGAACATCAACTTTTTTGGTCGAGCTAAATCATCTCGGCCAAAAGCCTTAGGAGTTGATCAAAACATCAAAAGCCTTGGCCGAGCTAAACCATCTCAGCCAAAAATCTTCGAAGTTGAACCAATCATCAAAACGCCTTAGCCGAGCTAAATCATCTCGGCTAAAAGCTTTCAAAGTTGAACACATCAACTTTTTTGACTGAGCTAAATCATCTCGGTTAAAATTCTTGGAGTTGAACAAAAACATCAACTTCCACGGCCGAGCTAAATCATCTCGGCAAAAAACTCTTAAAGTTGAACAAAATATCAACTTCCTTAACCGAGCCAAATCATATCAGTAACATCTGCTCGGCGGAGATCCGAGTTGAACAAATCATCAACTCGTTTGGTCGGGCAACATCCGCTCAGCCAAGCTCTGAGTTGAACAACTCATCAACTCGTTCGGCCGAGCAACATCTGCTTAGCGGAGCTCCTAGTTGAATAAATCATCAATTCGGCCTGCCAAGTAAGATCACCTTGGCCAAGAAAGTTGAAGTTGAACAATTCAACTCATTTGGCCGAGCAACATCTGCTTAACGACTCTTCGAGCTGAGCAAGTGATCAACTCATTTGGTTGAGCAATATCCGCTCGGTGGATAATTCCAAAGTTGATAAAATCTATCAACTATCTTCTTGCTGAGCAAAGATCTTTTTTGGCAAGATCAAGTCATTGAGATCAACCTTACTGCTTTCCCCCCAGTCTGGGCCCCTACTTTAAACTTACACTAGCAAAGCAGTGACCCAGACTAGATGGGGTGCCCCTAGACCGTGTTCGCTCTTCGGTTGGAATTCTCTTCGACTGAATAAATCATCAGTTTTTCGATGAAAGTTGGCGAGTAAAATCGGTTTGGAAACTTCTTGGCAAGCAAAATCGGCTTAGCTCGATATGGAATTTCAATGTTGGCGAGCAAAGTTAGCTCGGCAACTTACATCTTGGCAAGAAAAATCAACTCGGCAAGGCTTCTTGGCAAGCTAAATCAGCTCGGCAAGGGACTCCAAAGTTGGCGAGCTAGGTCAACCAGGTACCTCGCATCTTAGTGAGCAAAATTAACTCGGCAAGGCTTCTTGGCGAGCTAAATCAGCTCGGCAAGGGACTCCAAAGTTAGCGAGCTAGGTCAACTCGGTAACTTGCTTCTTGGCGAGCAAGATCAGCTCGGCAAGGAACTCCAAGGTCAGCGAGCAAGGTCCGCTCGGCGACTTGCGTCTTGGCGAGCAAGATCAGCTCGTCAAGGAACTCCAAGGTCGGCGAGCTAGGTTCGCTCGGCGCCTTGCTTCTTGGCGAGCAAGATCAGCTCGGCAAGGAACTCCAAGGTCAGCGAGCTAGGTCCGCTCGGCGCCTTGCTTCTTGGCGAGCAAGATCAGCTCAGCAAGGAACTCCAAGGTCGGCGAGCTAGGTCCGCTCGGCAACTTGCTTCTTGGCGAGCAAGATCAGCTCGGCAAGAAACTCCAAGGTCGGCGAGCTAGGTCCGCTCGGCGACTTGCTTCTTGGCGAGCAAGATCAGCTCGGCAAGAAACTCCAAGGTCGGCGAGCTAGGTCCGCTCGGCGACTTGCTTCTTGGCGAGCAAGGTCAGCTCGGAAAGGAACACCAAGGTCGGTGAGCAAGGTCCGCTCGGCGACTTGCGTCTTGGCGAGCAAGATCAGCTCGTCAAGGAACACCAAGGTCAGCGAGCAAGGTCCGCTCGGCGCCTTGCTTCTTGGCGAGCAAGATCAGCTCGGCAAGGACCTCCAAAGTTGATTAAAACCATCAACAAACCTCCTGCCGAGTAAAATCCATCCGACAAGGAATTTCAAAGTCGATAAAATCATCAACGAACCTCTTGCCGAGCAAAATCCGTTCGGCAAGGAATTTTGATCTTTCCATCAAAATGATCATTTGTTGCCCCTAGGACCGCACTAATCCGCTTGGCGAGGCAAACATACAACAATTCTCAAGAAAATAGTTTACTTGTTTCATTGTGCTAATGGCAAAAAAGGGGTTACAGAAACAGAAATAAGAACAAAACTTCAGATTGGCAGAGCTTGATATTCTAGAAATGGATCGGCCATTTACAAACTGCGATTTTTATGCCCATTTTCCTCGGTCTTCTTACAGACTTGTTCCAAAAACCGAACTCCCTATATCTCTTCCATGGTGGTTTGCATGGCCATCATCTTGTTCTCTATTATCGAACTTGCTGTCATGGTAGTAGCGGCTGCATCGTCTTCGACTCGGATGTACTCATTAATGCGTTGCATGAGCAACTCCATGGTCGTCGGTTGATTCATTGTGAGCGAATCTCGCAGCCCATGTCTGACTGGGAGACCACGCTTGTATTGGGTAATCGCCATATTGGTGGGGCAGTCGAGGATCTCATTGTAGGTTTCCCAGTACTTCGCATTGTATGCCTTCAAAGAACCTCCAGACTCCATCTTGATGCCCAGGAGATGGTCGACCTCCTTTGGTGTTCGAGTGTTGGTTTTGAATCTGGTGACGAAGGCTTCTGCTAGTTGCTGCCACCCCTCGATACTCCCCTCTGGAAGCCTTTCGAACCACTTCAAGCCCAGCTCACCCAAGCTTGCTGGGAATATGAGGCACATCAAGGCGTCATTGCGTTGGTGTCCAGCCATTACTTGCCGATAATGACTAACATGCATGTACGGATCCGTCTTGCCGTCGTACAAAGTGAACTTTGGCTGGTGGAATCCGGCAGGGAGCGGCGTACTCTCGATCTCTGGAGATAACGGCGTGGCTGTAAGTCTTGCCAACTCTTTGTCCACCAGCGTAGGGGCCATCACTCTGGGTGCCGGCATCACCACTTCTTCACTACAGTGAACTGGAACACTCAACCTCTGGAGCGCCGGCACCCTCTGAGCCTCTCGACGGCGCGCTCTCTCCTCCAACACATCCCTGAGATCCCTGGAACGGGTGGAGGCAGAGTATCGCGACGTCGACGACGGGTGTGAGGGACGGCAGGTACTGTCGCGAGTGAGAGATTTGCCCACCTGTGGGTTGGAGTCCCCAACTCTATAACTCCGGGTGACACAGAGAGAGTGCAACCTTTCTTGGCGGCGACTGCCATAGTGAGGAGATGAGGTGCGCTCACTGAGGTTGCTCTCTCCAACAACACCCTTCCCCTTGATCTGGCATTTCAGCACCTCTATTTCAGTTGCCATCTTACGAATGAGGGCATCCTGGCCCTTGAGTTTGTGCTTCAGGCGCTGTGCATGCGACTCCCCTCGCCGTCGACAGCCCTCTGGACTCTTCGAGCGATCAATACTCCTTACGCGTTTGTCTCGCGCACCCCTCGAAGAGGTCTGTAGGCCAGCCATGGCTGGAATAGCAGGGGCGCCTTCTCTCCGTCGAACAGACTCTGGCGTGACACCATCGACGATGGACAGCGGAGTTTCTTCGTTGTTTGCCATGGAAAAGGCCGGAAAAGCTTGAAGAGCAAGGTTTGTGTATCAAACTTCTTCCCACAGATGGCGCCAATTGTACGGGGGCGAAATATCCTTAGCTCTCCGTACGCTTTGCACTCCAAGCTTCACTTGACGGCGTCACACCTGGCAACACAGAAACGGTGAGCTGCCCGGCGGAGGTGGTGCCGGAAAGCCCCTCCGACGATCAAGTTAGGTCACTTGAAGAAAAAGAAGAAGAGCACTGTTTAGAGAGAGAGAGTTTTGTTCAGATCGCATACCTCTAACGTTCCCCTTCTTTCCTTTTTCTAGGCTGGCCATGCTGCCTCAGAGATTATCAAGACTACCTCTCCTTCCTTCGACGGTGGCGGTCTGCCCTCTCTATTCCTTATCGTGTTCGTCGATCTTGCCAAACAACAATGGCAAAGCGCCAAAGCAGTGTTGACCTTACACCATTGGCGGGTTTCTCCTCTTGCACTCCAATTGGACTGGCAATTCCCACCGAGCTAAGCATAGCTCGATCCAAATTTCAATCCAAGACCTCAGGCAAGACCACACTCAACTGAACCAGCCCGGTTGCACGACCCAATCGGCATCTCAAGTCATGACTTAGCACGGCTTGCCTGCTTAGTGAAAATTCCCCTCACAAAGTTCAATGTTCGAATTATCCTCTACACTAAGGTCCACATTAAAGTTTTGATTTGTAGACGTATCAATATCCAACACCTTAGGTATTGTTTGCCTACCACGTCTTCTATTAGACACCATTGGTAGAACATGTGAGGAACCACCAACATCCATTCCTGCATAACAATAAAAATAAAAAATGGATGAAACATTTTGAATATAGATAGGTTACTTGTAATTCCATAAAATAAAATAAAAATTTAATCTAGAAACGTTCGGCCAAACAAACTAACAATGTTCAGCAATAAGGAGTAAAACAAGCCCAATTGCTTCGATGATAGGGAGTTAGACAAGCCTAATTGGTTCAGCGATATAGAGCTGGACAAACTTAATTTGTTCGGCGTTATAGTATTGGACACATCAAATTGGTTTGACGAACTAATGTTGAACCGTGCGTAAAAAACTGTTGAAGCAAAATGTATAGAACACTTAAAAGAAATGACAAAAATCAAAATGAAACCTCAAATGGTAATCACCAAAATACAATGATTAACTATTTTTTTTTAAAACATATTAAACAATGATTATAAATACCAAAAAAATTGCAATAAACACCAACAACAACAAAAAAAAGAAAAATTATTTACGATGTTTGTTGTGTGAGCCGAGTACAAAACTTGCAAATTCGGCAAGCAAAGCGTATCTGGGCCCATTTATCATAGGCCCAAACCAAACCAAGCCCATTGGATTGCTGAGGAATAAAACGCCGAGCAACATGTTCACCGATCAAATGATGCGCCAAGTAAGTTATACCGATAGAATGGGCAAACAACTATGTTGAGTACCAAAGTGGGCCTAGGCTGTCCCTTTCCGAAGGTGTAGTTGGAACTTGAGTCTTCACATTCAAATGATGATGACAAACAAGTCAAATTACATAGGAAATATCTACATCATCTACACCAAAGGACTACATAAAGAATGTAGACACAAAGAAAAATGTATGCACTATCATTGAACTAAACTCCATCTAAAAAAAAAAAAGGCACTCATTCACTCTCATATGAAGTCTGACTTAACTGTTATAGTGCTAATCCTGGCACCCCCAACTGAAGTGTTTCATGTTTTAGGTATTGGAGCAAGGATCAAGCAAAGATCTGTTTGGGACGAAGGAATATTGAAAAATCACTCCTCGCATTTGCTAAATAAACATGATAGTCAGATGACTAGTGTGCTCATTGAAGTGTAATTGTTGGTGTGTTTGTAGATGGTGTGATGGCTGGTGTCGTCGTCAGTGTATGCTCGACATCGGTTTATGCTCATCTATGTTGGGAGTATTGCTACTTGAACAAAAGAAAAAAAAAATGGTGTAATGAGAAACCAATTAAGTGTTTTGTGAAGGGTGTAATTTATGATTAATTTTGATATTAGAAAGGCTCTAACAAGAAATAATTTTAAAAAAAAAATTAAAGACGTATAATAGGCTAAAAGTATCATGTAAATATAATTACCCGACATATGCTGATTTGATTTTTTGGGTTTGTGGTTTGCTTATTTAGGTGTTGTTTAGGATGAAGGTTGGAAATAAAATAGTAAATAAAGATAAAACAGAGTATTTCACATTTAATATATAATTATTATTATTTTTTTATAATCATCAAATCAATTATAAAAATATATAAAATTAAAAATTAAAAAAATCTATCATCGTCTCAAACATAAATTTTTTTAATCAAGTTAAAATAATAAATAATCAAAAAATCAGGTTAAAAAAGTTCATTCTAAACAAAAACTTATTAATTTTTTAATTTTTACAAAATATATATATATATGTATAATAAAAATAAATAATGCGACAGCTTATAAACTACTTATTTAACTTGTGCCCAAACCAATTGATTGTGATATTTTTGAAAGGATGATTGATTTGTGGAAAAATGAGAAATTAGAAGAACGCCTTTTGAGGAGGGATAGGTTGATTTTTCGAGATTCCAAATCAAGGGTGACTACTGACCCAGTCCGCTCACAGGGAAAGACACCCAAAAAGGAAAAACAGAAGAAAAGAAAAGAAAAGAAAAGAAAAATCACGCCCAGCTAGTTTGTTTGATACTATTTTATTTATTTTTTATATTTCTATTATTCATAAAGACTACAATAATCTCAATGTTACTTTTTCTTCCTCTCCTCTCTTCCAGTATTCTCCGATTTTATTAAACATATATAGATATAATGGACAAGGAGAAATTCTTCAGAGATTTCATGTGAAGAGAGGTAAAAATTTCTGACCTCTCTGTTTTACTTTTTCTCCCCATCCACTCTGTTTTATTATTTTTTATTTTTTATTTAATTGGATGTAGCCTACTGCGTTTTTTTCAAATGAGTTTAACAATTATTAAATATATATATATATAGAAATCATTTCATCATCATTATTATGAGCAAAACAATTAGTTCTTTTAATCTATATATATATATATGAATTGATAAATATGAGTTAGATTTGTCTAACAAAATTCATTGTCATTAATTAGTAAGGGGTGGGGTTGGGGGAATCCGGATCCTCGGCCGCCTTTTTCGGCAGCCGTTCCCAGCAGCCCTCCAAAAACGATGTTGTTTTGAGGGTTTTTCCCAGCAGCCAGCAGGAGGGAGAGAGTGAATTAGATTGGGAACTAGAATCCATCATTCGCAGGAGGAGGAGGAGCTCAGCCACCATTCTCCAACTTCTTCATGGTATTCGAGCTGGGATGCTTTCTGAATCAGACAACTCTGAAAGTGAGAATAGGGACAGAAATAGGGATAGGAATACTAATGAAATTACAGACAGAGAAGGTGTGATTCTGATCAATCCCTTCAATCAGACTATCATTGTTCAGCAGGGTAATGGTGGTGGTGGTGGTGGTGGTGGTAGTGGTTCTTCTTATGATTATTCATCAAACAATTCCCGAAACCACCAGAATCACAACCCAAACCCCATTGGCTCTTTGGGGGATTATTTTATAGGTCCTGGTTTGGACTTACTGCTGCAGCATTTGGCCGAGAATGATCCAAACAGATATGGAACCCCACCAGCCCAGAAAGAAGCAGTAGAAGCAATGCCCACTGTGAAAATTGAGGAGAATATGCAGTGTTGTGTCTGTTTGGAAGACTTTGAGATTGGGACAGAAGCCAAGGAGATGCCTTGTAAGCATATGTTCCATGGTGGTTGTATTCTGCCTTGGCTGGAGCTTCATAGTTCCTGTCCGGTTTGCAGGCATCAGTTGCCTTCAGATGAATCAAAGTTTGATTCTGATGGGTCTAGGAATAATAATAATATTGTTTATAATAATAATAATGGTGGGGAGAGTAACACTGGCAATGGCAGCTTTGGTGAAGAAGAGGGGGAGAGGGATGATGGTAGAAATGGAAATGCGAGATGGTTTTCATTGCCTCTTCCTTGGCCTCTCAGTAGTTTGTTTTCATCATCCTCAGGGAATGTGAATGGGAATGGGAATGGGAATTCCAATTTCTCCTCGGCAACATCATCTTTAATGTCAGCATCATCAAGAAGTGCAGCCAGAAATGCTTGTAATATGGATGATGAGAATTGAGTATGTTACTACTACTACTGCTAGTATAATCATTGAAGTAGTAATGCATACTTGGCAGCAGCTTCTTGTGCTCTCTATGTTGCCTGGATGTTCCTTTGCCTTGCTTGTTTAATTATTCATGTACATACTCCTTAGTGTTTTCCTTGCTATATTATATTATGGTGTAGCAAGAGAGAGGGAAAAAAAATTCCACAATTTGTTGTACTTTTTTTATCTGTTGCATGTGTCTTTAATAAATAGATCTTCTGTTTTTCTATAAACATTTTCATCTTGATATAAATTCCTTTCTTTTTTTTCTTTTTTTATTTTTATAAAAAGTACCTGGGTTGGTGTTTGTAAAATTTTTGTTAAGCTTAGGTGGACAGAGTTTTAACCAAAATTTAACCAAATAACACAATGATCAAGCAAGGTTCTATGCCTTGAAAGTTCAAGAACTTCCTTAGAGTAAAAATAATGGCAAAATAAACAAGAAAAAGAGAAAGTGAGAAGAAGATGATGAAGTAAAATGATTGAATAAATAATCAAATTACAAGTACATTAAAACTGCTCTTATCTAAGTTTGAACTACTCCTATGTAGATTAGATCTACTCCTAGGATAGAAAAGAAATAGATATCAAGTCATGTATTGATTTGTTAGTGCTTTACAATAGAGCCATTAATGGCAATTTATAGAAAAAAAATGTAGGAAAAAATATTATGTCATGTGTCTTCCATCCCTTGAATCTTTAAAATTTGTCTTAACTTCTCGTAAACTCAAAGATTTTCTTGCATAATAATAATAATAATTAATAAAAAATTTAAACTTAGTCATAATTAAAAAAAATATTATTTATGGTACAAACAGTTGGGCTGGGTTGCTTTGAAACATTCAATTGACGAGGCTATGCTATGGCAAATTGACTTGGTGCTTGTTTGAAAATCTTGGTTAAGGGAGGGTAAGCAAATTGAGGTGGACCGTCAAACTCTTTTTGATATGAAAGGAGCTTAGAATGTCATATGTAAGCCCCATGTGGCGGCAATACCCATTTTGAGCTAACAATTAGACCATATTTGTTTGAGCGGACTGAGCCTCCGTTTGGGAAGTGGGTTGGTTTTTTGATTTTTTGGTTTTTTTGGCTATTTTAGCCTGGGCTTAAAAGCTTGGTTTGGGAAGGACTTTTTGGCTTTTTAGCTTTTTTGAGTTTTTTTGTGAGAGAAGAATGTAATGATTATGGGTTGGATGTGATGTTTTGTTTGTTATGCCTAAAATAGCCTATTTTGTTTTTTGTGGCTAAAATAGCCAAAAAAACCTGCAAACCTACTTGCCAAACACAGCCTTGCAAACCTACTTCCATATATGTTTGAATTAGGTTGGATTAACATATAGGAACAATCTTCTATGTAAATAAAATAAATGGATACAAAGTCAAAAAAAACAAAATAAAACTTACGGAATTTATTTTGTTGAACTGAATTAATAATTGAAGACCAAGTCGAGTGTGTGACACTCTATCCTTAAAACAGATTCGCCCCGCTACGGTGCTTACGGTTGAGTGGCGTCTATCTTCCAGGATACAATGATCTTAACCAATTTGTAGTAGCACTCCAAAACAAATTGTTCGGCGAACCAAATCTGTGTTCTAACTCTCTGATTATTTAATCTAAAACTAATATATGAAGAATAAATGCACTAGAGCAAAATCTGGACAGCAAAGGCAAAAAAGCAGACTGATTTTCGGATGAAAAATTCGATCTCCAAGACTGCTGGAATTGATGGGTATATATAGGCACTAAACCTTGTCCGAACAAGTTCCAAAGTTTGAACGAACAGATACAAAGTATATATTTCAAACAATTTTGACCATTAGCACTTTGAACCCTTAAATTCAAGCAATTTTTGAAAAGTTGTCCGTTGGTGGACCAAGTCAAAGGAACTGTTGGTACTTTATTATTTAAACTATTTGAAATATATATATATATATATTAAACTATTTGAATATATATATTAAACTATTGAAATAGTTTAATAAATAAAGGAAGAGGTACAAACTTTAGGAAACCACTTAAGAATCCAAAATTTGAATTTAGAATTAAATTAAATTCCCACAATTACAAACTTTAGGAAGCCACTTAGGAACCCAAAATTTGAATTTAGAATTTAAATTAAATTCCTACAATAATTTTTATTGAAAAAATTCAAATGAATTTTATCTAAAAAATTAATGTTAGACCCGAAAACAACATCAACTTCCTATTCACTCATAAATGGTTTAGACGTTCCGTCTTTACCGTATGACTTGCCACGCGGCAAGGAACACTTCACCTCTTCGGACCCACTCCAAAAGATGTTTGGGGCCCACTCAAATTTGGGCTAAAAAATATGCCTATTTAAACCATTTTTTTTTCCAACAATCCCCCACATGAAAGGAATTTGACGGAGAGAAAATGCAACAACATGATCTAATTACAGAGAGTACAGAAATTGAAAATATTCTGCAAAGGATAAGTAGCTTTTGGCTTTGAACCTTCCCTTGTGAGACACTATCGGACTTACTAGCTAACCAGTGAACATAATGTCTTGAACTGTTCAGCCGTTTGTGTAAACCAAGACAATAGAACTCACACAGTATATCCCCAGACACGGTTTAGTTCTCACTATTGTGTTCATTTTGGCCCTAAACAACTTGGTCTTTCATGAGTGCTCTAGAAAATTGTAGCCCTTCACAAATCTCACAGAACCGACCCATTTCACACTCACATAGGTGATGCTTATGAAGAGTATCCTGCCATACTCCACTAGGTTTACCTAGATATAAGAATCATTAAAATTTTACTTAACCTCAAATGCTGTAGTCATCACTAATTCATCAAAGAAATGGATAGGAGTTAGACTCTCCAGTGATCCTTCTGAGTCATTCATAACTCGGTTGTCCCTTTGAACCTAGATCTTGGGATCTCCAATCAACTAGGTTGGGTTGCTGTTGTGGTAACTCTTATTTAATAGGCTTTAGTCCCATTCCCCTCAATGAATTCTCAACTAGCTCTCTTGCTAACCCTTTGGTTAGTGGATCCGCTATGTTATCTTTAGACTTTACATATTCAATGGAAATAATTCCATTAGAGAGTAGTTGTCTTACGGTATTATGTCAATGACGAATGTGTCTAGACTTACCATTATACATATGACTCTGTGCTTTACCTATTGCTAATTGACTATTGCAATGTATGCATATAGCAGGCACCGGTTTTGGCCATATTGGAATATCTTCAAGGAAGTGGCGAAGCCATTCTGCTTCTTCCCCTGTTTTGTCTAAAGTTATGAATTTTGATTCCATAGTAGACCTAGTAATACAAGTCTGTTTGGAAGATTTCCAAGATATAGCCGCACCATCAAGAGTAAAGACATACCCACTGGTGGACTTCGAGTCTCTAGTATCCGATATCCAATTTACATCACAGTATCCTTCAAGTACTGCTGGATATCTAGTAAAATTCAGCCCAATGTTACGAGTAAATCGAAGATATTTTAGAACCCTTATAATTGCTTTCCAGTGTTCTATTCTCGGGTTACTCGTATATCTACTTAATTTACTTACTGCATAAGCTATGTCTAGGCGAGTGCAGTTCATCAAGTACATTAAGCTTCCAATAATTTGGACATACTCTAATTGAGAAATACTTTCCTGTACATTCTTAGAAAGATACAAATTAACATCTACAGTTGTTCTAGCAAGATGATCATCATCTTTGCTAAATTTGTCAAGTATTTTCTCAATATAATGAGATTGTGACAAAACATATCCTTCTGATGTTTTGGTAATTTTCATACCAAGAATTACATCAGCAATGCCCATGTCCTTCATGTCAAAATGTTTATTCAACATTTTCTTAGTAATTTTAATCATATCATTATTACTACCTATGATGAGCATACCATCTACATAAAGACATACAATGACATAACCTTCGTCTGTATTTTTAATATAAATACATTTGTCACACTCATTAATTTTAAATCCATTTTACATCATTGCCTTGTCAAATTTCTCATACCATTGCTTTGGCACTTGTTTTAAACCATATAATGATTTAACCAATTTACACACTTTTTTTTCTTTTCTTGGAACAGAAAAACCTTCTGGTTGTTCTATGTAAATTTCTTCATTCAACTCACCATTTAAGAAAGCGGTTTTCACATCTATTTGATGAATTTCTAGATTGTATAGAGATGCAATGGCAATTAGCATTCTAATGAATGTTATTGTAGTAACTGGTGAGTATGTGTCAAAGTAATCAAGACCTTCTTTTTGTCTAAATCCTTTGACCACAAGTCTTGCCTTGTATTTGTCAATTAATCCATCTGCTTTCATTTTCCTTTTGAAAATCCACTTATATCCAAGAGGTTTATAACCTAGTGGTAAGTCCACTAATTCCCAAGTATGATTTTGCAAAATGGATTCAACTTCACTATTGACAGCTTCTTTCCATAAATGAGCCTCAGGACTGGACATAGCTTCTTTAAAAGTTAAAGGCTTATTTTCTAACAAATATGTTAGAAAATCTGGACCAAAAGATTTTGAGGTTCTAGCATGTTTACTACGCCTAGGTTCCTCTTCGTCATTTTGATCTAACTCTTGTTCTTGATTATGTTCTTGATCCTGACTAGTAATAGCATCATAAGATCTTTTATTGTTACTAATCTCTTGTCCAGTCTTATTCAGAAACATATGTTCAAAGAAAGATGCATTCCGAGACTCACTAATAGCATTTATATGCATTTCGGTATGTTCTAATTTATAAATCAAAAACTGATATGCACTACTATTCTTGGCATAACCAATGAAAATGCAATAAATGGTCTTAGGACCTATCTTAGTCTTTTTAGGACTAGGAATAGCCACTTTAGCCAAACACCCCCACACTTTTAAGTATTTGTATGATGGTACTCTTCCATGCCACAATTCATAAGGTGTTTGATTCACTTTCTTTCGGGGTACTTTATTAAGTATATAATTAGCAGAAAGTATTGCTTCCCTCCACAAGTTCTGAGGTAATTCAGAACTTATTAACATGGCATTCATCATTTCTTTTAAAGTCCTATTTTTCCTTTCAGCAATTCCATTTTGCTGAGGTGAGTAAGGAGCGGTGGTTTGATGAATTATTCCATGTTCTTTACAAAATTCACCAAAAGGTGATTCATATTCACCATCACTTCGAAGTTTCTTGATTTTCTTACCAAGTTGATTTTCAACTTCATTCTTATATTGAATGAAAGTTTCCAAAGCTTCATCCTTGGTTCGAATTAAATAAACATAACTATATCTAGTATAGTCATCTATAAAAGTGATAAAATATTTTTTCCCACCTCTGGTTTGAATTGATTTAAAATCACAAATGTCACTATGAATTAATTCCAGTGGTTCCGTACTTCTTTCAATTAAATGAAAAGGAGTTTTAGATAATTTTGCCTCAACACAAATTTCACATTTATGATTTAAATCAATATCAAATTTAGGTAAACATTCCATATTAATTAATCTACGTAAAGATCCATAATTAACATGTCCTAATCTACCATGCCATAAATTTGAAGACTCAAACAAGTAAGAAGAAGATGTATTATTATTAATAACTGAGGGTACAACGGTCATTACATTTAACTTGAAAAGGCCATCAGACATGTAACATTTTTCTACATACATCCCATTCTTAGTAAGTACAAATTTATTACTCTCAAATACTAGCCTAAACCCATTCTTACTCAACAGAGATCCGGAAATAAGATTCTTGCGAATATTCGGTACATGTAGCACATTGTTGAGAGTAAGTTCCTTTCCAGATGTCATCTTGAGTACAATCTTTCCTTGTCCTTCAACTTTGAAGGTTGAGGAGTTGCCCATAAAAAGTTGTTCACCAGTAATAACCCTCACCACTGATTACTGATTAAGCACTGATTACTGCTAAACTGAGACTGATTATGATTGATAATTGAATTGATTGAAATACTGAACTGACTGACTGAGATCCGAGACTGATTAATTGACTGCAACTGTTTAAATGCATTTTCTATCTGTCAATTGTTAATCGATCTGTTCATGTTCTGTATTTAAATTGCTAATTGAAGGCTTTATCGGCGGCCGAATCTGAAATTGATTGATATTCCATGATCCTTAGATTTTATATGATTTTATGGTATATTTAATTGAAAACTGATTTGGTATGACTAAATTAGATTAAATATTGATAAATTGCATTAGTTGGACTTAATTGCCAAAATGCCACTTAGTGGCCACTACCTAAACGTTTTGAGCCTTATCACACTCAAAACACAACATTTCACCAGCCAATTCCTTGTATAGCCGACTAGAGAGAGAGAGGGAGGGAGACTAGAGTGAATTCATCTTGCAATGCTTGGAAATTGAGAGGATTGGAAGAGTTCTTGATAAATTGAGCCTCCTTACCTTTAATTCAAGACTTAAGGTAGAGTAACTACCCTTTTGTTCATAAATTTAAGTGATTCTTGAATGTTTCATGTCAAATTGAAGAACTAAGACATAATTTAGTCTTAGATTGTTGAATTATAGCTTAATTCATGCATGCATGTTTACATCATTGAGTTTTGATGTGTGTTCTTCATGAAATTGTACATGCATGTTCATATTCTTACAATGGACCATGATTTCACCATGTTTTTGAAAGTTTTGGCTCACTAGAGCATGAAATTGAAGCTTTGGATTGAGTTTAATTCATGCATGTTTGCATGTTCATCTTGTTCATGAAAATGGGTTTGAAATTGGATTTAATTAACTCACCCTTGGGCTTTGATTTCTCAAATTGAGCTTTGAAACTTGTTGTATATTGAGTTTTGATGTGTTTTCTAGAAATTGGGCCCTAGAGGTTGAGTTTTGAGCTGTAGAATGCTTGGTTTGAGCTTGGGACGCAAATCTGGAAATTCCAGAATTTGGCTTCTTCGCTCGAGCGAAGGATTCCACGCTCGAGCGACCATCGTTTATTCTGAGCTCTGCTCGAGCGAAGGAATGGTGGCTCAAGCGTAAATTTCAAGCTCTCAGAATCTTAGAGCACGCAGACGCACGCTCGAGCGAGAGAACCTACGCTCGGCGAGGTTCAGTTCAACGGCGTCGGCGAAAGCATCGAGCGGAAATTTCCAACATCCAACACTTTTTGCATTTTGACAGACCGCTCGAGCGAGGAAGTCCACGCTCGAGCGACCCCACTGTTTTGCAAGCTCGCTCAAGCGAATAAATCCACGCTCGAGCGAGACCCTTATTTTCTGAAAAATTCTGAAAATGTTTTCTAAGTGCATCTTTGCATCCTCATCCCATCCTAGGCATTCTTAGGCCTAGTTTAAGGCATCTTAATGAGGATATAGATATAGAACCACACCAAGGCAATTTGGGGATTAAGTTATCATTTTTCCCAACTGTATAGCTTAGTGTATGTTCAATCTGTAAACTGTGTAGGGTTGGCTTTTCGAGGAGACGCACTCTAGTTTACTGTAGCCCAGAACTCTGTGAGTAACAACTGTGTAAAGATATGTTCAAAATGATTATCTTCTGAACAACTGAACTGTACTGCTTTTTGAACTGATATTGTTAACTGAATGAATGTATGTCCTATATCCTGAACTGTATTGTGGCATCCTTAGCAACTCATCGATTCTTATTACATAGAGATCTCTGTCGGTTCCTCATTGGAACCACTCATTTCTTGATTGATGGCCACCATTTACTGTTCGGTCTTTTAAGACCTACTGTTTACTATTATGCTAATGGATGTACCACATATGATCATTTCTTGTCTTGAACAACTGATATACTGATTGAAATGAACCGTTTTCATTACTGTAAGGACATTCATTCTAAACCCCTTTACGCATTATGTTATTCACTGGGCTTTAGCTCACTGCTCATATATATATGTAGGTGTACAGGCACCAGACCAAGGCTAGAAGCATCGAAGTAAACTCCAGTTTTGTCAAGCCAACCACTGTGCCTCACTGCAAGGTTCCGAGCCTGCCAAGCTATGGCTTAGGGGTGTTTTAGCTTCCCCCGTTTGTCTCTGTACTTTATTTGTATTATCGTATAGACTGATAGCACTGTACTGTACTGTTTAACAGGGATTAGGCCCCTGTTCTGAATGATCGTAAATGATGTGTATACTGTCTTGTCACTGACTGTATATACGTATGAAAAGTCTTTTTGCATACAGACTGTCACAGCTCATTGGACATTGTTTATTTACTGTATTGGCTTCCACCATGCCCCTGTACTCTGTTATATTGTCTTACTGTTAAGCAGGCCTTCGGTAATCTCGGATTACTGGCCGGTTACGGTGCTAAACCCATAGGGGCGGGTTTAGGTCGTGACATCACCATTGTCCACTATAGAATAAGATGAGAACATCTTTTTGTCGGCACAAATATGGCGAGTAGCACCAGTGTCCACCCACCATTCTTTAGGATTTCCAACAAAATTTGCCTCGGAAACAACTGCAGAAATATTGATATCATCTAGACCATTGGAAATATTGTCCACTTCGGTCAAATGGGCTTGAGCAGGCTTCTTGCTTGTTTTCCTTTTGCTTTTGCCTTTGCTACGGCAATCTTTCGCCCGATGTCCCTCTTTGTCACAGATGTAACATTTGCTATTAAACTTGTACTTTTTATTTTCCTCCCCTTTAGAGCCTTGTGATGAACTTTCTCCAGAAGACTTTCGTTTCTTGGTTTTTGAAGCATGTTCCACCACATTTGCCTTAGACTCCATAGGATGCTTACGGTGCTTTTCAAAATTGCGGTTGTCCTCCTCAATCCTCAAACGCACAATTAATTCTTCCATAGAAATTTCTTTGCGCTTGTGTTTGAGGTAGTTCTTGAATTCCTTCCAGCCTTTTGGTAATTTTTCAATTAAGGCTGCAACTTGGAAGGATTCACTGAGAGACATACCTTCTGCATGAATGTCATGCAAAATGAGTTGGAAATCTTGAACTTGGCTGATCACAGTTTTTGAATCAACCATTACAAAATCTAGGAATCTGCCAACCACAAATTTCTTTGAGCTGACATCTTCCGTTTTGTATTTTTTCTTCAAAGACTCCCAAAGTTCCTTTGATGTCTTGATAGGACTGTAGACGTTGTATAATGTGTTGTCAAGTCCGTTCAAAATGTAGTTCCGGCAAAGGAAATCGGCATGTTTCCAAGCATCAACCGCAGTAACCACTTGCTGGTCGGTTTCATCCTCTTTCAAGATAGGAGCATTTTCACGGAGGAAACAAGCCAGGTTCAGAGTTGTAAGATAGAACAACATTTTCTATTACCATCCTTTAACCGTTTTCATTACTGTAAGGACATTCATTCTAAACCCCTTTACGCATTATGTTATTCACTGGGCTTTAGCTCACTGCTCATATATATATGTAGGTGTACAGGCACCAGACCAAGGCTAGAAGCGTCGGGGTAAACTCCAGTTTTGTCAAGCCAACCACTGTGCCTCACTGCGAGGTTCCGAACCTACCAAGCTATGGCTTAGGGGTGTTTTAGCTTCCCCCGTTTGTCTCTGTACTTGATTTGTATTATCGTATAGACTGATAGCATCTTGTCTTTGTCATTTAACAGGATTAGGCCTGCTCAATGATCGTAAATGATGTGTATACTGTCTTGTCACTGACTGTATATACGTATGAAAAGTCTTTTGCATACTGGTATCACACTCATTGGACATTGTTTATTTATGTATTGGCTTCCACCATGCCCCTCAGATTGTTATATTGTCTTCATCATATGTGCCTTGGTAATCTTGACATCGGGCGATTCTGATGCTAAACCCATAGGGGCGGGTTTAGGTCGTGACATCACCATTGTCCACTATAGAATAAGATGTGAACATCTTTTTGTCGGCACAAATATGGCGAGTAGCACCAGTGTCCACCCACCATTCTTTAGGATTTCCAACAAAATTTGCCTCGGAAACAACTGCAGAAATATTGATATCATCTAGACCATTGGAAATATTGTCCACTTCGGTCAAATGGGCTTGAGCAGGCTTCTTGCTTGTTTTCCTTTTGCTTTTGCCTTTGCTACGACAATCTTTCGCCCGATGTCCCTCTTTGTCACAGATGTAACATTTGCTATTAAACTTGTACTTTTTATTTTCCTCCCCTTTAGAGCCTTGTGATGAACTTTCTCCAGAAGACTTTCGTTTCTTGGTTTTTGAAGCATGTTCCACCACATTTGCCTTAGACTCCATAGGATGCTTACGGCGCTTTTCAAAATTGTGGTTGTCCTCCTCAATCCTCAAACGCACAATTAATTCTTCCATAGAAATTTCTTTGCGCTTGTGTTTGAGGTAGTTCTTGAATTCCTTCCAGCCTTTTGGTAATTTTTCAATTAAGGCTGCAACTTGGAAGGATTCACTGAGAGACATACCTTCTGCGTGAATGTCATGCAAAATGAGTTGGAAATCTTGAACTTGGCTGATCACAGTTTTTGAATCAACCATTACAAAATCTAGGAATCTGCCAACCACAAATTTCTTTGAGCTGACATCTTCCGTTTTGTATTTTTTCTTCAAAGACTCCCAAAGTTCCTTTGATGTCTTGATAGGACTGTAGACGTTGTATAATGTGTTGTCAAGTCCGTTCAAAATGTAGTTCCGGCAAAGGAAATCGGCATGTTTCCAAGCATCAACCGCAGTAACCACTTGCTGGTCGGTTTCATCCTCTTTCAAGATAGGAGCATTTTCACGGAGGAAACAAGCCAGGTTCAGAGTTGTAAGATAGAACAACATTTTCTATTACCATCTTTTAAAGTCAGTTCCTACGAACTTCTCTGGCTTTTCACTGTAATTTACCGGTACTGTTACAACAGGAGAGGGGGTTGGCGTCATAGTAACCACCACAGTAGTACTTGTTTGGGCATTAGTTTCAGTAGCCATCAACTCTAATTTATAAAACAAAATTATAATTAGAATTTACACTACAGAGAAAATTAAACCAAATTCACAGAATTAAATTCTGTAAAAAATAAAAGAAACACAAATGTAACTTTTATTTTCCAATTAATTTGGAAATAAAATAAAATTTTATTCAACCAAATTAATTCCACACAGGAAATTAAATTCTGTAAAATAAAAGAAATAAGAAAATAACTTTTATTTTTCAACTAATTTGGAAATAAAATAAAATTTTATTCAACCAAATTAATTCTACACAGAAAATTAAATTCTTTAAAATAAAAGAAATAAGAAAATAACTTTTATTTTTCAATTAATTTGGAAATAAAATAAAATTTAATTTAACCAAATTAATTCCACACAGAAAATAAAATAAAATTTTATTTAACCAAATTAATAAGAAAATAATTTCTAAAACCCAAAATTAATTTCTGAAAAAATTCCACAAAAATATATTCTGAATTGTTAATGACACCAGTATCGTATTACTAGTTGTCAAAGAAAATAGACAGTATATTACTACTATCTGTCAAATAGCATATAATTACTATTTATTTTTCCAACCAGAATATTATTTTGTAAATCCATAAAAAATAATTTTTTTAAAAGAAGAAAGAGAAACGGAAACAAACGAAAAATTCTGTAAACAGAATAATTCGTTTCTGTCTTAAGATTGTAGGAAAAATCTTCTGTGTAAATAAAATAAATGGATACAAAGTCAAACAAAACAAAATAAAACTTACAGAATTTATTTTTTTGAACCGAATTAATAATTAAAGACCAAGTCGAGTGTGTGACACTCTATTCTTAAGACAGATTCGCCCCGCTACGGTGCTTACAGTTAAGTGGCGTCTATCTCCCAGGATACAATGATTTTAACCAATTTGTAGTAGCACTCCAAAACAAATTGTTTGGCGAACCAAACATGTGTTCTAACTCTCTGATTATTTAATCTAAAACTAATATATGAAGAATAAATGCACTAGAGCAAAATCTGGACAGCAAAGGCAAAAAAGCAGACTGATTTTCGGATGGAAAATTCGATCTCCAAGACTGCTGGAATTGATGGGTATATATAGGCACTAAACCTTGTCTGAATAGGTTCCAAAGTTTGAACGAACAGATGCAAAGTATATATTTCAAACAATTTTAACCGTTAGCACTTTGAACCCTTAAATTCAAACAATTTTTGAAAAGTTGTCCGTTGATGGACCAAGTCAAAGGAACTGTTGGTACTTTATTATTTAAACTATTTGAAATATATATATATATATATTAAACTATTAAAATAGTTTAATAAATAAAGGAAGAGGTACAAATTTTAGGAAACCACTTAGGAACCCAAAATTTGAATTTAGAATTTAAATTAAATTTCCACAATAATTTTTATTGAAAAAATTCAAATGAATTTTATCTAAAAAATTAATGTTTGACCCGAAAACGATATCAACTTCTCATTCACTCATAAATGGTTTTGATGTTCCGTCTTTACCATGTGACTTGCCACACGGCAAGGAACACTTCATCTCTTCGGACCCACCCCAAAAGACGTTTGGGGCCCACTCAAATTTGGTCTAAAAAATATGCCTATTTAAACCTTTTTTTTTTCCAACATAACATTCCCATAATTAATAGTCTTAGGACTACGAGTCTCTTTGGATTGTGTATCCTACCCTATGTTTGGATTGACTTAGAATTATAAGGAAAAATTAACAAAATATTATTCAATCTGATGTTTGTGTACAGAGATTGTAATGGATGGGACATGACAGGACGTGGGACATCCAATATAATACCTCTATTATGATCATTTGATAAGTTAGTTCAGATTTTGACTTAGTCCCCCAATTTATATGTCACCCCCTATGTGGGATTGAATAGTCCATCATATGTAGAATATTATATCCGGATGAATTGTTACTCCGTACTTCAATTTTTTAACCAAATATCGGATTAATAATTTTATTGGACTATTAGTCCAATCCCAAGCACATATCCGCCCAAACAAACATGGCCTTAGAGGAATACATTGTTAAAAATCACACAAGATGAGCAAGACAAGCTATGGCCAAAAACAAGATAAACAAAATAAGCTTTGGCCGGCCAGTCACGAGTGACCTATGCTTTCATCATTAGGAGTTTTTTTTTGGAGAGTTTTTTTTTTGGAGAGCCCCCAACTCTGAAGAACTAAAAATGAGGTGTCTACAATATCATCTCATACATATGCATCACTTCTTACCTACACTAATCTAACATATCTCATCATGATGGTCATTTTCTCTCGCGTTGCTCCTCTCTTACATCCTCCACTCCGCCCCATTAAGAAAGATGGGCGGGGACAGATCTTGCTTCTCTCGTCCTGTTGCACCTAACCGCATCCCAATTATATTTATTAAATTTATTTATATGTATATAATGTATATAATTTAATTTTTTCACTAAAATAAAATTAAAATACTAAAATATTATATTTGATATTAATTTTTACACATTTATTTGTTATTTTTTATTTTATAATTCTCATTAAATATAAATTATTATCCATAATATAATATATTGTCTATAATTTTTATTAATATTTTCATTCTTCAACATACAAAATTAACCTGTCTCCCGCCTTGCACCCGCCATTGCCACCGCCACCCTTGATTTGCCCCACCCCCGATATGTTACAGGGCAAGGGTGGATTCAAACCTGAATCGTAACCATCCCTACACCTCACTCCACTCTCTCTCACACTCTAGCACACACCTCACTTTTTTAGTAAAAAAAATAAATAAAAATTATCTTTATAATTTTAAATTTATTTTATTTTGATAAACTATTTAATATTAACATATTTAATAAAAATTTAAATTAGTAACTCAAAATATATAAAAGCTTACAAAATTAAAATGATTTTATGATTTAAGTTAATATAAATAATAAAATTCTCTAAATTTACTTTTTGAATTGACCAAAGAAACAACATCGACAGCTTCGGCATTAAAAACAAAGGAAGCTTCGTCGGAGGAAACCGAGAGTACCGGGGGTTCGAATCCCTCTCCATCCTCGACTCGCTGGTCTAGCTCCATGGCACTGAAAATGTTGAAATCGCAGTCCCCGAAGAAGTAACCACCCTGAAGAAGTAAACTGCTGATGGTCCATTCCATTGTGGGATTAGTAGTGGTGAACGATATAGATATTCTATAACGCCCTCAAAATAATACATAAAACCCAACAATTTCGACATGCATTAATATAAGAGAATAAAACATTCTTCCATTCATCAGAGTATTCTTACAAAAGATATTACATGTTGACAACAAAAGTAAATGCCCTACGGGCTTACAACTTTCCAAGCCAATACTTGGATACAAAAAGTGAGTGCTAACTCAATTACATATTAAGCCATTGGCTTCAATTTACATGTAATATCAAAATAACCAAAACAACAAAAGGAGCCTTCAACCCTCGGAACCTCCCAAGCTAAGTCCTTGGAGGTGGCATATCACCTGGACCTGAAAATGATGTCCCATATAGGGTGAGCCAAAGCCCAGTAAAGATATACTAAACCAAATATAAGCAATGACTAAAACAATAGCATTTGATAGATGGTTAACACTTATAAACCAGTTATATCGCAATACAGTTACATGACAATTATGTCCATGTTACGTTCCACTTTCCTTTACTTATCCAAATCATCTCATAAACTTGGCTCAGAACCTGGCCAAACAATTAATAGGAATACATTCCTTATTGAACATTTCCTTTATTCACAATTCAAATGAGTCTACAACTCATATTAAAAACACTTCCAATATTTCAATTTAATACACACATTTGCTGTATTAACATTTCAAGTGATATACATAATTGTTGTATCCATGGAGTCCATCCCCTATCTCCTCCCCAATAGGTTTAAGAGTCCATCCCCTATCTCCCCGCAAACCATGGAGTACATCCCCTATCTCCTCCCAAACAATATGCATATACAATGTATTTAACACTTGTCATACGCAATAATCAATCAATACACGTATTTGCTGTATTAATTCAACCGTCATATTCAATGACATATTCAATGTGATTAGTTTCAGTTTTCCCTAATCAACATACAATGTCTACAACAATCAAGACTATCCTCCACCGATAGCCTAAAGCAGTTATTTCTAAACAGAAAATAAATGCATTAAACAGATATAATATCAACATTTACATAGGTGAGTGATAAATTAATACAACTACACCATTCAATCCCATAATTTCCCAATTTCATGGATTTCAATTCAATTCCATATTTTTCCCAAATTAATTATACCAATTAATTTATCACAACAATTAGGGCATTAACCCTAAGGTTCAATTTCCTCAATTTGACACTAATAATGCCATTTTTCAAGTCTTACTTACACATGGAGTTTAATATATGAAAAACCCCCTTTTGTCAAATTACAAATCAAACCCTAACTTTTCCCAAAATTACCCAACACCACCAACTACTCAAAATGACCAAAATTTAAGACAAAGCTCATAAAATGGAGTAGGGTATCCCTACCTCAAAATGAAGGGCTCAAATGGAGAAGATGACCAAAACCCAAAGTGCTCCAAATCCACAAACTTTCAGATTAAATGGAAGCCCAAGTCGCCCTCTACCTTTCTTACAAAGAGATTAGGGTAGGAACTCACTAGAAGTAGATCAATCCCTAGAGAGAAGGTAAGTGTAGAGAGAGAGAGAGAGCCAAATTCTAGGGTTTTGAAATCAAAAGAGATGAAAAAGTGAAGTGTTCCCCGCTGCTGCCTACTGATATAACACAGGCTCGCTCGAGCGAAGGATTGGTCGTTCAATCGACCAGACACAAAGAACCCTCACTCGAGCGTAGAAAGTCTTGCTTGAGCCAACAATTCGAAGCTTCAAGTCTGCAACCCAAAAGCATGCTTGAGCGACAGAATGCTCGCTCGAGCGAAGAAACCCAAAACATAGACCTCGCTCGCTCGAGCCAAGGATTGCAACTCTCAGGTCCAATACTGGACGCAGACGCAAGATCGAGCGAAGGACGTCTCGCTCAAGCCACCAGATACAAAACTCAACTCTCGCTCGAGCGAAGGAACCCTGGCTCGAGCGAGCGACAAAAGGCTCGCTCGAGCGAAGGACCAAAATTCTGGACAGCAACCATTTGCTCCCAAGCACACCAAACCTATAACAAACTTGCCCAAAACATCCTATAACTCGAATACAAAGTATTGAAGGACGGAAACAAGATATGTACAACAACCAATATCTACGGAACCAAGTCCGGATTACACTAATCAATAGAGGGAAAACCAAGGTCGCTAATTCAGTAATGACTACGATGTGGATTCATTCCAAGACCCCTCAAGTTGTGCATCTCTCTAAGGTTGGGGGAGAAAATAGGTGTAAAACTCCATTAGTTAAAGAATTAGCTAAACCCCGCTTGGTGGATCTTATAATTTTACCTTGCCGAGATCAAAGATACTCCCCTAGAGCTGGAAAATGGAGGGCAAGCCACTGACGATCGTAAGAATGACTTTAAAAAAGGGCCCCTGACCCAATAGTAGCGATCAAATATTTTGGAATATAAATTGTAGTATGTAGCATACAATAGTTGCTTTCCTATGCTGTCCCAAAATTTTGGTTATTGGAGATTTTTCTTACCCTTTCCTAATAGCGTATAGGTTAAGGGCATTCTCAGATGCCCCGAGAGGCATCCTTTCCTTGTTTGTTGGGTTGGTAGAATTGTAAATTATATTTTTTTGTATATATTTTGGGTCACGACCCAAACTCACCCCTATGGGTTTAGACCATAATCGGCCAGTAATCCCAAATTACTCGACCTCAAAGACAGAATTAACAAAAATGTTTAATATCAAATGGGCCAAAAGCGGAATCAGACTAACAAATTTTGTCCAACGAGCTGTGGATATATGGCATATCATAGACTTCTCATTCAGTTAATAACTCACATTCATTCATATACAAAATATACTATAAAGTCTAGACCATTAACAAGATTATTAACATACAAAACTTAAAACTTGTATACAAATGAGGTTAAACATGACCAATGAAAACAAATAAAAGACAAAAGCCTTATGCGTGAGGTATCCTAGGCTAACTCTACAAAAACTCGGTGTTCCTTCACAGATTCACTAAGGCTGGGATTGGACGTCCCGTTGCTCACCTACATACATATATATAACAGAGTGAGCTAACGCCCAGTGAATAACATCAGAGTAAAGAGGTTAAATGAATGAATCCTATATACAAAAGTAAAATCATAAAGTAACCTCATTACATGGCAAAACGACCTTGGTCCAAGACATGACAGAATGACCTTGGGTCCATAGCAGAACGACCTTGAGTTCATCACATGACAAAACGACCTTGGGTCCAATACAGCTGTATAAAACGGCCTCCAGCCCAACACATAGCAGAACAACCTCAGGTCCATCACATGAAACATATAGAATGACCTCGAGTCCAACAGATACATTGCAGATAACATACCAAGCAGACAGATAAAAGGCTCATTCATACTTTCAACTTCATAATTGCAGTAAAGCTTACCACATTGATACAGTCAGAAAATAGAATAGGAGAAAATATATTTACTAAGATATTACTCACCTTGAGTAGGTTGATGTTCTTCTATAATGTTCAAACCTACATATTATACATGAGCACACACATTGGAATACATAGTTCAAATCGAATAATTTATCTTCTCTTTTTAATTCAATCATTTATGTTGGTTTCTCACTTATTAGGTCCTTAATGAGTCACAATTCATCCTTAGAAATGCTCTGGAGAAGATGAGAACGAAGATACAAATACAGAATGGCATATCAAAATGTGTTGAAAATGGCCTGACCACTCGAGCCATCTTTTGGTCGCTCGAGCAAACTACATGGACTGCAAAAATACTGGGAAGGTCTGATGTTGGCTTGAGCCATCACTCCTTCGCTCAAGCGGTCTCACAGAATACAAAGGGTTCGCTCGTGCCCAAATATTCAATTAATTTTACTACACAGAAAAACAAAAATTATATACATAGATATGAATAAATAATAATAATAGGAAAAAAAATCTTAATGAATAATGTCATAGGGGGTATTACAAAAATATATGTAAACAAATAAAATAAATATAAATATGGGAACTACTTTAATTAAGAATAGGGCTATTGTGTAATAAAGATAGTTCTTACTTGGGGATTAAGCATAATAAACCCCAAAAGTTTTAGGTGGTGACAAATGGAAAGCTAGGAAGGTAAAAGCTTGATTTGCTGCTACGTGTCTACAAATCTAGAGCAATAGGATTGGATGCAAGCTTGTATAAATAGGGGATGGCACCACCATCCAAAGAAAAGAGATATAAAATAAAAATATATATATATATATATATAGAAGTAGGAGATAAACTAAAGGAGAGGAAACCGAAACAATACGCTCAGTGAACAACGAGGGGAAATTAAAACCTACGTTAAGGTAAGTTATATTATACTTTGAGTTACCGTAATATGTTTTTTATGTCTTACGTTACCATAATATATTTTACGAATGTTTTGAATTACCACAATTTATTTTATATAATTTATGTTTTATGGTTATGTTAATGTTTCAATTACGTGGATTATTTTCTGAACTTTATTTGCTTAAGTTGAAACCCATGGATATATTTGTTTAAATTTTAGAAAATATTTGACAAAGATTTTATAAACAATTACGTTCTATAAGTACAACCACGGGAGTCTCACGCCTTGGGGGACTTAAATAAACCATTGGCCTCTGTTTGGCCACCTTGTGGTCCTCTGTTTGTCATGGATCCATTGACCCCTATCCTGATTGTCACTCCAGTAACCCCTGTTCTATTCTATTATGTACCGTGATTATAGTTATTTACATAATTTTTATTTCAGTTTCTGCCACTTAAATAATTTATTTATGCAACTTAAATTATGTTAATGTTTACCTTAAATAACTATCCATGGCTATTTTGTGCCCCTATACTCATAGTATAATATTTCTCACTCTGCTATGTGCTTAAAGTTGTTACCCCTTTTAGGTAATGAGACTTAGTAGGATCATGATGGAGGATAAACCACAGTGTTTTCTTTTCTTTCTTTTTTTTGGTACTATCTGTATTTCTAATTAGACACCTGGATTAAAATAAAAGCCCAAATGACTATTGTTTCCTTTTAAAATATATTTGGTATACAATTATTTTATTTTAATTTATTTAATTTATCCGCTTACGCTACGACTACAAAATTATTAGAATTATTTTATTTTTATTTTGTTACGACACTGAGCCTTTAGGTACCGGGTTTGGGTCGTGACAGCTCAAGCCACCAAGTGGTCACTCGAGTGGTCTATAAAGACTACAAAACTATTAGGACCCGTGAAGTTCGCTCGAGCCACCAAATGGTTGCTCGAGCAATCTGCAGATTTTTTGGGTTTTCCAGAATAGAATTTGAGCTTTAAAAATGCAAATCAAAGCTTTAGGTCATGCATGGCTCATTCAAAAACACAAAGTTGCTTTGGAAAACATGTATACATGACCCCTCAAAAATCATTTGTTCAAAATCACTTTGAATCTACCAAAATCGAACTCAAAATCTCATGCATGTAAGTTTTTCCAAGCTTTTTTTTTCTCAAAACTCATGGATTTAGCAAATTTGAGCTCAAAGGCTCCATGCATGTACAAAGCTCTTTTCCAAAACATGAATTTAAGAGTTAACACATGATGAATGAAACATGTATTTACAAATTAACCCACAATTTCAACATGGATGCTAGAATTCAAACTCCACATGACAAAACTCAACATATTAATACATGCATGTAATGCTTCTTCATCTTTGACCTTCTTTAATAAAACACATGCAAAAGATCATGTATAATCCATGAACACAACTCTAAAACATATCATCTTCAAGAATTGAGAGTTAAATGCTTACCTAGAGGCTTCAAACACACCAATTCTAGCACAATTTGACCCATTCAAGCTAACCCTTCAAGTTTCCTTCAATCTCTACACTTTCTCTCTCTAGAATGTGAGTTCTCTCTCTCTCCCTCTCTCTCTAGAGCTCTCCCTCAAATTTGTGCTCTCAAGAATGAAGAGAAAAATGAACTCAAATGAGCTTAAGGCTCATATAAATAGTTAGAGTGGCTTATTACATTAATTAAAACATTAAGCTAATTAAACATAACTTAATTAATTAATTTGAATCAATTTTTAATCAAACTTACCATATAGTTCTAAAAATCCCAATTAGTCTATTCATGTAGCCGATTTTGGTTTCTGAAATCATTTAAGCCACCGATTTCGAATTCTAAACAGTAATCATAACAGATAGTGTTCAAATCAAACAGATATACTCAAATTAATTACATCTCACATATCACAATTAATAATTTACACATAATTAAATAAATATAATCATGATATGCATGTTGGGTCATCACATTTTGTATGGTTTAAATTAATATTTATATGGTTTAAAGGTTATATTTTATTATTTTTATTATATGGTTTGAGTTAATATTTGTATGATTTGAATATTACTTTTTATTTTTATGGTTTGAGTTAAGATTTTTATTTTTATTTGTACTAGTCTCTACGGTTTCTCTTAGCAACTAAAATAATACTTTTGTTACAAAAAGTAAAAATCATATAGAAACTAAGAGGGGTTTTTTATTATTATTTACCATACTAGATTTTTTTTTTTTAAATTATAAAAAAAAGAAAAAAAGAAAAATAAAATAAAACAAAACAAAAAAATGTCACTATGGATTGGACTTACACTCACGCACAAATTGAACTTGCACCATACATAGGTCATATTTGCACCCATGCACAGTTTGAAATTCCACCTGTAAGAGGGGTTAACTTGAGCCCACTAAATTAATTGGGTCCAATCGAAGCCCAATCAGAAAGCCCAAAAAATTGCTGAGCTTGGAGAAATTATTGTCAAATAGGCCCAAGTGAATTCTATTGAACGGGTACACAGGAAGGCCAACAAATTGGGCCGAGGAAGACCCATCAATCATATACCTCTAAAGAGAGTCCAACAAGCCCATCCGAGGAGGATCAGATCATACAGGCATCCAAGGAGGTTAACCGTTGTTTTCAGAAGAGATGAAACCCTTGGAGGAGATCCATTCTCTGAGGTATTGGCTTAGTCTTGAAAGGGTTCCGAACCAGGAACCTAGAGACCTATTTGAGCTTGGACTCAAAAGGGTTCAGATCCACGAACCTAGAGATCCAAAGCGCTTGGCTTCGAACAGATTCGGACACAATCTAGAAGCCGCTCCATTAATCGGCCTTAGAACACTTGCGAGCTCAGAGCTTTCCGGGATCTACGCACCAGAATCATGGGTGTAACGGAGTCCGAACAAAGGACCCGATCTCAAGGACGATGAGCGAAGATAAATTCACTCTTTGGTTAAACTAGTCTATACCCATGTTACGACCCAAACCCACCCCTAAAAGTTTGGAACATGACCGGCTTGTGCTTAGGCCTCAAAACAAAAATTTCAACCATTATTTTATCCAATGATGAGGCCTAAAGCAGAAGCAAATATAATAATCGAATGAAACGTCCATAGAGCAGTGCTTAAATGCCAGGACCTTAGTAGACCATTCATAGTTCATAGATAACAAGTCCAAGTTTGCAAGTCTATACAAAAAGGTAACAACCTAACATATATATATGGACAATGTATCTACTATATGTCTCTAAAGACTTAACAAATGTGACATGAACCCTACAAAAGGAAAAAAAGGATCCACTTGGGGAGGCTTGACAAAACAGGTCCAACAAAAGGCTCCTGGAGCTGACCTAGGGCTGGTCTCCGAGCTGGTCACCTACATAAATATACATAAACACGGAGTGAGTAAGGCTCAGTGAATAATAGCAATGTAAGGAGGTTCATGTGTATGAGCATAAGCCTTGAAGAATCTTTTCATAAGTCATGTGCTTCTCTTAGTCATGAATTCATTCCAAAACTACCTTGGGCCCAACATAATACAGAACAGCTTTAGGCCCAACATATCAACAGCTATTTGTAACATTATAGGGTAGATGGAACATCGGCATGTCTCCATCTCCCTTGGCCTTAGGCCATGAGTCATAAATAATCCATATCCATATAGGGTAGATGGAACATCAGCATGCCTCCATCTCCCTCAGCCTTAAGGCCATGAGTCATAAGTAGTCCACATCAGAACGGCCTCGGGCCCATCATTTATAACAAAAACAAAACGACCTCAGGTCCATCTCATAATCCATTGTTCAATCATTTCAATTATTCTATCAAAACACAACTTATATAACATATGACATTCACGAGCAAAATAGATAAGGTATGAGCATAATACGTGAATAAAACATATGAGTACAATACATGAATAAAACATATCATTACACTACTATTACTTACTGTGATGTGGTCACGCAACGGTCTCTTTCGGTATGTGACCTACACATGGCACACAACTTGTAAGTAAGTCACTTTTCTTAGCCTTTTTCCCTTTAATCCAATGTCCAATTCGCTAAATTCCCATTCATTTTTAAGCATTTCAAAAGGATCAAATGGACATCTTAACAATTTTAGAGGGTCAAAAAGAGCAAAAGAAGTTGACAGAATTTTTCCTCACTAGCCACACGTGCGGAAGTCCCCCACCGTATGTGCGGCTCCGCAAGTGCTTTTATTTCAGAATGCTCGAGTTGCCTCCCCTGCTTTCCGCACGTGCGGCTGCGCATCCCGCACGTGTGGCCATGGGCCCTGTACATGCCGTCCTGGGCTCTGTTTGAGCAATCCGAAACTTTAACAAAATCAACCTTTCCAAACACATTTCAAGGCATAATACAAGCAAATGCACCTCAACATCATGATAGATGATCATAATAATCTCAAGCTCAATTAGATCATATCCCATTTTAATTGCACATATACAACTCAAATTGCCACTCTTCTCTCATTTTTCCATCTTTTTATGGTTACCAAAATATATACAAACATATATACATATATGAGTGCAAAGCATGCAAAAACTAAAGTTAAGAAAGTGATTCCTCTTAAGCTAGCTCAAGATAAATTCAAAATGCAAGAATCAACTCTCAAATGAAATAAAAACAATGCATCTTTATGATTTCCAAGGATATTTACCCAAACAAAATGATTATTTCAAAACCATAAGTGAGATGAATGGAAAAACTCCATTTAAAAGCTTGATGCTAAACAATTGAAGGGAGTTTTAGAGTAGTTAGGTGATTTACACATACCTTGATCTCTATTCCTGAAATTCCCTTCCAAAATCTTCAATCTCCAATTCTTGGTTGATCTCTTCTTCCTTTCCCTCTCTCTCTTTTCTCTTCTTCTCTTCTCTAGAAGCTCTCCAGGAGATATTTTTAGGGCTTTGTTGAGGCTAAATCACCTAAGGCTCATATAAGGGACCCTTATATTCTAGCAACACTTAAGTTATGAGCCTAAGCTAGTTCAATTAAGACTTGAGCCTAAATTAAAGCAATTAATTTATTACAAATCAAATTTTTACAAAACTTCATACTATGTTCTTAAAATCATGCTAATCATAATTGAAAGTCAATTTCAGTTTATCGCGCCTCTAAGGCTTTTAATTTACAATCCAAAGGTCATAATTTCAACATATTTTCTCATAACCAACAGATATAATTCCATAATCATATAATTCATGTAATTAAACACAATTTCACATGGAATTTTACATCAAGCATATAATCACACATATAATTAAAGGCTTAAAGCATATAAGAGGGTCGGGTTATAACAACCTGGGTCGAGGTGGCACGATCGAAGGGGTCCTTGAGACTCAGCAATATTTGTGACAGGGCATTCTCTTGAACTACGCTTGACCCTTCTGTGACTGGACGTCCTCTGGAACTACCCCTGACCCCTTAGGATGATTGGGGATCATTGGTTTGGTATGGCTAAGAAGAAATGTTTGCCAAGAGGTTAATCTCTTCTTCAGGGTTTTCTTCATCCTCGGAGAGGTCACCTCCTCAGACAAGGTAGTTAGAGGAAATATTCCATATGTGACTTGCATATGGACTCCATCATACATCATGAGGTGTCTATAAATAGCACCCATCCATAGCATTGCAAGGGATGGATTTTGGAGAGACAATTTTGGGGAGAGAACTGATTTTGCTTCTCCATTATCTACCTTGAGAGTGAATGTGGGAGATCCATAGGAGAGTCTTTTCATTATCCTCTCTCTAACTACTTTGCCTTCTTCTTCACCCAATCTCTTACCTCCATTATCTCTTTGATATTCTGTTCCTAGTTGTGACTGTTAAAGAATCTAAGTCTCTAATCGTTTCTAAAGAATTCAAATTCTTCGACAACATTCTTGAACCCTCTCATACATTTTGTGACTTCACTAGGGAGGTGGATTGGTTAATGGTCTCAACGAGATCCGAAATTCACACAACTCCAGTGAAGATGGAGGGAGAAGAAGAAGTTCACCAACAAGGATCCTCCAATGGTGGTAATGAGAGAACCTTAGCTCAAGATCAACCACTCTTGCTCAAAGCCATTCAAGGACTTCAAAATACCCAATGAGAGATTCTTACTACTCTTCAGAATCTCGCTCACACCATGTTGGTGATGAGTTCTACTTTTGCACTGGCATCGAATAGAAATCAAACTAGAGGTGGAATTGTTCAAACCGAAGTGCAAAATCAAGCCCATAACGGAGCAAACCACAGCCAAATTGTAACCCAAGGAGAAGTCGGCCACAGCCAGCTTGTAGCTCACGGCAACGTAACAATAGCAGCAATGGCATGCAATTAGGCAGTGTCGGGCCATGCCTAGGCCACAACGAATGCAGTGATAACATAACACACTGCAGCAACAACAACACATGCTCATGCCATGGTAGGCAGCAGTAGCTTGCTCATGCCCGAGGCTTCATGCTGGATCAAGCCATGATCCAATGGTGACCAAGGGAAGTTCCAGCGCAATGAATGGCGCTTCGACAATGGTTGGTGTTCAAGCAAATTTAAGGGGCATGTCTACAAAAAATGGAGCTCTGCCCACACCTAATTTCGTTCCACCTACAGTACATGCTACCTGTAGCTCACTTTTCGTGCCCCCTTTCGAAAGACGAATAAGCCCTACTGTATCGGACTCCCACAGTTCTAAATCTGATCTCACAAGTGCAATGTATGCAATGTGAAATAGATAATCACCAAAGAATCCAAATCCGGCAAATCTTTTGGAAAATTGATTTTGAATCAAATTGCCAAAAATAGACTACTTTGCTAGATACAAAGTCACCACCTAAATATTTTTTTGGGGAAATTTAGGAAACCCATGACTGGTGCCAAAGGCCACGTGTCCATCATCACCAAGATTGTCTCGGCTCGGGAACTTAGGTACGAGAGGGAAAGGTTATGAATTGAGCACCCCCGCACGCCCGATCAAAGATCGGCCTCTACTAATCATGATGTGATTCTTATCTACATTATATGCTCTTGTTTTGATTATTAGGCTAGCATTACTATGTGATGCGCACACACACAAGTATAGACTAACTTGCAAGTATTGGAATACTTGATTCTTGTTTGTTTTGAAAATTGTTTCGAATATGTACCACTTGAGAAAGTGATCGCATATAAAGATTACTCAAATTATTCCAATTCAAGCAACTAGCCTTCATCTACAAGCATTCAAACAGCTTATCACTTAAGCAATTAGCCTCATGGGAAGCATGCTAAACATGGCAACAATCACACTCATGCAATTATGCTAATACAAATAAAGGCTTACCTAGTACTCCAAGCGAAAAAGATGATAAAGTTAGAAAAATGCATGATCCTAACTAGGCAATATGACTAATGCAACACATGCGATATGCAACTAATAGGCTCGGCTACTAATATGGCATATGAATCAATTTGATAGCATGCGGTCTAAGCACTTATTCAAAGAATGTTTAGCTAACAATGCAAGTTAGAATGATGAACCGAGCCCAATGCATGCAAGACAAGTGGATGCAAACATGGATTATGCTAAACAAAACATGATGTCTTGAACTAACCATCATAAGCAATTAAATAAAAGGGAGAAAGATGTGGGGTTGGAAGACATACGCGTTATTACAACATTGCGCCCTCACACAGGAGGGTTCGAATGAATAAACTAGCTAGCTAATTAATTAACTATTACAAAACGAAATGAATAAATTAGCTAAACTACTTAACTAAATATTACAAAAACAAATTAATTAACTATTCTAGCTAACTAATTATTACAACAAATTATTAACTATTCTAGCTAACTAATTATTACATGAATACAACATGAAAAGAGTGCTAAGCTAGCTATTCTAATTACTCTGCCTTGGGAAACGAGGAATGCTCATGCATGCACGGACTTTCCACCCAAAAAATGCGCTGTTTCTGCTGCCAAATGCCTCCGTTGCACAGCAGAACACTTGCATTGATTTCTACCTCAGGACCAATTCTGTTCTGCTTCAAAAGTACACTGCTGGATTTTGCATAGGTGCCCAGTAGGCTAGAAGTGATGGCTTGCCATCCACAAATGATGGCCTGCCAGCCACAGCTACCTGATTCTTTCTGCTGCAACAGAAAGCAAACAGAGTAAGAGCAGAGTATCTTTGAGGGTTGTTTGCACAACTTATCCCTCCTTATCATTAAACAGCTCAAAGGAGTGGCAAAATTTGATTCACAAACCATCAACGGATGCAATTTCATTGCATGATGGCTTATGAACCAAAGGGTGCAAGTTCAATGAATGCAACAAAACAAAACTCTCAAAACCATCTCCCTACCATGAATGATCAAGGGAAGTAGTTGACAATAAATCTTGAGCTGTTTACATCACTAATAAGTATGAAAGGACTTAAGACTCAAGGGTTTAATTAACATCCAATTGAACCCTAACCAAATCATTATCTTGCATCATTTTTAATCACCAATTTTTACACCATTTTAGTTACCTTTCAATTCTTTAATCAATTAAGTCCAAAAGTGAGTTTAAGTCCTCTAAAGGAGAGAAGTGTCAAACCAAGAGTTGGCTTAAGGCATGAGAGAGATATCATGCCGTTGATAATGAACCCCTAAAAGGGATTAAATCATTAAGCATGACAACCTCAATCTCAAGCTTAAAAGAGTAGTAGGTTTGAAACAACTCTCAAAGCAAAGCAAAAGCCAAGAAATAAGGGAGGTTACAGAGGTGATTAAAGTTGATCACAAGTAAGGAAAGCATAAAATAAATTCTATCAACTCAAATAGAATGGTGGCTAAGGCCTAAACCACAAAACCGATGAGGACAATTGCACTACAAGCATGCAATACAAGGCTCAAATGCAATGAACACTTAAAAATAGTGCTAAATAAGTCCTAAAACATACAGGAATTAAGACAAAAATAACTAGAACAATAAATTAAAACATACAGCATGTTAGGCTAGTAAACAAGACACAATGAGGGGAGGCTAACCCCTCCAATTTTAGAGTTCAAAACAATATTTTGGCCACTGAAATAACTCTGAAAATCAGTGTTTAAAAACTCAAAAAAAGATAGTGAAGGGATGGGAAACACGAGGGTAAAGGCCTTGAAAGCAAGGTGTAAAGAAGGGTGAACCACCCCTCAACCCTTATTGGCCTTAAACCACAAGTTTTAGCCCAAAAATATAGAGTTTATACAGCCCAAAAATAGTGGGAAAACAATAAGAAAAAGAGTGATTAAAGTGAGTAGAGAAGCAAAGCTTTATACCTCTTGAAGAGAAAACCAATTCTAGGCAACATATCATGGCAAACACACCCTCAAGAGTTGAAACTAGGCTCAAAAGTACCTCAGCTCAAAGATGGAGAGGTTTGGTTTAGAGTGTATAGGCAAAAGCTTGCAAAAGGCTAAGAAATTACAAGAGAGGAAGAGAATTATAGAGAGTGGAAGAGAAAGAGAGAGAATTTTTGCTCTAAAAATTCCAACCTTAAAAATGGAAGGGGGGGCCTCCTATATATAGAAAACCATGCAACTCCCTTAGAAATATCAATACATACACGTGTAAGAAGGTGCATGAATCTGTGCCAACAGCTAGCACAGCTGGCAGAAAAATATCTGCAAAACACACTTGTGGTCGGCAGGCCACTAATAGTGGCCAGTAACCAGAAGCAATGGCCGGCAGGCCACAAGAGGTTGTAGGCTTGAAGATCTCTGGGTTTGGTCCAAAAATAAGGCAACAGGTGTGTAGGGTTTAAAAGCTCAAAGTTATGGCATTCCGCTGAGGACTCCGAGCACCTAACAAGCATATACACTCATCATTGGGTGTGCAAGCGGTGACGTCCAAGTCGTAAGGGCGGTCAAAAATGGGATATCTACAATTGCCTCTCTTTGACAGAACTCGGAGTCATGAAATGACGTGAGTGAATGCCAAAGCCCAAAGATGACCCATTTTGACAAGGCCGTAAGACTTGGACAAACAATTAAGATAGAAATAAATGGTTGCGCCCATTGGTTGCCTATGTATCCCTTTGTAAAGAATCAAACCAGCATAGTTCAGGGGCAGAATGCAAAATGATATGCAATGCAACGAAATAATGCAAATGCTATACAATGCAACGAAATCATGCAAATGATATACAATGTGACAAAATCATCAAACCACAAGCAGTGCAAAACACACTAATACTATAAAGGAATGTAGATGCAAAGCAAACTACGTTTTATATAGAAAAGAAGTGGGCACAACCAAACGATACCTAACACACAATGCAGCATGGATGCTTACACATAATAGAACCATGTTTCAACTTAAAAGGGGTGCGAGCACATGCAAAACTATGTTTTTCGTAGAAAGAGAAAGAGTACAAGTAATTGGGTGGTATGATATAAGTAATGAATGATCTATTGGGAAAGATAATGATCCTAAATGCTAAATGCAATAAGACAAAGTACGATGCAATGGACGGAGTGAATAAGGCGTAGGCCGAACCACATTTTACCTAGAAAATGCATGGACACAAAACAGACCACGTCTAACACAGAAAAGGTGTTGACACCCTCAATACTAGCCTCAACACAGCATGGTTACTAACACATGATAGAACTATGTTTCAATGAGGGAAAGGTATGAGCACATGCCGAACTAAGCTTAACATAGAAAGGATGCAGGCAGTAAAATGATATGATGTAATGAATGCAATGGATAGTGTAGTAGATGAATAGGGTTTCATACTCCAACCACACTAGAATCATAAGAGGAGGAAGAACAAATCCCAAACATGCTGAAATCGTGTAAAGAAGGGAACACTCAAACCACGCTGAAATCATGAGAAGAGGTCCCAAGAAAATTGCTCAGGGTTGCGTTCCATGCGTCCTAAGATAAACTCCAAACACGCTGAAATTGTGTGAGGAAAGAGAACACTCTAACCACACTGAAAATCGTAAGAAGAGGTCCTGAAAACTACTCAGGGTCACGTTTCATGCGTTCTGAGATAAATTACAAACACACTGACATCGTGTGAGGAAAGGAACACTCAAACCACACTGAAATTATGAGAAGAGGTCTTGAAAACCACTCAGGGTCGCGTTCCACGCGTCCTGAGATAAATTCCAAACACGTTGAAATCGTGTGAGGAAAAAAACACTCAAACCACACTGAAATCATGAGAAGAGGTCCTGAAATAATGCGATAGATGCAAAGAGTATGATAAGTTTATGCGATAAATACACGAAGGTAATGTGATTGTGCGATAGATGCACGAAGGTGATGATAGTATGCAATGCATGATGCTTGGAAACTGCAGTAAACAAACAAAGTGGTGCTTTTGAAAGCACCTCATGGGGCGAGTGGCGATGAACCGCTTTACTCTGACGGGGATCTCCCTCTTGTGTTCTTAGAACTCTTACCTTCAACTCACAGTTCAAAGGCCCTCAAATGCTGCTAACAAGGGGTAACCTCTGCATGTAGAAACCACGTATGCCACTTTTCTTCCTGATCATATTCATAACTTTCCCTATTCTCCAACGGAGTGACAAACTAGGTTAGTTCAGTATCCAGAATCGAGGCGTATACGCGCTACCTCAACTTATGGGGCTACCATACAGATTTCAAGCCGGGGATACACCCCTGGGTATTTAAACCAAACTTTAGTCTCGAAAATTCCAAACCTTTGCATTCTAGGCATCGCCATTCGAACTCTAGTTTCCACCGTCATAGTTGGTCTCCTAGGAACTCATTGCAAACACAGCCAAGACGTTTCTGATGGGGAATGGTGTTCAAGGAGAGCACTTTGATCGCCATTCTGACTTGAAGCAAGCTTGAACTTGAGATCGAGGTACACTCATACTTCAAAAAATGACAAGGCCTGAAAAGGTACCTTCGAAATGCAATCCCAAAAATGTTGAAGTTGAAACAAACTCAGATGCTCCTATTTTCTCTCTTTTCTTTTGCTTTGCAGTCCAGAACCTACGTAGCTTTAGACAGGTCCTTGTTTGATTGCTCTCTCTTGATCGAGGTTGGACTCTGCAGTTTTATGAAGGAACAAATCCTGTTTTGTACACCATGTTAGGAATGGCACAACACTTTGAGCACAAAATGATTTATTTTTGAAATTGAAATTGAGAATGAGTTCTTAATCGAGTATTGAGCCTACGACTGACCACAGTACACCACAACTCAACAAAGGAAAAACAAAGTAAAACAATCTAACACATCTATTTACACCTACTAAAATCAAAACGACTCAAAACAAGAATCAAAACAAACAAAACCACAAACACAACACTCGGATATTTGCTTTCTATCAGCGGGAGACCTCTCAGTTCACGAGGAGCCTGTTGCTTCTCCAAGTATTGTTTCCCACCTTTTCTCATTTGTGATTCTCACATCACTTTGACACTCAATCTTTTTTTATCTAAAAGCCCTTTCCTTACTTTTTCTCTTATCGCACATCTCTCTATTCTTTAATCTCTCTAATTTTTATCCCTTCCCAAGTGTGGTTAATGGATAAGCTAAAAGTTGTGAACCCTATGAGAGGGGGTCACATATCCTACTATATTTCTAGTTCATGCTTCACACTTGGCTTGATACCTCATTGCTTGGAAGATGAGAGAGCTTTCGGCCCCTGTTGCTACTTTTAGTTGTGCCCTTTTTGGCAAGTACGTTGATAATGGGGAAAAGACAAAAAAACCTGACTCGATTGTGCCCCTAGTTCATCATTTTGACCATTTTTTTCTTTTTGGCTTTCTGTTAAAACAATTTTGACCAACATAAGAGTTAGATTGACATGCTTGTTTGACTTTCTGCTTTGAAATCATGTAAGTTAGGCTATGAACAGTGAAAATTTTCCTTTTTTAGGTCCAAGAAATGGTCCAGTTTTTGAGAAAATGGAATAATTTATGAGAAAATTAGTCAACCTCATTAAAAATCCTCAAAACTATTTTTGCAAATGGCCACTACTTAACCGACATGGAATTAACTCCTAAGATACACAACCTTAGATTTGAACTTGATTTGTCTTGCAATTGAATCTTCTAACGGAATAGGACAACCAAATTTGAATGAAAATGAGCCAATTGGACATGGATAGGATAGCCGAGTTGAACAAGGATAAGCCAATCAACACGGATGAGACAAGCAGGTTGAAAATGGTTGGGGCTGAACTTCAGGATAAAGTTGCCTACATATCCCAATGATGGGAATCAGGCCGTACGTAGTTCCCGGGTTAAGGTACACTCTCCTTTTGCGCTCTAACTTTTACCAGGGCCGCCCTTTCGGGTTTTCAATCCTGCGATCTATTTTTCTTTCTGTTTCTTCTTTTTTTTCATTTTTTAATTTTCTTCATTCTTCTTCTTTTTTTTCTTTTTTCTTTTTTTATTTTTTTTATTTTTTCATTTTTGTTCTTTTTCTTTTTCTTCTTACTTTAACTTTTGCCTGGGTCACACTTTCGGGTTTTCGGCCCAGCGAGCCTCTCAAGGATGGAGAATTTTAACTTGTCCATGTTGATCAATTATGAGATCTCTAGGCCATCTGAATCCACAAGAATGGTTGTTATTCCTGACTAAATAGTCTTGATAATGTAAGAGCCCATCCAATTGGGTCTGAATTTGCCCTTAGTGTTATGGATAGGAACTCGATTGTCCTTCAACAATAAATTTTCTTCTCTCTAGATTCTAGGATTTGGATTTCTTACCGATCTTCATTGGCTTGAAAAATGACCCAATTTTGAATCTTCGATCACATCTAACATTTTTTGCCCCTAGTTCAAGGGCTGCTTCTCATCCAGCTATGTAAGCTTCTTTTGATCACATCTGGCCTTCTTGCCCTTAGTTCAAAGGCTGCTTCCAATCCGACCATGCAAACCTCATATTTTGGTTGATCGTTGAACATCTGAGTCAAGGTTCAAGGTTTGAAAGTAAAAGGGGTCGAGTCTTGAGGCCAAGAGTGACCCTATGCTGTACAATCTCAAGATCAATTCCAGGCATGTCTTCGTGGGACTACGCAAAAGTATTTTTAAAATCTTTTAATAAAACGACTAGTCGCTCGTGCTCTTCTGAAGACAATGTAGAACCAATTTGGATCAAGCCAGGATCCTCCTCAGTACTCACATTAACAAATATGGTTTCATTCATTAAGGGCTTAGCACACCTCTCTTTCTCTTAGTCGATCAAATTTTGCAAATCCTAAAGAATTCCTTCCTCTTTGTTTTCACTACAGTTTTGGAAACAGTTTTGAAAAACTTTGGTAACTGCAATGATTTAAAGACACAGAGAAACAGGTGAAAATAACTATAATTCATTCAGATCTTTTGGCTTAACTGGCTCACTGATAGAAACAGATGCAAAATAAAGAGTGTAAAAGACAAACAAAATCAAACAGGGTAGTGATGTCCGAGTTAACACTCCCGAAATCACCAACCTCCGACATAACAAGATGGACTCAATACAATAAGACTGACTCAATACAACACAACGAGACTGACTCAATACCCAAGACTAACTCGATACCTAGTTCAAAAAGTAAAATAAATAGCATTTTCAAAGTGCTAAAAAATGCGTGCCATCCACCACATCTGGAGTAAAATGAGCGCCATCAACAGATGGTTCAACCCCGATTACATAGTCACATTATCCCCCAAGTTCATCGATCAAGTACCGATAGACTTTGTAGGACCTGGCGGAGTGATGACCTTATTGTCAATCAGGTCTTGAATTTCATGGCGAAGACGAAAGCAACCTTCAGTATCGTGGCCGGTTTGTTGATGGAAGGCACAGTACTTTGCAGTTTTATACCTGGCTGGAAGGGGATCAGGGAGAGGTTGAGAGTCAAGGGGCTTGAGATAGCCTTGTCCTATGAGGATTTGGAGAGCTTTGGACAAGGTTATGTAAAAGGGATTGAAGGTGCGGTTACCAGTCCTAACATGATTGACAGAGGGGTCAGCAGGTGTTGACTGGGTTTAATGATCTCTTACGGGTGTAGGATTGGAGCTGAAAGGGGTGTTTCTGGCACGGCAGCCCTTTTCATGGTTTATCCCTGGATTCAAAATGCTCCGAACCTAAGCGACAAAAGTGTCATCCACAGTCTTTGCAACAACTGCAAGCACTAGCTTCTTGTTCAGCCCTTTGCCCTTCAAAGCCACAATAGCCCATTGAAGATGTTCATAAGGATCGATACTTGCCCCGGCCCTATTCTTGCAACTTGCTTCAGCTTTGCCAAGAGATTGGGTGTCTATGTTGAAGCAAGGCCCAGTTGTTGTTGACATGTCGCCACCCAGACTTGAAATGGCTTTGGGTTGGCCTTATTCAAATGCAGCCCGTCGCAAGATTAGGGAGCCTTTTGACATGAAATTCTTGGTATGTGATGTGGTCGATGACAGAGCCAATATCCCAAAGGCTAGATCTGCCACAATTCTCTAAAGATCTTCAATCATGCTCATTAGCTTAGAAGTAATAGGTTCATAGGTTTGAGATGATTGGGGTTCAAGTGCATCCATCATACACAAGTCCGTGCTATCTGGAATGAACACCTCAGGCTTAGGTAAATGGGCTGGGGTGATATATATGCTGGGGTTGTAGGTGGATGGTAGCGTATGGATTAGGTTGAAGTGTGGAGGTAATGGGTTAGTGGTGGCCTAAGGTCCTTTTAGTGGAGCTATGATCTCTTTTTCAATAAGATCCTAAATCTTATGATGAAGGCGGATGCAACAGTTTGTATCATGATCGTGTTGTTGATGATAAGCATAGTATTTAGCGGGGTCATGTCTTGGTGAAAGAGGATTTGGGAGGGGTCGGGGTTCTAGGAGCTCTAGGTATCCTTTTTCTAGTAGTGTTTTCAAGGCTTGAAAGAGACTCATGTAAAGAGGATGGAAATTTCGGGCTTGGGGTCAAGTTGAAATGGTTGGTTTTTAGCCATTGATAGGAGTGGTGACAATGTTTACTTCTGAGCATTTTACAGCTGTGCTACCACTGGTAGTAGCATTGGAACTGTGAACAACATTCTTCTTCAAAGGGTCATTATCTTCCACAATGACCCCTTGTCTGATGGCATCCTCGATTTGAACCCCCATTTCATGAAGCTCTGTAAAGGTAAATAGAGGTAGAACAATCATCTTCTGCAGCAACTTACCATGCAGATTTCGAACAATCATTCTTATAATCCTTCTTAGGTCTCATGGTCATCATCGAGGCTTTGGCCCTCCATCTAGTCACAAACTCAGAGAAACGCTCCTTCGGCTCTTAACGGGTTGCTTCAAGATCATGAGTCGTGACCTCAATCTGTGTATTGTAAGAGTACTAAGCAATGAAGGCCTCGGCCATCTCTTCCCAATTCTGTTTGACGAAATCTTCTAACTTAGCATACCAAATGGCCGCTATACTCGACATGGTGCGACCAAAGAGAGATAACGTCTGTGGTCTATTTAAGTGTAATAACCCCGACCTCAGATTAATGCTAAAACATGATTAATTATGCCTAACAGTAATTTAGATGGAATCTGAGATTAAATTTGCATATGTATTTCATTATTTATGTGTTTCTATCTGTTCGGTGTAAAATGATTTGTTCAGGATATGACCTTAAACTGCGAATTGAAAGCCTTATCGGCGCCCGATTTTGAAATTGATTAGTGTTATGTACTAGTTAGAATTTACGTGATTTTATGGCATGTTTAATTGAAATGTGATGTGGTATGATTAAATTAGATTAAATAATGCTAAAACACATTAGTTGCCTTATTACCATTTTGCCACTTAGTGGCCTATCTCTACAACATTACTTGAGACTTGTTTGGAGCCTTTGATACAACATTTTCCTCAGCCCATTTCCTTGACAAACCGACTAAGAGAGAGAGAGAGAGAGAGAGAGATTGAGTTCAACTTGGAGATTTTGCTTGGAAATTAAAGGAATTGAAGGTTAATTGCATAATTGGGCTCATAGGCTTGAAATTGAGGAACCTAGGTAAGAAATTCAACCTTTGGTTTATGAATTGAAGTTGTGTCTTGCATGGTCCATGTTAATTTGGAGCCTAGAGTTAAGGAATAGTTTAAACATGTTGAACTTAAGCTTAATTCATGCATGCATGCACATATTCTTGGATTTTGGAGTTGTTCTTCATGAATTTCCACTTGCATGTCCACATTTTTGTTATAATCCATGAATTCATCCTATTCTTGAGCTTAATCTTACATTTGGTCATGTTTTAGAGCATTGGAAATCATTAGAACACTTGCATGTTATGTGTTCATCATGTTCTTGAAGTTTTATTTGAAATTGTGTTTAATTGATTCACCCTTGGGCTTTAATTTTACAAATTGAGCTTTGAAACATGTTGTACTATAAGTTTTCAAGAGTTTTCCAAAAAAATTAGCCCAAGAGGATCGAATTTGGTACATTAAAACTTGGTTTTGAGCTTGAGGTTCAAATCTAGAATTTTCAGAATTTGGACTCACGCTCGAGCGGAGAAACTGGCGCTCGAGCGTGGAATTCGTGCTCCCAGCACTTTGCATTGTTTTACAATCCGCTCAAGCGGTGGAATGAACGCTCGAGTGGGGACCTAAGTCACATGCTCGAGCGGGGGTCGAGCGCCCGCCGAGCATGATTCTCACCCATCCAGTACTTTTGTCATGTTTTGCAGACCGCTCGAGCGGGAAAGTTTACGCTCAAGCGGAGACTTTTGTTTGCATGTCTGCTCGAGCGGGGAAACCCACGCTCGAGCGGGACCCCTGTTTTCTGAAAATTCTGAAGAATATTTTCTAAGGAATTTTTGCATCCTCATTTCATCCTAGGCATTCCTAGGCCATGTTTAAGACTCCATAATGAGGATAGGGGATTAGAAACACACTAAGAGCCAACGACATAAGTTTTATACATTTAGAACGTGTGTTTCAAGTGCGTATCTATTTTATGCTATGTAGGTCACGTGCCGCGTCTTGTTTGACTTATCTGTTTCGTCTGTCTGATTCAAGATCAACTGTGAGTAATAACTCTGTAAAGTTATGTTAACTTTAATTATTTTCCAATGCCATGAGATGATAAGTTCTTAAATGCTATGTTTGAATGAATGAATGATAGTCCAATTTTCCTTGAAATGTAAACGTGGTATCCCCAGCCAAGGCCCTTGCCCAGGGGACACAATACTGAGGCACATGGTCATGAGGCCCTCGCCCGGGGGAAAGAATACAGTGGCACAAGCCCTCGCCCGGGGAAAACAATACCGTGGCACAGATATGTTACCCGGTATCGGAGGTTCCATTATGGGACTTACTATGCTTGACCAACAGGATATGTTATGCTAAGGGAATTGTACCACACACGATTTGAATATGGATATGACTGTAGTTCTTTTCTGATACGAATATGAATATGAATATGCCTACGTTTCCGATCTGATAAGAGATTGATTTTCTGATTTCTGTGTTCAATATGGTGATCATTCATTAAACCCCTTTACGCTGTTATTATTCACTGGGCTTTAGCTCACTCCTTATATTATATATGTAGGTGAGCAGGTACGAGACCAAGCCCGGGGTTGATGGCTCAGACCCCAGTTTTGTCAGCCAACCGTTGCGTCTCCCGAGGAGGTTCCAGTTAAAGTCAATTGCCATGGCTGTTTTTGTAGTTATGCTAGTCTCCGTCTGTTTGTAAAGTCAGGATCTGGAAACTACAGTCTGTAAATAATACTGTGAATGTTGGTGTCCCTTGACTAGCATGCTTACGAATATAAATATGTTTGACTTGTTTTGTCCCGTGTACGTCATCACAGCTCATTGGACTTTGTTTATTTTGTCTAGTTGCTTCCGCAGCCCGTTATTACTCGCTAATCTGTTAAGAGGCCTTCGGTAATCCGAGGATTACTGGCCGGTTACGACACTAAACCTATAGGGGCGGGTTTGGGTCGTGACATTAAGCCCATTGGCCACAAGATATCGAAAAACAATCGCAAGTGGACCATCGAATCCCCAGAGTTGTCAAAACGATCATTGTGCGACATTTTAAACCAATCCGGTAATGTAATTGCCGAATCGGTGTACCCATTCTCTATGTCTAGGATGCACTTGACCCCTTGCACTCTCTTGAATAATTTTTCCAGTTTATTAACCTTGAGTGTAGTTGAATCAACCTCGAACTCGAACGAAGCCTTGGTCTGATAAACCGGGGCTTTGGGGCTTGTGCTGGGATTGGCTCTGTTGGATTGTCCTGGTTTTCTTGGACATTAGCAATATTAGTAGTGGCCCCGGGTGCCGGGATACCTGTGGGAGGTGCATGGGATGCAGAGGCCATAGCCAGTTGTGGTTGCTTGTTGTTGTAGCCTAGTTATAACCTCGGTCTGACGAGCCGTAACCTCGGCTTGACGGACTGCGTCATGTTGTAGTGTCTTGACTGTCTATTGCAGGTGGTGTATCAGTTCTTCCATACTGGCTGGGGGATACTGTGCCATTGGAATAGGTGATTGGTCTCGTGCTAGGTTGGGAGTAGATAACTGTTCCTAAATTGGACTGGACATAGATGAGCTGAGGGGTGACTACTGTAGGAACTGGATTAGTGAATTCTATCTAATCCTCATTCGCCTTGTAACCGGTGAGAGTGAAGCAAACACTAATTGCCCCTGAACTAGGTCCCCGACCTTATAAAGTTTATCGACATGAGTCCAGAGTACCAGGGAGATATTGGAGCCTTCTAAAGCTATGGTTCCAGGACTACCTAGCAAAGAGAAAACAGATAGCACTTCAGCCCAATTTCGCTAGAACAGATATGATCACAGTTGAGTGATTGTACTCCACACTGAATTCTACCCCAAAATAGATACCAACTGTACCACTGATATGAAGCACCCCTGTACAGTTTCACTACAAAGCACATACCAGGTAAAAAGAACCAAAACACCCCTATGAGGGGGTAGGGTTACCCTGTCCTAGCTTTGACATGATCTAGGGTTTCACTACTTCAATCAAGCAGTTTCATGCAATCCTGCATTTTAGGTGAGCATCATGTCCTAGTTTGGAACAGTCTCTATGGCTTTTCGATATGCAACTAAGCCAAATGGTCAAAAAGGGTACCTCATCAAGACTACCTAATATACCTCTCACACCTAACACCAAGAAGTGAAAGGAGGATCAAACGGTACAGCGATAGTCTAAATCCAAGGGTTGTGTTCCCATCATGCCAAAGCCCATGACCGATCAACCTTCTGGCAAGTTTTTAGGCAAGCCTCCGGCAAACCGTCCAGGAATAGCAGGTGGCAAATATAGTGACTTAGGCGCACCAATGCAAATGCAAATGCAAAGAAACATATAAGTATAGATGACATTTCATATCATGAAATCCAAGTCAAGTTCTCTAAATTCCCCAGCAGAATCGCCAGAAACTGTAGCTCGACTTTTCATGCCCCCTTTTGAAAGACGAATAAGCCCTACAGTATCGAACTCCTGTGGTTCTGAATCTGATCTCACAAGTGCAATGTGAAATAGATAATTACCAAAGAGTCCAAATTCGGCAAATCTTTTGGAAAATCGATTTTGAATCAAATTGCCAAAAATGGACTGCTTTGCCAGATACAGAGTCACCACCTAAATATTTTCTTGGGAAAATTTAGGAAACCCATGACTCGTACCAAAGGCCACATGTCCGTCATCACCAAGATTATCTTGACTCGGGAACTTAGGTACAAGAGGGGAAGGTCATGAATTGAGCACCCCTACTCGCCCGATCAAAGATCGACCTCTACTAATCATGATGTGATTCTTTTCTACATTATATATTCTTGTTCTGATTATTACGCTTGCATTACTATGTGATGCGCACACACACAAGTATAGACTAACTTGCAAGTATTGGAATACTTGATTCATGTTTGTTTTGAAAATTGTTTCGAATATATACCACTTGAAAAAATGATCGCATGTAAACATTACTCAAATTATTCCAATTCAAGCAACTAGCCTTCATCCACAGGCATTCAAGCAGCTTATCACTTAAGCAATTAGCCTCATGGCAAGCATGCTAGACATGGCAACAATCACACTCATGCAATTCTGCTAATGCAAGTAAAGGCTTACCTAGTACTCCAAGCCAAAAAGATGATAAAGTTAGAAAAATGCATGATCCTAACTAGGCAATATGACTAATGCAACACATGCGATATGCAACTAATAGGCTCGGCTACTAATATGGCATATGAATTAATTTGATAGCATGCGGTCTAAGCACGTATTCAAAGAATGTTTAGCTAACAATGCAAGTTAGAATGATGAACCGAACCCAATGCATGCAAGACAAGTGGATGCAAACATGGATTATGCTAAACAAAACATGATGTCCTGAACTAACCATCATAAGCAATTAAATAAAAGGGAGAAAGACATGGGGTTAGAAGACATACGCGTTATTAAAACATTGCGCCCTCACACAGGAGGGTTCGAATGAATAAACTAGCTGAGGAATTAAACATAAGCTAATTAATTAATTGTTACAAAATGAAATGAATAAATTAGCTAAACTATTTAACTAATTATTACAAAAACAAATTAATTAACTATTCTAGCTAACTAATTATTACAACAAATTATTAACTATTCTAGCTAACTAATTATTACATGAATACAACATGAAAAGAGTGCTAAGCTAGCTATTCTAATTACTCTGCCTCAGGAAACGAGAAATGCTTATGCATGCATGGACTTTCCACCCGAAAAATGAGCTATTTCTGCTGCCAAATGCCTCTATTGCACAGTAGAACACTTGCACTGATTTCTACCTTAGGACCAATTATGTTCTGTTTCAAAAGTACACTGCTGGATTTTGCACAGGTGTCCGGCAGGCTAGAAGTGATGGTCTACCGTCCACCAATGATGGCCTACCAGCCACTGCTACCTAGTTCTTTTTGCTGCAACAGAGAGAGCAAACAGAGCAAGAACAGAGTATTTTCGAGGGTTGTTTGCACAACTTACCCCTCCTTATCGTTAAACAGCTCAAAGGAGTGGCAAAATTTGATTCACAAACCATCAACGGATACAATTTCATTACACGATGGCTTATGAACCAAAGGGTGCAAATTCAATAAATGTAACAAAACAAGACTCTCAAAACCACCTCCCTACCATGAATGATCAAGGGAAGTAGTTGACAATAAATCTTGAGCCGTTTACATCACTAATAAGTATGAAACGACTCAAGACTTAAGGTTTCAATTAACGTCCGATTGAACCCTAACCAAATTATTATCTTGCATCATTTTTAATCACCAATTTTATTACACCATTTTAGTTACCTTTCAATTCTTTAATCAATTAAGTCCAAAAGTGAGTTTAAGTCCAAAAATGAGTTTAAGTCCTCTAAAGAAGAGAAGTGTCAAACCAAGAGTTGGCTTAAGGCATGAGAGAGATATCATGTTGTTGATAATGAACCCCTAAAAGGGATTAAACCATTAGGCATGACAACCTCAATCTCAAGTTTAAAAGAACAATAGGTTTTTAACAACTCTCAAAGAAAAGCAAAAGCCAAGAAAGGAGGGAGGTTGCAGAGGTGATTAAAGGTGATCACAAGTAAGGAAAGCATGAAATAAATGCTATCAACTCAAATAGAATGGTGGCTAAGGCCTAAACCACCAAACCTATGAGGAAAATTACACTACAAGCATGCAATACAAGGCTCAAACACCATGAACACTTACAAATAGTCCTAAAATAGTGCTAAATAAGTCCTAAAGCATGTTAGAATTAAGACAAAAATAGTTAGAACAATAAACTAAAACATGGAGCATACTAAGCTAGTAAGCAAGACACAAGGATGAGAGGCTAACCCCTTAAATTTTGGACTTCAAAACAACATTTTGACCACTAAAATAACTCTAAAAATCAGCATTTAAAGCTCAAAAAAAGATAGTGAGAGGATGGGAAACACAAGGGGTAAAGACCTTGAAAGCAAGGTGTAAAGAAGGGTGAACCACCCCTCAACCCTTATTGGCCTTAAACCACAAGTTTCAGCCCAAAAATACAAAGTTTATACAACCCAAAAACAGTGGGAAAACAATAAGAAAAAGAGTGAGTAAAGCAAGTAGAGAAGAGAAGCTTTATACCTCTTGAAGAGAAAACCAATTCTAGGCAACAAATCAAGGCAAACACACCCTCAAGAGCTCAAACTAGGCTCAAAAGTACCTCAGCTCAAAGATGGAGAGGTTTGGTTTAGAGTGTATAGGCAAAAGCTTGCAAAAGGCTAAGAAATTGCAAGAGAGAGAGAGAATTTTTACTCTAAAAATTCTAACCTTAAAAATGGAAGGGAAGGCCCTCTATATATAGAAAACCATGCAACTCCCTCAGAAATATCAATACATACACGTGTAAGAAGATGCATGCATCTGTGCCAACAACTAGCACAGCTATTAGAAAAATATCTGCAAAACACACTTGTGGCCGGCAACCAAAAGCAGTGGCCGGTAGCCCATAGCAGTGGCCAGCAGGCCATAAGAGGTTGTAGACATAAAGATCTCTGGGTTTGGTCCATAAATAGGGCAACAGGTGTGTAGGGTTTGAAAGCTCAAAGCTATGGCATTCCGTTGAGGACTCCGAGCACCTAACAAGCATATACACTCATCATTGGGTGTGCAAGCGGTGACGTCCAAGTCGTAATGGCGGTCAAAAATAGGGTGTCTACACTACCCAAGTACCAAGCGGGTCTCCTTTGGTTCTGATGCCGAGTTTGCAAGCCCAACCTAGTATAGCTGCTGCTTGCAATGGACTTTATGGGACCTAATTCAATGTCCTATCACCAAATAGCTTGTCCACAGGTGCCGATGGCCAATATCGTCATTTGTCTTCACCGATAGTGAATTCTTAACACCCAAATGGCCAAGTCACTCCAAGCTCGGTCTTCGGGTCTACAAGCCAAGTTCCAGGAATACCACTATCAAGTTCTTTCACTCAACAATTTCTCGCTCTTGCCGATGTGCAAGCCATGTTTGATCTCAAACGAGGCAAGAGGACTTTACTCTCTTTGCCCGATCCGGATGTCAAGCCACCATACCTTATTGAGATGTTGAGTTGTCCATACCCAAAGGGATACACAGTGTCGAAGTTCATCAAATTCGATGGCAAACAAGGAAATGCTCAAAAACATGTTGTTCGGTTCATCGAGACTTTGGGAATTCATGGTTCAAATCATGTCCTCCGACTGAGAGAATTCTCCAAGTCCCTCACCGACCGAGCATATTGTTGGTTCGTTAACTTGGCCCCAAACTCTATCTGAAGTTGGGAGGAGATCGTCAACACATTCCACTCCAAATTCTTTCAAGTGCCCGAGAAAGTGACCACACTTACCCTGTGTAAGGAAAAGCAGCGGGAGGGTGAAGACATTCTCAAATATGTAAAGAGGTTCCAAGACAAAGCCATGGACTGTCACAAGGCTGTGGAGGAAGGCTACTTGATCTAAATCTGTGTTGAAAGGGCATTGAACGGGTACAAGATGCTTCTTGTTAATCACAAGCTACCCATCTTCTCAGCACTAATTGAAGCATCTCAGAACATCAACATACCTCAATCTCAGGAGATCGGGTTCGAGACTAGTTATAAGACCAGCTTCAAGTCATCCTGAGGACCTTCCGTCAATGTGGCTTCCACGTTTTCTACCTGAAAGTCACAAGAGGAAGGATTCAAAGGACAAAAGAGAGAGAGATGCAAAGATGACACCCTTTTTCCATGTAGTATTGAGGAGGTAAAGGCCTTAATCAAAGAATAGGTGGCAAACGGGGAATTGAAGTTGTCTCATATCGAAGAGCTTTTACCAAAGAAGGATCACGAAGGCCCTAATTATTATGTTTTCCACCAATCACTAGGACATCATATAGAAAAGTGTCAGACGCTTAGGAAGATCTTTAGAAAGAAAGTCAAAGCAGATGAGCTAAGTTTCAAAGAACAAAGCCTCCAGGATATCCTAGAAAATGTGGCTATAATGGCGTATGACAAGCCAATGATTGAAACAATTGAAAACTCGGAGGATGAGGAGCACTCCCTCGAAGACGCCCTTGAGCCAGAAGATGAAGAGCACTCCTTCGAAGACGCCTTTAAGCCAGAAGGCAAGGAAGTTTCTTATAGTGAACCTTTCAAACCAGAAGGAAGAGTTGGTTACGAAGCATCCTTCAATCTAAGAAGAAAGCATCATGTTTGTATACCAATCTACTTCAATGAGACTAAGGAGTTGGTTAACTATGAGCCGCAAATGATAGAGAAAGATCCAGATCACTATACAAAGACTCTCCAATATAACATCAAGCTCAAGCAGTTCTTCGATTAGCTCGGGCTTTCCGGGGGAGCGAGAACTGAAACTACCAAGTCCATTATCAACATTGCCGAGGCACACCATGAGGGAGGTGTGACAGTTGAGGGATTTACTCCAAAAAAATCAATGGAGCTACTAATGCTATAATATTTTCTGAGGTAGACCGGAAGTACCCTTTTCTACATAACTGACCACTCTATGTGATAGCTTACATCAATGAGGTTGAGTTCAAGAGGGCTTTGCTAGATAGCGGAGGTTCCATCAGTATCATGACTCGGGCAACTCTAGAGAAGGCCAAGATTTTCAAAAACCATATCGTGAAACAACCAGTAGCCATCATGGGTTTCGGAGGAGAAGAGAGAGTTATCATCAATAGAGACTTTTTGGTACATACGAGCCTTGTTACATGGATGACAAACCAAAGGTCGAGTCAAGCAAACAGCCGTTGTCCCAGCTTTTCTCTTTGCACAAAAACTCTCTTGTTCCTTGGAAAATGATGAAGGTTCGAGAGGGAGGCAAGATGGTATACTACTTATGAAGGTGTGAAAGGTTAGTTTCTTCTATAGCTGGCCTCGAGTTGAAGGAAAAACCTCTCGATGAGGGCATAGTCAGAAATGGCTTTAGAAATGTATGTAAGACGAACCGAAGCTGCAACCCAAGTAACTAGTGAAAGCTTTCCGAATGACCTCGCAACTCCAAGGGCAAAGGTTAACATGCCATAGAAGAAGTCTATCTATGACATTTACAATTTGTATTTACTGCATTGTCCAAGAAGTTTTATCTTTCTTGCTTATGTTATAAAGAAATTTATTTCCTCCATATTATGTATCTTCATTGTGTTATGTTGCTTGAAACTATTTTTAATTTTTGCTTTGTCACCCCTCGACGAAGAAAGAGAAGTAGTAGGCTTGGTTGCCCACCAAAAATCATCTTTCTTGCTGAAGTAGAGTGTGTGCTCCCACTCAGACTTCTGAAGAACAACCCTCCCTTCCATCAGTACGAGCTTCAAGGATCATTCTTGTCAAAGTAGAGTGTACTCCTACTCGGACTTCCAAGAGATAACCTTTGCTTCCATTAGCTGCTGAAGTAGAAGTGTACTCTCACTCGGACTTCCAAGGGATAGACTTTGCTTCCATTAGTTGCCAAAGAAGGGAGTGTACATCCACTTGAGCTTCCGAGAGACAGCCTTGCTTCCGCTCGAACTTTTGATAAATAGCCTTGCTTCTGCTTGAATTTTCGAGAGACAATCTTTACTTCCGTTGGCTCAAGCTTACTAAACTCGGTTGTCTGCCAGAAGGGATCTTTCTTGCCGAAGTAGGGTGCGTGCTACTATTCGGACTTCTGTCGTCTTGCTTCTGTTCGGACTTTTGAGGGATAGCCCTTACTCTCATCAGTGCGAGTTCTGAAGGCCTCGAGCTCATGGATTGGTTGCTTGCCAGAAAGGATCTTTCTTGTCGAAAATAGGGTGTGTGCTACTATTCGAACTTCTATCACCTTCCTTCTGTTGCAGACTTCCAAGGGATAGCCCTTACTCTCATTAGTGCGGGTTATGAGGGCCCCGACGTCGTGGACTTCGTACAAGAATTCATTTGCTGAATATAAAAGATTCAAGTGGGTCAGTCTCTCTTGGATTACAGTATTCAATATTAAAGGCCCAGTTTATACAAGGCTCTGACTCTGGATAGAGTAAGTTCAGTAACAAATTTCAGGGCCCGAGATCAAAAATATTTTTATTTGAAGATTATATTTCGCATTTGTAGCGAGATTCAATAGACTATTATACAAATTGCAAGAATATCTCTTCCAAGTCAAGATTCACAGCCCAAAATTTCTTACAAAACAAGATTCAGCAAGAGTGGTGGTTATCTCAAGATCAGGAGGTAAAAAAAATAAATAAATAACCCAAATTGTTTACATATCCAACTTTATAAACTTAAAAGCCATCAGAGTTAGAAATCCATAAATGATTTTTTTTCACAGGTTCAAGATTTAATAGCATGGATTTCAAGACAACAAAACCCAAATTTCTTCAATGGAATTTGCAAGGATTCAACATTGATTTTTCTAATATTCACAAAGAAAAATCAAGTTCTCTTTATCAAGATGTGCAACACCAGAAATTTATGGGTTACGTTATCCAGAAATTTATAAATCAATGTTTATACAAATAAGGAATTCAAAAATAGGTTTCAACAAATAGTTATTCACATATTTGGAGAAGTAAAAATATATCAAGCTAGCTTGGAGAGGGGTTGAACCAACACAAACTGAAATCGACAAGCTAAGGCTGATGCCAACCAAGAAAGATAACTAGGAATGGCAATGGGCCGGGGCGAGGCTGAAGGCAGGGCTAGGGATTACACTCCCCGTTCCCGATCCCCAAAGGTACAAAATTCCCCATTCCCACCCCCGATCCTCGGTGGGGAACCTATTACCCATCCCTAACGGGGATCAGGTTTCCCTGACCCAGAAAAATCCCTAACCTTTTTTTTTTGAAAACTGCTTTGAAGCTCTATAGAGGATCTTTTTGGAGAACCTTGAGCTCTTTCAAGATCTGCTTCAAAGCCATAACCAAACCCCAAGTTCCAAAATCAGAGAGCTGTAGTCTCACAGATCTAACAAAAATCATCATCACTTCATCAACAATAGATCTAACATAGATCTCACAGATCTAAGCTCAAATCTATAATATACATATATATATATATATATGTATATAACACATAGAGAAAGAAAGAGAAATAGGGAGAGATGGAAAGATAGAGAAGAAACACAGAAGCTGTAGATATGGGACGGAGGAGATCGGAGAAGGAGTAAGTAGAGAAACGGCGCTGTGAAGAGGAGGAGGGCCGTAAGGTCCATGGCCAGCTTTGTTCTCTCTCTCTCTCTCTTTCTCTCTCTCTCTCTCTCTCTCTCTCTCTCTCACTCATTCCTCCCTATTTTTCTCACGTGAAGCTCTCTCTCATCTCCAAAAATGGTGATCAGAGCATTGTCGTCCCCGTCGAGACACTGATCTACAGTGAAGGAGTGAAATCGGTGAAATATTAGAGAGAGTAGACGAAAAACAGAGACAGAGAGAGTATGACAGAGGGGTATATAATATAGGGGTATATATATGAATAGATAAAGGGGTATAATAGTAATTTCAGTTCGGGAAACGGGGACATGGACGCGGACAAAGACGGGCCAGGGACGGGGCTGGGCAACGTATCACTATCCTCAACTCGAAAATTGTCGAGGATTCATTTTTGAATACCATCCTCGACCTGTAAAGGGTATTTTTTAAGGAAAAACCATTCTTATTGGGGTCGGAGGACTAGATTCCCATCGAGTCGGGTTCAAATTGCCATTCCTAAAGACAGTAGAGGGTAGCGTCGGAGGGAACTAAGGCCGAGAACGACACTCATAGAAGCAACACGATTGAAGTTGAAGATGAGCCGACGAGGCTGAGAGACGGTGTCCCTCGGCTAAAACATTGACAGAGAATGGACCGGTGGTGATGTCGAAAGTCACCAGGTGTCAGACGCGAAGTCTGCAGGCTACACAAGCTGGATGATTGCACGCACAGGGCAGGGCCACGTCTGGCTCTCGCGTAGACCAACAGAGTGTTGCACGACACTAGGCAAGCCGATGTTATGATAGAGCTACGATGGCTCACGATGGTCTGCGCAGTCTTTGGTGATTACAGAAATAAAGCAAAGCACTAAGCTGTTGCTCCAAATAAAGAATGTTAAAAGCATATGGGTCTTCAATACTTTAGAGAGAGAAACAAAATAGGTTTGGATGTTGGACTTCTCAAAACAAATAAAAAAAAATTTGCTGGTTATATTTCAAAAAGTGGGTTCATACTCTGCTAAAAAGGGGATAAGGATGGTGGATTTTGTCCTTAGCTTGAAAATATATATATATATATATATGTATATATAAATAAGCAAAGAACCTGGTTGATTCTGGTGGTCTCAAATATTTGAGAAAGAAGTAAAAAATGGGTATGACCATTTCTTGGGGAGAAGAATTTAATTCTTAATCATTTTTGGTGGATGGAGTATTGAATATTCAAATTTTGATTTTTCATTAAGAGAATAAATCAAAGGCATAAAAGTGTGTTTGCCAAACATGGCATAAGGATAAAAGATTCTTTCTTATCAATATTAGTTGACAATCTTATCCATAAAATTATGATGAGTCATCAATCTTATCCAAAAGCCACATGAGGACAAAATATTCCCAAGGGCGTGATGCGAAGCATGGCCGAAGAAGTGAAAATATACATGTCCGAGAAATTCAAAATTTCCCATACATGCAAGGGGAAAAATGTAAGAAGGGTTAACTTGAGCCCACTAAATTAATTGGGCCCAATCAAAGCCTAATCGTTAAGCCCAAAAATTTGGTGAGCTTGGAGAAAAATTATTGTCAAACGGACCCAAGTGAATTCTATTGAACAGGTACACAAGAAGGCCAACAAATTAGGCCGAGGAAGATCCATCAAGCATATATCTCTAAAGAGAGTCCAACAAACGCATCCAAGGAGGCTCAGATCATACAGGCGTCCGAAGAGGTTAACCGTTGTTTTCAAAAGAGATGAAACGCTCGAAGGAGATCCATTCTCCAAGGTATTGGTTTAATCTTGAAAGGGTTCGGAACCACAAACCTAGAGACCTATTTGATCTTGGACTTGAAAGGGTTCAGATCCATGAACTTAGAAATCCGAAGCGCTTAGCTTCGAATGGATTCGAACGCAATCTAGAAGCCACTCCATTAATGAGTCGCAGAACACTTATGGGCTCGGAGCTTTCCGAGATCTATGCACTAGAATCATGGGCATAACGTAGTCCGAACAAAGGACCCAATCTCGAGGACGATGAGTGGAGATCAATTCACTCTTAGGTTCAAGTGGCCTATACCCAGGCTACGGTGGCACAATCTAGGGGTCCCCAAGAATAAGCAATATTTGCGACAGGGCATTCCCTTGAACTACCCCTGACCCTTCTGCGGCAGGACGTCCTTCGAGACTACTTCTAACCCCTTGGGATGATTGGGGATCATTGGTTAGGTGTGGCTAAAAAGAAGGGTTCGCCGAGAGGTTGATCTCCTCTTTGGGGTTTTCCTCATCCTCGAAGAGGTCACCTCCTCGGACAAGGTAGTTAGAGGGAATATTCCCTATGTGCCTTGCACATGGGATCCATCCTACATCATGAAATGCCTATAAATAGCACCCACCCATAGCTTTATAAGGGATAAATTTTGGAGAGACAATTCTAGGGAGAGAACTAATTTTCCTTCTCCATTATCCACCTTGAGAGTAAAAGTGGGTAATCCATTGGAGAGCCTTACCATTATTCTCTCTCTAACTACTTTGCCTTCTTTTTCACCCAATCTCTTACCTCAATCATCTCTTTGCTATTGTGTTCCTAGTTGTGACTGTTAACTAATCTAAGCCTCTCATCATTTCCAAAGAATTCAAATTCTCCGATAACATTCTTGAACCCTCTCATACACTACCCAATTTGTGCATAATGCAAGTCCAACAACATGTGCATGAGTGCAAGTCCAATTTGTGATAACCTTTAAAAAACAATTGTATCTTACTTAAATTATTTTTATTTTGAAAATATATAAAAAGATTTAAATTTTTAGGCACAATTTTGTTTAGATTTAAATAAATAAACTAAAAACTAGTTGGAGAGTAAAATAAAAAAGAAAACGTTCATAATTTCCATATGATTTTTTCTTTGGGGTATTTAGTCTAACATTCCTCTCCAACTTTTAATAATGAGAAGGGTCCACAATTTATTTTATTTTTTTGTAGCCTAAAGTCCCTTCATATATCACATCCACTCTCCCATTCACTCTCTTTCTATCTCATAGATTTTACTTCTCTCTCTTCAAACCCTCCAGCTCTGGTGAAGTCGATGCAAAGCACCTAGTCACTAAATGAGTCGCGGCGGTGGTAGTAACAGTGGTGCCGTCACTGTGGTAGTGAACTCGCAAGTGAGTTGGAATATTTGAGCGACATAGAGAACCAAGGCTTAGACCTAGAAGCATAATAGAAGGAAAGTGATCCAAAACTGAAAATCAAGTTAAAGCTGACACAATATAAAGAATAAGTCATTGTCGGTCCTCCATAGTTGGTCCATTTAGAAAGGAGAGAGAGGGGTTTGTTCTTTTTCTTTCTTTCTTTTTTCTCTTTTTTTTTTTTTTTTTTTTGAACAAGAGCGAGGTTTGTTCTTCCCCCACTCTGTTTCTCACTCTCATTGTGCTGTTTACATGTTGAATTCTTATTATGATGCTTTGTGTTGGCTTTTTGATTAATTTGTTCTAGTAACAAGATGCTTTGTTTTGGCTTTTTGATCATTTTTCTCTTGTTGTGTCAAAATACAATTTTCTCTGATTTAGTCAAAACATAGAGAAAATTGTGAGTAAACCAGGAATAATTGGTCAAAACACTATAATGACTCTGGTCGAAACCCGGCCCTAATTCCCTTTCGTATAATAGAGGTTGTATTTAAAATGTTTGCTGTCAAAAATTTTTACTTGACATGAAATTTTTCTAAGTGTCAAAATTGGGTTTTTCAAAACTTACGATTTTGAAAGTAATTTTTTGCAATAATTATTTCTTATATATTAAATTGTCTAAATTGATTTTATGAGATTTTTCTACAAAGTATCAACCTCTTTTACTTCAACGTCAAACTTGGAAATTTCAGTTGGAAAATTATTTTGTACTAAAACTAGGGGAATCACTTTTTGATTTAATTGGATTTTGATTTTTTTGTATTTTTCTTTGAATCTAAATGTGGGATATTTCCTTATTTACATGATAAACTTAAATAAATGAAATATAAATGTAAGAGGCTAAATGAAAGTATTTACTTAAATGGTTACATATGAAAATAAGATTGATGTGCTGGGGGTGCCTTAAGAGCTAAGTTGTGTGACTAGCTGTGTCCAGGGTGACCGCTTAAGCGGTCAAATGGTCGCTTGAGCGGAGATGCGAAACTTCTAGTATCTTCACTGTACACTTGCAAAACTTCGGACGGATTACGCACATCACTTGAAATGTTCGCTCAAGCAGTCTGTTTGGGTCAGCTGATTCAAAAGTTGACTTATACTCATTTTTCTTTCACTTTTTCATCTCCTCTCCCTCTCTAACGCCCATTTCTGAAACCCTAGCCCCAAAAACACTTGATTCCCTTCATTTATACTAGGAATCCACCTTAGATCTTTCAAGAGAGTTAAAGAACAACCTTGATCAAGATTTATACTGATTAATTCATGATTTTGTTGGAGCTTCAAGTTGGGTCTTCATCTTTTCATCATCACCTTTGAGGGTGACAAATGTAAGAATGTTTTGAGGTGTCCACGTGCCCAGTCATGTGAGGACGACAAATGTGAAAGAGTTGAGGTGCACACTAGCCATCTGTGTGAGGCAGAAAAATGTGAAATTGGACAACAAATGTGGAAAGTGTGAGGTGCCCACTGGTCATCCGTATGAGGACGGAAAAATGTAGAGTTGGTTAATAAATGTGGGATTGTTTGGAAATGTTTTATATTCTTACATATATATACACTCATGTGAATTTGTTTTGAATAAAAGTCTTGGAGCAACAGATTTTGGGTTACACATAATTATATCAAATGTTTATATACCTTGTTTAATGTATTCTATACTGGGCATTAGTTCATTCCTATCATAATAAACATTTCAAATTGTGATGATGTACCACCACTCAGTTAGGAATTGGTGGAGATCTTGATGAAGCACAAAAGTTTATTTTGGCTATTTTATGTGATTACAGCCACTAGGCTTATGTGCTTGGGATAGAATTCCACCTATGTGTGTAATCAATGCCCTAGCCTTGAAAGTTGCAGGCCCTCTTTGGGAATTTGGTTGTATCTCTTTTATTTCTTGTACTATAATGTATGATTATTGAGATTGTTAATGTTGTAAAATGAAATGTAACTTTTATGAAAAAGACAAACATTAGACTTGTGTAATGGTTGTACTCTAAGTTATTTTCTATAATCCTTCTTTATATTTTGAAATTGGAGATTGATAAAGGTTCGGCAATTATAAAATGGATTAAAAGATCGAGGCATTACAAACACAATGAAATTTGTGAGCAAATCAAAAAAAATTCAAAATACAAAGAAATTTTGAAAATACAGAGAAAATCAGAGAAATTGAGCAATGCTTTGAAATTTCTCTAGTTCAAAATTTATCTAGATTGAAATTTTTCTAAAAAAATATTGAGGAATCTCAACTACTATGAAAATATTATATGTCTTTTATCCTATAAAATCTTAATATCAGGAATTTTAGAAAAAATTCTTCTTTTTCTTTTTCAACGAGAGTAATTTTTGAGAATTTTAGAAATATATTTTTATTTATTTTTTCAAACTAGTTTTGTTTTTAAAAAATATGTTTTTTTATTTGTATGGCTTGAGTTAAGTTTTTTATTTTTATTTGTATTCATCGCTATGTTTTTTTAGCGAATAAAATAATATTTTTCAATTTAAAAAGAAATTTTAGAAAATATTATTATTTATATTAATTTAAACCACAAAAATTATTTTAATTATGTAAATTTTATATATTTTCAATTGTTAATTTAAATTATTATTAAATATATTTAATATTAGTCTCATTTCAAAGATTTTATTAATATTTTTAGAACGGTATTAATTTTATAAAAATATAATTTATATATTAAATATTTTATTAAAATAAAATAAATTTAAAAATATAAAGATAAATTTTTATTTTATTTTTGGACACTCCGACTATAAATTCAATTTTAAATTTTTTTACTCAAACATTTACGATCTAAATACTTTTGACTATAAGGACTTGTCTAGATGAAATGAAAAAAAATACCCATATATATATAGTATCACGTCTATCTTTCTCTCCGCCTCTCTCTCTCTACATCTTCTCTGTCCTCCATCTTTCTCGAAACCCTTGTTAGAATGGTTGAATGAAATATGGGAAATATGTATTTGTATTATATGGAATGAATTGAATACAATAGGAGAACCTGTATTTATAGGTTGTATACAAACCTAGATAAGTATAGAAGGAGATAGAGATATAGAGAGATAGAGATACAAGGAGATAAAGATAAAGATAGAGAGAGAGAGAGAGAGAGAGAGAGAGATAGAGATAGACATAAACTATATGTACAATACAATAGGAGATAAATATTTATCTAAATCTAATATATACATTAACAGCCCCCTCAGACTCAAGGTGGGTAAGCATCAACCAACTTGAGTTTGGAAACTAGATCAAAGAAACGATTAGGAGGATGAGCCTTGGTAAAAATATCAATAGGTTGATCAACAGAAGAAATAGGAAGAAGATGAACAGTGCCACGTGTAACATGTTGTCAAATGAAATGACAATCAATCTCAATATGTTTGGTGCGATCATGGAAAACATCATGGTGAGCAATCTGAATGGCACTCTGATTGTCACAATAGAGAGAGGTGGTACCGGGAAAAGAAACACCCATATTAGCAAGGAGCCAGCGAAGCCATAAAAGTTCCTGAGTAATGCCAACAAGAACGCGATATTCAGCTTCAGTACTAGAGCGAGCAGTGAGGGACTATTTCTTGCTGCGCCAAGTAAAAAGAGAATCTCTTAAGAAGAAACAGAAACCCATGGTGGAGCGTCAATTAGTAAGATCCCCAGCCCAATCAACATCAGAAAATGCACGAAGCTCGAGAGAAGAGTGAGCAGAGTAGTGGAGTCCATGGAACATAGTGCCTTTAAGGTAGCGAAGTATGCGAAGTAGAGTAGTGTAATGCGGAGTGCGGGGAGCTGACATGTACTAAATAACAAGATGGACAGCATAGGCAATGTCAAGACGAGTCACAGTGAGATAGACAAGACTACCGACCAGCTGGCGATAAAGAGTAGCATCAGAGAGAAGATCCCCGTCTAGAGGAGTGAGACATGTCTGAGAATCAACAGGAGTAGAGGTAGTCTTGCAATCAGTAAGACTAGCACGTGCCAGAAGATCGGTTGCATATTTGGCTTGTGACAAATAATAACCATTGGAATCATGAGAGATTTCAAGCCCTAAGAAATAATTAAGAGTACCAAGGTCCTTCATCTTAAACTGATGATTGAGAAATTGTTTGAGGCTAAGAATACCAGCCACCGATGATAATCATATCATCCACGTAAAGAAGAAGAAGAGTGGTGCCATAAGAAGTGGTCCGAACAAATAGAGTAGAGTCATATGAGCTGGAGGTGAAGCTGAAGTCATGAATGGTGGAACTGAATTTTGCAAACCAAGCTCGTGGGGCTTGCTTAAGACCATAGAGAGCACGTTGTAGTTTGCAAACCTTATGAGCCGGATAAACAAACCCAGGGGGGTCGCATGTAGACTTCCTCAAGAAGATCACCATTAAGGAAGGCATTTTCACATCCATCTGAAAGAGATCCCAGTGGCGAGTAGCGACAACAGCAAGTAAGTTACGCATAGAGGTAAGCTGAGTAACTAGAGCGAAAGTCTCCTCATAATCAATGCCATATTCCTGGGTGAAGCCCTTTGCAACAAGACAGGCTTTGTAGCGCTCAATAGAGCCATCAAAATGTGTCTTGATTTTGTATACCCATCAGCAGCCAATCACAGTCTTTCCAGGAGGAAGATGAGTTTTATCTAAAGCTTGTAATTCATCAGTCATAGTTTGCTGCCAAAGAGGATTAGTACAAGCCTCACGACAGGAGATAGGTTCAATAAAGCCATCAAAATGTGTCTTGATTTTGTATACCCATCAGCAGCCAATCACAGTCTTTCCAGGAGGAAGATGAGTTTTATCTAAAGCTTGTAATTCATCAGTCATAGTTTGCTGCCAAAGAGGATTAGTACAAGCCTCACGATAGGAGATAGGTTCATAAGTAGAAAAGGCAATAGACCTGACAATATAATTACGAAGATAAATAGGTGGTTGAGTTACCTGATGTGGACGATCGATGGAGGAGGAACTGGTAGGGTGATAGGAGACTCAACGGGACCATCAGAGGGAGCAGTCGGGACAAGATCAAGTGTATGCAAAGGCATCTTCAGAGAAGAGGAACCTGCATCAAAGGCATTAGAGAAAAGATCGATAGAAGGATTAGTAAACAGAATGGAAGTAACAAATGATGATAAGTGGAACGAGAATAAGGATGAAAACATTTTATACTCTCAGAAAACCACATGACGAGAGACACGAAAACGTTTAGAGATAGAGGCCCAAGAGTAGCGTATGAGCGGTCTGGATTGCAAAAACAATCTTCTCGCAGATGACCAAGACTAATCTTGCTGCAGAACTGACTGGATCTGACTAGGCAATGTAGGAGAAAATGAAAAGAAGGAAGGCCCTGATTCTGACAATAATTGCAAGTAGTGGGCCGTTGGGTGGTTGGTACAGAGGAACTCGGTGATTGAGGAGTGGCAAGAACAGTATCCACATGATAAGTCTTCAGAGGGCCAAGACGAGTCTCCTCAGATAATAACTCAACAATAGCCTGCTCAAGAGTGGGCAATGGAGTGCGACGAAGCAGAGATGCACGCACGGGCTCAAACTGAGTAGTGAGAGCCATGAGAAACTGAACCAATCGTTGGTGATTACGATACTGAGTGAATAAACTAGCATCTTCAATATGAGACCAGGCAGGTTCAGAGAGAGCAAGTTCTTCCCAGATAGAATATATCTGAGAGAGGAAATCATTAACAAATTGACTAGGCTCTTGACGCAAGCGATGAAGTTGACTTTGAAGCTAATACTGATGAGCAAGACCGGTAGTTTGGTATCGTTCTTTTAAAAAATCCTAAATGTCTTTAGCAGGAGTGGTAATTAAGTCAAGCTGAAAACGTCCAAACTAAAGACTAATAGAAGTAACAAAGGTATTCCGAAGCCAAGTAATGATCTGGTAGTTCTTACTATCCCAATCTTCTAATCGGTCTTCATACTTAGCAGCAGTTTCAACAACCTCTTGCACCAGTTTTGTCACATCCCTGGTGATAATACGCCAGAGTTTCCTACCTTTTAGGAAGGAAGACATGGCTTAGGCCTACAGAACATAATTGGAGCCATCAAGAATAACAAAAATTGGATAGGAGGCATTATAGCGATCCATAATAATATTGTGATAGGACTAAATAAATAGAAACAAAACTGTAGGACCAAAATCAGGTAAAACAGATAGTATCAGTGAGTCCGGAAGGCCAAAAATAGTGGGAAAATAGCAGAATGGTGCAGAGATGACGTCAGCAAGAGGCTGGATGATATCAGCAGAGGTACGGTGCACAATAAAGAAGGAGGCACTCTCACAATAGCAAGAAAGCGGCCTCCTAATAGCGTAAATGGCGCGCGGTGCACAATAGTTGAAACGGCGCATGCAGGTGTGCAGTTATGGCGCATGTATACGCATCAGAGAGTAGAGGCAGAAGCCTGAATGCGCCAAGGAGAAAAGTGGTGCGTGAGGGCGCGTGCAGAGGTTTTCAGTGACGATCCTGGTGGCGTTGGAACCAGGGAACAATTTCGAGCACTTTGGGGCAAAATTTTTAAAATTTTGGTCAAGGATGATGATGGAACAGTGACGAAGTAGTGTTGTGAAACAAAAAAAATACTATATTGATGAAAAAGAAAAGAGATGCTATAATGCCACTATGTACAGGCAATAAGCAAAAGAAAAAATGAGCTACGATTCAAGACCTATGCTCTGATACCATGTTAGAATGGTTGAATGAAATATGAAAAATATGTATTTGTATTATATGCAATGAATTGAATACAATATGAGAGCCTGTATTTATAGGCTGTCTACAAACCTAGATAAGTATAGAAGGAGATAGAGATAGAGATACAAGGAGATAGAGATAGAGATAGATAGACATAAACTATACCTACAATACAATGAGATATAAATATTTATCTAATATATACATTAACAACCCTTACGGAAGCATAAGAAGAACAAGGCTACAGTGGCGATAACGGAGAACGACGACGATAGCAGCTGCGATGTGATCTCTTTTTCTCTCTCTCTCTCTTCCTACACCACCACCTTCGGTAGAGATCCAGATCCTCCGCCTTCGATCCAGATTGAAACCCAGATCCACCACCACTGCCGACCATAAGATCTCATCTCATTCTCTCTCTCTCTCTCTCTCTCTCTCTCTCTCTGCTACATCAATGGCACTACACTTTGGGTTTCGGGAGTTACTGGTTGTTCAACGTTCGAATTCAGAGAGATACAAAATGGAGATACGATTAGGGTTGTTGAAGAAAGTGGAAGATTTGTGGCAGAGATGGCATAGACACGACGAGCTTGAGAATGAAGGGATAGTCATCTTTGGTGGAGCCATCATCGATGGAGCAGCACTACCATCGAACCCACCGCCACAACACTAGCCACGAAACTGCCATCCGCTGCCTCACTTCGATCAAGACGCCACTGCAGTGCTTAATTTCTCACATCTCTCTCTCTCTCTCTTCCCCTCTCTCTATATATGTGTGTTTATACCTTGATTTGTTGTTTTATAAATATTAGATATATATATATATCACAAATTTGTATTGAAAATCCAAAGTTGAACAGATTTGTGTGTGAATTTTATAAAAAAATTTAACATATAAGAAAAATATTTTTGTAATTGATTATGAGTGTTTAGGTTTCGGTTGGGGTTGATGGATGGTTTAACTTTTGTATTCCATAAATTGATCTCTTTTAGCACTAAAATGGTTGAGTAACACACACTACTTGATTCTTCTTCTAAATAGTAGGTTTGAACAAATATGTTGAATAGTTGATTTTCAACCGATAAAATAACAGATATGTTGAATAGTTGATTTTTAATAGATAAAATAAAAGATCATATCTGTTCGAATCTATTTCAACAGATAAAAAAAAATTGAATAGATAAAAAAATTTGAACGGATTTGAAGAGATAGTGAAAAAATTGAACAGACATAATTTGGTTTGGCTCCATATTTCAACAGATAGAAAAAAAAAATTTAAAAATTGATCAGATAGAATTCAGGGAAAAATTGAACAAATAATAAAATTTGAACAAAGATTTGAATAGATAAAGGAAAAAAATTGAATAGATAGTCAAAAAAATTTGAACAAATCCATATAAATTTGAACAAATAGAAAATCATTTAAACAAATAGATATATATTCGAACAAATAATCAAAAAAATTATACAAATAAAAAATTTAAACAGATAAATTAAGAGATAAAATTAGAAACAAAATGTCATTCAAAATAACAAAATGGACTTCTCACCAAACTATTTCACAAAAGGTGGACCTCTTATTGATAAAAAAAAATATTTACTAGATCTAATGTCTTATACCTTCTTTAGATTGAATTTTTTAGCAAGTTTTTCATTTTATTTTTATTTTTTATTAAAAAAGTGAGGCGTGTTTAGTGTGTGAGATATATTGAAATGAGGTGTGTGTTAAGTGTGTGCGATAGATTGAAATGAGGTGTGTTGGAGTAGTGTGTGTGTGTGTATGACGTGATGTAGTTGAGTGTATTGTATGTGTGACGTGATGTGTGGTAGCAATTTTTATGGGTCAGTTTGGTTTAGTTGTAGCAATCCCGGTTTCAATCTTTTTTTATGTTTTGCCACTTATTTGGGCGGTCGAGGGCGATGCTCCTTGTGAGGTCAAGGCAGCGCCCCTTGGCGGGTCTAAGGGCAGGGCCCTAGCGGGGGTCGAGCTGGGAGAACGTATGTCCGCAAAAATACTGGGAGAACGTATTTCACGCTCAAGCATAAAGTTTCACATTTTGTGTTCAAAGGTTTCCACTTTATAAGCATTTGGACACAAAATGTTTCCTCTCTCAGCGATGTGGGACTCAAAGAGTGGACAAAAGTGTTGTGCCAAACGATGTCGTTTGGTGTGTTTGTTGGAAGTCCCACATCGATTACAAGATACAATTTAAGGTGGACAAACTTCTATATAAGTGCAAGTGCAGACGGTTAGCTTATCAGCTTCTATGGTTCTTTCTTGGTTTAATGAGCCATTACGAGCCGAGCTTGAGTTATAAATTTTAGTTGTGCCGAGCTGGATTTTGGCCATAGTTCCATTGGGATTTTGGCCATAGTTCCTTCGCCAAAGTTGTGTAATTTCTCGAGGGCTTTGTGGTGTGTGGTGGAGATCGAGTTTCATCTCTTTTCATCTTCTCCATTTGAGCTCCGAATTTGAGGTAGGGATTCCTACTCATTCTTATGTGTTTTAGCATAAATGTTGAGTTATTTGTATAGATGATTTGATTTGGGAACTTAAGGTTGGAGATGTATAATGTTGAAAACAGGGGTTTTGTTCAATTGACTCATACCTGTGTGTTTTGGTTTTAAAAATGGAGATTATTGATGTTTTTGATAATATTTGAGCCTTTGGGTCAATATTGAGAAAAAGGATAAAATGTCATGTTTGGGTATATTTGGGTCATTACTGTAATTAATGACAATTAATATGGAAATATGAAATTGAGTTGGAAATAATAAAATCGACTCAATATGAGGTAGAATGGTGGAGTTGGATTCTTTAATCACTCACTTTGAAAATGTTGAGATTATATATATATCTGTTGTAGCATTTATTTTCTGTCTAGAAATAACTGCTTTGGGCTATCGGTGGAGGATAGTCTTGATTGTTGTAGACAATGCATGATGATTAGGCAAACTAAAACTAATCGATTGAATATGTCATCGAATATAGCGACTAGAATAATGCATTGACTTTATGTATTAATTGATTGTATATGATCTACATTTATATACATGTGTTGTGTGGGAGGAGATAGGGGATGTACTCCACGGTTTAGGAGAAGATAGGGGATGAACCTCTAAACCGGATTTTGTGTGACATTGATACAGCACTACAATGTGTATCAAGTGTTGATTATGGAAGTGTTTAAATTGATTTGATATAGCAATAAAATGTATATCGTTATCAATTGTGAAGTATAGAAGTGATTCCATGTTATGTTGATGCAGTACCGAAATGTGTATCTTTCGTAAAGTGTGGAAATAGTTTATGTGTTATCGATACAGCATTAAAATGTGTATCCATCATGAATTTTAAAAATGTTTTAAAGATGAGTCTTAATCTCATTAAGTTATTGGGCTAGGTGTTGAGCCTTGTTTTCAAACTCGAAGTTGAAAAAGAAATGGGAAATAAAATGTAACATGGACTTAATGTCATGAAACCGAAAATGTTAATTTGAGTCTTTATCTCAATTGAAATGGAAGTACTGTTGATATGAGATATAATCTCACTTAAAGGGTATGGCGGTGTTACGAGCGGGATTATGAATTAAGAAATGGTAATTATTATGAAACATGGATACATTTATCATGTAATTGAAATGGATTATGAATGGATACATGTGAGTCAAACATTTATCGAATGCTTACGTTTTAGTTATTGCCCATATTATGTTTAGCATATCTCTATTGGGCTGTTAGCTCACTCTATACGGGAATATCATTTTCAGGTGCAGGTGAGATGTTACCTCCAAGGCAATAGCATGGATGGACTCTCGGGAAGCAAGAGCTTCCTAGTTATGTTTTATGTGTGCAAGAGTGTTATTTGTAAAGCCAAGGGCTTAATGTGTAATGAGCGAGACTCTATTTGTGTAACCAAGCAATGTCTTGGAAAGATGAAAGCCTATATGGCATTTAATTGCTTGCTAAATAGTGAACTCTAATATATGAATTTATGATGTTTCCTATATTTATTCCGCATATGAGTTATCTTTATTGCAATATTTCAGGGCGTGACAGTTTAGTTTGATATTAAATTTGGAATTAATTTAATCATGATCGATTTTAAATTCTTGGATTTAGAACCAAGCCAATCATGCACTATAACCAATCCAACTCAATCGAATGTAACTCGAGTTGGTTCGGGTTAGAACCGCAGTTCCACCATATTAAACACAATCAATTAAATTAGTAATAAATAATTAAAACAAACAAGTCTTTCACATTTAAACATAATACAAACAAATAGCAATGTATGGTTTAATGCAGCCCAATACAAATTAAATTCAACTGAAACTTAAATATAATCAATACAAATTAAATCCATTAATACAACCAATAAAAATTAAATTAAGTGTGAAACTTGACTCAAACTTCTAATATTTTATTCATTTACTTAATAATTATTGTATATGAAAAATTATTAGGTATAATTAAATCCATTGTAATAGAGCAATAAGGTGAAGATATGTCAATAAATTTTAATATATATCTATATATATAAATAGGTTTGGTTATTGGGTTGGTTCAATTTAGGCAAGGCTTAAACCAATAACTAAGCTAATCCTATCGGTTTGATGACTTGAAAATCCAAAATCAAACCAATATACTCAAAATTCAAAACAATCCAACTCAAAGAAGTCGATTTGATTCGGTTCTTCAATTCATTGGGTAATTTGAACACTCCCAATGGGTGGCAATCAGAGAGAGAGAGAGAGAGAGAGAGGTGTGTGTGTGTGTGTGTGTGTGTGTGCAGTGTCAGTGTCGGTGTGAGAGAAGTGAGAGTTAAGAGTATGTGAGAGATGAGGATAAAGTAGTAAAATCAACATAATATTTTATGTTTCTGTAATATTTTTTGTACCCTTAATTGCTGTTGAAATTTGCAAAAGTTAGCCACCGACAGGTAATAATTTTTCCCAACCTCCACTGTCAGGTAATTGCCACTTTATTTTTGATTAATTAAGTTTCTAAAGCTAATTTAAAACGGACTTAATTAAAAACTTTGAAAACACGCTTCTTATGAGATATTTTTATTATTATTATTGGTGGTTGGATACGTGAGTTACACGTGATGTGTGTTTTTCATCAACTATTAGTACTGTAATTATGTTTGTCTCTTAAATTGCTATGTGATATGTATATAAAGTATGGAGACTTGTATAGATAAATTGATCTGTATCCAAAATACAATTAAGTAAGAAATGAATATATATTCGGCTGAAAAATTTAAATGATAAATGAAAAATTTTATAAACATAATTAATTGTTAACTAGATTGTTGAGATCATAATCTTATCTTAAACAATAAACAATAAATAGATCCTTTAAACATATAATATTACACAAATATTTTTCTATCAACTTTCCACTTCAATTTTTCATAATCCGTACGTATAATACAGTTCAAGGTGTGAAATTAATTGCACAATTACACAGTTTTGTTTAATAGTTCATTTCATAATACAAATTCATTGAACCCACTATTGCATATTATTTGCATACTATTGGTGTAAGAATACATTAATATCAATATGTAATATATTTTTATACATCAAGAGTTATTGAGTCTCGTTTCATGTGCCATGAATATTTTGTATGATGAAAAATATAACATTAATTATTAGTATATTTTCATTTATGCAAAAAATGTGGAATAGTTTTTTTAAGAAAATGGAATGATATTGTAACTTAATATTTCGATCGATATTGGAATTTCATAATTATTTTCACGATATTTATAGAGATCCATGTTTATAAGGGTTTGTAGGTTCACTTTCATGAAACTGTCAAATTGCATAATCTACTGTGTCATCTATAAGTAATCAACATATGATAAAAAAATTGATCGAAACTTTTTATTTGATGTATTTATTTTCTACATCATTGAGTTACTGCGATAATGTTTGGGTACCATTTGATTTATTTTCCTTGTAATTTGACTATAATGTGTACATGAGGTATATTATTTTTCTTGAACTTCATAACAGATAGGACAATTCCTACTTTAGCTCATCTAACTTTACTTGGAGAGCATGTTGCAGTAGATCTTCTATAGTTTTTATTTCACCATCTTCATGTTTTTTTTCTTACTCATCATTATAGCTCATTGTAATAAAAATATTTTGATAAGTAAAAGTTTGAGGCAATATCATATTGTTATGAATTTTAAAATCTATTTTCCCTCAATAATGTGATTTTTTCTGTGAGAAAAAAAAAATACAATTATTATTGTGATGGAGGCGTTTTGCAAAGTCTTGATTTGTTATTGAAAGTGTTTGTTGTAGGCACTTTTTTGTATAACATGTATGTATATATGTATTGAACATAAGTTGATAGGAGAATAATATACAATTCCGCGGTTTTTTCCTAGCAAATATAGCTATATTACTAAAGCGATTCATGTTAGAAAATTAAAGTATCTGATGTTAATATAACATTATAGATTAACAATGTATAAATATAGTAACGTATATAAATTTATATTTATATTTTTTTATATGTATTTATATATGTAGACATTGACATATATAAAATATCACAAAAGTAATATGTGAAACATTTTATAACAATATAATACAAGTAACAATAAGAAGTTAATTATTTATAATTACATAGTTGGTTATAATGTAGATGTTTAGTATACATTTTTGTGTGTATGCACAACTTTTTAATTAGATTATTAAATTCATATAAAAATTGAAAGGAATTTGTGAATAATTTGTGTAAAATTAGAGATTAGTGAAGAAAGATTTAAAAAAAGAGAAGTTTATAGTGTTTAGTTTGGTTTGTTTTTTCAAACTTTTGTTTTGAATTTTTTATTTTCATTTTTTTTTTTTTGACACCTTTTTTTTAATAACCCTTTTATTTTCTTTTGGATTCACTTAATTTATTACTTTTTTTTTAAAAAAAAAATTTTACTTTTAGATTTAGATTCACTTAATCTAAATAAATTTAGAAAATAATTTGTTGTGTATTTTTTTTGGAAAAAAAATTATTAATATTAAATAATAATAACAATATATATATATATATAATAAAAAAAATCAATACATGTTTGAATTTATAAAAATTTTTACCAACATTTTACTTTTAAATTCTATTTAGATTATTAGATATTAGATTTTCATGTTAAAGTACAATTTAAATAAAAAATATGAAGAATTTCAATATCTTTAATCACCAAAACTGAAAAAATATGAAAAATCAAAAACTGAAAAACAAATTTAAAAAATAAAACCAACGAAAGTGATTCTTATTTAGAATTTTGACATTATACCTTGGTTATTAAAGTACAATGTAAAATATTGTAATTTGTAAAATATAATTTAAACAAAAAGAAAGTGTTTGAAAATAACCCATGCGCTTTCCTCTGTTTAGATTCGAACGAATGCATACAACTTCAAGATTCAACGAAATGAATAATTATAAATATTATGTATATCAGTATAGAAGCGGACATAAGAAATAAGAAAGAATAATTATTTTATGGTCTTCAATTATTTATCAATGAAAAAAATAGGGAGATGATTTTTTTTTGGATAAGAAGGGAGATTGTTTGTTTATATTTATATAAGACTCTTGGAAAATAGTAAAATAGTTAATTTATATAAGACTCTTCATAACTTTTAAAAATATAGTATATTTGAGAGGGTAAAATTGAGATTTAAAAGAAGTAGAACCATGCCGATTCTTTACACTTTTATAATAGTAGTAGATTTTAATTAATATTGAAATTAAATAAAAAAAAGCGTATTTTGAAAATATGTATTTTCACCCACAATGATGTGATATGAAAGTTGAGCAAACCATTAAATATGTAAGGTAATCTCCAACGCTGTAACAAATCTATCACCAAATTCAAATTTGGTGAAAAATATCGTTTTTTCCTACTCTAATGGTTTCATCAAACATATATCAAATTAAGAATATACAAAATGTTTCACCAAACTGAGGATATCTGGCACCTTTCAGCATTCTACTGTGCATAGCTGTTGAGTTGTGGACCCATTGAATGACCGATCGAACGTCTACCCGATCATCTTGTAGTTGAAAATTTCACTGAATGGTAAATGGATGGCATTCTATTGGAACCTAGCTTTTTATTCAAAATCACTATTGAAACTGCTTCACTGACTGTTTTGTTGTATTCTGCCAAAGTGAGGTTTTGGTTCTTTATTTGATTCTCTTTTCTTTCTGTTTGATATCAAGTAAAACTGCTCTCATTGTAAGTTCTATCTGCTAGTGCCTGTTTCTCTAATTATTTTTTGATTATATTACAAATTTTGTTGTCTCAGTTTGAGCAGATTTCATTTTATTTTAGCATTCGACTGGTTGCTCTATAACACATTATACTCATATTGCTACTGTCAGGCATGCCTAAATTTTGTAAAGGAGATACTTTTCCTTCCATAAGATATCTTTGCAAATTCCTTTCAACATTCTAGTGCTCTTGCAAATTTAAACGTTAGCAAGAGTCCAAGGTTTTTAAAGGTTCTATTTCTTTGCCTCAATTGTGTTAGATGCTATTTATCTTCCTTACTTTCTTCATGCATTTGGTGGCTTGTAAGTTGTAACATACATTATTTTTAGGCCCTTGAAGATAATAATGTATAGATTACCTCTGAGAAGCTCTCTGAGGAACTGAAATGGTTATGCAAGGCATCCAAATAAGACTTCAGAATGTTGAGAATTCAGAAACATTGACACCCAATGGTTTGGAGGGAAACAGATTTTTCATATTGTAGTTGTGGGACGACTAGTTAGACTTCCAGCCGACTGTCCTCCCAGTTGACCAGGGTTTTGCTGACGGCCAAAAATTCACCGTTGGAGAGCTGGATATCAGATAGAAGAATTCCTCCAATTTTTACCAAATTTGGTGAAAAACTTGATACACCATTGGAGATGCCCTAACAAATAAAAAAATGATTCATATTCTATTATATTCTTATAAATATTTTTTTGAAGATCTCAAACAATTTCCTTGTCAAAATTGGCTTAACCCTATGTTCGAGAATAAAGAAAAAGTCTACGCTAGTATGAAAATAAAGTTGTAAGAGAGAAATTGGTTGAAAAATCCTATCCTGTCCTATTGTCTCTATTGTGGGTAGGGGTGTGCGCGGGGTGATTCGGACGGCTTGAGAGTAAAGTTACAAACCGAATGGCTGATTAGTAGATTGACAAATTGCGATTTGGACGGTTTTTGGCGAATTGAAGAATATTCTAACTAATTATTATACATTTGCATAATATATAATACTAATTTGTATAATATTTTTTTATATATATAACACAAAGCAATTTTACATAATATGTTTCATATATATAATTACTAATTTATAATAAATTTCATGTTTTAAATCTCTCTCACATTCATTTTTATTTTGATATTTCATTAAAGGTTAAAAAATATATGTATTAATTACAACGAAAATGAACGATTTGGAAGGCGAACTATAAACTTTAAAGTTTAAACTATGATTAACAATTAAAACGATGCAAATTAATACAAATCAATGTGGTTTTAATAGATTGAGTGATATTTTATAGATCTGAAAAATACCCTATTCTAGAAGATGGGCCGTTCTTTTTTGAACAACCCTGCCTAGCATTGATTAATTAATTAATAACAAAGGAGAAAAATGAGGCTTTTCCCAAATTAAGCCAAATTAGCAACTTAATTCCCAAACTAGGCCTAGTTTGGACAGAATTCCCAAACTAGGCTAAAACGTGGTTGTGAACCACGCTTTCAGCGTTTTTGTACCTATCGCGCGGAAATTTTGTGAAATCGTAAAATCCTGTTTCCAAGCCACGCTTTTAATTAAGAGAGTGTGGTTACAAACCACGCTTTTAATTAAAAAAACTTTTTTTCTGAAAACGTGGTTGTGAACCACGCTTTAAGTGAAATTTTTTTTTTCCTGAAAACGTGGTTGTGAACCACGCTTTTAACTAAAAAAAAAATTTCTTTTGAAAACGTGGTTGTGAACCACGCTTTTAACTAAAAAAAATTTTCTTTTGAAAACGTGGTTGTGAACCACGCTTTTACTGTTCACCAAAGAAAGCATGGATGATAACCATGCTTTTCACCAAAATCCGTTTTTAAGTGAAAGCGTGGTTCGTAACCACGCTTTTAAAACTTATATAAAAACTCCCCCAGCACCGTCATTTGCAAACACGCTTTTTACACTTAGGTTTTTCGACTTTAGGCTCTCTCTCACTCTCTGCTCTCGCTCTCAGTCTCTCTCTGCTATCGCTCTCTCTCTTCTCTCACTCCCTCTGCTCTCACACTCTCTCTCTGCTCTCTCTCCGTCCGTGGGTTGCTCTCTCTCGCTGGTATGGCGTCTGTCTCTCTCTGTCTCATTTGAATTTTATGTGTTTATTGTGTTTGTGAAAATGTGAATGTGGGTACAATGTGGGTATAATAAGGTTCATGAATGTGAAAATGTTGTAATTGATGAAAATATTGGTAGAATAGGGTTTGTGAATGTGAAAATGTTGTGAATTAAAATTGATATCAATGTGGGTAGAATAGGTTTTGTGAATTGAAATTGTGGTTTTGAATTGTGAAAATTTTCTAGGGTTTTCAATTGAATGTGAAATCATAAATTAGGATTAGGGTTTTGAATTGTGAAATCAAAAATTAGGGTTATGGTTTCAGAAATTAGGGTTTTGAATTATGAATCCTGTCTATGTTTTTTGCATTGTGAATTGTGAATCCTGTCTATATTTTTTGAAATTAGGGTTTTGAATTTTGAATTGTGAATCTTGTCTATATTTTTTGAATTGAAAATTTTATTTTTTGCTTGTTAATCTTGTCGATATGGTTAAATCTTCTTATTCTTTCACTTTTCTCTTAAGCTACATCATTAGGCCACTATAACTAGTACAAATAATTTTTTTGGGTTGTTTTAGGAAATATGTTAAAAGCTAATTTTTCTTTTTTTCTTTTTTTTTAAACTTTTTTTGGGAAAACGTGTAAAAAAGTAGAGAAATGACGTGACCCAAAAAAAATTAGGAGTCAAAAAATGACTTTTAACCTCTTTGCCAAAAGAGGCCTTTGAAGTCGTTCTCAAAAATGCTATTACCAAAACATTTTATATAAATAAAAAAAAATTGTTTAAAAACTATGTTTGAAAAAATTAAAATTTTTGATTTATAAAATGACTCATTCTCGATAATTTTTACCCACTTGAACTATCCAATTGACTTATTCCCTATGCGTCTGGATTATGTTTATTCAATTAAGTTTTATATTTTTATGATAGTTGGATGTCTGAATCAGTTTACGTATTTCTCGACTAATCATAGAATCCACACCAAACGTCCCTTCCACGTAGATCGAACAAATCTCAAATAATACCTATAAACATGACCTCAAGAAATTGATAACACATACTGATAGTTCAACTTAAGACCTGAAAGGAGCATACCTGATTTTTAACACATAATGAGAGCTCATTAATATTAATGAAACTCAAGTTTGATTCGGTTCGGCTCGATAATTTTTTTTAATGTTATTTATATTGTTTAAATAAAAATAAAAGAGTCGAGCTTGACGAACCGAGCCGAGCCCTTAACAAGCTCAGTCGAGCTTGTTCATGAAAAGTTTGGCTCATTTGCAGCCCTATTTAAAACGACTCATGATTAGGAATTTGGGAGAAGTATTTCAAATATCACCATACTTTACTAGAAATAATATAAAATTATAACTCATAATTATTAACTTTCAAATTTTTTATTTTTATCTTTTATAGCTGAGTATCTAAGTCAATTTATACACACCTCGAATAAATTTAAAATTATAATGTATGCATCAAACGAGGGTCTTAAAACATTCTAATTAATAGTCCGTAGAAATATCCTAGGTAAGAAGAAAAGAAAAAAAAATGGCACTTTGATGGCTAAGCATGTGTTTCATAATACCAAATAATTGCTACGGATGGCCCAATAAATTGACATGGATTAGTATCCAAAATTTACTACATAGATTTAACCACCAACATAAGCCCATAAGTCAAGGCACAAGCCTCTTTTGAGAACATGAAAAAAATTAATTTATTTGTTTATTTTGATTATATTATTTCTCTATTTTTTTTTTTTTTTGTATGTTTAAAAAAAAAGTAAATAAATTAATTTTTTTTTTCTTACTTTTCAAAACAAGCCAAAATGAGCTTTTTGTTTGAATTTCATAACAAAGCCTCTATGACCTCTAAAAAGTGGACGAGGGTTACCATTTCACATAGGAAATAACTTTGTCATTAAGGTCCCTAATGGCACAAGTTTGAGCAAATAAAAGTAACTTCTCTTTAATTGTCCATAAATCTCAAGAATTGGATCACTAGTTTTAAAAAAATTAAGAACAATGTTTGAAATAAAAATTAAGAACAAGTCATACAAAATCAATCGAGTTATTTCAACTCAATGAAAAAAATAATAATTTCATACAAAACTTACACTATGATTTAAGATTTTTGTATGACTTGTCCAATTTTGTCCAATCTCACTGAATAAATACAATACTTGATAGAAATTATACTATAAAATTATATGAAGAGAAAAATAAAACAAGAATCTTCATAATGTCTTAAGATTCAAAATTAGTGATATATCTGTCTACTTTATCGAAATACTAAAAAAATAGATCAAGATTTATCAAAATAAAACAAAATAAGTGTTTTTTAAATTGCTTCCACTTACATGCGTACGATTAAATCATTGCCCAAATTAAAGGTTGTGTAGAGTTATTATTATTTATTTATTTATTTATTTGGATTCAATGCCTTTTAGAAATTGATCATATTGAGGAAGGGAGGCCCTTGCCGCAATGGTAAGGTTGTTTTATTATGCTGATAAAAATATAAAATAAAATAATTCTATTATAATTTGAGTGTTATGGATTCAAAATTTTATAGAGTTTGCTAGTATTTTGAAAAAATTTATCCATCTATATACATTTTGTGTACAGTTCTATAACCATTTTTGTGTTCTTAGACTTATTCAAAATTTGAAGTTATCACTGCTATGTGATTCAAAATTTCTTTTTGTTTCAAATTCAATAAACATTTTTGTATAGGACATCTATACATGTGTATGAATTCAAAAAGGATCATTGCAACAAAGCATATCCAACCTCAAAAAGAAATGTTTTAATATCGCATAGAGTGACTTAATCATATACAAAAGTTACCATATTATAAAATTAATTAGGGCTTTTTTAAAATAAATAAAATTAAATTAATGGTAGTGCTTGGATGGCTCCACTCGTTTGATGCATCTTAAGCATTTTAATAAATTTATATTATTACAAGGATGCTTAATCCAATGGGGAAGGCTATTACCCTTGAAATTGACTATCTTATTGAAGATAATTGATGATTATTCCCAAGTTTTCATGTGAAGAGAAATACACTATCTAGATGAGTAGTCTTACATGAAAGAAACTTTCTAAAATTTATTTTTTGAGTGAAGTATTTTTACCAAAAGAAATGGAACCAGGTTTTCAAAATTTAACAGTGCATTTAGAGGGTGGTGATGGGTTATGGGGCAAGGGGGAGGGGAGGATGATTGTAGAGGCAGCGTGGATTTTGATGGCGTTAGGCTGCAGCAGGAAACAGGGCCTTTTCCCAAATTAAGGCAAAATAGCAACTTATTTTCCAAACTAGGCCTAGTTTGGACAGAATTCCCAAACTAAGCTAAAACGTGGTTGTGAACCACGCTTTCACCGTTTATCAAACCCTCTCGCGGAAAATTTGTAAAATCGTAAAAGCGTGGTTACAAACCACGCTTTTAATTAAGAAGACATGTTTACAAACCACGCTTTAAGTTTTTTTTTTCTTCATAAAACGTGGATTCAAACCACGCTTTTAAATAATTTTTTTTTTTTTTTTTGACAACGTGGTTTCGAACCACGCTTTCAATATCATCACGCACTCACTCTTCTCTCTCTCTCTCTCTGACACACAAACACTCATCATTCACACACACACACACACATCAAACCAATATAATTTTTAATATATATAAATTTTATTTCATAAAATTGAGACCAATATTAAATATATATAATAATAATTCATAATAGCAAATAATAATCAACTATATAAAATGATTACGTTTTTATTTTAATTCTTAACATTTTTTATTTTTTTATTTTAAGGTTTAAGATTTAAGGTTTAATTCTTAATATTTTTTTCAGTTTATGTTTTTAAATTTTTTTAAACATTTTGTTCAAACCAAACGCATTTGTAATTTATGTTTTTCTAAAAATAAACAAAAACCAGTTTATAAAATTTTTGTAAACATAAACAAAAAACGTAAACGTTACCAAACGTTACCTTAGTGTTTACGGATAAAATTTATTTTTTTTATTTTAGGGTTTAGGGCTTAATTCTTAAAATTTATTTATTTTTATTTTAGGGTTTAGGATTAATTGTAAAAAAATAATTGAAAAAGAATTTATTTGACAAAAAATTATTTGAAAATAAATTATTTAAAAAAAAATTGAAAACTGAAAACGTAAACTCATTTTTTGAGTTTGCGTCTTTTCATCAAATTTATAAACTGAGATAAATTTAATGAGACGGATAAATTTATGAAGTTCAAATTTATGAGATGGACAAATTCATCAAATTTACAAATTTATAAACGTAAAAAAATTTGTTAAACAAAGTAACTGAGATGGAATGAGTGTAGGTTGTGACACAGAATAAAATTCAAAATTTAAATTGATGAAATTAAAACTTTCGAGTTTAAATTAAAAAATACGTAAAACTTTGAAGTTTTTTTTGAATTTGTCCAATATTTTAAACATGTTTGTGTTCATTTGTTGGCAAAAATCAAAATAAAAATATATTTAGTATACACTGTAATGTAAGAATTTCATGACACTAATAAACGTAATTTTAAGAACCAAATAATTTATTTTTAAAATGGTATACCTTTTTTAAAAATAAAATTTTGGTCTTGACAGGATAGTAATTTATTACCAAATGTCTAATTTCATCCTTAAATAGTAGAGACAATTGGTGAAAAGTTTATTTCAAAGGGGTATAAAGTATTACATTTAAGGTAAAATATTGTTTGGTAATAAGGACAAAGTGAAAATTGTTGACGATGTTGAAAAAGTTGCCGGTAAAAATTATGTTTGTTTTTATCACACATTATAGATTCGCCATTGTATTTGTATCATAGAATAGCATAATACATTTTTAATAATTCTAATTTTTATCATAAAAAATTAGAAATCTCTTGTAAAATTTATCCAAAATTAATAAAAGATCTTCAGAATAAAAACTTAGTTGAATTATGACATAATGTGATTAGTTATAACATATTGTGAGGTCAATTATGAGATTATTTTGATTATGATGTAAGAGTTGTTTAGTTATTAAGTGTGTGAAAATATAATTTTTCCGTCCCCACCCTATTTTCTCGTTGAAGTGATATTGGGGAAAATTACAATCTCTATTCAAAACTCAATTAAGTTATAAGCTCTTACCATAAAAGTTCTTCAAGTGGACAAAAAAAGAGTTCTTTTTTGGATAGTATACCAGTTTTCTAACAAATGTAAAATATACCTAATTCATGTAACTCAGAAGTAGGTGTAAATGTTATGAATTTATAACTTTATATTTAAATTTGTAGATAGTTTCTGATGAATCCTTAAGCAAATATTAAATGTGATAGTGATTGTATTGTATGCAAGGCGCATTCTTCTTTTTTTTTTTTTTGCTTTTATTTTTAAATGTTACATCATTTATATAATAGAATACATTGCATGTCTATTTGTGTCAAAATTATAATATGAAATTTAAATTTTAGTACAAGTCTAAATTGTTTATTTTTATATTTATTTTTTGTATGACAAAACACAAGATTTGATATATTATACATCTAACAATAACTCATCTATTTAAATAAATCTGAGTACAAAATATAAAATAAATCCTAAATGGAGAAAAAAAACTTTCACGCATAAAAGATACGAGTCTCCACATAGGAAGTTAAAAAAAAATTCCACGTACAGATGAAACCTTAGCCGTTGTTTTATATGAATAAAAATAAGTGAACAAAAATGAGAAAATAAACAATAGTAAACACATAGAAACAAAAATAAAAATGCGAGAAAATATAAATTGAAGTAATGTTTAGTTGTGTTGAATTAATGTTTCACCTCTACAGTTCTTTCTACCTTGGAAAATATAAATTGACAAAAATGAGAGGGCTGCTTTTTATATGAAAATGTCACTTATGATATAAATGTCACTTATAGGAAAATATAAATTGTCTTTTGACTCCCACAACTTCCTTTCACCAAGTATCCGCTTAAACAAATTCAAATAACCAACACAAAAATAAAGTAAGTGAATTTACAAAAAATCAAATCAACACTGAAATATTACCAAAAAAAAGAAGAAGAAACATAGAAAAATAAAAATTTACATTTACCGTGTACAAGAGCATAATGTTAATCGTAATAAATAATGGAAAAAGCAGAACACAAGAGCATGATGTTAATCTTTATGTGTTGTAAGTTTTTTTTTAAAAAAGCTAAAAAATCTAAAACATAATCATTATTTTAACTCATATTTTAATTAAAAAATCAATAATGATTGTTGGATTACAAATTCTGATTACTTAAATTAAGTTCTTGCCTCACAAGTAATTGTAATTAAATGAGTTAAAATTCATATAATTTTTTTAGAAGTAAAATCCGATATAAGTATATTGTTGATATTTTAATATTTTTTGTTTCATTAAAGCAAGTATATGGAGACTGTTCCAATTATCTTTTACTGGGGGGGAAACATAATTCGAGATCCCGATGAAGGTGTGTCATATGATGCTGAGCCGAAAGGGATATATGGGGTGCAACTTGGCACCACACTTAGCAATTTGGAGGAGATGTTCATGTCCAAGGTGGCAAGTTACGGGGAAAGTGTCCGATTGAACTTCAAATGTAGATATCCTTATTGCCAATGGCAAGCAATCAACAAATACAAGATACTACCGATCAATGACGATGAGACGTTGAACACCGTATTAAGTATCGGTGCAAGTTTCCAACCACCAAATTGTTTGGAAGTGTACATTGATAAAGAGGTTGTACACAATGTCCTGAATATGACACAAATGGAGTCTCGTCCATTCACTACATTGCTGACGCATGGGATTGACACGACAGCGTTTTAGTCTCCTATGTATGAATCAGATCAATGTTATGCAGTGGGCTACACACAATAGACATTTGAGGGCCATGGTGTAGAATCAAGTTCACGTGGTGGATATGATTATGAATTTCACACAAACACAGAAGATGTGCCCACCTGCAGCCATCATACCACTCCAGTTGAAGTTGCTGGTAATATGGTTGAAATAGTGAACTATGTGCAGTTTGCTGATAATGACATGTACGGTCCTGATGTCGCTCTAGATAATGATGAGAATGAAATGTGTGATAAAGAAAATTTATTGGGCAGATCAGATGATGATGATGAAGAAGATGATGCCGACGCTCCCGTTGACCTTGAAAATGCCCCAATTCCACCTAGACCTGAAATCCCTTTCTATGAGAACATTCACATGGGTGGTGATTTTGACATGAGCAGTCGTGATGTTGTTCCCCGTAACCGGATCTAGAATGCTAAAAATCCAGAGTTAGACAAAGGGATGGTTTTCGTTGATAAGAAGCAACTTGTACATGCTGTGAAATTGTACCATGCAACAAATAATCGAGAGTATAAAGTCGTATCCTCCAAGCGAGACCTTTGGGTGTCTGCTTGCAAGCACAATTGCAGATGGTGGTTGCGTGCATCTCTTAGTAGGAAACATGGTCTTTTTGAAATAAAGCAGTACAGGGGTCCTCTCCATTGTTTATACCCACGAATGAACAGGGACCACACTAATATTAGCTCCAGTTACATTGCTTCTTATCTTTTGGGATAAGTTGCGGTGAGTATAAAAAATAAATGTTTACATATATATACATATTTGTTTGTTTATAGTGTTCACACCAAAATAATCCAACTCATATTTGATTGTCGTATGCAGAATGAACCTGATATGCCAACTAAGAATGTTATCAAAGAAATCAAAAAGACCATGAACTATAGTATATCATACAAGAAGGTGTGGCATGCAAGGGCAAAGGCAATTAGAATGGTATTCGGGGAATGGGATGAATCATATAGGTAGTTGCCTAAATTCATGCATGCATTACAGACATCTAATCCTGGCACCATCGTTCAATGGAAGCATAGATATACCGGAAGTACAACCATTATGCCCGTCTTCCACTTTGTTTTTTGGTCTTTCAAACCCGTCATCGATGGCTTCAGATATTGTAGGCCTATTATAACCATAGATGGTACATTCTTATACGGTAAATACACTGGTGTGTTGCTTGTAGCAACGATTGTCACTGCCAATGGCAAAGTATTACCGCTTGCATTCGCTGTTGTCGATAAGGAGAGTTTGGAGTCTTGGTTGTTCTTCATTTCAAATATCAAGGAACATATTGTCATGCACCGACACGAAGTGACTTTGATATCTGATCGAGCTAAGAGTATATTAACTGTTGTGAGGCGGCATTGGCTGAATCCCTTGCTCCAATTTGTTGGATATCATCGGCACTGCCTTCGACATGTTTGTAGTAACTTTAACACAAAGTTCAAAAATAAGGAGCTGAAACAACTTCTATGGAAAGCAGGGAGTGTTCATCAACGACGAAAGTGTAATGCTTACTTAGAACAGATACAGGCTATTAACCCAAATGCCATCGATTGGGTCCACAAGATGAATCCTGTGGAATGGGCCCTTGCGTATGACGGTAGATATCGGTGGGAGGTATTGACTAGCAATGATACAGAGTACTTCAACAGCGTCTTGAAAGGTGCAAGGAACTTACCTATCTCAGCTATGGTTGAATTTACATTTCGACGACTCGTAAAATATTTTGACGAGATGGGAGCCCAAGCTGAAACAGATGTACAGAATGAGTTCCAATACCCTAGAAAGATGCAAAAAACTATAGAGGAGAGCATCGCAAGGGGAATATACTTTCAAGTTGATATTGTATGACAGGTTAGTTTGTAATGTGAACTAAATTGTTCTTATTATGTTGTTAAGTTAATTACACCTAAAAACATGAACTTGATTAGTTTGCATCAATATTGTCTGATAGGCCCCGCCGCGTATTTGAGGTGCAAACATCTTTTCACCATAGACGAGGTCGCAATACACAGATTGTGCAGATGAATCAACCCACATGCAGTTGTGGGAAATATGAGATAAGGCACTATCCATGTTCCCATATGCTCGCTGTAATGTCTGAATGCGATGACAATCCATTCGAGTACGTTGATCCAGTATATAGGCTTCCTGTATACATGAGGGTTTGGGAAACTAAATTCAATCCAATACCGCATCAAGATTATTGGGATGATCCGCAATGGACCTTAATGCCTAATGTACTTCGTTTACGAGAAGTAAAACGGGGTCGTACATCTATGTCTCGTATTCCGAATGAGATGGATATATCAGATAGGCATTTGACCGCTCGTTGCAGTGAGTGCCAGCAGACAGGTCATGACAGGCGAACATGTTCGGCGCGACTTGGTCGATGAAGACTATGTAATACTTACATATTGTAATAGATCATTTTGAAATTCTTTATTTGTAATAGATCATTTAATTCTTTATTTTTTAATTCTTTATTTGTAAACGGGGTCGTACATTTAAATAGATCATTTTTTATTTGTAATAGATCATTTCTAATTTTTAAGTCTTTATATATTGTAATTGTTTTATATTAAAAAAAAATTACAACTAACATACTAAGCAAATAAATTAAACTAAATATATATGCAAAAACATTTAACTGTACCGCATAGCCCTAAGTTTTTTACTGTGTACTTGATTGAAAATGTGTATTACAAAATTCTATACTTAATCACATAGTTCTTCTACCATTTGAAAATTTAATATTTATAAATAAATTTAATATTTTCGAATGCTGCAACCATTGTTCACATTTACAATTTATGAATAAATTTATGTAATTTAAAATTTTTATAATTTATTCAAACTTCTAGCATTACAAAATCAATATTTCAGTTTTATCAAATATGCCATAAATGTAATCATCAACCTATTATTGGGGAAAAAAAAATTCTCATTCAATTTTTTGGCAAATATTTATGTAGGAAAACTATCCACATGTTACTACACTATGTTCATGGTCATTATTAAGCTTATGTAACTGAGGCCCTAAAATTATTTTCGAAAAGATTTCTATATTAGTTATAGCATACATAACGGTAGGTTCTGTTGCATTTTTTTCATATTTAATGACACATAATTTTAAATCTTAAAGTACAAATATATATATATATATATTTAAAAATCATAAATTATGGAATAATTAGAGTTTTTTTTTTATGATTATAATTAGATTTTAGTAAATTGCTTCCATGTTAGTGGCACAGGAATTTATAATTTTAAAATAACCGAGCACATTTTTTTTTTTTTGAAGTCGTCATGTATGGAATTAATTAGAGTTTAATTATTATAGTTAAATTACAGTTAACCAATAGAGGTTTAAGTCGGTAAAAATTAATTACATTTTAGTGAATTGCTTCTATATATAACATCACACAAATTTAAATTTTGAAATAGCTGAGTATACTTTTCTTTTACAAATCGTAATTTATGGAATAATTACAATTTTCCTGTTATGATTAAATGAGATTTTTATTGTTATGATCTAGTATTTCACTTGTACAGGCTTCATGGCACATGTACCTGAGGAGGTCCCACTTTTCAGTCAGCCACATTGGGCTGACAGTATGTGGGAGCATCCGATATGCAATAAAGTTTGTTGGACTTTACGCTTACAATTAAAATACCCTGCATTTTGTTTTATATTACGTAATAATGCTATTATTTAAACTAGTCATTCTGTTATACAGGACGAGGCACGCACCGTGTTGACCTGCCGCCAGGCAGATTCTAGCTTGTGGGAGCATCCGTTGGACCATAGAGTCTTGCAGTATATACTACGCACGGGATTCTATGGTGTCTACTGTATCAGGCATATTAGACTGGACCACCCACTCATCACTGCTCTCGTCAAGAGGTGGCGCACAAAGACTCATACATTCCATTTCTCGATCGGGGAGGCCACCGTCACATTGCAGGACATATCTATCCTATATGGTCTACGGATTGATGGGCAAGCAGTTACTAGAGTTGACCCATCATTGACGAGGGAGCAGTGGATAGCCCTATATGCTGAGCTATTGGGAGTAGCACCTACACCTGCAGACTTACAGGCAGGTAGACTGAGGGTGAAGTGGCTGGCCGAGCAGTTTGCTCCTCTTCCAGATCATGCTCCAGATGAGTTGGTACAGCAGCATGCCCGAGCATATATTCTGTGGCTTATTGGGGGGTACTTCACCCTGATAAGTCACAGAACCTGCTCAAGCTGATGTACTTGCCACTGCTGAGAGACATTGACGAGATTGGCCAGTACAGCTGAGGTAGCGCAGCTCTGGCATGCTTGTATAGGATGCTATGTCGAGCAGCTCAGGTGGGTGCGAGGGAGATTAGAGGACCACTTGTCTTGCTACAAGTTAGTAAGAATTTTATTACATGTCAATTCATATTGTATGACATATATCAGTATTGTAATTGTGTTCAAACTATTGCAGATTTGGGCGTGGGAGAGATTGATTCGCATTGCCCCGTCTAGGCGGCAAGTTGTTGGTCCTGGTGAGTTTCCCATGGGTGAGGGAGACACGCAGTTGCCACCCGGACCTCGAGGCAGTCGGTGGAGGGTTGACTTGGGCCACGAGGTCGTCTCGACCCACGTAGTCACAGTTTATAGAGACCAGCTCAACCAGATGATCTAGGGCGAGGTATGAAATTTTGCCCTCAATTTTAGTTGTCTTGTTCATTGTATATGTTTTGAGTTCACGAGCGAATTTTAATATACTTGTCGTTATTGTAGTTTATCTGGCAGCCTTACGCTGGGGTCCTCAGTACACTTCCGACTATTACCGACTAGGTTAGGAGATATGGATGGCAAGAGTGCCACTTATTTGTTTTGGCGTGGTTGAGTGGCATCTCCCTCATCATGTCCTCTGACAGTTTGGTTGGGTCCAGTCCGTGTCGAATCAGTTCGACACCGAGTAGTGGTTGTACGTCACTGATAGGCATGGCCGAGCTGGCACTGACTGGAGTGTGTTTTATATGCGATATATATAGTTGTGGGATGCCCGTCGGGACAGTATTGTACAGGCTGACTGCAGCGATGAGGTGCTCCCCTCTTCCAACCCTTGCATGTTGTGGTATCGGCGACAAACACACCTACTAGTCGGTAATCTGAGCCACCTGTCTGAGTCCGGATATTAGGGAGTTGGGCCCTATCTTGAGGCATTGGTGAGTATCATAGTATGTGTCAGATAATTATTAAGATCATAATTGATTTACTTTGAGTCAACTGTAGCCTAATACGTCTGAATTTTTGTTCAGGTAGTTGGAGCTGGGGAGGTCATATCACTTGGCTAAGGACACCATTTTCAGACGTGATGGACAGCATGCCTTGTAGGCTGTTACAGAGATCCGAGAGTTATTGTACGAGGCGATCCAGCTTGCCCATCAGGGAGATCGTCTGCATTTTAGCCACTACGATGTACACAATGCAGCAGCTGCTCTAGACACATCAGTGCCGTCCACGTCAGCGCCTTCCACTTTAGCGCCGGCCACATTAGTTCCTTGGACATCAGTCACCCTACTATATGCTACCTCATATATATCTCCAGATTCCCTCCACGTACTTCCTACACAGCATACTGGCATACCTTATGTAGCTGACCCCGATTGGACACCGCCCCGATACATGCATGACGTTGTTACCCCACCCACCCAGTTACCACCACCAGACAGTTTAGGTGTTTATAGTGTTGGAGTTGATACATGTACATCACATAGTCCCATACTATATACACCTACTTTTGTAGGGACTAGTTCGACCGCGACCATGAGTACACATGATGCAGTTCTCATTGACATCTCCCACGTTGAGGATCAGGCCCATATTGAGCCCCCCCCAGAGCACCAGGGAGAGGCCGAGGTTATGGTCATGGCAGACGTCGCGGCCAAGGTCGGGGTGCAAACAGAAGCAGAGGTCGAGATCGAGGTCCAGCTGTAGATCGTGATACAGTTGCACCAGATGAGGGAGTTTCACAGCTCACAACAATATCCGATCTTCAGCCAGAGACAGGATCAGGGACAGCACATGCAAGAGAGGGGAGGTCACACTCACAGGCTCCGCAGGCAGTCAGTGGAGGGCCACATGCACGGGAGGGAGTGCCACTGGATACGCATTTACGATTAGGGGAGCTAGATATTCAGAGAGTCTACCGCAGGAGACTGGGGAGGGAGGTCTACGGTCGGGGTTGTGGGATTGGGGGCAGGTTAGGGCATTAGCGGGTGTGATATGGAGTGTATAGTTTTTTTTATTTATAGTTTTTGTAAATCAAATTTGTACAGAGGATGTAAATCTGTCATACTTATTTATTCGAAAATATAATTTTACAATTTTTTATTCTTACTTATTTTAATGATTTCTTAAATACTTCAAATATTCAAATCATGATGTCACAATGGATTTAAACAGGGTGGTTATATACATAAGAGATTTAAGTTGTGCTACATTTGGTACCATGTGGATTTTCATTTTACAATAATAAACTATATAATTTTTCATACAGTTTTTTTTAAATAATTTTTTTTAACTACATAATTACTTCTTTACAAAAAACACAAAATAAATAATTACATAAAATTTATTTATTATTTTGTACTTTTTTTCCCAAAGAATTTGATAACATAATGATAAATTTAAGAACAATTTTTTTTTTTTAAATACAAACACACAAATTTCAGATAACATAAAACTACCACCCAAAAAAAAAGGTATAGAACCTGATAATATAATAAAAATTTGAAGAACATTGATTTTTTTAAACAACTTACGCACACGCACACATACAACATTAAGAAAACAAAAACACAAATTTTATATACTCTGTTTTTCCCCCAAAAAAAAAACAGAAAGAAACAAAGAAAGAAAAAAGTTCTTTAATACTTGAATAGTCTTTCTGGAAAAAAAAAAAAAAGAAAAAAAAAAGAAACAAATTTTAGTTTTTCAATAGAGTAAAGATGATAAACTGTGGAACTTATATAGCAGTTTGTTATAAATTTAAAATATAAAATAAAAAAAATAAACAATTAAAAAAAAGAGAATATGGTGAAATGTGGAACTGCACAGTAGTTTCTAAAATGTGGAAACGTGGAAGCTATTTGATATAAGTTAAAATAATAGATTATTTAACAAGTTATGGTCATTTTAGGAAAAATAGAAAAAAATTTGTAAGCCAGGCTTCAGATTGATGACACCAAAATTGGTGTTCCCCTTTAATAATAGAATAGATTAACCCTTCAACTAGACCCAAATTCTGTAATAATAAATAGTTTCTCCAGCACCCAAATTCTTTGATTTGCCAACCCCACATTCCTCCATTCCTATCATCACTGTGGCCCTCTTCACTCGAAGAACCCCAACTCTCTATACTGGACCCTCAACCATTTGCCTTTAACGTTGTGTCGTTCCCCAAAATCTGATTTTTGTCAACAGCCAACTCATTGCCACCATTGGACTGGCTATTTTTATTACAACTCCTGATATTAGTGGGTGACTCATTCTCATGCCTGGGTTGAGATTGTATTTCAACTTTACTACCCTCCGTATTCGAAGAACCCCAAGCAGCAGAAGTTTTTGACTGAGGTATGTGCTGAACATCTTCTTACTTGACTGTGGGTGACTCATTCTCATGCGCGGTTTGAGATTGTATTTCAACTTTACTCCCTTCAGTATTTGAAGAACCCCAAGCAGCAGAAGTTTTTGACTGAGGTACGTGCTGAACATCTTCTTCCTTGACTGTGGGTGACTCATTCTCATGCTCGGTTTGAGATTGTATTTCAACTTTACTCCCCTTAGTATTCGAAAAACCCCAAGCAGCAGAACTTTTTGGTGAGATACATCTTGAACATCTTCTTACTTGGTGTGGATGACTCATTCTCATGCCCGGTTTGAGATTGTATTTCAACTTTACTCCCTCAAGATTCGAAGAACCCCAAGCGTGAAGTTTTTGGTGAGGTACCTGAACATCTTCTTACTTGACTGAGTGACTCATTCTCATGCGGTTTGAGATTGTATTTCAACCTTACTCCTTAGTATTCAAGAGCCCCAAGCGACAAAATTTTTTGACTGAGGTACATGCTCAACATCTTCTTACTTGACTGTGGGTGACTCATTCTCATGCCCGATTTGAGATTGTATTTCAACTTTACTCCTCAAGATTCAAGAACCCCAAGCGACAAAGTTTTTGGTAGGTACATCTTGAACATCTTCTTACTTGACTGTGGGTGACTCATTCTTATGCCCGGTTTAAGATTGTATTTCAACTTTACTCCCCTCAGTATTCGAAGAACCCCAAGCAGTAGAAGTTTTTGACTGAGGTACATGCTGAACATCTTCTTACTTGACTGTGAGTGACTCATTCTCATGCCCGATTTGAGATTGTGTTTCAACCTTACTCCTCTCAGTATTTGAAGAGCCCCAAGCAGCAGAAGTTTTTGACTGAGGTACATGCTCAACATCTTCTTGCTTGACCGTGGGTGACTCATTCTCATGCCCGATTTGAGATTGTATTTCAACTTTACTCCCCTCAGTATTCGAAGAACCCCAAGCAGCAAAAGTTTTTGACTGAGGTACATGCTGAACATCTTCTTACTTGACTATAGGTGACTCATTCTCATGCCCGGTTTGAGATTGTATTTCAACTTTACTCCCCTCAGTATTCGAAGAACCCCAAGCAGCAGAAGTTTTTGACTGAGGTACATGCTCAACATCTTTTTACTTGACTGTGGGTGACTCATTTTCATGCCCGGTTTGAGATTGTATTTCAACTTTACTCCCCTCAGTATTCGAAGAACCCCAAGCAACAGAAGTTTTTGATTGAGGTACATGCTGAACATCTTCTTACTTGAGTGTAGGTGACTCATTCTCATGCCCGGTTTGAGATTGTTTTTCAACTTTACTCCCCTTAGTGTTCGAAGAACCCCAAGCAGTAGAAGTTTTTGACTGAGGTACATGCTCAACATCTTCTTACTTGATTGTGGGTGACTCATTCTCATGCCCGGTTTGAGATTGTAATTCAACTTTACTCCCCTCAGTATTCGAAGAACCCTAAGCAGTAGAAGTTTTTGACTGAGGTACATGCTCAACATCTTCTTACTTGACTGTGGGTGACTCATTCTCATGCCTGGGTTGAGATTGTATTTAAACTTTACTCCCCTCAGTATTCGAAGAACCCTAAGCAGCAGAAGTTTTTGACTGAGGTACATGCTCAACATCTTCTTACTTGACTGTGGGTGACTCATTCTCATGCCCGGTTTGAGATTGTAGTTCAACTTTACTCCCCTCAGTATTCGAAGAACCCCAAGCAGGTTTTTGGTGAGGTACATGCTCAACATCTTCTTACTTGTGGGTGACTCATTCTCATGCCCAGGTTGAGATTGTATTTAAACTTTACTCCCTCAAGATTCAAGAACCCTAAGCAGCAGAAGTTTTTGCTGAGGTACATGCTCAACATCTTCTTACTTGACTGTGGGTGACTCATTCTCATGCCCGGTTTGAGATTGTATTTCAACTGTACTCCCCTCATTATTCGAAGAACCCCAAGCAACATAATTTTTTTACTGAGGTACATGTTCTACATGTAGGTACTTCATTATGAGTGTGTTTCACAATGCTGTCTACGACTGAGAAAATTATTTCGATTTTATCTCATGTAACTTAACTCATGGGCATTTCAAGACACTTGGGGGTATTTACTTGCACTCCGTTTCATAGTTATTTATGAACAGTATTACTTTAACACAAAGAAAATTAATGCCTCTGATTCATTTTATGATTTAATTTATAATTTTTTGCAAACACCAATTTGATAACTCATGAATAAGCGCAATAATGAGTGTAAGACAATGTTTTGCAACAGAGAATTGATAGAGAATTTCTTGCAACAGAGAATTGACAGTGATTGAGTGAAATAATGTCTTAAACAATGTTCTATGTTGTGTCGTATCTTTTTTACTGGAGTGTAAGACAATGTTGTTATTCATCTAACTTACGGATGTATTTCAACTATTTGTTATATGAACCTAAAATTTATGAAATCACTGCATTTATAAGTACACATGTCAAGATTCATTACGAATTTCTCTTCCTCTTGATAACTCATGTATAAGCATTGCAAAGCCATTATACTGAATGAAAACGTTTGGTCATACATGCAACCAAGTTCATTCAGTATCATCATTATATTCCACATCAATAATGCATGAAATCAAGAAAGCCTAGTTCAAGTAGCGTTCTTCAGAATAACAATAACGGAGAGAAAGCAACGGTATTTGTTATTTGTAGAATTACAAGAACTATTAAAAAACTATTGAAATTTCTCCCTTCATTGATAAGTCGTGGATAAGCATTACAAATCCATTACAAGATAAATGGTTTGGTCATTCATCCAAACAATTTCATTCATTATCATCATCATCTGACATCTCAATATCAGATTCATACATAACATCCGTGCTCCAGGCGAAGTACTAGTGTGTATCATCCATTAACCCATCTTCGGCACGCTCATTTGCGGTCTTCATTAATTCGGACCTTTGCAAACGTTGGGTCATGCGATTAACTTCATCGCGGATACGATGCAATGCCCTTTGCAACAACTGTGGAGTGTCAGTTGGCATACGCATTGCTAACCGGCGAGGAAATTTAATATTAACTTCACGACATAGCTCAACGAGAACGTTTGCTCGAGTTATGCGAAATTCCCACTCAGCTTTTATGGTATTGACGGTGGCATGTGAGTAACGCAAATTTGGATTTAATGGGTATTGAAATTCATCTCCATCTGCAACCCAATAGTGACCCATTGCTGAATATAGATCAACCACTGTATATCTCATGATGATATCGCTCGAAATAGCTATAAAATTTTTGTTGTGGTATGATGCGATATTTAGACTACATATACATATGGTAACTGTATGTTTGAACTTATTGTAAATAATTATGCATCAAAGTTGTCACGTCAACTTTTATGACCTAAGCAACTATGCATCAACTTTATACGAGTTGTCACTTCGACTTTTATTGACTACTCAGTGCATATATGAAATTTAAGCAATTTAATTTCGACTTTTAAGCAAAGTTCAAATCCGTTTAGAAATTTAATTTCATTTTTTTTGCTTACAAATATAATTCAATTTATTTTGCCTTGACAATATATTTAATTTCACTTTTCACCTTACATATTTCATTTAATTTAATTGAAGAAATTTGACCAATTGAATTTGAAGTTAACTATGTGTTGATTTAAGTCGGTGTTGTTCTTGTCTACATACTAGGCAAGCTTTTATCTGTAACACTTTCAAGTTCTATACATCGAAAAACTCATTCATTCTATCTCTACTACAAATTATTCTTCAATACATTATAACTCTATAATATTTTATCTTCAAGGTTTATGAATCTATTTGGAGTTGCATAGGGTAGCTTTTTAAACACAAAAGGTCTAATTGTTTTGTTGTTTTGTTCTAACACCCCCTCATCCCATTATGAATTGCAGAAATTCACATGGGGCACAATAGCTATGGTACGATAATAAATTGTAACTCGGCGCAGTAATATGTCCAACATTCATCAGTGATGCAAAGACTTTAACAGACGTAATAAATTGTATGTTTTGTTTTTTCCTCAGATGCCAGGTCACTTTCTGCAGCGATGCATGTGACTTTTTTTCCTCAGATATAGTGATGCATGTGATGTATGTGACTTTGTGCAGTGATGCATGTGACTTTGTGTAGTGATGCAGTGATGCATATAACTTTGTGCAATGATACAGTGATGTATGTGACTTTATGCAATGATTCAGTGATGCATCTGACTTTGTAAATTATATACTTTATGACTTTTTTCCTCACATGTAGTGATGCATGTGACTTTGTACAGCGCAACTTAGATGCTTTGTTTTTTTCCTCACATTTCAGAATTCATCTAAGTCACATTAATATGACCACATGGAAATAGTGTTGATAAACAATTATACAAATGAGTGAAGTGTAATTTACCGAATACAAAAAGAAGCAGAAAATGCAAAGAGGAGAAAAGGGGATGACTGTGAAGTTTCGTTAAGTGAAAATAAGATAAAATATAGGCTGCAGTGCCAATCTTCTTTACATATCAGGTGGCCATTTTATTATTTTGTTTCGTTTGTGTTTTGAACATTGTTTTGGTGAAAAAATCAATGATAGTTTTGTAGGTCGAAGTGAGTTGGAAAGTTGTGTATTTACTTGCACTCTGTTTCATAGTTGTTTATGAATAGTATTACTTCAAAACAAAGAAAATTAAACATGCTGTTTCATTTTTTGATTTAATTTATAATTTTTTGAAAACGCCAATTCATACTAAAATCGTCAGTTCGAAGTGACTACTTACTGTATTAAAAAAGCAAGCATGAAACAATAGTTTAATGTGTCGATCTGACAACTCACTACAATTATGATTTTATCTGACAACCACGTCCGTGACTACATCACAGGTACACAAAGTCACGGGTACTCAGGATTGCATGAAATGAATAAGATAAAATATTATCACGGGTATCACTTATTCCATAGTGCCCTAACTCAATTATCGTCACCACGTCATCTCTAGTTAACCCCCAGTATGATGTCTATAAATAGCGCTACCCCCAGTATGATATTTGTTCAAGTCATAACAATAATAATATATCTACAATTACTATTATTATTAATTTTTTAATTTTATGAACAATGTCTTCAAGAGGTGCAGGAAGTTCACGCCGTCAAAGAAATCCAAAAGTGTGGCTACTCCCTCAATTTACTTATGACTACAAGAGCGAAAAGTACTCGAGTCTGAAAGATTATTATGCTCGTATCCGAGCAGAATGGGCGTTTAGGGTAACAGAGCAAGAAGGATTGTTTAATGATCTACGTAACTTTGGGGCACCGGTACCTCATCGTCATTCATTGACCATGGCTAGACGAAATGTGAGTGACTATAAAAAAGCAGTTAGCAGAATTAAGAAGGAGAACAACAGAATATTGATGCGGAGATGTCAACATTTCATGCTTCAACTAGCCACCGAAATGGCAGAAGCAAGCAACAGAGATTTGATAGTGATTGAGTGAAATAATGTCTTAAACAATGAAAAATATCTCTCTGACTACTACATGTCAGATGAGGAATGAGAAATCAAACACCTTTATCTTTCATATATGTTTGTATGTTGTGTCGTATCTTCGTTACTGGAGTGTAAGACAATGTTGTTGTTCATCTAACTATTTGTTATATGAACCTGAAGTTTATGAAATAACTACATTTATAAGTAAACATGTCAAGATTCGTTACGAATTTCTCTTCTTATTGAGAACTCATGTATAAGCATTGCAAAGCCATTACACATGGTAGCTGTATGTTTGAAATTATTGTAAACAACTATGCATCAGAGTTGTCACATCAACTTTTATGACCTGAACAACTATGCATCAACTTTATACGAGTTGTCACTTCGACTTTTATTCACTACTCAATGCATATCTAAAGGTTTTAAGCAAAGTTCAAATCCGCTTAGAAATTTAATTTCACTTTTCCGCTTACAAATATAATTCAATTTATTTTGCCTTCACAATATATTTAATTTCACTTTTCACCTTACATATTTCATTTAATTTAATTGGAGAAATTTGACCAATTTAATTTGAAGTTAACTATGTGTTCATTTAAGTCGGTGTTGTTCTTGTCTGCATACTAGGCTAGCTTTTATCTGTAACACTTTCAAGTTTTATTCATCGAAAAACCCATTCATTCTAACTCTACTACAAATTAATCTTCAATACATTCTAACTCTATAATATTTTATCTTCAACGTTTATGAAACTATTTGGAGCTGCATAGGGTGGCTTTTAAACACAAAGGGTCTAATTGTTTTGTTGTTTTGTTTTGACACCCCCTCATCCCATTATGAATCGCAGAATTCACATGGGCATAGTAGCTATGGTACGATAATAAATTGTAGCTCAGCGCAGTGATACGTCCAACATTTCTCAGTGATGCAGTGACTTTAACAGACGTAATAAATTGTATGCTTTGTTTTTTCCTTAGATACTATGTGACTTTTTTGCTTTGATGCATGTGATGTATGTGACTTTGTGCAGTGACGCAGTGATGCATGTGACTTTGTGCAGTGACGCAGTGGTGCAGTGATGCATGTGACTTCATGCAATGATGCAGTGATGCATGTGACTTTCTGACTTTGTCAGTTATATACGTTGTGACTTTTTTCGTCACATGCAGTGATGCATGTGACTTTTTGCAGCGCGACTTAGATGCTTTGTTTTTTCCTCACATTTCAGAATCCATCTAAGTCACATTAATACGACCACATGGCAATAGTGTTGACAAATAACTATATAAAGGACTGAAGGAGTGATGGTAAACACACAACCTTTCCACTTAGTTCGCCTTAGGAAACTATCATTCATCTATTGAGAAAAAGTCAAATGGAGTATAGATTCATGGCAGGAGGTAGAAATCGCAAAGGTGAGAGTTCATGACAAGGAAGAGGAACGGAAAGGGGATTTGCAGGGGGTAAGAACTTCGAAAGAGGTGAGAGTTCATGCCGAGGAACAGGAACGGGAAGGGGGAGTGGCGATGCTGAAGATGAAACACCATTTACTTTGTTAGATGCCTCTTGTGCTTATCATGATAGGTTTGGGAAGCGACATTTTGTCATGCCCAAATACTATCGAGATTCATGTGGTTTCGTGGAGGATCCATCTGATAATCAAATAGGATATGGTTTAGCAGATGCTAGACTTCTAAAGTGGCCCGCACTATTTATAGAGCGAGTGCAAATGGAAAGATTATGTCGGGAAAATCGACTGAAGGTGGCGAAAGCACATTCAGTTCAGATCCAAAAGGAAGATCTAGATAATGTTGATCGACTATGTGAAAGACTTCGATGTGAGATTTCTCAAATGCGCCGTAGGTTAACCCGCGATATGGAACTATTTATACTTAAGTCGGATGCCAAGAAGAACGGAACAACACCAAATGTTGCGGCTATCAAGGATGATCCTACACTTCTCTTTGACCCTGAGGCCTCTGATTGTTTGGTCTCTGATTGTTTGGACTCTGAGATTGCCGATTTGAGCGAGGATTAGGCGTTTATCTGTCTGCTAAATTATATTAGTTTATCCATAATTATATGTTTTGTGTGTTAAAATAACTCTTTCGACAATGAGTTTGTGAAAGGTTTGTCTAATATTTGTCTATGTAACTGTTAAGTATTGTACTCGTCTTTTTATTTTATGTTTTGTCTTATGTTCAATGTTTCCACAAATTATTTTTGTGGGATACTTATGTTTGAACTAGTTACGGCGTTCTAAAGTGTTATATGTGTTATAGTCATATCTTTATTTTGTTTTCTTGTTCGTAGTAGTAATTAGCAAATTAGATACTTTATATATGCTGTGTGAAGTTTTATGTAAATATTTCGTGGCAACAAATATTTAGTTTCGAAAAATCTGCAAAAGTAGGCTTAGTTTAGGAAATAAATTCGTATAGGGGCTTAGTTTGGGAAAAGCCTCGACAAAATTTCTCTGAAACTGCGCAAAATGTTCTCTGAGAGGGTGCGTGTCTTGAGGCCATTATTTTCTTCTTCTTTTTTAATTTTTAATTTTTAATTTTTAATTTTTAATTTTTAATTTTTAATTTGTTGTTTTTATTTTTGTCCATCATCGATCTTTTTTAAATCATATTTGAATTATATAACAAAATAAAAATTTATTTAAAATTTTATATTTAAATAACAATTTAAAAAATATCAGGTAAATTAAGCAAATATTTAATTTACATTTTTTACACAATTCACTACTCTTTAGACAATGCATGCTGTTTATTTTTTAAAAATTTAATGTATAAATTATTTATGTAAATATCAAATTGATATGATAATTGTACATATATTTTATCATTTAAAAAAAAAATAATGGATGTGAAACATAATTTCCAAATTATATAATTGATTTTTAACTATTCAAATAATAAAATTTGGTAGCTAAGATTACAAATTTAATAGGATATTTTATGTGAATAATTTACATATAGAGACCTACAAGATGATTGAGCGAATTATAGAATGTAAATTGAATAATAATAATAATAATCAGTGAGTGGTCATGCTTTTCTTAAAAATTGTATTTCGGTAGTAAAAGCGTGGTTGTGAACCAGATGATATTTTATATGAATAATTTAAAAACTGTATTGAACCAGATTTTCTGAAAAAAAAAAAAAAATTATTTAAAAGCACAGTAAAAACGTGGTTGTAAACCACGTTTTATGAAAAAAAAATTTACACAGTAAAAGCGTGGTTCACAACCACGTTTTCAGAAGAAAATTTTTTTTAGTTAAAAGCGTGGTTTACAATCACGTTTTTAGAAAAAAAAAATTTAGTTAAAAGTGTGGTTCACAACCACGTTTTCAGAAAAAAAAAAAATTAATTAAAAGTGTGGTTTGTAACTATCACGACCCAAACCTGCCCCTATGGGTTAAGGACGTAACCGGCCAGTAATCTTGAGATTACCTGCGACCTCAAAACAGAATAGACATAACTCAACAGAGTAAAGGGGTCAAACGGAAGTAATAATCAAAAACTTTGTCCATGGAGCCGTGCTTATATGCACTTCAAAACAAACCATACCTATATACGTTAATAACCCACACCAAAATTACAGTACCATAAATTCTTTAAGACAGAATCATCCAACTAAGTCAACCCATGACAAACTATTTACAAATATACATAAAGTCCTTGCCAGCAAGACAAAATATAATTACTTAACAAAATGGCAAGGGTAGGTCTCGTGCGTGAGACACAAGGCTGACTTTCTCAAAACTCGTGTTGTTCCTGGCAGACTTCATCATTGGGTTTGGGCTTCCCTCGGCTCACCTACAAATACATGAATGAGCGTGAGCGATAGCCCAGTGAATAATATCAAATACAAAAGTCATATAAACAACATGTAGAATAACATGCTCCAAACGGCCTTGGGCCCAATTCATATTTCTACTTAATACATATACATTTATACCAAGATTAGATCAAGTGACTGCAGTTCCAAACACACTGGCCTTTGGCCCATTCAGATTTCCATTCATGTCAAAACGGCCTTCGGTCCATTCATTTATGTCAAAACGGCCTTTGGCCCATTCATTTATGTCAAAACGGCTTTCGGCCCGATCATTCATGTCAAAACGGCCTTTGGCCCGATCATTCATGTCAAAATGGCCTTCGGCCCACTCATATAAGTCAAAACGATCTTTGGTCCATTTATATAAGTCAAAACGACCTTTGATCCATTCATTTATACCAAAACAACCTTTGGTCCATTCATTTATACCAAAACGACCTTTGGTCCATTATTATAATTATCAAAACGACCTTCGGTCCAATCATTCATTCATGTCAGACTTTTGTCCACAAGCTCAATTAGCAACTCATAAAGCTCATAAGGGAATACACAATTGGACATTGATAAACTTTCAAATATCGATATTACTCACAGTGGTCGGCTTGTGGATTTGCCCTGGAGCTTGACCCTACACATTTCATGAACACAAAAGGGTCACTAACAGTTCAATCCGTTCTTTAATTCACATATTCCTCTTTAGGCTTTATTCTTATCTCATTAACTCATTTACAATGCTTAACATATGCCTAAGAGTGCTTACAAGTGAAAGAGAACGAAAATGTAACTCGTAATACAAAAACAGATAGGTCCCCGCCGAAAGCAGAACTTCCCCGAGCGGACCCTTGAGGCCCGCAAAAGTATCGATAGGTGAAATTTACGCCGATCGTCAAAAATGGCGCTGAATGAAGGCCTCTCAACATAGCTCGCCGAGCGTGAACTTACTCGCCGAAATGACCCTATGTTTACAAAAAGTATTGGATGCATCATTTTTACGCTCGAGCGCGAGCTAGGACGCTCGAGCGGAAGTTCATCCTCCATGATCCGCCGGCGACACCATACCGCAAGAACAAAATATCGAGTTGAAATCCCGCCGAGCGACATTCCGCCGCCGGACATCAAAATTCTGGGTTTCCCAGATTATGTTCTTGGTCTCCAATTCAACTTTCTAGCCACAATACTTGCATGCAATGGCTCAAATCTCAATATAATCATACCAACATGGCATCAATGCAAGATTATAACATTATGGAGCTCAATTTCTTGATTTATCTACATGCATGTCCCAAAATATGTCAAATCATCACCAACATACTCAAATTCAAACATGCAAAGCTTATTCTTTCATGATTTACTCTTGCATGCAAGAAATACACATTATTCACAACTTATTTGGTGAAGAGATGGTCATACACATGGATTTCATTCAACTTCAACATAGATTACACAAATTAAGCTCAAACATGGAAATCTATAGCAATTCCTTACATGCATGCTTCTATAATCTTGAAATCCAACATATACAACTTAATTCCATCACATTCAAACTAATTCATGCTCTTGACTATCTATTAAACTTGAATTCACAAAATGATGACTATAAGTGCATGAATCACTCACCAAGGAGCTTTAATTTTCCCAATAGTAGTAATATTTGAGCTTAATCTCCCAAAAGGTCTAGGTCTTGAACTACAAATGCACAATTTTCTCCCTTTCTCTCACTATGGCCGGCCCCTCTCTCTCTATTGTATCCTCAGATTATTGAGCTCAAATGAGTTAAGGAGAGTGTAGTGCTATAACACAACAAGACCCACTAATACAATATTTTAATATAAAATATTTGGGCACTAATTCATCAATTTAATCAGTTTAATCTGACCAGGATTAATTTCTAGTTAAATTCCACTGTAGGCTCTAAAAATTATGCCAATCACGATGGCGCAATCAATTTCGGGTTTTGTGGCCGATAAGGCCCTCGATTTAATTTCCAAAGCAGGTTATTCAAACAGATATTCCTACGGTGGACAGATAGAGTTTCAAAATCACATATATTCACATAATGGCACACAAAATCATGCTAAACACATAATCATACTCAAATTAAGGACCAATTAGCATAATACAGAACAAGAGTATCACAGTAACCATGCTTTCTTAATTAAAAACGTGATTTGAAAACACGCTTTCACAATGTCACAAAATTTTTGCGCAATAAGTACAAAAACGCTGAAAGTTTTAGCCTAATTTGAAAATTCCGTCTAAATTAGACCTAATTTAAAAAATAAATTGTTAATTTAGCTTAATTTGGGAAAATGCCCGAGAAAAATTGGTAGGAAGCAAATAAATTGCCTACCGTAGTCGAGGAAGAAGAGAAGATCGGAGAGAGAGGGGGAGTTTAAGGAAAATGGGGGAAGCATCTGGTTCTCCGAATACTGGAGAAGAAACAGCGAAGCAGGAGCAAGAGAAATCATCGTCATCGTCGTCGTCGCCGTCGTCATCATCATCATGGCATTCGTACATCTCGGAGGATCTCCCACGGACTGTCGTCCAGTCCACGGATTCGGCCATTCGCTCCGCCCGTTCTCTCCACCACAACTCCACCACTCATTTTCGCACCCTACAGGTCTACTCCTTTGTTTTTCTTTATTTATTTATAATTTCATAGTAATTTCTCAAGGCAATTGAGTTTTAGTTTCATTAAAATCTGATGAGTTTCTTTTTTACTCATTTTCGCACCCTACCGGTCTACTCCTCTGTTTCTTTGTTTTTCTGTGTTTCTTTTGTTCGCGACATGCTTCTCCTGTTTATTTGCATGAGGACTTGGCCCGATCCTAGATCTCTATGGTTGTATCGTTTTTGGGTTGTTTGCTTTTTAATATATCTATATCTATATCTATATATATATATATTTTATACCATGTGTTAATGCCGAAATTTCTTGGCGGATTGATGATAGGCCTAAGAATTTCATGAGATATCCAACCTAGTATTTGTGCAAGAGCTGAATATTAAATCAAATCAAACCCTTAAATCCCATCAAATGGGATTGGCTACGTGAATCTTTGTTCTCCACTGGACTCTTAATATATCTATATCTATATATATATTTTTTATACCATGTGTTAATGCCTAAATTTCTTGGCGGATTGATGATATGCATAAGAATTTCATGAGATATCCAACCTAGTATTTGTGCAAGAGCTGAATTAAATCAAACCAAACCCTTAAGTCCCATCAAATGAGATCGGCTACATGAATTCTTGTTCTCCACTTGACTCTATCAACGGACATTTAGTTAGTTTAATTAAGGAGATTCATATTTACTATACTAATCCATGTCAATCTAGGTATGCTCCTCCTAACACTTTCATCTATTATCACTGTATCACATCTGTTCACTACTAGTTCTGTTGATCTCCATTGTATATGACCAAACTATCTCAATCTATTTTCTCTCAACTTATCTTCTATTGGTACTACTCTTATCCATTTACGAATATACTCATTTCTAACTTTGTTTTTTCTAGTCTTGTTACACATCCATTTTAGCATCATCATCTCAGCAACACTCATTTTATCTACATGTTATTTCTTAGTTGTTTAACATCTCGTCCCATACAACATCATTGGTCTAATAGCTGTTGTATAGAACTTTTCTTTTAGTCTAGTGGGTACTGGTTTATTGTACAGTACTCCAGACGTACTCATCCACTTAAGCCACTCGCCTTAATTCTATGGACCACATCCGCTCCAATCTCCCCAACCGTTGTGATAATCAATCTTAAATTATGAAAATGTTCACTCTTAGGTAGTTCTTGGTTCTCAATTTTCACTTCTCATCTGCTTCCATTGTTATTGTTATTAAAATTACACTTCATGTACTCTATCTTAGTTCTGTTTATCTTAAATCCTTTAGATTCAAGTGCTTCTTTCGAAGTTTCTAACTTAATGTTAACTCTTTCTCTAGTCTCATCCATTAACACGATATAATTTGCAAAAAGCATGCACCATGACGCATCATCTCAAATATTTCTTGTCAACTTATCTATAACTAAAGCAAAAAGAAAAGGACTTAAGGTTGATCCTTGGTATAACCCCATAGTAATTGGAAATTTACTTGTTTCTCTAGCCGATGATCTAATAGTGGTCACCAAACCTTCATACATGTTCTTAATCACATCAATGTAACCTTTTGTCAACCTTTTTTTCTTTGACACCCACCCGATTATATCCTGAGACACTCTGTCATATGCTTTCTCAAGATCGATAAAAATCAAAAGAATTTCTATTTTCTGTTTTCTATATTTTTTTATTGCTATCCTCAAAAGATAGATTGCTTCCATTGTTCACCTACCAGGCATAAATCCAAATTGATTCTCTGACACCTATGTTATATCTCGCAATCGACGTTCCATTGCTCTCTCCCCCACTTTCATTATATGACACATCAGCTTGATTCCTCTATAATTGTTGCAATTCTGGACATCTTTATTCTTATAGATTGATACTAAAATATTCTTCCTTCACTCCTCTGGCATTAGTCAACAAAATCTTACTAAATAGCCTAGTCAACCAAGCAACCCTCTTCTTACCTAAAAATTTTCAAGCTTCAATAGGGATATCATCGGGTCCTAAAGACTTATTCGATTTCATCTTCTCAAGTGCAATATTCACTTTAAAGTTCCTAAGCCTGCCATAGAACTTGTGGTCTTGGTTTTTCTTATTACTGGCTACATCCTCCCCTTTTGACCTTCCTCCATGTTCCTCATTTAATAACTTCTCAAAATAGTTCTTCCACTTCTTCGTAATCTCTTCATCCTTTACCAACACCTTAGAGTCCTTACTCTTGATGCACTTAACTTGATTAAAATCTCTTATTTTCCTCTCTTATCCTAGCAAGTTTGTATATTCTCTTCTTTCCTGCCTTACTATCTAGTTTAGTGTATAGGTCATCATAGGCTTTTAACTTAGCCTCTCACACTACTTTTTTGATCTCCTCATTAGCCAATCTGTAGCTCTTAAGATTTGCCTTAGTTCTATTCTCTTGTCATTTTTTAAAGCACTCTTTTTTCGTCTTTACTACCGCTTGAATTTTCTCTCTCCACCACCAAGTTTCCTCAAAGTTGAGTACCTTTCCTTTTGACTCTCCAAGGACTTCCCTTGAAATTCTCCTTGTACAATTGATCATTGAGTTCCACATAGTGTTATCATCATCTTTCGAGTTCCAATTGCCTTCTTTATCCATTCTATTATTAAATATTTCTAATTTATCCTCTTTTAGGTCCCACTATCTCGTCTTACGAAGCACACTATTCTTCATAGCTTGGAATTGCTTTTTAAAACATAAATCTAGTTCCAAAATCCTATGTTGAGACGTTAGTGTTAGTGTGGTAGGTAGATATGAGTGTGTTAGGTGAGTGTATAGTGTGGTAGGTGAGTGTAGTGTGGTAGGTGAGTGTATAGTGTGGTAGGTGAGTGTGTTAGTATATTTCTCTTCCTCTCCTATATATAGGAGAGTCATTGTATACATTCTATATCAATCAATCAATAATATCAATACATTAATTTCCTACATGGTATCAGAGCGGGTTTAGCACCTAGTATTTTTCGCTTCACCGGCGGGCGGCAACCTCGCCTTGGCCGCCCGTCGGACCTCAACCTACTTCACTTGGTTTCTTTTCTTCAAACACCGGTTCCTCAGCCGGTACAGCATCCGTTGCTTCAGCTGCCTCTTCAGCAGCAACTTCAGGTTCCTCAACAACTTCCTTAATCTTGGCTTCCACTGCCGGAGCTTAAGCTTCCGGGGCAGCTGCTGGCTCCTCTGTTGTTGCTGCCACCTCAGTTAGTTTTTTAGTCACTGTGAGTTGGCACAGCATCTGGGTATATCTCTCCATGGACTGGTCGATTTTACTGGATCCAACTTATGCCAAAGATCACATCCCTATTATTGCATCTGTCTCTGAGCATCAGCCAACAGCATGGTCATCTTTCATGTTTGATTTCCATATTTTGCTTTTCCTTTTCCCAGCAGGTTTGTATTTTTGCTTCAAGAAGTTGTCAGATGCCACAATATTCATAGTAATGTATGGTCTCACGAGCATGTATTTTGCTGGGGTTATGGTTCGATTAATTCTTGTCGCTACACCTGCAGCATGCCTTATTAGTGCTATTGCAGTCTCTGCCACTATAAAGAATTTAACTCAGTTGGTCAGGGCAAAGAGCAAGGTTGCTCATTCTGGTGCTGGCAAGGGAACTTCTAGTGCAAAGGCTTCTTCTAAGGCTTGATCAATCTCTGCCTTTCAGAGAAACAGTGCTATTGCACTGCTTCTTGGTGCTTTCTACTTGCTCTGTAGATATGCTACCCACTGCACTTGGGTCACTTCAGAAGCATATTCATCTCCCTCAATTGTCTTAGCTGCAAGGGGTGCACATTGACAAGGTAATCAGGGTCATTTGTGATGATTATCGCGAAGCATACTTCTGGCTTCGGCAGAATACTCCTCCAGATGCTAAGGTGATGTCTTGGTGGGATTATGGGTACCAGATCACTGCCATGGGAAACAGAACTGTGATTGTAGACAACAACACCTGGAACACAGGTCTGTTTTTTGTTCTGTTGCAGCCCCCAATTCCATTATCATGGACTTATCACCCTGACCTTTACATTGTTAAGCAACACCTCCAGCAGTCTTGCAGCAGTTTCCTCACACTGATGACATACGAGAAGTTCCAGGAGAGCCTCAATCGCACCACTTTCTGTCATTGCCACAGCACTTGCAGGATCATCAATTTCCAAAACCAGAAGAGCATTCAGTGCACCAGTCACTGTGCTTTCTGAGCCAGAACGAAGCAACCTCACCAACACAGCAACAGTTGCACTGCAGGAGCTGCAGAATCTAGTAGAGGAATAAGTGGTTCAATAGATTGGTGAGATGTCAAGTTATGGTCTGCACGACACTGAGGATGCTCCAAAATATTGACCAGAACCTGTAGAACACTATGTTGTCCATCAGGTCCAAACTCTGGTCTTGTTAGCAACAGGAAAAGGGGCTCAACCACTTTTGCAGCAGATGGACCCTTAGGAATGGTCGCATTATTTGTCAATATTCTGAGCATAGCAGAGGTGGTGGAAATATGATGAAAGGGGGAGACACAGCACATGGAGGGGAAAAAGAAATCTGGGTCATCCAAAAAGAGAAAGCAATTGCAGTAATGTCACCAACCTTATTTTATTCATGTCGGGGATCAAACCCGATCACCATTTTACACACAAAAAAAAAAAAAAAAAACCACAACCCATAACCACCACAAACAACCGGCCTCACTTCTTCGCCTCTTCAGCTGTTCTCTTCCTCTTGCCTTTGTCTTGGGCGTCCCTTGCGTCTTTGCCGCCTCAGATTTCCACGCCACCGAAAGCACGTTCACTTCCTGCTCCTCAACCGTCACATATGGCGGCCTCCAAATCGAGCATCACGGTGGCCTTCCGCCAGTTCCTTGTTTTTCGCCTTCACCCACATATCTCGCCAGCATCCTTATACATGCCCTGGAGCAGAGCTAAGCGTTTAAGCTCACACCTCATTTGTCCTACTCTGCCGCGGCGACAGGTTTGAGACCGCTATGGTCTCAACACATGACTTCGATGTGTAATAATTCGCCTCAATATCCGATTGTGCAGCCATTCTTTGCTCCACAGACAGCATCGGAAAGTTCAAAGCCGCAAAACCAGGGTTGCTTGGTTGCGGTTCAAGGGCACCTGCCCCGGCCATCTCTCTTGTGGACTCGTTGAGGTCGGGAAGAGAGTGAGACCACGGAGACGAAGAGGCTATGTTCGGTAGTGAGCAGAAGAAGAGGCCATATTCAGGGTTGGTTGTAGAGTGTTTCAGAGATAACAGCTCTCAGAGAACGACGAGTTTTTTTCAGAGTTTTTCAGCTGGTTTGTTATGCATCAGCGGCAGCCTCGCCTTGGTTTAAATAGGCAAGACAGACACGCGCCTTACGCGCCTCTCAACGCTAGACGACAAATCGGCGCGCCTTTTGATGGCTGTCGGGCACACCTTTTGATGGCACGCTTTTTGATAGCACGCCTTTTGATGGCACGCCTTTTTTGATAAGAGTAGGCACGCCTTTTGAGGGTGCGACTTTTCAGGGTCCGACAAGACTCTGTAAACTGTCCCGACTTTGATTCCGGTTAGCTTCAATATGGGTCTGACAAGACTCTGTAAACTGTCCCGACATTGATTCCGGTTAGCTCTTATATGGGTCCGACAAGACTCGGTAACCGTCCGACATTGATTCGGTTCCATAGCTCCTATATGGGTCCGACAAGACTCGATGGCTGCTTACGACATTGCTTTTCGGTTCTCTGCTACAACGGTTCGACATGACCATATAGTGTCTTCTACAACGGTCCAACATGACCTCAGAATCTCCTACATGTGTCCAAAGAAGACTCAGAATCAGATTCTACATCGTCCGACATGACCCCAGAATTGTATTCTATAACGGTCCGACATGACCCCATAAACCGTCTTCTACATCGATTCGCCATAACCATACGGTCTTTCTAACGGTCTCGACACGACCATACAGTGTCTCCTATCCACTTTTATTTTATTTGTCAGATTATTTTCCTGTTTTGTTACTTTCTCTCCAAACTCAAGTTGGTTAGTCCCTATCCTCCTTGAGTTTGAGGGGGGCTGTTAGTGTGGGAGGTAGATATGAGTGTGTTAGGTGAGTGTATAGTGTGGTAGGTGAGTGTAGTGTGGTAGGTGAGTGTATAGTGTGGTAGGTGAGTGTGTTAGTATATTTCTCTTCCTCTCCTATATATAGGAGAGTCATTGTATACATTCTATATCAATCAATCAATAATATCAATACATTAATTTCCTACAGTTAGGCTCTCTCCAGGAATCACCTTACAGTCGCTGCATTTTAAATGGTCCATTTTTCTTACTAGAAAGTAATCTATTTGGCTCATAATTGACTCACTATTAAGGTTATCAAATGCTCTTATCTCTTCTTATACATAGTATTGGCCACGACCAGGTTAGAAGCCAACGCAAAATCTAAAATACTTCTCTAACTACATTTCTATCACCAAAGTCATACCCACCATGCACCCTCTCATAACCTAGTTTATCTATTCCTACATGGCCATTGAAATCTCCACCTATAACTAGGTTCTCTTCTACGAGTATCTCTTGTAATACCTCATCCATTTGGTCCAAAAAATCTCTCTTAGTCTGATCATCTAATATTACTTGGGGGGTGTATGCATTAATAACGTTCACTATATTCTCTCCAATAACTAGTTTAACTAATATAATTTTATCACATTTTCTAATGACTGCAACTACATTTTTTATAAGGCCGTTGGCAACTATTATTTCTACCCCATTCTTATGTCTATCCTTGCCACTATAATATAATTTTAAACCGGTATCCTCTATTTCCCTAGTTTTCTCACACGTCCACTTAGTTTTTTGTACGTAAGCTATACTAACTCTCCTCCTAATCATGACATCTACTAATTCCATAGTCTTGCCAGTTAAAGTTCCTACATTCCATGTGGCTACTTTAAACTTATAGTCTTGGACTAGCTTCTTTATCTGCGCTCGTTTAGAAAAATGCGAAAATTTTTGCCCATTTTCCACCGCACTCAAGCGTTGATGCAACATCCCTTACTCACTTTTTGAAACACCCAGAGGTAGGCGCAACGTGTCACTTAAGGGGAACGACCTAGCATTTAATTGATTCAAAGTAGGATTCATTTTCATAAAGAATCTGAGCAACTTTTTTACGTGTTGGCTGTCAGCTATCTAACACACAACCCTCCTCCTTTACCAGGGCTTGGGACTAGCGGAGTTGTTAAACAACCCCGGCGGAGTTAAGAGCTGAATATTACTGACAACAAAATGTGGACTAGCCCATTAGGTTGTATCAGCATGTATGCAGGCTATAAGAAACATGTGTGTGGGTACAGATGCTGGCAACTGTACATCACATGTACACTGATTGGTATATTTTAGTAGGATATGATATAGAACAATTAAAAAATTAAATTCAACAAATAATTAAAGTATTTTTGTAATGGTAAACATAACCAAAGTACTTTTTATATTTTTGATAATTGCAAAAGTATTCTATATTTTATAGTTACTTCAAATATGCACAATATAATTTTTCCGATACTCATATATTTAAAAAAAAATTACATTTATGTCTCGAAGTACCCACAAGGTACCCGAGCTGTACCCATCAGTGTTTTAAAAAGTGCACTTAGATGCACGCCTAAACGCAAGGCGCAATGAGGCATTGCCCTACGCTTCGAACAGATCGAGGCGAGACAACATGTGCAAAGCGCAGCTTAGGCGCTGAGGTGAGGACTTTATTGCGAGGCGCAAGGCGTGGGCTTCATGGGCTTTATGTATTTTTTTACTCCAACTGTTGATTAAATGATATTTCTGTGTGCATACCCATAGGGAATTAAAAGCTTTCAATATAAGATGACCAAACGTGTTGAAAAGGGATTAGAAAGTGAAAAAAAACCCCTAGGTGGAGAACGATTAAAAAAATCGATCAAAAAGTGAAAAGACGTTGGCTTCTTCTTCAGGTTCTTCGTTGTGTTTTCTTCTTTTCTTCGATGGGTTCTCTTCTTCTTCTTCTTCACTGGGTCCTCTTTTTTCTTCTTTCGTTGTGTTCTCTCTTCTCTGTTATGCTTGTGCATACAAGAAAGGTGGCTTGTTATTAACCTTTTCTTCTTTTCCTCTGTTTTTTCTATTTACCTTTTTTTTGTTGGATGATCTTAAAATTTGAGGTTTTTGTTGTAGGTGAATGTAAGACTTTATATCTTTTGTTGAATATTATATTTCTGGTTTTTAGAAGATTGAATGTTATGTTTAGAATTATTTGAAATGGTGAAACTTGTTTTATGATTTTTGAAATTCTATATATATTTGTTTATGTTGAAAACTTTGCCTATTTAAAATTTTGCTTATCTTCTACAACTTGTGCCTTGCGCTTATGCTATAGGAAACCTTATCACATCGGTGCGTGTGGAGCTTTTTAAAACACTGGTACCCATATTGTATTTCACTTAATGGATACTTATTTCACGTATCCATTATGCCTGCTTCCATACTCGCCAATATTTTTAGAGTCCCTATGCTTCATAGATGTTGGCTATCTACTTAGATAGGAGTTAACTAAAGATTCAGTTGGTTGTTGGACAATATTATGCTGATTTGCTGTTTGATTTCAATATCCATTTGTGCAAACTTGTCTAGAAACTGGTTTTCTGTAAGATTTGGTTGCATGAAAATGTGATCCACAAGAAACATGATACATAGACTCTAGCAGTCTAAAACTTTTCACCCACAAGGAAGTGATGTTTGTGGATGAACCCTGCAATTGTGTCTTTAAACTTATTCGGAGGTAATAAGAGCACAAAGGTGCTGTGGTTTTGTGTGGCTTCTGCAATTTTTTGGGTTATTTGTTTGGAAAGGAATGAAAGGATCTTTGATGAAAAGTTTGCCAATATGGAGTCAATGTCAGATAGAGTATGTTTGTTGGTATCATTTTAGGCTAAGAAGCACGGATATGGACACGAGGACACACACATTTTCAAAAAATACAGGATGAGACACGTTGGGAACGCATTCAAAACATATAATTTTATATATTTATTGTATGCCATTTTAAGTATTTATTATTTATTTTATGTCAAATATTTAATTTTTTTAAATTTATAAGTATGCTATTTTAGTAAAAAAATAATAATTTAATTTTGTTTGAAAAAAATGGTCCTCAGCGTGTCTATAGGGGTTCCTTAGTGTGTTCTCAGTGTGTCCCAATGTGTTCGACTCTCTTTATCATGTTCAACATGTGTCCACAATGTGTCTGTGTCCGTGTCTGATTTGTGTCAGACACCTGTATGTCATCTTTGGAGAGGTGTCCGTTCTTCATAGATTTTAGGCCTTCATTTTGCCATGTTTAAAGGATTCCTTGATTTTTTATATCTAGAGATTGGAGAGCTATTTGTGATGCATAGTTTGTTTTTTTGTTAGGCTTCTTTTTTTTCTTTTGGTTTTTTTTGCTGTTGTCATTTCGTGAGGACTCATGGTCCTCATTATATATGCCTTCTTTATTTTTATTATTATTCCTTTTCTTGTTGATTTAAAAAAAAAAGAAAAAAAAGAAAAACCTTATGAGTTTGTCCTGTAGCTGTCAGTCATAGTAGTTTAGCAAGACATGTGCTGCTAGTATTACATAAGTATTTTGGTTTTATGCAAAGAAGATCAACTCTTAAAGTTATTTACTCTAGGGCTCGAATGGAAGTTTACGAGCAATCTCCATCAAATTGGCCTATAGCCCTAGAAGTTTACGAGTTTGTTGCATTCTCACTCTTAGGGACTAGAACTAGAAGTGTAGGTGGTTTGTGGTGGTTAGCACTTGGAGAGGTACATGAGTAAGAGTGTTATCACAAGTCGCAACCATAAAGAGTTACCATTACTTGATAGAATTTTGATACAATTGTTCATGGTAAGGGTGTTGATGAAACCCGTAGGCTTGATCAAACTGTCCGACCTGACCCAAACCGATGGGTTGTGAACAGTTTCACGTGTAAGCTTGGTGCACTGTGGGTGTGAGGCTTAAATTTTTGCGACTTGGCGGTCCTTCATGGGTATGTCATGCTTAAACTCAATCAACCCGATGCGACTGATAATCTTTAGAAAACCATTCAGTCCTCAGACGTATAAAACTTTATGGCATCTAGATAACTCTTGTCAGATTCTCATAATGTATTGTTTGAAAATAACTTTGAAGAACTTAAAAGATAGATGTGGAATCCAAAAGACTACCAAGGGAACCTAAATCCTCCTCTCTCTTAATGCAGTTATTAAAAAGTAAAACTTGAAGAACTAAAAATAGTTTGTAGAATTCAAAAGGACAACCTAGGGAACCAAACCCCTTTCACTCTCTCTCTCTCTCTCTCTCTCTCGGCATAGCTGAGTTCTCTCATTCTGGGACATTAACGATTGGAGTCTCCTCTACAAGCTCACCTCACCTGTTTGAACTCGTGGTGGTGACGGCGGTGATCGATGTAGCAATGGTGGTCTCACGGTGGCGATGGCCATGGTGCAAATGTTTTATTCACTCTATCAGATCGATAGCAATAGCGGATTCGAAGGTTGCTAAGTTCTTTTCTTCACTTTATTAGATCTCCTCTCTTTCATCTCTTTCTTCTCATGGTTGTGGGTTCTTAGATCTGCATATGTGACTGATGAGGCTTCTTCTATGTTCTTTGTACGAAACCGACGAAATTGACTGACAAAACCGAATCAAAGTATGGTCGAGTTCGTGCAATACTTCAGTCGATGCTGGTTGCTGGAAGTGTCAAACCAACGATTCTAGTTGTGAACTTGAGCCCACTGACTTGTGAACACCACTAGTTCATAGGTTAACCAAATGCCTTGGTGGTCATAGTGGTGGAGCTAGGATATTCTTATTTATTTATCATGATGCACGAACATTAACATGTGAAGGAACACAGACATTTGTATAGATACGAGACTCATCAATTTAAAGCCAATTAGGATTACAAACATTGCGTGGATATAGCAAATTTAAAAAAAAAAAAAGTTTAAAACAAATTAAATTTATAAATTTTTATTTGTTATGTATACAAATATAAATCTAGGGCATAGTGATATGAGAGGAATCAATGTATATGTTGATGTATTTTTGTTCTTTCTCACTTTGTTTCTATTTTTGTTTTTATATATTTACTTTGACCCCAAACTAGTTTTATAAAATTATAAACAAGCCCACAAACATATCATGGGTCTTGACACTGTGAGAATAATATTATATATTATGTGAATATTGTTTCCTATTTAGGATTGGTTTAGATTTATTCTTGTTTCCTATTCTTATTTAGGATTAGGTCTAGAATTGCTATATACATCAGATGTACACATTGTATTGATTCACAATTGAATATACAGAAAACATTCAGAAATCTTACTTGGAATCAGAGCCGTGTACAAAACACTAGTCCTATCAATTGTCGACTCCAGTTCTGGTCTCTTTGGTTCAACCTCTCTTATGAGTGGTCCAGCACTGAATCTGATACGATTGTATTAGAATCGCATTCAGTACCTCTTTTTGTCAGAGTTGCGACCTAACCAGAGCCGGAATTGCAACTCGCGACTCACCCATCTGGTTCAGGACTCACCCATCTGGTTTGCGATCAGCTCCTCTGTGTTCGACTCTGCCTTATGTGATTAAAGCTCTGCATTCTTGTGTCTCGTGATTAGCCCTTTTGTGTTCGTCACATCTGATACTCGCGACCCATCAGTCATTTTGACTCATCTGTTTATTCGACCCATGTGGTTGCTTCGTTTGGTTCAATTGATTCAAGAGACCGACAGTTTGTGGTCTTCTTCTACACCTATGAGTCATGATAAAAAGGCCATTGGAAGTATCGTTGTCCCAAGAAGGGATATTTGTCTGCTTTGCTTGTGTCTGCCTCGTTTTCTCAGCAGTTTTCGATCAAGTTCTGCGCTCCTCCTCTGAGTACTGTTCGGCCTCTCGCCGATTCTACTACATCTGCTCCGGCTCCTGATCCTGACTTAGCTTCCTTGACTACTCAGATTAGTCAACTTCAGCATACACTGATTAGTTAGCTTCATCATCTATTGTCTCCCACCCAGCCATCTCGTCTGCCTCCATTGTTTCTTCTCTTCATTCAGGTTTGTTTGGTCTTCTTCAGGATCGGATGTCTAAGTAGCAAATTGGGACCTGCCGTAGAGTTGGAGACCTCTATGTGGTGGAGAGTTTGCATCTGCCTATGGCAACCTCTCTAACTACCTTTTCCTCTTTTTAGTTAAATTTTCTGTCTAGTCCTTTCTACTTGTGGCATTCTAGATTAGGACATTTGTCTGATCGCTACTTACGGTCTTTAGCTCGATCACCGTATATTGGGTAAAGTTTCTCCTAGTGAACTTACTGAATGTCGAGGGTGTAAACTTGCCAAAATGACAGCCTTACCTTTTCGTAAAAGTACTTCTATATTTGATACATTGTTTTCTTTAGTTCATACTGATGTTTGGGGCTCTTCTCCTGTTCTTACCAAAGGGGGTTTTGCATACTATATGTCATTTGTTGATGACTATACCCGTTACACTTGGGTTTATCTTATGACTCATAAATCCGATTTCTGTCAGATATACCGTACATTTCAGTCTATGATTACTACTTAGTTTGGGTCTACAATTAAAGTGTTACGGTCTGACTTGGGTGGGGAATATTTTAAAAATGAGTTCTGTGAGTATTTGGCCAATTTGGGTATCATTCACCAAACTTCTTGTACAGATACACCTGCCCAAAATGGTCTAGTCAAACGTAAACACCATCATCTTCTTGAGACAGCTTGGTCTCTTCTTCTCTCTACTTCAGTTTCGGCTCCATTTTGGGGGGAGGCAGTTCTTGCTGCTGTTTTTCTTGTCAACTGCATGCCTACTCCCCTTCTTTCTGGTCGGTCTCCTTATGAGGCTTTGTTCTCCCAAATTCCTAACTACTCCCTCCTTCGTGTGTTTGGGTTTGCTTGTTTTGTCCTTCTTCCTCGCAAAGATAAGACCAAACTTAGTGCCCAGTTTGTCCTCTGTGTCTTTTTGCGTTATAGTCCTACTCAGAAAGGCTATCGGTGTTACGACCCTGTTTCCTATCGTCTTTATGTCTCTCGTCATGTTTCTTTTCTCGAATGTCTACCTTAGTTTTAGCTTCCTCCTCTCACTGCCCCAGTTTCCAAAGAGGATTTGGTTCATATTGATCCGTTTCCTTTTGAGGTCTCGTCTGATGAGTACATCTTCGCAGTTCCTTCTGAGCACGTTCCATCTTCTCCTTCTGCTTCACCTATGGTTGCTTTTCCTTCTTCGGTTTCTTCTTCTCCTTTGTTGTTAGTTTATTCTCGTCGCAAGGCTCCTCCTCTACTAGTTGTCTTTGCCCTTGCTGTTGATCATCCAGCTTCTGACAACTCTGATCCTACTGCACCCCGATATCCTACTCGAACGTGTCATCCTCTAAACAGGTTGGGTTGATCTAATACATATTTTTCTATTTCCTATCGTACTTTTTTGTCTACTATTCACTCTTTTTTAGAACCTCAGTCTTACAAGGAGGCCAATCAGGATCCTCATTGGGTTTAAGCTATGGAGGATGAGTTGTCTGCTTTATAAAAAACTAATACTTGGGAGTTGGTTCCTTTGCCTATTGATAAAAATCTGGTTGGTTGCAAATAGGTCTACAAAGTTAAGACTCATTCTGATGGTTCTCTTGAGCGCTACAAAGCTCATCTGGTTGTCAAAGGTTTCTCACAGGAGTATAGTATTGATTATGAGAAGACATTTGCTCCCGTTGCGAAGATGACTACTGCCCGTACTTTGATCTTTGTCGTTGCTATTCGTTCTTGGCCTTTTTATCAGATGGATGTTAAGAATGCTTTTCTTAATGGCCATCTCACTGAGGAGGTTTACATACGTCCTCCTCCTGGCCTTCACCATTCCTCTGGACAAGTTTGTCACCTTCGACGTGTTTTGTATGGTCTGAAGCAGTCTCCTCGTGCTTGGTATGATCGCTTTCAGACTGCTGTTACTGAGCTTGGGTTTCATCCTTGTGCCCAGGACTCTGCTTTATTTCTTCTCCACACCTCTGCTGGATTTGTTGCGTTATTATTGTATGTGGATGATATGATCATCACAGGTTCTGACTCTTCTGCTATATCTGAGGTCAAGCAGCATTTTTTCCGCACCTTTGAAATGAAGGATCTAGGCCCATTGCGGTATTTTCTTGGCATTGAGGTAACTTCTTCTCCCAAGGGCTACTTTCTCTCTCAGGCCAAGTATGCCAATGAGGTTATTCATCATGCTGGTCTTATTGACACTAAGATTTTTGATACCCCCATTGAGCTTAATGTAAAGCTCAATACTACTGATGGTATTCTTCTGGATGATCCTACTTCATATCGAGAGCTCGTGGTTTGCTTAGTCTATCTAACGGTTACTCATCCTGATCTTGCCTTTGCTGTTCATGTGGTTAGCCAGTTTGTCTCTGCTCCTCGCTCCACACATTGGGCTGCATTGGTTCAGATTCTTCGTTATCTCTGAGGTACTATATTTCAGGGTTTACTATTGTCCTCTACTTCCTCTCTGGATTTGGTGGCCTATGTTAATTCTGATTGGGCTGATGATGTTATTGATCGCAAGTCCACGTCTGATTTTTGTATGTTTCTTGGCGATTCCTTGAGCTCTTGAAAAAGCAAGAAACAAACTGTTGTTGCTCGCTCTACTGTCGAAACTGAGTGTCATGCTATGGCTCATGTTACTGCTGAAGTTGTCAGGCTTCGTTGTCTTCTCTCTGACTTGGGCGTCCCTCAGTCTTCTCTGACCTCTCTCTATTATGACTACCGCAGTGTTACTCAGATTGCACATAACACTGTATTCCATGAGCGGACCAAGCACATTGAGATTGATTGTCACTTGTTCGTCAGCATCTACAGTTTGGCTCTATATCGCTTTCTTTTGTCTCTTTAGCTCTGCAGCTTGCGGACTTCTTTACCAAGACTCACACCACTGCTCGGTTTTAGTTTCTTCTTGGTAAACTCTCAGTGTTTTCTGTCCAAACCCCTTGAGTTTGAGTGGGGGTGTGAGAATAATATTATATATTATGTGAATATTGTTTCCTATTTAGGATTGGTTTAGGTTTATTCTTTTCTATTTAGGATTAGTTTAGGTTTATTTTTGTTTCCTATTTCTATTTAGGATTAGGTCTAGAATTGCTATATATATCAGATGTACACATTGTATTGATACACAATTGATTATACAGAAAACATTCAGAAATCTTATAGTCACATGACACACATGCCCATGAATTGTCCCTAACGTGCCTTGCAAAAATAATAATTTTTGAGATTGATGCACGTGTCCCTATGCATTCAACACATGCACATGTGTTCGTGCCGTGTCGGTGTTTGACAAGTGTCGAACATAGACACTACACCCATGCTTAGAAAAGGAGGGTTGTGTCAAGTGGCCTCACAGTCAACACGTAAAAATCTTTGTTAAATGCCTTGTGAACATGAATTTTAATAGGACTATGCAAGTATGGGCTAGGGTGTTCCCAGTGAGCGATGTATTGCTTTTCTTTACATGCTTCAAAAAATGGACAAGGGGCACCACCTTAGTTGCACAAAGTGGGGGCGGGGGTGGGGGCAAGGACGGGGACAGGGACGGGGGAGCGACGACATATACAAGTTTCTAAGGTTGGGAGCGTATTTATATTTTGTATATTTAATAAATAAATATATTTTAACAATTATTTTTTCTACTTAGTTGTAATGCATGTGTTAAAATGTGAATAAATATTTGAGACTGATGTCAATTATGAATCGTTTTTGTCAAGTACAAGTAAAAATTATGTAAATAGAAAGTACTACAATATGTTTAAGTTGTTTTTCTTTTATTTGTTTGAAGTTTGAATAGTTAAAAGTTTCTGTCTTAGTTGGAAGCAAGTTTCTTTTTTGACGGGAGCGAGTTTTTTACAAGTTTCTTGGTAGTGCATAAACTTGTTTCTTAGTAAGAAACGTCACCCAAGTAGGAGTTTTCTACTACTAAGGGCGCTACATCAACATTTGGATGCGGTGAAAAATTGGTAACGGTCCCTGTGCTTTTTTGGACAAGTGTGGGTAAAGAAGTTAGCTATGAATTGTGGATTTAGAATAGCAACTTAGAATATAGGCATACTAATAGGTAAAACCATGTTGACAATCTGGTTCATTGTTTTCGTATTTTAGTCAACTGGTGTTGTATGTGTTATGCTAAAGCGGAGTTAGTGGATCATTTGCTCATTCATTGTTTAGTGACTTCTCGGTTATGGTCACTTATTTTTTCTACTTTTGGAGTGGTGTGGGTTCGACAAAAAGGGGTGCTGGAGGTTCTTTGTAGTTAGGGATGGGGTCGGGTTGGAAAGAGGCAAAAGAAGGCTTGGGCTTTGGCCCCATTATGTTTAATGTGGTTGCTTTGGTTGGAGCGGAATCGACACACATTTGAGGGGGTTGCTCAGATGTTACCTTTGTTAGAGAATCCGTTCTTTGGTGTTCCGTATAGTTTGATATCGGGGAGGGTAGATCCAGATTTCTTTACTTTTTTGGACTTTGTAGATGATTTGATTGGTTAGGTGTTTTTCCCCCCTTTTTCTTGGGGTGTCAGTTTTGTGTTTTTTAGCATCTTCTTGATGCTTTTGGCAATAAATTTATTTATCAAAAAAGAAAAAGAAAAAAAGAAGTTAAAACCATGAAATTAGTAGATAGTGTGATTAGAAGAAAGTTCGTATAGTAAGCTTATAAGAAGCTAAATGGGTAGGTGCGACAACAAAAGAAATAGAAAATACTGGATATAAACTTTTATTTACCATAGTGGAAATGGTAAATATATAATGGTGTAGGAATAATTGTAGTTAAACATCTTAAAGATAAGCCTTCTCGAGTTAAGGTATATTATTGGAAGTGTGGGTGCCCACAACCTAAGGGATCCAAAGTGAATGTTTGACCAATTTATTCCCTTGACAGTGGTCAAAAAGTGTGACTTGTTTGGGATGTTTTAAATAAGTGCACTTTTTAACTTTTTATAAAAAGATGTGTAGAAAGGTAGAGAAGAGATGTTAATTAATATGATCCAAATAAGTGCACTTATGCAAAAAAGTGCACTTACATAGTTTAACCCAAACAAGGCTTAGAGGCCACGCCCGCAGGCTCTGCCTGAGATGCGCGTAAGCTGGCTCGGACACCCGGTCATGAAAAAAAAAGAAGTGACTCATCAGGTGCATGCAAACGTTTTTTCTTCCTTTTTTGTGTACCTCTTTTACAAAGATTTTCCTGTTAAGCAGTCTATTTTTCTTTCAAGAAATAATATTTTTCACTCTTATTTGACCCACTTCTAAAATCCTAATTTTATGAACTCTACATAACCTATTTTTGGTAGATAGTAAAGTGCACTGAGTGATTTTTGGTTTCTTGCTTTAAGTTTATTTTCCGAGCTAGTAAGAGAGTAATCTTTTGCACTTGTCTACATTACATTACAGTAATATTTATATGTAGCCAAACTAAGCAACGGTGAGTTTCGATTGAAAAATTAGCAGGAGTACTTCACTTCTGTATGTGATGCACATATGTGGTGAAAAACTTTTTGAGAAAAATACTTGGTTAATTTTTTTAGTTCATTGTAATCTCTTAAGAGTACTATTTACCATGGCTGTAAAAATAGGTGATGCTGTCACATAACCACCATAACTAATGATATCCAAATGTTTCTTATTGTTACGTATCAATATATTAGGCTATTGTAATCCTATATCAAGTGCTCACTTGCTACCCATCTACCAGGCATCCTCTAATCCTTTGTATACTAGATCATATATGGATGAGTTATTAGTGTGTTGTAACAGCTGTTACAAGCCATAATAATCTATTTTTGTAACAGCTGTTTTGAGGTGTCTTGTGATCTCGTCTCTGCTTTTGAGGCCAAGGCATCTAGTGCTTTGGTCTATAACTTCAGACCAAATCAGCTTAATTGTAGAGGGAGCAAGTGGTGGAGGCACAAATGTCCTTGTGTTGAAGGTCCACATTTCCCACATTATGGTTGATGATGTGGATGCTCTTGATGCCATGGCAATGGTTATGCATTGAAGTATTGGTTATGTAGCCATATCAAGCGAATGAAAAAACATTATAGCTCTGACAACTGACTCTTGTAATGAATTTACCATTATTCCCCATGTTGTTTATAAAGTTTGCTATGACAAATAGTGTGGTTTATTTGACATGAATACTATAGTCCTCATAAGTATTTGAATGATATGGGATCTTGATCCTTAAGATTTTCTTTGGATGCTATCTTGTTTAGATGATGAGCAATCTTTTTCCATGTCATATTTGCTAATATGTGGTTCAGTTTTGAGAAGTTCATGAAAATAGATTAAAATTTTAAGTGACAGTGGTGTTGCTTTTGTTCATTATGGTGTAGTACTTGTTCTTCTTTTTGGATAGTTAATGTCTTATAATTTCTAGAAGAGTGGTCAAGTATTTCACTTTCTTTTTCTATCTTGCTCATTTTGCATTTTCCCTTTTGTCCTTCAAGCTTCTCAAACCTGTTCTAAAGTTGTCTTGCAGGATTTCATTCCACAAATTGAATCCCGTTACAAATCTTTTGAAGATGTTTTCTTCAAGAAGGTCAAAGGTAACTCGCTATAACTTGTAACTCGCAATAAGCACCCCCATGGACTCACACAATGTGTTTTTTCTTCTCTTTCAAAGACATGGTTGATGAAGTTTTTATGGATGGCTTGATAATAAATAACTTTGCCATATAGTCCACTGCTGGTTTTGGGGTTCATCTGTGCGAATTCATTTTCGTTTTGGTATTTCATTGGATTGTTAATCTTTTCATTCTTCCTATATGCTGAAGGCTCAAAATACAAACATACCTCAGGAGTTTATCACTTCAATATTTAGTTACTAGTTTCTTGTGCTTGGTTTGAAATGTGGACAATGCATCAAGGATATGCTTAAAGGATCATTAGTTTGGAATAATTAATGTCTTGGCCAAATTTTTTTGGCATATGAGTTAGTTTTGACTATTGGGTTTGGTATTTTTTAGTTTGTTTTTACACTGTTCTAACTCTTTTTATAGATGAATTGATCGATGCAAGAGAACATCCATTTGTGGCAGGCGGAGTTGCTCTTATAGCTAGCCTTCTTCTTATGCAAGGTATGGATTAGATCTGATGCATTTTTTTTATATTTTCACCCATTGACCTCTTAATTTAATTATGCATCTAATACTTGTCAGAGAACAATTAATTAAAGCTCCCATCTCATGAAATTCAAACTTCTACCAGTAGTGGGAGGATGAAGCACTTTTTGTTATTTGAAAACAAAAAGAAAAATTCAGCCAAATGATGGTAGCTGATTTTGAATTTCCCCCCCAAATGTTTTACAACTACGTGTATCATTGTATGGCATTTTGCAATAAATCCAATAATGTGTTTCTAATCTCAATATGGGGCAATGAAGATATAAAGCAATTTGTAGATCCATATAGCCAATGCCAACTAATTCGGATCAAGGCTTTATTGGGTTGAGTTGATGTGTATGGTCTGCACAACTTTTCTTCTTTCTTTTGGATGAAAACAAAGAAAATGTTCAAGAAGAGAATGAAAGGGAGTTTTTATCACATTTATAGAAGGCAATTGCATTAGTGCAAGAGGCACAATAGAAATTTTAGCTTTTAGTTCAAGGCGGAACTTGTGGCTTCAACTTAACTTAGAGATGAAAAGTGGATGAATTCCTCCTAGGAACCAAAAAAGGCCATGTTGACTTTTGTTTGTTTGGAGGCTATTGTGTGATGTGTAGGCTAGAGGCTTTGTTTGCTTTTTATTTTTTATTTTTCTTCTTGGAGGACTTCTTGTTCTTTGGTTTCTTGTACTCTTTATTTATTTATTTATTTTATTAATAATATTCTCATTCTTTTGTTGGCAATTAGAAAAGAAAAGCCCATTCTCCATTGCTAGCCCTCAAAATTGAACCATGTGTTTTGATTCCATTTATAGAAGGCAATTGCATAAAGGATTGCATTAGTGCAAGTCACAATAGAGAAATTTTGGCTTTTAAGTTCAAGGGGGAGCTTGTTGCTGCAACTTAGAAATGAGAAGAATGACTGATGACAGATTGCTAAGAACCAAAAAAAGGCCATATTGAGTCAAGTATTACAAGTCTGGGGTTTTTGGCCTTGAGATTTTGGGAGTTGTTCCCTTTCCTTTTTGTATACAAAAGACATTCCTTTGGTGCCCTTTTTTGATTGATGATAAAAAATGTAAGTTTTTCCTATTTTAAAATGTATCTACTATGTGATGTTAAGTAGTAATCCAATGTTATTTATGAATGCTGAAGAGGATGATTCTTCAGCTCATGAACAAGACTTTTGATGTTTGTGAGGCTCCTAATGACCAGACATAAGTTTTGGTTGTGGAACATGGACATAGTTGTGGCTTTCAGAGATCCCTAACCTTTCTGGGTTTTGAGGTTCCTTGGCTTTTCATATAATGGCGGATGTCTTAAAGCTTTTTACGGGGTAAGGGTTTTCTCGGAAGTCTGCAAGGTGGATCTAGGAAGCTAGAGTGTTTTAGTTTGAAAAATGAAGATGGGAGCTTTTGTGGGTTGGGGCTTGTAGGTTGTGTAAAGTTGATGTGTTGTTTGTACTTGAGCTTGATTTATGGGATGGGTCACTAGGTTTTGCAAAGGTCTTGATGGATTTTAGCATAGGAGGAGAACGACAGAAGAGAAGTCAACCATGGCATTTCTTCAAGTAGCAAAAGTTCGTCAATGGCCGTACAAGGTGCTAAAAGTGAAGTCGTAGAGGAAGCAGAGTGATTGCTATGCAGAGGTGGCCTTCTCTTTAGCAAATGATTTGGATAGATGCCATGTAAGTAGGTTGTGGAAAATTGAAGGCTCGGTGCCAAAGGCTGAATCTTTGAGTAGTTGAGTTTCAAAGCTCTGGAAAGTATTGATAGGAGTGAGAAGTTTTGGATTGGATTGGAGTGGAGTGGAGCCTTTCACTTATTTGTGTTCCCTTTGAAGAGATTGGAACAATGAATCTTGGAAGGAGAATGGAGCTTTTGAAGGAGAATGCCAGTGGGTAGCTGTTATAGGTCGGTTGCTAGGCTGATTACTTTTGGGTTATAGGATGATGTCTATTCTGGCTCATTTGTGGGATAATGAAGTATGCAAATCTATAGGAGAGTTTTGGGTAGGTTTCTTGATGGTAGATGACGATATTACTTGATCGGGAAATTACATGTTGGCTCGTATCAGGGTTAGAGGAGACAGGTGAAGGGTTCCAGCTGTTGTAAGGGTTGGGTGGGGACTAACAAAAAAGAAAGAAAGGGTTGGATGGGCGTTGGAGGTGATCAATAAATACCAACAAAATTTATTTATTTATTTATTTATAATATATATTTACAAGGACAATGATACTTTGTAGGATAGGATGTTAGGTGTCTAAGAAATAACATACTTATAAAACTAGTGTAGTTGAGATTGATGTAAGGATACTTTGATGTGTGGTAAAACTAACAAAGACAAAATTAGAATGATTATATTCGTGAAATGATTTGAGTTGTAGCAATTAAAGATAAATTGAGAGAGAACATGCTAAGATGGTTTGGTCTTGTACAATATGATTACCATAAATGGAAGTGTTAGTAGGAAAAGACCTAAAACTAACATGGGAGGCGGTAGTACGAAAAGATATGAATTTGATTTCATTGAGCATATATCCCTTGACAGAGCAAAATTGTGGAAAAGAATTCTTATAACCGATCCCACTTGATTGGAACACCAGGCTTTGATACTAGGCCCATCTTGAAGGACTTCAAGTTTAATGTAGGGCCCTAGTAGTACTGAAGGTGTGGGTGGGGGAAAAGCCCAGTTCAAGGAGTTGTTTAGGGAGGCTGAAGGTGTGGGTGGGGGAAAAGCCTAGTTCAAGGAGTTTTTTATGGAAGCTGAAGGCTAACTTGGGTTTTGCGCAGAGCCCAACACTGTTTACTGAGACAAGTGAGCTCTCTCTCTTTTTGGAAATGATTTGGACTTTGAGCTTGTAGGGGAGTCAATATTCTTTGAGGGCCGGAATGGACAAGGACAAAAGGGTTGTTGGTAATGGGGTGCTTCATTGGAACAATTCATGCTTAAAGAATAGAGGGGTGATGGGTCGAAGTGCTTTGAGCTTCAAGTATTTCTTGAAGTTGGTGGCAATCCTATTTGCCTTCATTGGCATCCATTTTTTCTACAATGGTGCCTTTCTTGGGTATGGGTTCAATCACGACTTCTTTCAATTGGAGGTGGTGCTTCGACCTCACAATCTAAGGAGGTTTGTTACTCATCTCCTCTAGGTTTTAGGGAGGGCTTTGATGAGGATTGTGGGGTGGTTGCTCATGATGGGCTGTGTTTTTTGGACATTGGTGGTGAGGGTTCTATGGCTATTGTTTGTAGTCATGTTGACATTGTAGGTGCTGTTGAATTGTCATATGATCTGATCTATGCTCTGGTTTGGTGGGGGGTAGCGGCAACTAATATACTTATTAGCTGTGTTACATGGACTCGCCATTTTGGGGCGAAGTACCCGTGTCAACACGACACAACACAGGTACGGGTGTGGGATCTGTGTCGGATTCGCCTGTTCTCATTCGGACATGACTCTTCACAGACAGCAAAAGAAATGAAAGAGGAGAGAGTAAGAACCTGGTCAAAGCTCCATCCAGTCGAAGATCGAAGACCTCCAGTCGAAGCTCTATTCGGTCGATCCAGTCGAAGATCGAAGCTCCATCCGGTCTCTCTCTCGCCTTCTCTCTCTCCCTCTCGATCGCGATCGCCATCGCTTCCCCTTTTCTCCCTCTCCCTCTCCCTCTCTCTGTCATTTTATGTTCTTCCTTCTTTCTGACTCTATCCTATGTTACACAGACTCTTCAAAATAGATCAAATACCCGTGTCGGACACCCGACACTCGGACAAGGGTATGGGATATGTGTCGGATACTTTTCAACGGATACTTCTTATATAATTGTATATAACACAATTATCATATGTGCATATTATTGTTTAATTACTATAAATGTCATTTTGACACTGTAAGTTACATATAATACCATTTTATCTCACATATTAGATTAAAAATATAAAAATATGATATTTTTTTGCCGAGTCCGCGTACCCTTAAATTTAAGATTTAATGAGTCTGACCTCTAGATACATACCCGCACCCGACAGCCGTACCCGAGTCCATGTAACATAGATTCTATCTATCTATTTGTATCTATCTATTATTATAATAACTATAATAATAATAATAATAGTTAATAAACTATTAATAGTTAATAACTATAATAATAAATATTATTATAACTATAATAATAAATATTATTATTATATATCAAATAATAATTATTATATAACATATAATATATTTATTAGATAATATATTTATTATAATAACTATAATAATATATAATAATAATAGTTAATAACTATTATTATTATATATTAAATACTTCTTATTATTATATATTAAAAAAAAAAATAAACGCATGTATGTAAAATAAAAAAAATAAAAAAAATTAGAACACATTGTTTAAAAAATATAATAAATAAATTAAATAATTAATGTATATTAAAATAAAAATATATATATAATATAACTCATCTCCATAGATTTTTATTTGTTATTTATATAATATAACTCATCTTCATATAATAAATATATATTTAAAAAAAAAAAATTATTTAACGTATCCCCGTACCCGTATCCAAATTTGGATACATATCCACATATCCTTAATTTTTAATTTTGAAGTGTCCGACCCCTAGATACGCATCCGCACCCGATACCCGTACCCGAGTCCGTGTAACCTAGCTTATTAGAAATCAGAAGGGGTCAAGAGTATTGGATAATCGACTCCGGAGGGTATGTTGTGCCTATTTGGCGACCCCATTGCTCTTTTGCCTCTTGAAAGGGGTGGGCTTGTGGTTGTTGGGGGTGGAGCTATGCAGGAAAATGGTATCTCTTTTGCCTCCTGAGAGGGGTGGTCTTGTGGTTGTTGGGGCTGGAGCTGCGTAGGAAAAATGTGTCTAATAGGGTGTTATAGTCGATTATGCTATGTTTGAATGATGATTGTATATTTGATTATGCTATGTTTTATGGCAATCCACGTCATTCATGTATATATTCGAATAGGAAAAAAGAATTCAAGATTCATTAGTTAAGAAGTTTGAATGATGATTGTATATTTGATTATGCTATGTTTTATGGCAATCCACGTCATTCATGTATATATTCGAATAGGAAAAAAGAATTCAAGATTCATTAGTTAAGAAGTTAGATAAGGTACAATGGTCCTATGTACGATCGGCACCTTACCTTTTCCCTAGTAGATTTTTATTTTTTATTTTTTATTTTTATCAACGATTGGAAGCTAACAAATTCGAACTCTCAATTTCTACACAACAAATAACTCAATGACAGTTTTTACGACAAAAGTAATAAAAAAGCTCACCTCAGAGGGAGGGGGGGTAAAATATTCAATTCTCCGAACTTTTTCAAAAATCTCACTTGATATCTTCAAAAGATTCCTTTTGTAAGTGCAAACAATAGGATAAAGTTGAATATATAAGCCTAGAATATTGTAGACAGAGAGAAAAAAAACTTACTTTTTCAATGTTTTGAGTCCTTGAAAGTAAATATGGAGAGAAAAATGCACATGATGGAATACAATGACCCTAAGGACCCCTTTCTAGCAAACAAAAAGTCAAAAAATCGAATTCAACAAATCAAAAGGGAATGTATTGATTCATGATTCAATAATTTAGTTTTGTAATTCACCAATTCTTTTATGATTCTTAGCTATTTGTAATTCATGCAACCTGTTTGTATCGAATCGTGATATTCTAAATAATAGAGATTAGGAGCCTTTGGGGTTGCAGGTTTGTGGATTGGCAATCTTTGGTGGTGGTGGGGATGTAGGAGGTATCTTGTTTGTTCTGGGGCGACCAAATATTGGTGGAGAAGTTTGATTGTGAGAAGGATTGCTTTTTAGTGTCCTGTGTTTTGAATGCATAGTATCATTTCAGGCGGACCTTTACGAGGTTATATGGCCAAGCGGATGGTGCTAGTAGGAAGGAGATGTGGTTGTAGCTTTCTGACTCAATTTTTAGATTGGAGGGCCCATGGTGTGCGGGTGGTGATTTTAATATGGTGCGATATCCTTCTGAAATGTTGTGTAACGCCCTCAAAATAATACATATAAACCTCACATTCTTGACATGTATAGACATAAGAGAATAAAGCATATTTCCATTTATCAGAGTATTAAGTACAAAAGTATTACATGTTGACATTAAAAGTAAATGCCCTACGGGCTTACAACTTTCCAAGTCAACACTTGGTTACAACAAAAGAAGAGTCTAACTCTTTATACAAAATAAGCCCTTGGCTTGAATTTACATGTAATACCAAAAAGATAATAACAAAAGATCTCTCAGCCTCTAAACCTTCCAAGCTACGTCCTTGGAGATGGCATATCACCTGAACCTAAAAATGACGTCCCATAAAGGGTGAGCCAAAGCCCAGCAGAGATATACTAAACCAAGTATGAGTAATAACTAAAACATTAGCATTCGATAAATGGTTAACACTATAAACCAACTTTATAACACATCTAGTTCCATGACAAATACATCTGTGTTTCATTTCACTTTCCTTTACTTATCCAATTCACATTCATAACCCTGGCTCATTATCTAGCCAAACAATTACATGAGACTACAACTCATATTAAAACACTTCCGTTATCCACAATTCAAATGAGACTACATCTCACATTAAACACTTCCAAACTTCAATTATCTACGTCATGCAAACGTAATTAAGATTTCGGGACTTTCACTCTGGACAATCTGGCCAACTTAGTTATCAATAGAGTCCATCCCCTATATCCTCCCAAACAGGTTTGAGAGTGCATCCCCTATCTCCTCTCAAACCATAGAGTACATCCCCTATCTCCTCCCACACAATATACATATACAATGTATTTAAACACTTATCATATATAATGATCAATTAATACACATATTCGATGTATTATTCCAACCGTCATATTCAATCACATATTCCAGGTGATTAGTTTCAGTTTTCCCTAATCAATATACAATCAAGACTACCTCCACCGGTAGCCCAAAACAGTTATTTCTAAACAAAGAATATATTTATCAAATAGATAAAATATCAACATTCTCATAGGTGAGTGATTTATTTATCCAACTACACTATTTAATCCCATAAATTCCTAATTTCATGATTTCCAACACAATTTCATATTTCTCCAAATTAATTATTCGACACATTTAGGGCATTTCCTCCTCTTTTTTAAATATCAACCCTAAGGTTCAATTTCATCAATTTAATAATAATAATTCTATTTTCCAAGGTCTCACATACACAGGAGTTTAACAATTTAAAACCCCCTTTTTATAACTTTAAAACAAATCCTAACTTTTCCAAAATTACCATAATCCACCATTTATACAAAATGACTAAAATCTATGTCAAAACTCATAAGAAGGAGTAGGGTATCCCTACCTCAAGTGAAGAGACCAAATGGAGAAGATGATGAAAACTCAAGATGCTCCAAACCCAATGATTTTCGGATCAAAACGTAGCCCACACCAAGCTCCACCTTTCTTACAAAAGGACTAGGGTAGAAGACCACTAGAATTAGATGGGTTGGTGGAGAGAAGATGTGTGTAGAGAGAGGGAGCCGGATCTAGGGTTTGAGATGTAAAGTGGATCAAAAAGTGATGAAGGAGACTGCTGCTGCGATTTGATATATTCGAGCCTCGCTCGAGCGAAGGAGTGGTCGCTCGAGCGACCAGACACAAAGAAACCTCGCTCGAGCGCAGAAAGCCTCGCTCGAGCCAACAACACGAAGTTTCAAGTCTGCAACCCAGAAGTACGCTCGAGCGAAGAAACCCAAAACATAGTCCTCGCTCGCTTGAGCGAAGGAAATCTCGCTCGAGCCAAGAAACACAACCTTCAGGTCCAAAACTAGACGCAGACGCACGCTCGAGCGAAGAAACCTTGGCTCGAGTGAAGGAGCTAAAACACAGAGCTCGTTCAAGCGCCAAAAGCCTCGCTCGAGCGAAGACACCAAAAACTGGGCAGCAACCTTTTGTTTCTAATCACAACCAACCTATTACAAACCTGCCCAACATATCCTAAAACTCATATCAAAGAATTAAAGGACGGAACGAGACATATACAACAATACTCAGTCAAGGAACCCAAGTCCGGAATACTGTACATAAAGAGGAAAAAAACCCGGGATCGCTATATGTTGGGTTGTGCCTAGTAGGTCAGATTGATGAGGGAGTTTTTTAATTTTATTGATGATACCTCTTATGGGGATACCTTTATGTGATTTGGTAGTCAGGAGGAACCAACCATGTTTCGGATTGACAGCTTTGGTTTCTCCATATTGGGAGGAGCATTTCTCCTAGGTTGTGCAATCAGTTCTTCCTAGAACTGTTTAAGATCATTGGTTGATCTTGCTTGGTTGTGTATGTGTTAGGTGGGGGTGAAGTCCTTTCAGATTTGAGAATATGTGGCTCGAGTTAGATGACTTCAGGGATAGTTTGGGGTTTATGGGATGGCTATTCAATAGATGGATTCTCTAGTTGGGTTCTAAAAAATAGTTGAATTGTTAAAGAACAACTTTAAGAGCGCGTTTGGTATGATGGAATGGGCTGGAATGGAATGCTCATTGTAGCTTTACATTCCCTTTCCCTTGTTTGGTACGATTTCCAACAAAATGTAGGAGTGCCTATTCCTTCCTTCACCTAAGGAATAGTCATTCCATTTCATTCCATCATAGAATCACCATAAAATATTATCAATTAGCTACCACCACCAGTCCCTTTTGGTACAACCTCTTTCCACCACGCCGCCACCACCATTACTACCATTGCCAATGCCATGACCACCACCTGTTGCCACCATTACCACCACTACTGTCACCACCACAACCACTACCTTAGCACTACTACCATCACTTCCACAAAAATCACACCACCACCACCACCACCATCAAGAGAACCACCACTCTACTACCGTTACCCACCACTGCCACCGCCACCACCACCACCCTACTACCATTGCTATCACCGCCACCACTGCCACCACCACTACCATGACTCACACTATCACGTACAACTATCAACATTATCATGATCTATATGAATTTTTAACTTATTAAAAAAATAAAGAAAAAAATAAAAACTTAGTTCATTCTATTAGTTTAATAGGTATAACCAAATATGAGAATGAGAATTATCATTTTATTCCTATGTCAATCCATGTTGGCAACCAAACAATGGAATGGGAATAGACATTCCATTCCATTCAACTTTGTATTCCATTCTCACTCTTATTTCATTCCCACTTCATTCCATTTCATCGTACCAAATATGCTCAAAGATTTGGAATATGTAGGTGTTTAGTAATTTAGGAGTCTGGAAGTGCAAGTGTTATCAAAGATTCATGAATTGGATGAAAAAGAAGGGTTAACAGGTGGAGGATTTTGCTACTAAATCTACTGTGAAGGAAGAATTAGAAGGATGGCTAAAACGGAAGAGGTTAGTTGGAGGCGGAGTGTGATGACCCGAAATAATAAAACTCGGATCCAGGTGGAAAGGAGTGAAGAACCCAGATTGAGGATAACAATAAAAGCAATTTAACAATGTCACGAGTTCGAAGACAGATAAGTACAAGATCAAGATTGATGGAATAAATAACTCGCTCTTCGAAATTTCCATGTATTCCATCCAAATCGTGACTTTACAAAGACACATTTAACCTATATTCATCATTCTCAGTGGCATGAATGTATGGCATGTGTGTGCATTTCCATCATCAAAATAGAGCAACATGATCTTGCCTTATGTCTTACACAAGTAAAAGACGGCATTCCCTCTATCAAATATGAGTGCTTGGCTAATTATAAGAATACACATATGGCCCTAGGCCCTACACAAAACAAACAAAAAGGACAGTCATGTTCATTAATCCGCTAGCCTCATCATTAGGGTGGCGGAACACCATCAAAATCTTGAAAAAAATATTAACCATGAAGGGCTGAACCAAAGTCCAGTAGAGAAAATCATTACTTAAGAAATATGCTGAATTATGGGATATAATCATGATGCAATGTGATATAATATGTAAATTTTTAAAACCTTGTCATTTTCAACTTCACAATAACATAAGAAATAATCAAAATAATTTTCGTAATCACGTTCAAATTGAGATTCCACAACAATGAATCCCTAGGTCAATATCTGTCAGTGGTTCTAAAATACATGGCCACCAATAATACTCCTACTTTATCGGTTATTAGTTGGAAGGAAAGCAGTACGTACTCTTGTGTAGGTTTCCGGTCTTTCACCGTGGATATTTTCGCCAGCTTAATTCACCAAAATATACTACTTGGATTCATTACTCAAACCAATCATCATAATATGGTTTAACAGTAGTTCAAGTTCACAACCATGCAATCCTCCACTGATTGCCAACATGTGCACAAAAAATCTCTATCAAGCTTTCTCATTTAAAGGTTTTATTCCAATTTCCTCAAATTTGTAGAAATTCATGTAATTTAGGGCTTCTCCAAGAATTAGGGCTTTTCACATCCAATGCAAGTATTAATAGTTCAAATCATAGTTCTAAGAGGATATATCAAGAAAAAGATTTGAAAAAAACTCAACTCTTCATGCAAGACATGCAAATCTTTCATAAGGATTATACCATACATATTTAAACAAAAGCAAGAAAATTCCTACCTCAATGAAGAGAAGAAAACCCTAGGATCTCAAAGTGGTCCAAATGAAAATATACTCCGAAGAGAATGTAGCCCTTAGTATGCTCTACAACCTCTGTATTTGAGTTTTTGCCGAACTCCACCTCAAACTAGATCAAATCGTTGGTCCAATGTAGGCCAAAGGATGTAGGTAGATTGGGGTTAAGAACTATTGAGGGCTGGAATAGGACTGCCATTGCTGGTTTGAACTTGTGATTTCGATAGGCCGAAAAGCTTTTACAGCTACAGGGTGGGTTGGCTTGAATGTATTTTAGAGAGAGAAAATGTAAAGAGAGGAAGGAGAGAATCGGAGAAGGAAGGAAAGGAAAAAAGAAAAAAAAAGAAAAGAAAAGCACACTAAACAAATTTTTGGACTGGCAATCGATCACAATGACAGAGCGATCGATCACACTCAGATGGGAGCAATCCCTTATCGATTGGTACATTCTGCTCAAAATTTCAAATTGAAGCAATTGATTTGCGATCGATTGCCTTTCGATTGATGTGTACTGTTCAAAACCCAACAATTTATCTTTGCAAAGTGATTGATTGCCCAAGGAAGTGCAATCGATCTCACTCCCAGAAAGTGCAAACTTTCCCCCTGTTTTTCACTAGTGTGCAACGTAAATTCACAATATCAAATCTTTCAATTCGATTAATTAAGCAATGTTCTAAGTTCCTGAACGATTAATCACGTCTAATTATTCAAGGTTTAAGGGTCGGGTTAGACTCGAGTCGTCACATAGAGATTGAGACAACTGTGGCTTAAAGAGGGGGACGAGAACACTTTTCGCATGGCTAATACTGAGGGGAAACTTAATTGGAAAATTTTCAATCAGAAATAACAATTTCTCTTCATAGGAGGTTAGAGGGGGCATTGTGAGTTTCTATGAGCATCTTTTTGAGGAGTCTTGTAGTTAGAACACATGGAATACATGGATACAAGTTATAGGGAGAAATGTCTTCTCCTCTAGCCCCAGAACTTCTTATATAGGCACTCTAATTATTATAAGCAAACATAATATCTTATTTGAAGTACAAACATTCTGTTGCTTTTTTAAGTACAAGCATAAGACATCACATCCAGCCTTACGCCTAAGCATGTGACATACTACTACTCCTTTATTCTGGGTACCACACTTGCGCAATGGGCATCAGTCGGTTTCAAAGGAAACATCTGAGCTGGTTGCATTGCCTCATTGGTTAATATTAACCCTCTAGGTCAGATGGTCAGGATAATCAGGGATATTGTTGTACTCTTGTGATGGGTTGGGGCTTTTCCAGTTTTTTGGTGTTGAGCCATGTCGGTTGGAGAGACCTTTTTCTGAGGTGTTTTGTGCTTCAAAATTTATTTGAGTGGTGAAAAAAGTTTTGGGACCTGGTGGGATGACTCCTTTTAGCACTGTCGGGATGTAGTCAAGGAGGTGGTTATGGGAATGGGCAAAGTATTTATTACATTGGTCATTTTTGAGAAGAGCCTTAATGGTCCATTTATCGCTGTGATTCCTAAGAAAGGGCTTGTGTAGGATGATATGGTCTTGGTTGCTAATGAGGTGCTAGATTCTAGATTGAGGAGTGGTCAGCTAGGGATTATTTATAAGTACGATATTGAGAAAGTGCATGACCATGTCAGTTGGGATTTCCTCCTCCATTGTTTGGAGCAAATGGGGTTTGGGCAAAAATGGAGAGATTGAATAAGATTTTGCATTTCCTTTGTTAGGTTATCAGTTTTGGTGTATGTTCTCTAGCTGGTTTCTTTTAGCAATCGAGAGGTATATGTCAAGGTGACCTTTTATCTCCTTTGCTGTTTATTTTGATTATAGAGGTTCTTTGCAGACTTGTAGAGAGAGGCGTTGAGGTCAATCAACTTGAGAGGTTCCCTATCTTGGTCTCCCATCTTCTCTATGTTGATTTTGGGGTATCTTTGCAATGTGTTGCTTGTTTTGAGGCAATTTAATGCTTAAAAGTGAATTTGGGTAATCTATTCTTGTTCTGTCTGGGGAGGTGGCTCACGTGGAAGCTTTGGGTGATATTCTTGGTTACAAGGTTGATTTCTTTCCTTCTTCCTATTTTGGTCATATGCCAGGTTTCTCTTTTAAAGCAAGGTTAGTTTGGGATTTGCTGATAGAGATTTTAGAGACTTTTGGCTGGTTGGAAATGCACTATTTATCTAAAGATGCCATATTGACTTTGATTAAAAGTATCTTGTCCAACCGCCCCACTTAATTTATGTCCCTGTTCATTATCCCAATTTTAGTTGTGAAGAGGTTGGAGAATCACAATGAGACCTCCCTTAGGGAGGGATCGGGGAAGAGTTCGAGTAATCATTTGGTAGATTGGGATATTGTGTGCAGGCCGTTTATTGAAAGGGTCTCAGGTGTTCGTAAACTTGGCATTTTTAATTAGGCGCCATTAGGCAATTGGTTGTGGAGGTTTGTGAAAGGGAGAGGTATTGGAGGAAAGTGATGGGAGTGTGAGTATAGGTGTTATGGAAAGCCATTCGGAGGGGATGTGATTGCTTTTCCTGTCACATTCAGTTTATGGTGGACAGTGGGGAGAATGTGAAGTTTTGGAGACAAAAGTGGTGTGAAGAGGAGTGAACCATTGCCCAGTGAATAGTAATGCAGTAAAGTGGTAAATGAATGAATATGGATGATTTTTAATAAAACCAAGCACAAGATCATGTTTCAAACATAATATAATTTTGTTAAGACAAAACAAAGCTTAACTTGCAAGCATGTACATAGTGATGAACATTCCAAGGCTTTCGAATCAAGAGTCCACAACAGGTCGCAAGAGGAGCCCAGTTAGCAAGCAAGATGTTATTGGCATGATTTCCCAATAACAAAACAAGATCCAAGGAGTCATCTTAATACATACAAGAATATATGATGTTCATTCATAGCAAAACAATAACATAGCTTTCATAATCATAGAATAGGTTTTGCATTTGAATCATAGTTTCTCAAACGTAGCTTTACTACACTACTACTCACAAATCGCTCTTGGACAAAGGATTTCTCCTCCAACGTGCTTGTCCTACACAAAGCACGAACAAACCATTGAAAACAACTTTACTTGCAAGTCCTTATATCAATTTGAATGCTCTAACTTGACTTAGTATTTCTTAATCCCTTTCTTAGATTGTTCAAGACTTATCTAAGCTTAATTCAAGTCCTAAACAAGTGTAAATCAAATGTCAAATGCAAGCATGGGAATGTCCTAATAAGCAAACAAGGCTTGAAAAACATTGAAATGGGTTTATGCAGGGGTGCCGCGAGTGCGGGGCTCAGGAGCTGCACGTGGGGTTATTTCAGAATGGTTTTTGGTGCTCAAAAATTGGGTCAAGACGCAGGAGCCACAACCGCACGTCGTCGGGTATGGCTGTTCCAGTGCAGTTCGAAATTTCCCTTTTGTTCTTGCTTTCCTCTTCTCATTTCCATGACTTGGGACTTTGAAAACTTACTGAAAAACATGCAAAACTCATAGAAAAACATGGAGACAAGACTCCTTTCAAAACAATAACATCAAAACATGGTTTAATTTGGAGGTTCATGGATCAAAACATGAGATTTTATTAAGAAATTCATGAGTTCAATTCTTTATTCAAACCCTCCTCTTCTACCTTTTGAAAACAGAAATTAAGCTTGCAAGGCTCGTAGAAATCATATGAAAACATGAAGATGAAGCTTCTTATGCATCAAGAACACCAAAATCAAGATCGAAAATGGCGAGAATCATGACTACCCAGTGTTTTTAAAGGCTCAAGGTGCACTAAGGCACTGAAGGTCTCTCAGGGCCTAGGCGCAAGGCGAGCCGCGGGCTTTATTGAAGCAAGGCACATAGTCTTAGTAAAAAATAGATAAATTAACATAGGTTAATCATTCATAGTACTAAGACAATATTTTTTTAAAATAAAAAGTAATGAAGACAAATTATAGTATAATTCTCAAAGCCATGAAAGTGCATATTACATAGGATTTCAATTTTCAAAAATAAAATAATTCACATAAAAAATAAAAAAATAATTAAAAAAAAAAAAAAACTATAAACATCCAAAACATAAATATCCAACAAATACTAATATATGTTTTTAACACTTAAAAACATCAATATCATAAGAAAGGGTAGGTTAGGTCAGTCAATCATCATCCTCAACATCAATGGCTAGCAAACTATCATCTTCTTCTCCATCAGTTGATTTATATCCCTCAACATCTTCCTCCTCTATGTCATTTGAGCCCGCCTCCTCCTCATCTATTAATTGAAGTGGAGTTAATCTTGATGATTTAGATATCCTCAGTTGTGCCTTTAAGTGTTAACTTGTTGCTCTACTTGCATGACTACTTTCTTCTACTCCAAAAGCTCTAGCAATAGTGGCCACATCAAGCCATCGTCATTATCAAACACTGGCTCATTATCTTCATCTGATTCTCCATCCATCCTCCCAAGCAACCACTCATTGCTTTTATCAATATTTTGCAAAGATATGGGATCAAGAGTGTTGCAAATGTCTTATCTAGATCTCAATGTTCTATTATATTTGACAAACACTAAATCATTGAGACGTTGTTCCAATTTATTTCTTTTCTTGCTATGAAGCTGCAAGTATTAAAAAGATATTAAATTCTATATAATGAGAATAAAAAATATTTGAATTCATCGAAAATTAGTTAGAATGTTAAATACTCACATGTTCAAATACAGTCCAATTTCGTTCACAACCTGATGAACTACATGTTAGGCGAAGGACTTTTATGGCAAAAGCTTGCAAGTTTGGGGTTTTAGAACCATATGATGCGCACCAATCAGCTGTGACAATCACTAGTTAGAAATAATTGTTACCAAGTATTGAGTTTTACTAAAAGTATTATTAAAAATAAACTCTACGAGTCTATAATTTATTACCTGGGGCCCTTGTATTTCTTTGCCTAATTGCATCAGGCTTGCCAAAAAGGCTCTCAGCCTTCGTATAAATACTTATCTCATTAGTGATCAAATCTTGAATAGTGGCATCCGAGACCAACCTTTGCATGCATTCATAAAACCCATTCATCACTTCATGATCTTTTTTCACCTAACGCTTTTGGGTAAAAGAATTCTGGGTTAAGAAAGTGCGCAGCTGCATGTAAAGGCCGATGCAATTGGATATCCCACCTTTTGTCGATGATTTTGAAGATTTCATTATATTTCTCTTCTTTATGATTAAACGAACTTGCAATGCATTCTTTTGCCCTATCCATTGCCTCATAAATGTATCCCATGGGAGATTTCTTCTTGGTATCAACCAATCTAAGCACTTGGACAAGAGGACCAGAGACCTTAAGGGCAAACACAACATTATTCCAAAATGAAGGCATCAACAAAGTTTGTGCCATTCTTTTACCTTGTGGCTCGTTTGCCCATTTGCTTGAGGTCCAGTCTTCAGAGGTGACCATATTTCTCAAATTGTTTTTTTGTTGATGCATCCAAAACAAAGTCAGAAAGGCGGTTGCAAATCTAGTTTTTGCAGGCTTGATCAAATTCTTTAGATTTGTATAGTGCCTCATCATGTTTAGCAACGTAGGCTGGTTGTAAATGTAGCCATGTACTACAATACCCCTTTCAACTGTCTTTTTCCATCGGGGTATCTTGAAAATATCTTCTAACATCAAGTCCAAGCAATGAGCAGCACATGGTGTCTAATACAAGTATTCATACTTGGCTTCCAAAAACTTCCCTATAATATAACAATTATAAAGAATTATTATTTTCGAGTTTTTAAATTTTAATTACAAAACAAACTATGAGTAAACAATTTTGAAGTAAGGAAGGTTTGAAGATTCTTACCCGCTAACACATTAGCTGCAGCACTATCAGTGATAACTTGCATCACATTCTCTTTTCTAACTTTCTCCACAAACTTGTCTTGTAATTAAAATAGCTTTTGCCCATCCTTTGAATAGCTAGAAGTATCAACTGACTCAACAAACATTGTTCCTCTTGGACAATTTACTGAAAAGTTAATCAATGTCCTCCCTCTCTTATCAATCTAGCCATCAGCCATTACGGAACACCCCGTATTTTGCACAATCATTTTTATGATTCTTCATCAAATCTTCAGTATGTTTCACCTCTTTTTTTGAGTTGGGTAGCGCGCACTTCATGGTAAGTTGGTGGCTTCATATCGGGACAATATTGCCCAATGGCTTCAATCATTGGTCCAAAACTCTCATAATTTACAGCATTGAAAAGGATACCAGCATCATACATCCAGCTTGCTAATCTTTGCATTGCCTGAGCTTTCATTTCTTTTTTGTAAGGGTCATTCTCATCAATTTGTGTTTGCTTTCCTTTTGCTTGGTCTCTTTGATTTTTCACCATTGATTCAGGATTGGGTGTGAAGTAAACATTCATAGGCCCTTTTCTCTTTGCCATTTTTGATTTGGATTTGGATGAACCTTGGTTGCTACTTGTTAACTTACGGCGTTGATTGACATTGATCTTAACAAAATCATCTTCATCTTCATCTTCCATGTCCATGCCATCGAAATCAGGCAACATGTTCATTTCTTTTTTTTTGCGTCTTCTTTTTTGACATGAACTCTCTAATCTCTTCTCTTACATGAGCTGGACACTTCGGGCAAGCAGTGACATTCCTATAACCTCCCGTGAGGTGTTGTTTCACCCAATAAACACCTCCATTTGATACTTTACCACAAAAAATTACACTCAACTTGTTTAAACTATTAGGCTCTACCAAAAGGGAAAGTTGCCATGCCGAATCTTTTCTATTACTTTCAGATATCATTTTCTACACAACAAATTTAATAAATGGAAAATAATTTCAATGTAATGTTATGTGTGATTAATTAATTATTTGTAATTTTTTTTTCCTAACACAGGAAAAAAAACAGACCAACATCATAGCAAAGGGGGAAAAAAAAAATACTAACAGAGACTAATATAAGTCTTATTTGTATTTATTTATTTATTTTTCTTCTAACAGAGACTCAACTCAAAGAGAGAGAGCAAAGAAGAAGAAAAAGAAGAAGAAGAAGAGAGAGAGAGAGTCGAAGAAGCAAAAAAAAAAAAAAAACAGCGAGGCAGCGAAGAAGAAGCTACCAGCAACTAGCGAAGAAGAAAACAGGAAAAAAAAAAAAAAAAATCCAGCGAAGTAGAAGAGAAGAAAAAGAAGCACTAACCTGATGAATCGAAGTCGAAGTCGAAGTTGAGAGAGGAGCTCAGAGGAAGAGACGACACAGATTTCTTCTTCGATAGATTAGGGATTTGAGTCGTATACTGATTTGGGTTGTGTTGTGTTGTGTTGTGTTGTATTGTATGAGTTGTAATCCTATGTGGTTGGAACCTCTCCCACACAGATCACAGCCGTTAGATCAGAATCAAGAAGGAAAAAAAAAGCCCCTTAGGCTCACGCCTTGAGCTTCGTTGGGCTTGGTCCAAGTCGCGTCCAAGGCACATGACTCATCGAATGCACCTCACCTCCTTGCGCCTTGCTGCGCCTAAGCACGCTTTTCACAACACTGACTACCTAGCTTGTTCTTCAACCTTTCCTACTTCTCTTCGTTTTTTTCCTTATTTGTTCACTAATAACTTAATTAAATCTTAGTTTCTTTTCAATCTTCGACAATAGGTAGGATTACTACAAGAATTAGGCTTGAAATCTTACCTCTGGATTATTAAAAGATGGATTTTTGGTTGATTCTTCAAGCTTTCTTCTCCCCTCTTTCTCCTCTTCTTTGTTCTTCCTTCTCTTCTGTTTCTCTTTGCTTCTCCCTCTTTCTAGTGAAATCTGATTTCACTCCCCTCATTTGGCTTATTTAAAGGTAAGACAAAAGCTAGGTAGGACAAAGTTGGACATTTGTACAAAAGAAGAGGTGTGTTTCACCAGTTTTCTAATTTCACTTGCTTAGCTTAGTTAATCAATTTTAGTTATAATTAGTCTTTAGTTAATTAAGGTTTAACTTAATCTTGCTTAGCTTTATTAATCTCAATTAGGGTTCACTAATCCTACTTAATTAACACTAATCCCGATTAGCAAAATGACATATAGTATTAAAATGACGAGTACATTAGTCTAGGATCTTTAAGCTCCTCAATTAGTGCATAGGCACATCCTAGTATCCACAAATTCTAAACTTAAGGTATCCCCTAACTCTTAATAATCTTAAAGTGTTTCTATTCTTAAGTTTGTCTCATCAAGGCATGTTTTTCACTTTTAAATTTCTTGCCAATTGTATTCATCTTCTAAGGTTTCATCTTATCAATTCATATATCTATCTCTAGGGTATTGTAAGGTGATTAAATTAAGGTAAGTATTTGGTTATGTCATGTAAAAATACTTTTGATGTAAGCTTGCTATGCTCAAAAGGGTGATTAGTTCCTAAGTCTTAACAGTTGATAGTGAGATTCTCATGTTCAAAGTTCCTTAACTACTCATTTTTAAGCTTTTCCTTAAATATTTGTGTGGTAAGATGGTAAATTTGACTTAGGGTATCGAAGGATAGGTAATAATATAATTATAGCACGTGGCGTCCTTTGGGGTGTTGCATTGGGGGAGCTTTTGGATCTGTAGTGGCTTTTATACGCCATCCGTACTGTAGATGGGGGTGATGCCCAATGGATGAGGAACAATTCAGGCCTTTTTAGTGTGAAGTCCTATTATGGGGTGTGTTTGGGCCATTGTGGTTCTACTTTCCCTGGGAGAGTGGTGTGGGGTACTAAGGCTCCATCAAAAATGCCTTTTTGTTTTGGTTTGATGTGTGGTTTATCATAAAATGCTCACCTTTTTATTAGAAGGCAAGTGCATGTGAACTAGTGTTGCATGTGCAAGCATGATGAGAGACGGTAGAGCACTTGCTTCTTTATTGTGAGGTGGCTCGGGAATTGTGGTTGTTGGTCCTCCTTTTGTTTGGTGTTACTTGGGTGTTTCCAACAAAGGTGAAGGATTTTTTTTGTTGGAGTGTAGGTCGGGTGGGTAAACGGATGAAGGTTTGGGGTTTGGGGCAAGTGTAACATAAAATCTTTCAATTGTGTTGAGGGACCTATTATTAAAATTAAGAGTCGAGTCTTGTCTTTCTTGTATAGTTGGTCGGAAAATGATATAAGCCCACTTTCTAGACCTATTTTCTAGACCCAATGACGTGTAAGTGATATGATTGGTTGATGGTTAGGAATATATGAGAGTGTGTTGCCTTAGATATCCTAATTGATTGCCATGTCATTGGGCTTGAAAAGTGGGTCTAATTTTTGGACTTGAATAGCAATGCTCATGGTTGGTCCACGGGGGAGGTTAACCCATCCTCAGACCGATTTTTGGTTCTTGTAGAGAGCTTTTGATAAGGTTTTTGATGTCCAGTTATAGGTCTTCTTTTGTATATGGGTTGTGAACCCCCTTGTGCCTCTTTTTAATAATATATTTGGTTAACATAAAAAAAGGGTAAAGTTACGTAGTCAATATTAAATTGTTCAAAATAGAGGGGTGTTGGTTGTGGAACCCATTCATAATTTGGTTTCGGCATCTTCTTGTAGTTCATGTCTTATGTACATCTTTTTATTGCTTAGACTTTGTTATGTACATCTTTATTTTGATCGGTTAGACTTTGTTATCCTCTTTGTCAAGCATTTAATCCAGAATCAAGCACACACCTACTAATGTTGTTGATTGTCTTTCTACAAAATTATTCTTAATTCCTGATATCTCAGACCCGTTTTGTCTGTAGGCTCAAGAAGGTTTTTGTTTCGTCATACATTTGGTCGACTTCAAAGTGATGAGGTATTCTCCTCAATTGTCTTGAAGTTTTGTTAGTGAAATTCAGAAATTGATGCTCTTAGTTTGAGGAATTCAATTTTCAACGACACTTGTATGTTGCACAAGAACAAGTATTCAGCTTCTTGGCTTTATGTGCATTGATAAATTGGGTCATATTGTCATAATCCAATTAAGCATTCAGCTCATAAATTAAAGCTACAAATATATTGCAGGCGCGGTTTCTTAGAGCTGAGAAGAATGTGAAAGAGTTGAACCTTTCAGTTGATTTAATGAAGAAAGAGAGTAGAAAACTGCTTGAAAGGGCTGCCCTTGCTGAAAAGGATATGAAACATGGCCAATCTGATCTAATGTAGAAATTGTTTCTGATCATATTTAATGCACGTGTAGCCATATTCGTACAATTATTTGTACCTGATTGTTTTGTGTAATATTGATAGGAATGCTGGAACTCAGATCCAACGTCTTGCGAAATCTGTTACCAACGTTGAAGTCCATACTTCTGGTATGTTTATCCTTCTTTTAATAACATTTTTGTTGGCTGGTATGATGATGTTAGGGTCTTTACTTTTTCTTTGGGCCATTCCTTTTGCCATAGGCAGTGGTTAAAACTAGATGTTCTGTTGCCAAACTACAATAACAAAGGAGATTGCAAAGGTTTTCTTTGTCTATTGTAGCATTATGAAGTTCAATTTTTTTATTTAGCAAAAAGATAAAGAAAATTAAAAGGAAACAATCGAATGCAATTAAAATCTGTTGGAGCCTGTGTTGCATGAAAGATTATGGCACCATCCCTAAAAAAATAAATAAACAACAAAAAGAATAAAAACAAGAAAAAGGGTAAACTATCAATTTATCCCACCAACTTTGGTCTAGTTTTTTATATGACCCTAATGTTTAATTTTTCCATTTAAGCCCTCCAACTTTGCTCGAGATTCATTGGACCCCCTTAAACTCTTAATTTTTCTATATGTGACCTCCAATTTTAATAATCTAGTCTATTAATAGATGTGGGAACAATGCTGTAAGTTCCTGTTCATTAAGCGAACTGGAAATGTGACCGTGTCATGGGTTAGTAATTCAATTGTTAGGTCAACCGGAGTCAAACTGCAATTGAATCACGACTTTGAAATTACGTAATACATATTTAAAAATTATATATAAATATAAAATATGTAAAAAATTTCCTATGATCTATGAAGCATGAGTGTGGGTACGGATATTAGTATGGGTACACTAATACAACAAGACCTAAAAAAAATAGGATACGGGTATGACTGGAGTTATCTGTTAGTATGGGTACACTAATACAACAATACCTAAAAAAAATAGGATACGGGTACGACTGGAGTATTTCAATAATTTTTTTAAATTTTTTTTATAATTTATAGTTTGAAATTCAACCCTACAAATCAAAGTTTTATACCAAAACTAAAAGAAGAAATTACAAAATTAAAAGAGAAATCATAGTTTAACAATATCAATACCAAAACAAAGTCCATAAGCTATTTTAATGGCCATTAAATAGGAGAAATTACAAAATAAAGTTTCATTCCAAAAGCAAGTTGAGCAAAATTTAGAAACTTGAAATTTCAGTTTTCACTTCTATCAATATCATCATTGAATAATACATTTTTTAAAATTTATTTACAATGTATTGGAAAAAAAAAAAAAAACAATTTTCATCTCTAGCACATCAAGTAAAGGATTTGCAATTTAAAGTAAATAAGAATTCTTTAATAAATTAAATGTGTCTTCACCAGTGTCTCATAGCTTGGTGTACCCTTGATGTACCCAACCCGTACCCACGGAGTGTCCAAGTGCTACAGAAGTACGGCAACATTTTCAGAGTACCCGTGCTTCATAGCCTAAGATATTGGTAACAATTTTTAAAACTAAAGTGGGTAACCACACTGCTTAATAAGTTTATTTGCTTCAACCATTATACAATTTTATAACAAAATCAAATTAAATACAAGTAGCATCGGATTTGCACTTTTACAGTATAAATTCATTTATAAATTTAAAATAAAACTAATCTGTTTAACACATCAGAATGCAACTCTAGGATTTTAAGAACTTTAAAAGCAGCTCCTAGATTTTGTATCAATATTAACAACCTTGAGTTCGGACCAGCCTTACATGTCAAACCAACAAATTCATGTATTGGAGAAACATGAAAGAAGTAAAGAATGATGGTTGATGCTGTCAAGCCACTAAGATTTAATCACAACCTATAAACGTAAAATATTGTAAACTTCCCTTTTTACAAATTGGACAAATGCTGTGAGTGACACATAAAGAGATCCAGTCCAACACCATGGACCTGTTTTAAACAAACCTTAATCCCATTTATATACCTACTTAAAATTTAGAATAATACATAAAAAATATAGATTTGTTATATGTAATCTCTGAAAAATGAAATACAGAGGTAGAAGGGTAGAGGAACCAGAGGCAATGGGGAAGAGGAGGATGGGAGGGTGAGGGTGACAGGAGAGTGGGTACCATGGTGGAGGCTGGAGCTGGACTTTACGACCAGAGACGCAAGACAGCAGGAGACGATCGCAAGAGAGCCTTGATCACTGGGGAGAGAGAGAGAGAGAGAGTGCTTTGCTTGCCGAATGTTGGGATTGTGTTGCCGCTGCTGGTCGTGGATGAAACTGTGAGAGGCGAGCCTGACAGCTATGAGATGAGAGATTGAACCTTCATGTTGTTTGCCAATGATAGAACGAGAGGAGAGATAGAAATGTAAAAGTGAGATGACAGCTCTAATTTTGGAAAAAAATTGTAGGGGACATCAAATTGGCTAGTTAAGATGACCCAGTACTGGTTTGGTAGGTTTACCGATTAAAACTGTAGTTTGAACAGTTTTGCAAAAATACTCTGGTTTTCAATCTAGAACGGTTTTTTATGGGTTATTTGGACCGGAACTAGGACCAATCACAAATTCAACTAATTGAACTGGCCAATCCGGTCCGGTTTGGTTTTTAAAACCTAGTGTGGGAATACTATTGTTTGCTTCCTAATTTGTTTAATTTTAAGATAAGATTTAAATTAAGAATATGATAGTTAAAATGTGAGGAGAAAAAAACATGCAGTGGAAACTATTAACAGTTTTGGATTAAATCATTTATATTTCAGGACAGAATTATAATTTATCCTAAATAGGTAACTCATTTCACATGAAACTGTTTGCGATTTTATCTCCATAATTTTAATTATTTTTTTTCTCATTTATTAATCATTTTCTTAGTGTAAACCCTAAAATTAGGTCATAGGAAGCATGTGCTATAAATGATTTTTTTTTTTTTAATCCAAATGGTGGATTGGACTACATTGACTTAATTATAAAAGTTGGAAGGCTTAAATAAAATTTAAAAAAAAAAAAAAAAATAGTAGTCTGAGGTTTACATTAAAATGTTCAAAGGTTGCATTGAAAAGTAAAAGGGAGGGCTTAAATAAATAAATTAAAAGTTTGAGGGACATTGAAAATATCAAAGTTGGTTGAGAGGGACTAATTGATAGTTTACGCAAAAAGAAAAAAGAGGGTGGCACGTTCATAAACAAAGGCAGAGATGTGGGAGAAACTCTGTTGCAGCATGTTATCGGTATGGCCTAATCACGAATGTAAGGTACATATCTCCTAATCTTTCCTTGTTCATAATGTTTGATTGTTTTGTTTCTAATGTATATTTTATTTTACTTGTGCATGCTTGTCATTGTCATTTGATTCATTTTTTCTAGTTTTTCCAAGGGGTGGGGTTGATTTGCATTAGGGTTAATTAACACTTTACCCCTCTCAATTATCATTGAATATCATTTGTATCTTCTTTTAAATTTTTATTCCTAAGTGGTACAACATTGATCTTGTGTCACTTTTTTTCTTTTCTTTTCTTTTATTTATTTATTTATTTATTTTCTGTAGAATTGATGGAAGGATTGCGAGAAATTCCTGGTAGGGAGGCTTTGCGGCTTCGAGCAGAGGCAAGTACAACAATGCCATTCTCACACACACACATATATATATATTCGACTTCATTGTATTCAACAGTGTTTTTGTGTGTTTGTGTGTGTGTGTGTGTGATCAGGTTGCTTCTATGGCATCACTTCTCCAACAACAGAGGATTGCTATAAACAAAAGGATAATGAAGATTTCAGAATTAGGCATACCTGTTTGATTTTTTCTGTCAGTTTACTTTTCCATTATCAATGGCTCTGCACAAGTGTTTCGTTTCTATGAATTTTGTTCTTGTAATATGCATACAAAATAAATGAAATACCCGTCGTTTAGTTCTAAAGACATTTTTTGACATATTATGTCGCATTTGGATTAGTGAAGATTTTTTATGGATGAGTTTGGTTGGCCTAACTAAGGTTGCTTATTGCTAGCCACTGTGCTTGAGAAATACATTAACAGATGAGCTTGATACTTAAACTTCCAGTCCAAATGAAAATCATTTGAAGCCCGAATGCCGTGACTTGTTTTGTCATTTTTATAGTCTAATTTTGAATTAAAGTTGATCAGATGCAGATTTGTTAGTACTTTTTTTTAGTTAGTACTACTTTTCCACGCCATTTCCCTGATTAGGTATGGTTTTACGGGTTATTGGTGTAATAAAATAATATATTTTGCTAGCAGGGCAATAATATAATATAATATGAATTAAAAGCATTTTTACTGAACAACAATATCTTAATAAAAAAATAAGGGTGCTCAGGGTTCGTGTGGGTTCCAAATCATATGTCACTCGATGGAATGGGGTTTAGGTTGAGAAAAATTCCGTTGATAGCCAATCTGCTAAGGTTTCGAAATTGCGTGCGTGGATTGAGTGGTGGATTGGCCGGTGGATATGAATAGGGTTGGCGGATTGAATAAATTTTAATTTTACAAAGAAAAAAGGTTATTGAACAAATCTTATTTGACAAGAAACAAAAAAATCTTTTTTTATTTTTTATATTTTATAATTTTTTAAAGAACAAAGATAAACAGATATATTAGAAATTAGGGAAACGTTTTTTTTTTTTTAGCAGGTTTGTGTGCAGGGTGGACAATATAGACCTGTGCACCTTAGGTATAGCTACAAAAAGAAATGAACTACCACAATTCCTTATATCCATGATAACAGTCGCAACAGTCCAATTAGGATAAGATATGCCGTTAAGAACATTGACGGACACTTTTTGAGTTTGTAAAGATAGATATGCACCGCATCCCCTGTTCCCAAGCACACTGTTAAGGCATCCAAACTTGCTCTAGCTTCGGAAAGGGGGATGGAAGGTGAAGCCGTTTTTCACTCTGGGCAATCTGCTCCTGGTTGTGATTGTAGCAAACCCACGCAGAACCTGCCTTGTGACCCTCCATTCACGAAGAACCATCGACAAAGAACGTTCATACCTGAAAATCATCAATTTTATGCAAAGAATTGAAAATAACACAGCAATTAGAGTCAACTCTTGCCTGAACCACCAAGCCAGTGTCGTCCATGTTTTTGGATTATGTTGAAGCAATTAATTCTTGTGCAGGACTCACAGCAAGACTGGTAGGAATTTTACTTGTTGGGAGATTTGGAGAGAGATTTAGAAAGAGAAAGGGAAAAGGAAAAGGTGTATGAAACTAGGTAAAATGCAAGTATATTTTATTCACATTTCACCTATCTTTTTCATTTTCCTTTTCAAATCCTTCCTCAAATTCTCCAACCAAACACAACATTAAGGTTTTGTAATAACACACTATTCCTCTTCCAAATCACCCACAACAAAGCAATGGAATGAATGATCACCTCCTTATCAGGAACAATCTCAACCCACTTTCTAAACCAATCAATGAAGCTGACTGGATTGTCACATGTAAAATCTAAGCCCAGAGGGCTAGCACGCCAGATTCTTTGAGAATCAGGACATTGAAAGAAAATGTGTTCTAGCATTTTGGTATCCTTTGAGCACTATGAACAACAACGATCCAAATAAATTACCCTTTGCAGCAAATTCCATTTAACCAGAAGAATATTATGAAGACATTTCCAAAGAAAAAAAAAGCCTTTTTGAAGGGATGCTTAATTTCCAAGGCCAAATCCACCCATTATGTGGAACAACGACAACAGTAGGGGCCCCTTCCATATGACCCAGCTCTAAAGCACGAATATAGCTGGACTTACTAGAATATTTCCCATTGCGGGTAAAACCCCATATGGATCTCATCACATTCCGGAGGAAAGAATTGGCGGAGCAAACTCAATCGCCAATACCAATCAAAACTCGTGACAATAAACATTTAGGTTGTGAAAAAATCTTCCAAACTTGTTTAGAATAAATAAAATTAATTTATTGACGAAAAATATAGAATAAATAATAAAATTAAGCATTATTCAAGGAAGTGAAAAGTGTTGTAGCTATAACATGTCCTCGACCAAAAAGATACAGTTGTCCATAAATAGGCACAAGTACATAGATACATAGGTACATAACAACAAACCTATGATGACCCACTGTCTGAAGGAAAATCAAATTATCCACCCTCATATCTATCAAGGAGGTCATGAACCCGCCTTAGCAAATTCCTTTTGTACTATCCTCTAATACTACACAAGCAACTGCAACGGCGGATACTTGGTAATTAACAAAATTCTATCACAAATGTCAAATGTATTAAGCCATTGAAATAATATCTCAACTGCATTTTTAAGCTATAAGATGTTACCAACAGATTCAGTTTTAACATAAGAATGAAAGCACCTGACGAAGGCACAAAGGTGCCATGCATGGTTCTTTTGAATTTTGAGGAGAAGCAAGAATATTTTTTCCAGAACAATGAACCCCAACAAAAGACCACATTTTTGCTTTCATGGCGACTGAAAATGCTGAGCCAGAAGATCATGAAGAAGGGCAACATGCAAAGGAAAAGAGAATTTTAAAAGAGAAATAAAATGAGGGTAAAAAAAAAAAAAAAAAAAAAAAAAAAAAACTAATTTGTAATAAAGTTTTTGTTTTGGGTTAATGTAAATATGTTCGCAAGTTGCCCAACTTGCACAGCCCAACTTGCCTCTGTACATGCATCTGTATCAGATTCATGTATAAACCTACTCATTATGTGGCAGTGTTTCATTGGTTGAGATGGTTGGCAACCAAGCCTGTATAAAGGCATGTATGCATTGTTTGAAATCACACCAACAGAGCAAGCAATACAAAGCTCTTTCTCACTCTCTCTCTCTCTCTCTCTCTCTCTCTCTCTCTCTCTAACTCTAAAAATCTCTCTTTATATTTTCAGGTCTTGCAATTTCTCTCTCTAGATTTGTGGTCCCACCGTAATTCATACAAATACACTTTGCACCCAACATATTTTTGGTATCAAAGCCAAACCCCTTTTTGTTCATACTCTACTTTAAACCTTGTCCATGGCATCAAACTCAAACACCACTACCTTCAACTATACTTCCAATCAAATACCCATTTTTGATGGGGAAAATTATGGTTATTGGAGTATTCAAATGAAGACTCTTTATTTCTTAAGATCTATGGGAGATAGTGGAGGAAGATTTCCCTGTTTCAGGAGATCATGAAACATTATCATCATGGACACAAGGCAAACAAAGGAGTACAAAGAGAATAAGAAGAAAGATGCAAAGGTGTCACTCAACATACAACAATATTTTTCCTAGAATAATTGGTGCAAAATATTCTTGAGATGCTTGGGAAAATCTTAAAACAAGAAGGTTAAATCCCCAATTTATCCCTCGAGGAAGAATCCAAAGACAAATGATCAATGCGAGACAACAAGGAGGTTAAATCCCCAAAATCTCTATCAGTGAGATTTCTAGCAAAACTTAGATTCCATGCAATTGGAGCCAAACTAGAGCAAGCCAACGACGCAATGGAGAAACCATGAGAATTTGCAACCCTATAAAGACCTGGGAAATCTGTAGCAAAAGAACCCAAATATCCTTCCAAAATTGAACAGACTACCCAATTCCCACCCTTAGTGAGATAAATCTAGAAAAAAGAGGGAAAATGTGAGATATTGACTTCCATGGAGATCGACAATTACCCCGCAAAACCACATGACTAGATCTACCATCATCATGAACCCCAAATAATACCAAATTATCTTTGTGAAAATTTCACCTCCACTCAAATGCACAACCCCCACTACAAGAATTCGCACTTTTACTGACTAAAAATTTAGTCAGGTAAAAGTCCATTTTTAGTCAGTAAAAGTTATCCGCAACTAATTTTTTGGGTCACCACTTTGGTTGCCAATTGAGGGCCGCAAAAAGTAATTCGCGACTAAATTTTTTTTTAGTTTCTATTTGCCGACTTAACTTTTTGGTCGCTAAATATATAATTACCACGACTAATCCATTTAGTAGCTAAAACACTTTAGTCGCGAAAGGCCATATTTTCCTGACCAAACATTTTAGTCGCCAATTATCACATTCAATGACTAAAAAGTTTGGTCGGCAATTGTCATATTCCATGACCAAAATGTTTAGTCACTAATTGTCAGATTCCACAACCAAATAATTTGGTCATCAATTGTTACATTCCACGACTAAACAATTTGGTCACCAATTGTCACAATTCATGACCAAAAAGTTTGGTCGTCAATTGTCACATTCCACGACCAAAAAGTTTGGTTGCTAATTGTTAGATTCCACAACCAAAAAGTTTAGTCGCCAATTGTCACATTCCACGACCAAAATGTTTGGTCGCCAAGTGTCACATTCCACGACCAAACATGTTAGTCGTCAAAAAAAATGTTTGTGCAACTAAAACTTTAGTTGGCATTTGACCTATTAGTGACGAAATCCTATGGTTGCCAAAATTAATGATTTTAACAACTAAATAATTAGTCGCCAAATGTACTCTCTCGCCTACCTTATTTAGTCGGCAAAAGTATTACTTGTCTTTGCCGACTAATCACTTGGTCGCCAAAACAGGAAAAACAAAACTAAAATTTGGTCGCCAACTTCCAACAAAATAAACCTGTAATTCACAATAATCCATTCAATCCACTCAATATACCATGTACTTTGCAAGCATCATTCAAATCAACTGAATCATGAACATTCGACAAAAAACATAAATCATCCAATCCTGAACCTGTTTAAAGAAAGCCACCAACTATTATAAGTTTTCATCCATAAGTAATTCCAAACTACATATTCCTCCAATTAAAAATCCACTTGTAATCTATATAATCATCCAACTCACATCCATATAGCATAAAAATTTAAAACATGACAAGTACTGTTATTATGTTTTAACTTTTTATTCATTCGCATCTATCAAAAAATATAACTAGTAGACTATCCAAATATTTTCTATACACATCCATCCAAAAATAGAACTACTATTGTACCCAAATATGTTCCACCAAAACATCTATCCAAAAATAAATAATTCTTCAAAAAATGTAATAAGTGCCAACTAGTCCTGTACAATTCAGCTTCATGCACGAGTTCATCCATCTGTACCAAATAAAAAGAAAAATAATGTCAGGTACTTTTTTAATGAAAAATTTGCACATCAAATGATTGTAAAATTGGACAAAAAATGAAAAATGTCCAATTTCAATACAGGTAACAGGAACAAATTATTGAACTTTTAATACCAGTTTGTAAATAAAACAACAGCATTCATATGTATATATCCAACCAACATTACAATGCTATCAATATGATCATTTCCAATGTTGTTTGTCGTCTACTTTTAATACCAACCGTATTGGCCTCATCCCCAGAGTTTTTCATATGCGGTCTTTACTCAAATAAGGCTTCTTTTTATTGTTTTCTACAAAAATGTCAGTTTTTGTTACTATTTCAAGATTTATGTGAAAAGGTGGTGTTTTGTTGCTGGCTCGAGCTATTTTGAACTTAGAAGTCACACCATTGTTTAAAGAGTCGTTGTAAGTTGTGGCAGCCGTTTCAATGGTGAAGTGTAAAATTCTATCAATTGTAAGTCCATGTGATTGACAAGATTTTCTGAAAACATTTTGTTGGAGTCTTAAGGTAATTGAAAATATATGTAGCTTTTTGCTATGTGGCAATTTTGTGAATGCACTTTATCCACTCTTTTCACAGATAGACACCTTTTTTTTTTTTTTTTTTTTTTTTTTTTTTTCATAATCCTCATTATGCACATTTTCTATTTTGTTTAAATCTTCAACACATTTATTATTTGACATGGAATGGAAGTCATTCCAACAATCACCAAAACGTGTAATAGCCAAACCAATACTTTTTATGGGGGGAAAGTAAGCTAGTTGTATACAATCCAAAGCCATGCCAAACAGAAAATTAAGAAACCAAAATATCATGCATGAGGCATTCAAATGAACTATTATAGTTGGTTTCTTATACGCCATAACAAGCCAAATTAAGAGATAAACACCTAAATAAGGAGAAAACTAATCTAATGGAATAAGTAAATCAAAACAAAAAAGTTTGCTTCCATCATGGGCTACATTTTATCCATTGCTCATCAATCCCATTTTGGTTCCATCTTTTATGCAAAATCTAATTCAAATCAAAAAAAAAAAAAGACCACTGTTCAACATTTCCAAATAGCATCATATAATAGCCAATAAACTTTCTAGTTGCTAAAAAGTATCTTACTTCTTGATTTATCATGCACCACCACTCAACACCATGCACATAAAGTCAAATGGATCAAAGAAGAAAAATATAATTCAAAGAAAAAATGACTACTGTTCAATATTTCCAAATCACATCATATAGTAGACAATAAACTTTCTAACAGCTAAAGGGGATCTTAGTTCTTGATTTGTCAGATACCACCACTCACCACCATGCACATAGTCCAGTTCCCCTATTCTTCACATGTTTTCATCTAGTTTTGCTAACTCCTCTAAATTACTTAACATAAAATGAGCACAAAAGCACTACACTATAAAAAAAAAAAAAAAAAAAAAAAGCTCCTAAGTAAAAAATAAGCTCTACACTGAACCATATTTAAAAAAAATAAGATCCTAAGTAAAAATAACAATGGGACAACAAAAGCACTACACTATGATTCTGTTAGCCACAAATTCCAATGAGGATTAAAAAAATGAGACAACAACAGGAAAGAAAGAAGCATCTGTAACTTATAGTTTTTCTGTAAATAAGGAGACAATTAGACATAAATTTTGGTTTTGACAATATATGATTCCAACACTTTGCAAAAGGTTGTTCCCAAAGTAACTCTAATTTTGACAATATAGTTTCTCTTCTTTTTCTTTTTTATTTTTTTATTTTATTTTATTTAAATTTTTTTTTTTTGTGTGTGTTATGCACATTATGGAAAGAGTACATCACTGATAAATGTCATACTATATGATGAATTTTCAAAAACCAGTGCAATATATTTGCAGGAGGAAGTCAAATACTATATTTAAAATTCAACAATTCAAACAAATGATAAAAAAATTAGACATTCAACAATTGAAGTCGTCAAAAGGATGTAATAAACAAAGTTTTGAAGCCACTTAATAATAGGGGCCAAAAACAGAACCACTTAATCTATAAATAATAAGTTTTTATCAATGCTAAAAGAAATTTTTATTTTGTTGCAAAATGAATTGAAGCATATATAAGCATATATAATCTTCCAACTATGCATATTTTTCGCATTTCAATGGACAATTTCTTGCATAAATCTCTAACCGTGCATCCTATCGACAAGCCGTTTGCTCTCACAAGTTTATTTCATCTAGTCCTTGGTGACCATTATGATCTTGGGGCTGTTCCAATTCTGTCCCCCAAACGGCCTGTTTTGGCCACTTTTCCTCAAAATTTTGTCTAAATTTCTAATCGTGCATCCTATTGACACGCCACATGCTCTCACAAGTTTATTTAATGTAGGCCGAGGTGACCATTATGATCTCAAGAGTGTTTCGATGCTATTTCTATTTTTTTAGCCCCCAAACAGCCCGTTTTCGTCTTTTTCCATAACATTTTGTTGTCTACATGTCTAACTGTGCGTCCTATCGACACGCTGCTTGCTCTCACAAATTTATTTAATGTACTCCTACATGACCGTGATGATCTCGGGGTTGTTTGGGGGCTGTTTCCAAATGTTTCCCCCAAACAGCCTGTTTTCGCCTATTTTCCTCACATTTTTTTTTGTCTAAATCTCTAACCGTGCATCCTATTAACGCGCCGCTTGCTCTCACAAGTCTCTTTAATCTAGGCCAAGGTGACCATTATGATCTCAGGGGTGTTTCGAGTCTGTTTCCAATTTTCGCCCCCAAACGGCCCGTTTTCGCCTTTTTTCATAACATTTTTGGCGTATAAATATCTAACCGTGCGTCCTATTGACACGGCACTTGCTCTCACAAGTTTATTTAGTGTACTCCTACATGACCGTGATGATCTCGGGGCTGTTTGGGGGCTGTTTTCCATTTTTCCCCCCAACGACCCATTTTCTCCTCTTTTCCTTGCAATTTTGTCTAAATCTCTAACCGTGCATCCTATTGATGCACCGCTTGCTCTCACAAGTTTCTTTAATCTAGGCCGAGGTGACCATTATGATATCGGGGGTGTGTCAAGTCTGTTTCCAATTTTTGCCCCTAAACGGTCCGTTTTTGCCTTTTTTCATAACATTTTTTCCGTATAAATATCTAACCGTGCGTCCTATTGAACAGGGCAAAGGAAGAAGATTATGGTGGATGTGCTAGTTATCGGTGCTACAAAGATAGTGCAATACTCTCGGGTCTTCCTGCTGGCTGCTATGTAATTCAGTGTCAAAAAAGCAATAGAACACAAAAAAGTAAATTTACAAAACAGTAACCTATCTTACAGATTGAACGTTGTCGGGCTATTGGGTTGTGGCATACAAGGATAATAAATTGTTTTCATATATGAATACATGCCTAACAAAAGCCTTGATCTCTTCCTATTTTGGTTTGTTTTTGTATTTTTCATTTATAGACTTTACCTACATGTTTTTTTTTTTTTGCATCTATAGATTTTTCATCTATATTCTCATCACATGTTTGTTTGCCTTTACTTTGAACATAAATATAATGAAATCTGGTTTAACACACTTACCCATTACCATGACTAGTTACGGTGGGAAATTTGGTGGCCACCATTATTCAAAACTTGCGCCAACATGCTCTGAAGTCCAAAAATCTGCCTCTACATCTCCTCACGTTGTCTTGCATTCTCTGTCTCTTTTATTTGTTGGTCCTCTTCCTTTTTTTGCTACTCCTCACGAACTACCTCCAACTCGGATGTAAGCTTCTTCAATTGCTCGTCATGTGCCTGTGATGCAGCATTCGACCCAGATTCATAGGAAGAGGGCTTTGGTCTGAACCCAAATCCTCTCAAGTATCCCTTCTTCTTTCCAAGAACCGCTCTTGAGATATCCTCTCGTGTCATCGGTGTTCCAGAGGCGATAGACTCATCCCGCACAGTCGTCATATGCTCCTGTAATTGTAAAATATAAATATTGTTAATATAAAGCAAACACAATAGTTTCTATGAGTGGCCAAATGATTAGAATACTTGCATGTAAATCATGGCATGTAGGATCAATCCACTCTTTTGTCTTCTTGTTCTGGTGAGTGTCCTTGTAAAAATCACAGATATCTGGTAACAGTCCACCATTCTCCTTCAACTGTGACAATGCCAAACACCGAGATCAATACTTTTTCATTAATGTGATAATATATTAAATAAGTGTGGATAAAGTTAATAAAATCAATGAAATATATCTCATCGCAATGCTCATCGCCGCTGGAAAAGATCGAGACCCACTAGTGTGATTGTAGGGTAGCTTGCTCCTGTTAAGTTTGCCGGCGTCATAGCGACACTATATAATCCACATTATAAGGGTTTGTTAGATATATAGTTACTACTGATAAGAGTACTTGGTAATGTTGAAGGTGGTTATATGTGCAAGTAGATTAGAGTTGTTTATAGGTAGATAAATTGATCCTTCATTCTCGAAGATTTCAGTTACTTGTTAATAATACATTACTATTTTATAACTAAATCATAACAAACCTTGTTTTTGGGATCCAACCATACAAGATCAATCAAATACTTCCAATCATCTAGGCTCACTCCTTTATATGGATGAGGATATGGGTCAGTTCCTGCATTCACAAGCTTCTCCCATTTCTGTTTCATTCTGCACTTCTAATCTTTATGTAATTCTTTTCCACAACTTGCTGACATAGTGAATTGTCCTCACAATCATCCCCAATTTCAAATTTATCCTACAACCATAACAAACCAAATAAGTAACATAATTGCACATGTGAACCTGAAAATAACTACTTACAGTAATAAAACCTTAATAGGTATTTGAAACTTCACACAATGTTCAACATTTTAAACCCGTTGCATACTCATTATGTAATTAGACTTTTTGAAGCTTTCATAACCAACAAATTAGCACTTAAAAATAAAACAAAGTTACTAACCATCCATCCTATATGCACATGAAAAGAGCACTTATTCCATAATCCACACAAACCATGACTAAAAGTAAATCATACCCGGACAGCTTGTACAATAGCCCCTTTTGTCGCTGGATCAGCAACAGTCCAACTGGAAACGCCTTGAATGGGGCACATCCTCCTAACTTGAAGGCCGATCTCATTAGATCCTGGGGTTGCTAGCACACCTTCGAATGCATAGAATGTTAGTGATTGGAATGTAGAGCTTGTTTCCATTATTCTTCGCAATTCTTTTTTCTATTGCTTTTCCAACTGTCGGTCGCCACACACGCCGTGATGAAGATGCACCTTTCATGTTCATAATATTATTAGTGCATTTACAAATTTAAAAACATAACCAAATAGATAAATTTTTGCTAGATGAAACATAGTTAATTACCTACGCCACTCGTTCGACTCTGAGGAGATGGTGCATTCGTTTCAGACGGAGATGGTGCAATAGTCTCAGTTCCAGCTGATGCATTAGTTTGAGCCAGAGATGATGCAACAGTCTCAGATCCTGACATTGCATTAGTTGGAGACGGAGATGGTGCAATAGTCTTAGAAATATTATTAGTGTATTTACAAATTTAAAAATATAACCAAATAGATAAATTTTTGCTAGATGAAACATAATTAATTACCTATGCTAGGAGATGGGGCATTTGTTTTAGACGGAGATGGTGCAACAGCTTCAATCCTGACATTGCATTAGTTTGAGACGGAGATGGTGCAATAGTCTCAGATCCATCTATTGCAAGACCTTCAAGACAATGTGTAGGTGTATCGGTCGGGGATGAGTACGGTTCAATTAATGCCCTCTTTGGTGGTGCTGAACGGTGCATCTTCTTTTCAGGAGCCATTTTGTGTAATTGTAAAATAACCAAAGGCAAAGAGCACAATGAACACATGGATAAGCACAAATTTTAAATGTGTACAAATATATACATGAAGAGTGAAAATTAACAAATATATAAGTAACAAATGAACATCCATTAATGCATTAGTTTCATATATAGATTAATCCATCTATGTCAATTTGCAAGTGATAGTAAAGACAGATATAACAAAAACTGTGGTAGTATCTCCTCAATTCAATCACTATCTATTACATAAATACATCAAGGTTCTATGTCATGATTTATATCCGAATCGATGTCAAATTCGTCTTCTTCTTGCTCATCATCGTCCGCTTTGAAGTCATCTTCGTCGGTATCACAAATGAAAGCATCATCAACAGCTTCAACTTGTGCTTGACTATGAGATTGTAAAACCACCGTATTCAGAATAATTTCACCTTCAATATCATCTCTACACAAAACCCCTTCATCACCAACGCCTTCAATTTGCATACTGGTTCCGTCCACAATTGGTACAACCTCAATGGTTTCGTCTTGTTGGAACACACAATTGAGAGCATCATCGGGTAAACCATCCATCTCGAGCACATTCCAGATTCCTCGATGGTGGAATCGTTCTACAACTTTCCAATTCCCACCTAAATTGGTATCATTAACGTAGAATACTTGTTCTACTTGAGCTGGGAATACAAAAGGGTCATGTTCATACCATTGACTTTTTACATCAACACTTGTGACATGTGTACCCATGAGAAAAGTGTTCTTGCTACCGGTGTTAAACCATTCACATTGGTACAAAACAACTCGATGTCTAAACAAATATGTCATTGCCGACACTTTGCTCAAATAACCATAGAAATGCATTAGATGACCCTCATGCTCCTCTTCTACAACCAACCCACTATTTTGAGTTTTACGACGGTTATCACAGTCGATGATATGAAATCAAACACCATTAGAAATGCATCCCAAATATGTGTTGACTATTGCATTAGGACCATTGGCCAACCACCACAATTCATCGGTTGCTTCTAGCGACCCTTGATTCCGCAGGTGATTCATCTACATAAGATATACATGTTATGTTGCTTTTTGTATGTTATAGCATAATGTGCTCAAATGTTGGATAAATATATGTCTTACATGCTCTTTTAACCACTTAGGAAATTCTTGGCATTGCCTCTTTGTGGTGTCACATGTACTTCCATTTTGCAAAATGGTCTTGTGTTCCCTAGTTAATAACAAGAGGTCATAAGTAAGAGATATAATTACGAATCATTGGACAAACATAAATTTGCTCTTTCAATCTTTCTACTGTGAAAATGTACTCCAGATATTGTTCCACTTCAGAGCTATTGTATAAGACAAACCAGTGAGCCATCTCTCGTTCGCAGACACACACATCCAGTGCCCTACTAATTAGACCAAATAGACGAACAGTTTGAGAAAAGATGGCTAACCCCGAGCCGTGGTCACCACCATTGGACAAACATAAATTTGCTCTTTCAATCTTTCTACTGTGAAAATGTACTCCAGATATTGTTCCACTTCAGAGCTATTGTATAAGACAAACCAGTGAGCCATCTCTCGTTCGCAGACACACACATCCAGTGCCCTACTAATTAGACCAAATAGACGAACAGTTTGAGAAAAGATGGCTAACCCCGAGCCGTGGTCACCACCATCATCATTCCTTTCTTCTTGATTAAACACTGTTGCAATTCCATCAAGATACATCGAGCAGAAAGTTGTACACTCTTTGGAAATGTACACCTCCGCTAGTGAACCTTCAGGATGCACTTTATTGGCAACAAATCCTTTTAGAATTCCAAGTAGCCTATAAGAGGAAAGAATTTTATTATGTCAAGACTATACAACAATATGGACTACTATTAGAGGTTGATGACAATTGTATGGTAAAAGCATAAATAATTACCGTTCAATTGGGTACATCCATCGATATTGCACTGGCCCTCCAAGTATAGCCTCACACGGCAAATGAACAGCCAAGTGAACCATGACATCAAAGAAAGCTGGAGGAAAAATCTTCTCAAGCTTGCAAAGTACAAGTATGATTTGATTCTCTAGCTTCTGTAAATCTATCACCTTCAACGTCTTTGAACACAATTGTTGGAAGAAATTTCTTAACTCAAAAAGTGTGGTACCAATTTCATTGTTAAGAGACCCGTGCATCCCAATAGGAAGTAGTCGCTGTAGAAGCACATGAGAATCATGACTTTTGAGCCCTGAGATTTTGCCACTATGAGTATTCACACATTTGGTGATGATTGCTGCATAACCATCAGGATACTTGATTGATTTCAAAAAATCACAAAAGCCTCGTCTTTCTTTTGTGGATGATGTGTACATAGCTAAAGGCTTCACAAATGACCCATCTCCACGCCTCTGTAGGTGTAACCCCTTCTGGATTTGTAAATTTGCCAAATCAATTCGTGCTCTTTCCGTGTCCTTGTTCTTCCCATCCACATTTAATAATGTCCCCACCAAATTGTCACATATGTTCTTCTCTATGTGCATGACATCAAGGTTGTGTCGAAGCTTGAGCGTCTTCCAGTTAGGCAACTCAAACATAATGCTTCTCTTTGTCCAATTCAACACTGGATTTTTGTCCCTTTGTCTTTTCCTGTTATTTGGATGTTTTCCAAATGGCTTGTATGTCCCAGTCTCAATTTGCACTAATATTTGCTCCCCTAATAACAACAAAGGTTTGTTAGGGAATTTTCAAAATGATTTTTAAAATTTATAGTTTAGTTTTTTGGGTGTTTTCAAAACCTTCCTTGTTTTTCTTTGGAAAGCATTAATTAGGCTTGGGGACTTTGTCCCACATCGAAAAGAGAGGAAAACATGGAGCATTTAATAAAGTGCTACATGGAATATTCCTTTGAATATGGAATTGTGAGATGAAAGCTAGTGTGCATGCACCCACACCGCAAGGATGGTGCTTCGCACCATTTGCACAAGCATACGTGCGCGTGGCGTGGGCAGTGGGTTGTGTGGCGCTTGATGGCGCACTTTGCATTTAGCACGGATGCATCCGCACAAGGCGCCATGAGGGTGCTTTCCTATTTGCATCGGACAGGTTGAAACGATGACGTGGATCCGACATGGCATGGGTGACGTAGAATATAGTCAGCTCCACGTGGCAGTGACGTGTTGTCCGTTGGCGATGACTCAACCAACCGATCAAACGGTTGTGTGTTTGATCTGGAGCGGGTTGATCATAGCAGTTGATTAGAGATGCGCGCGATCGTACGGATGAGATGGCACCCGATCGTAATCAGGTGTGATTAGTTAAGGCATCTATATGGTGTCAGAATGAGCTGCACCATAGATCGTCGATCCAACGGTCATATCTGATCGGATGCGATCAAGGGACATGAATATTCGATTAGGTGCTTCAAGGTCTATAAATAGGCTACGAAATCAGCCATTTCATTCCTTCCAAAATCCTAAAAAGCTTTCCTGCAATTCTCTCTCTCTCTCTCCCTCTTGATTTTGAATTTTCGATCAAGACTTTCTTAAGCAAATTTCTGTTTTTCTTATTGATAATCAAGTTCTGCAGATTTGATTATCAGTGTCTTGGTTTCTTGATTATATCAAGAGTGTTCTTATCTATTGTTGTCAGTGCAGACGCCGATAGACTAGATCTTTAGATCAGGCTTCATTGTATCCTGTTAGCATATAATAAATTTAGCCGAAAGTGCCTAATTTCTTTAATCACCGAAAGATGCATTATCTTAGTGGTTGTATTATTTTATGCCCTCAAGGCCCTTCTTGTCTCTCTTGTAAACCCTAATTTCATCTATAAATAAGGGATGATTTTATATCATACCCTAAGCTGATTATTCAAGCTTCATGGTATCAGAGCCTCTAGGGTTCCAAATTACCTCTGCTTCATCTTCCTCAGCCTTCGTTGACCTTCCTCAGTCGCCATCGTCTCTGCATCGACCTTCCGCAGCCTTCGTCGAAGCTCTTTCATCTTCCTCTAGCCTCCGTCGAGCCTTCGTCTGCCTCGGTCGCGCCTTCGTCAGCCCTCGTCAGCCTTCGTTAGCCCTCGTCGCGCCTTCTCTCATCTCGGTTGGTACCCCTCGTCCTCTATACACAGTACTCTCTATACACAGTACTAATACATATAACTATATATAAATGACTACCTCTGTATAATACATATATATATAAATGAATACCTAAAACATTAAATATATTTAAAAAAAAAAAAAAAACAAACAAACAAACAAAAAAAAAAAGAAAAAAAAACACAAAAAAAAAAAAAAAAACTTTATGGTTTCTTAAATTTGTTATGCCTTCATAGTGGTCATTGTGTCACCATCTTCCGGGTTTGTGATCGTCACTAGTTTTGTTGAGGGTTCTGTAGTATCGTATCCATGGAAGATTCCACCAGTGTGTCCCCTACTTCTCAAACACCGAGGAGCGAGAATCTTATTATACCTACTATCATGACTGAGAACCTCAACCCTAGTTTAAAAATCACCACCTCTCTATTTAATGGTCAGAACTACCTCGCATGGTCTCAAAGTTTGACCCTATTTTTGAGGAGCAGAGGGAAGATGGGGTATGTTGATGGCAGGATACAGGCACCTAGTACCACTGACTCGGGTTATGCCCAATGGGAGATTACCAACTCTTTGATTATGGGTTGGCTTATTCATTCGATGGTTCTTGAACTTGGTGAGGGCTACTTGTCTATGGAAACTGCCCAGGATGTTTGGGATGCTGTGGTTGCCACCTATTCCCGCTAAGGGAATTTCTCACAGGCCTTTGAGTTGCGCCGCTCTATTGAGAGCTCACTTCAGGGGGAGCAGACTGTCCTGCAATATTTCACCTTCCTCACTAACGGCTGGAAACGCCTTGACCACCTGGAAGACTATAAGCCCGTGTGCCCTGCGGATTCTGTCGGGTACAAGAAGTTCCTCGCACGAGAACGGGTCTTTAAATTTCTGGCCGGCCTAAATGTGGAGTATGATCCAGTTAGGGGTCGAGTTCTGGGTATGGACACTCTTCCTTCACTTCAGGAGGCATTTGCCTATGTACAGAATGAGGAAAGTCGCCGGTCTGTTATGATGTCCCCTGTCTCCACTGACCGCTTAGCATTACTGTCTACTCCTCGAGATGGCCTCAGCCTGACTCCCATCCCTCCGTCTGCTGCTAAGGAGTCTGTATTCTGTGATTACTGCAAGAAGCCGCGGCACACTCGTGAGACGTGTTGGAAGCTTCATGGGACTCCATCCGGGGGTCGAGGTGATCGGTCTGGTTCTCGAGGCGGTCGGTCAGGCCAATCTAGAGGACGTGGTTCCTATTCCCGGGCTCATCAGACTAGTGCTGTTGATCCACTTGATTCTAATTCTGCTGCTGTTGGCCCAACTTCTGATACTGAGCTGGAGGATGCTTTGCGCCAATTATTGGATTGTCGGTCTTCTTCTGCTCACAGCTTCCTCGTCCTTTGCCCGCTTAGGTAACTTAGCCTCTTCTCCTTATGCTTTCCTGTGTCATAAGTCTTTGCCTTGGATCATTGATTCTGGTGCCTCAGATCATATGTCTGGCTCCTCTGATCTTTTCTCTGTCTATAAGCCCTCTTCAGGTCAAGACAAAGTTAGGATTGCCGATGGTACTGTTTCTTCCATTTCTGGAAAAGGTTTAGTCCACGTCACTCCTACCATACATCTGTCTTCTGTTCTCCATGTTCCCAATTTTTCTGTTAATCTGTTATCCTTGAGTCGTCTCACCCAGGATTTGAATTGTAGTGTGACGTTTTTTCCTGATCATTGTCTTTTTCAGGACCTTGTCACAAGGAGGACGATTGGCAGTGGTAGTGCAGAAAATGGTCTCTACTTCCTAGATCAACCGGACAAACTTGCTTATTGTTCCACCACATCTTCTACTACCCCCGCTGATTTATGGCTGTGGCATCGGCGTCTTGGGCATCCTTCATTCTATTTACTTAAGCATTTATTTCCTTCTGGTTTCGCCAATCATCATGTGTCTGACTTTCTTTGTGAGTCTTGTCAACTCGGAAAACAGCACAGAGCTTCTTTTGCTCCCAGTTTGAATAAAAGTTTAGTTCCTTTTTCCTTAATACATTCTGATGTTTGGGGTCCCTCTCGTGTCATGTCTGTGAAAGGTCATCGATGGTTTGTTACATTTATTGATGATTTTTCTCGTACTACTTGGGTGTATCTCATGAAAGATAAGAGTGAGGTTTTCTCTGTGTTTCGCACTTTTTATAAGATGATTTGTACTCAGTTTGGGGCCACTGTCAAACTCTTTCGTTCTGATAATGGCGGGGAATACATAGATTCTGGGTTATGACAATATTTCTCTACTCATGGCATTATCCATCAGACCTCTTGCACCAACACCCCTCAACAAAATGGGGTGGCAGAACGCAAGAATCGGCATCTTCTTGACATGGCTCGGTGCATGTGTTTTTCTATGAATGTGCCTCGGCCCTATTGGGGCGACGCTGTTCTCACCGCTGCCCATCTTATTAATCGTCTCCCTACCCAGGTCTTGCAAAAACAGGCTCCTCTTCACGTCCTACTCGGTTCTCAGTCCTTGTTTTCTCTTCCCCCCAAAATTTTTGGTTGTGTCTGTTTTGTTCATAATCACTCTCCCTCTCGTGGTAAGTTGGACCCTCGCTCCCTCAAGTGTGTTTTCCTTGGTTACTCTCCTACTCAAAAGGGGTATAAATGTTACCACCCTACTTCTCGTAAGTGGTTTGTATCCATGGATGTTACTTTCTTTGAGTCCCAGTCCTATTTTTTGTCCTCTCCAGTGTCACCGTCCTCATTTCCGGGGGAGCCTTGGTGTGAAGTGAGTCCTGTGCTTCCTATGGTGGACCCAATTGCTCTTGCACCACCCTCTTCTACTGTGCTCCCTATGGTGGAACCAGTTCTTGCACCACCCTCTTCTACTAGGACTATAGAACCCACTGCCACCAAGGATAAGGTCAGGTATGTTTATGTCCGGGACATAGACAGATAACACTGGATACAAGGGACCACTTCTGCTACTCCACTGCCATCTCCTGCTTCTGATGAGAGTCTAGGTAACTTTGAATCTCTTGACTCCATTGATCTTGATGTTCCTATTGCCAAGAGAAAGGGTGTGAGATCTTGTACTCAACATCCTATCTCACAGTTTGTATCATACTCTCATTTGTCATCCTCATATAATGTCACGCCCCAAACCCGCCCCTAAAAGTTTGGGCATGACCTATTCGAATATAGACACTAATCCTGTTATATATATCATATGGGGCCTAAACGGAAGCATTAAATATCAAAATTGGACAATAGAAACAAACTCCATTGAGCTACTACTAATATGCCAAGATCACAACTTCAAAACATGCAAATAAAATCTAAACATACACCTGAATATCGGTTACATGCATACATATATATACGTGCCCATTTCTACAATTGCGTATATCAAAATCATTACTGAAAGACAACCCAAGCATAAATCATTAACCTAACAATACTTTACAAAATGCACGGCTTCAGATGGTGCCTGGACGTATCAAAGCTGACAAGAGAAGGACGAGCCTTAAAGGTTAGGCTTGAACTCCCGGTTGACTACCTACGTAATGCATGCATAAAAAGACAAAATGAGCGAACTTCGGTGAATAATAGTATATAACTAATGTCAGAACCATGTGATTAGTCTGTTTCTGTAACTTTGTAGGACAACTTTGTCAATTCACAATTCCACAATTGGGTCCTTGGCCTGAGGAGTTCACACATTCACAAAAGAGCCATTGAGTTTCATAGATTCACAATTTATCATATTGGACCTCGGTCCTTTGGATTCACACGTTCACAAGTTCATAAATTCATATTTCACATATTGGCCCTTGGCCTCATAGCTTCATAGCTCACAAATGACCCTTGGCTATATTGGTTCATAGTTCACAATTCTTTTGATACCTTCCATAAATTTCACACGCTGGCCCTCGGCCTCATAGATTCATATTTCACAAATTCACAAGTTGGCTCTTGGCCTCATAATTTCATAATTCACAAGTTGGCTCTTGGCCTCATAATTTCATAATTCACAAGTGAGAGATTCATACTTCACAATTAGCCCTCGGCCCTTTGGTTTCACAAGTTCACAATATTTCACAAAAACATTTTAAACATATTCTTGAACCACGGTACTATTACCCCCGGGTAAGGGCCACAAACCACGGTATTATTACCCCCGGGCAAGGGCCACATAGGTTCTTTACTTCACAAATTATATCTTTCTTACAAATTGTATCTTTCACATATCGGCCATAGGCCTCGTAACTTTCATAGAACGGCTTTAAGCCTCTTAACTTCACATATGTATGGACTCAAGAGGTGGCTCGTACGGATTCTAGAGGTGGCTCCCACCAAGGTGTAGCACTTAGTTCCGTACAGCACTTTGCTCCATACCAGAAACATCAGAACAGATTATCACAGATAAACATATTCTTCCCATTAATCACATAAATAACCAGATATATTATGAGTTTAACAGAACATTGTTGATATTTGTTAGCAAAGGGTGAACACATTTCACAGGTTGAACACTTTTAGAAATATGTAGATACCATAGTTCTATACCATAAATCAATGGATCTCGAGACAAACCACAAAGTAGAATAACATCAGATATCATCAGAACTGACTAGTCCCAAGTTAGACAAAGGCATACAGATTCTTTCAATCATTTACATGAATTAATGTAATTAGTTTACGTTTGACAGAATACCAATGGTAATCATTAGCAATACGTATAACGTATCTCACAAATTGTACAGGTGCTATCACAATGCTGTTTGTAGGGACAAAATAATTACCTCATACCAGTCTTAACCATTCTTGATAAAATTGAATAGTTCGGGATACATAAGCATCATTGTTCCATTTGTTCACCATGAATCATTAACCTTAATCTACGGATAACAGAATGTTAATAATGTCTTTTAAACACACTACTCAATGGATTATAGCACATTACCGAAACCATTAATCATAGACGGAATACAGAATAGTTTGAGTCATATCAATGGACGCCAACCTTCTATATTCACACCAAGTCTCAAATACAAACATGTTAACATAAGTCATGGAAAAAGCGGAATAGTAATAATAATAACCATTATTAACGATGAATTGATGTACATTTATAGTACTATTACTCACAAGCAGGCTTAGACGCTTGGTCCTGCGGTGACCCTACACAATTCGAATACACATAAAAATCGGGTTACATATAATTTATTCCATTCTTAACTTGTTATCCTCTTTATACCAAAGTACACAAAGAATTTGCAATTCACATCATTAAACCAACACACTTCTCCATACATATCTCAATACAATCCAACATAAGCTACACTATTTGGCATAATTCACCTTATCACCCCTAAATATAATTCAACATCTTTCAAGGTGAAGTCTTAAATCCTTTTCATCATTTCTTCCCAATGCTCTTATCATTCATAACATTACTAATCTTGTTTCTCAATTTCATCTCACATAATAGCATGATTCACCACATCCATAAGCGAGGTTCATTCAGAATTTTAAAGATAATTTTCAAACATCTCCAAAATTCAATTAAATTTGTACAGATATAATTCAGTACCTCAATTTCATAATTTTACTTTCAATTTGGCCCAAATCATCGCTTAACATCAAGAAGCAACCTAGGGTTTCTAAGAAATCTATAAATTCCAATAAAATTCAAACTTATTAATTCATCACTTATCATTCCACTTTTCCCATTGATTATACACTTAGGATTCATAATCCATCATTCTAACTCATCAATTCAACTCTCAACAACCCATACCCTAAACCTCCAATTCTCATACCATACACTACATGCTCACAAATGGAAATTCTTGTATTTAGATAGTCAAATACTACAAATCTATCCATCCATGTAAGTAATGAAGAGGATTAGAACCCCTACCTCAAGAACCAAGCAAGAAAACCAAGCTTTGAGAAGAATCCTTCGCAATCTCGAATTTCAATCGGTTGAAAATGTTTATCTCCTCTTGTTCTTCATCCTTGATACAAGAATCATGGTGGGTTGTTGATCAAAGTAGAGGAAATCAAGGTTTTGGAGCTAGGGTTTTCGGACTAAGGCAAAGAGGAAGGAAGAGGGAAGAAGAAACATGTAAGAAATGATCCAAAATCCCGTTTTTAAAGCTGCTGCCCCGTAATCCCCGCCGGAGCGGACTGATTTCCGCTCGAGCGGACCTGCCCTCAGCACAGATGTCGAAACTTTGAACAGGTATAACTCTCCCATCCGGACTCCGTTTTAGGTCGTTCTTGTGTCCAAATTGAAGCCCCGGAAATAAGCTTTCCAATGGTTCTAACCTCATATCCAAATTCCAAGTGTGGAAAAAGAAAAAGGCAAAAGAGTGGCGGCTGTTCGTAAAATAACTATCCGAATTAAATTCTTTGGTCCAATCTTACTTCACCATCATATTACCACCTCAACCAAAATCCCAAAATAAAATAAAGGCATTCCAAATACACTAATAAGATGTCAAAAATGAGCCCACATGCCTCAGAAGTACAACTCATCCTAGAGACCCGCTCGAGCGCCCAACATCGCGCTCGAGCGCGAAGACCAACAAGGCTGTCCGCTCGAGCGGCCACTTCTACGCTCGAGCGGAAAATCACCACTCCCAGAATTTCAGCCCGCCTGCAAAATTACTGGAACCCCCAAAGGCCCGCTCGAGCGCCAACTACTCCGCTCGAGCGGAGGGAAAAATTTTCAGATTGTTGATAAAGGTCAACAATTCCAGCTCCAAAAGCATAATTCGACGGCTAGTTCTTCAATTCCAATAGCAAACACATGAACCCTTAATGAAATCAAGATAACCTTCTATACGCACTTTGGGGTCATTACATATAAAGCGTTTGTGTCCCATATTTCCTCTGTTAGCATTCCTAATCATTTTCATGATGCTCTTGCTACCTCTGAGTGGAAACTAGCCATGATTGAGGAAATGAAAGCACTTAGGAAGAATGGCACTTGGGAATTGACTGAGTTACCTACGGGCAAACGACCTGTGGGATGTAAATGGGTATATACTGTGAAACACAAAGCAGATGGGTCTATTGAGCGTTACAAGGCAAGACTTGTGGCAAAAGGGTTTACTCAGACATATGGCATTGATTATCAGGAGACCTTCGCACCCGTGGCTAAGATGAATTCAGTCAGAGTACTTCTCTCTCTAGCAGCTAATCTTGATTGGCCGCTTTATCAGTTTGATGTCAAGAATGCCTTTCTCCATGGTGATCTCGAAGAAGAGGTATATATGGACATCCCTCCTGGTTTTGAGAATCATCAGACAGAAGGCAAAGTATGCAAGCTTCAGAAGTCATTATATGGTCTCAAACAGTCTCCAAGGGCTTGGTTTGAGAGATTCACTCAGGCTATGTTTAAATATGGCTTCAAACAAAGTCAGGCAGATCACACATTGTTTGTGAAACATTCCTCATGTGGTAAGACTACAGCACTTATTGTTTATGTAGATGACATAGTTCTTACAGGCAATGATAATGAGGAAATACCTCTGTTGAAGAAATATTTAGCTAATGAGTTTGAAATCAAAGACTTGGGAAGCTTGAAGTATTTTCTGGGAATTGAAGTTGCTCGCTCTAAGGATGGAATATTTATCTCACAGAGAAAATATGTGCTTGACCTGTTGAAGGAAACTGGGATGCTTGGCTGCAAGGCATGTGCTACTCCACTGGAACCTAATCAGAAATTGGGGGATGATGAAGGAGGAGAAGTTGTTGATAGGGGGAGCTATCAGCGATTAGTGAGAAAACTCATTTACCTATCTCACTTTTGTCCTGATATTGCTGTTGCTGTCAGTGTGGTTAGTCAGTTTATGCATGCTCCTCATCAGATTCACCTTGAGGCTGTCATGAGAATCTTGAGGTACTTGAAGTCTACCCCTGGTAAGGGTCTTTATTTTTCAAAGTATGATCATCTTCGTGTGGAAGCCTATCTGATGTCGATCTGGCCGGATCAAGAATCGATAGGAGATCGATTTCAGGGTATTGCACATTTGTTGGAGGCAACCTAGTTACTTGGAGGAGTAAGAAACAGAATGTGGTTGCCAGGTCAAGCGCAGAAGCTGAGTTTAGAGTTATGGCACAAGGTGTGTGTGAACTTTTATGGATCAGGTTATTGTTGAGGGATCTAGGCATCGATCAGAAGGACTCCATGCGGTTATACTATGATAATAAGGCCCCCATCAACATCGCTCACAATCCAGTTCAACATGACAGGACAAAACATGTTGAGATTGATCTCCACTTCATTAAGGAGAAACTCACTAGTGGTACCATTTGTACTCCTTTTGTCCAGTCTGGTGAACAACTTGCTGACATTCTCACCAAGGGGGTTGGGAATAAACCATTTCATGACATATTAGGCAAGCTAGGCATGAGAGATATCTTCGCACCAGCTTGAGGGGGAGTGTTAGCATATAATAAATTTAGCCGAAAGTGCCTAATTTCTTTAATCACCGAAAGATGCATTATCTTAGTGGTTGTATTATTTTATGCCCTCAGGGCCCTTCTTGTCTCTCTTGTAAACCCTAATTTCATCTATAAATAAGGGATGATTTTATATCATACCCTAAGCTGATTATTCAAGCTTCATATCCTAGAGGCAAATTTGTTGTAACCCCCTGTACAGCTTTTGGTGGGTACAAATATTGTCTTTAGGAAAGCGACTTAGTAACGCGACTTGAAGCACTAATTTTTTGTTCTATATAGACAAGATCATTGCTAAATTTTGAAGACCCGAAGACCACCATTTGAAAAATTCAAGACCCTTTGTTCTAACAGTCTGTACCTGAACTCACTTTGTCCGTTTAACAACTTGCTCCTTTGCCATCTGTGGTTCTCGGGCAAGTAACGACGAGCACCCATGTACCCTATCTTACTTGTTAACCTTTGTGATGATGCGTCCTCATTAGAAATGGGACAAGCCAAATAACCTTTGGTAGTCTACCCTAACATGTTACCATACGCAGGGAAGCCGTTGATGGTCCACATCACTACAGCATGCATTCTAAAAGATTGTTCGTTTTTCACATCATAAGCTTGCACCCCATTCCCCCATAAATCCTTCAACTTATCAATTAATGGCCGTAAGTAAATATCGATATCTCTTCCAGGTGCTGATTGTCCAGGAATAAGCAATGACATCATGGAAAAAGGCTCTTTCATACACTTCCACGGTGGGAGATTGCAAGGCATTAGTATAACAGGCCACATACTGTATGATGTGCTCATATTTCCAAATAGATTGAAACCATCGGTGGTGAGCCCTAGCCTTACATTCCGTGGATCCATGGCAAACATAGGATGTTGCTGATCAAAGTCTTTCCATGTCTCACCATCAGCTGGATGCCTCAATATTCCATCATCCACACGTTTCTCCTTGTGCCATCTCATATTTGTAGTGGTTTTCTTAGACATATACAATCTCTTCAATCTTGGTGTCAACGGAAAGTACCTCAATATCTTATGAGGGATCTTCTTACCCTTCCCGTCGTCCAACTTGTATCTAGGCTCTTTACACTTGGGGCAATTATCAAGATTTGCATTATCTTCCAAAATAGTGCACAGTCATACCTACACACATGAATTGGAACGTAGCCCAAACCCAAATCACACAAGAATTTTTTGGCGGCATATATGGTCCACGGAATAGTCTCATCACACTTGGGTAAGGTGGCTTTGAAAGCTTTCATAACCATATCAAACGAGTTGTTGCTCCACTTGTTGTAGACCTTAATATGAAGCATCTTAATTACAAACGACGACACAGTGAACCTTGTGTAGTCTGGGTACAATTTTCGTTGACCATCTTCAAATAATTTATCAAAGTTCCGCCCATCCACACTCTCCAAACTTGCAGGTAATTCGTCCCCTTCATCATCCATTGCGAAACCCCTACAGACCTCTTCCAACATAGTAGGCAAATCATCCTCATCATCCTAATCTTCCCCTCCAATTTGACTATGTATGTCATGGTGACTGTTATTTGGTATGGTAGGTTGAGCCACAGGGACTAGTTCCCCATGGTGCACCCAACTCTTGTAAGAAAGAGATCCCTCTTCGAATCAAATGAATCTTGACAACGTGGTTCGTATGTATTTTGTCGTTCAAGCAATTGATACATGGACACCAAATCTTATCCTCCAGGCTTACATTTCTCATTGCAAATTCTATAAATGAATTAACCCTTTCTTGATACTCCCTACTGCTTAATCTATTTTTTATTGTCATCCAACTCTTGCCAATTTGGGCCATCTGAAAGGTTAAAGACAACCATAACATTAATTCATCAACAAAATATTAGAGAAAGTGTTACAAACTACAGAATATTAGGCTGAGATTGTAATGTTAATGTTTGTATGTGACAACCACCTATGTTTTGGTGGTTTTCTAGACTGATTTTATGGCCCTAGAAAAAAGGGCAAGAAAAAGGTTTCATTTTCATATCCCTTATCTTTGTCTCTATATGCATCTCATGAAAGTTCCACATATACAGTTTGACCTATAACAAAAGATATATAATATGCAAAAAGACTCAGAAAGTTGTACACTCGTAGCTCCTTCATGCGTATATGAAGAGACCCACCTTTGTTTCTAAGAAAGTGTTTAGAGTCTTTACACATTTTGGGTTTAGAAATTAAGGGTTAAACTAACTATATAGCATGCAAAACCTTTTCATGAGAAGCATTAAGGCCTCAAACATTGCTGCATCTTACATTGAGGTTGGTTTGACACTTTTTTTTTAAAATTTTTTTAATATTCTATGTCAACATTATATTTATTTGATAGTTTCCTGGGTTGTGTTCAATTGGATTGAATTGTACATTGATGTAATAGTTCTTAAGGGTTAAACCATCATCTATCCTCAGTAAGTATCCTTATTGAAGGTTTAGTAGGTATATCTAACAGTTTTGAAGGTAGTCCTGCCCTCATTCTGGTTGCTGGTATACATCATTATCATGAATGGACCAGATGATTGGAGCAGTGAGTTGAGTGTGGTGTGTTACCTATAATCAGGGTTTACAGTATGTGAGCTACTATAAAATCTTTCCTACCAGTTTGCTATGCAGGTTGTCATTCTGGCCTTTCTTAGGGATGGTTGGTTGAGTGTGTCGTGAGCATGTAGTCAGGCAGTGGGCAGTAATGAGCTTGTGGGTTGAGTGATGTGAAATTTTCTAAGAGTGTTCCTAACTATTTTCTTGCAGGATCAAATATGTGCTGGCACATTAGTAGGGATTCTTTGGTGAGAGCCTAGTGATGAGAGGATATATATTTGGTTTGATTTATATATAGTTTCTATAACATGTTCATTTGATGAGTGATTATGCTATGGAATTTGAGTTCGTTAGTACATATATCAGTGAGGTTTGCCTCAGGTTATTGATCCTATTCTCAATTTTTTTGACTCTGTTTCTCTGTTCTTCTACCCACTGTTTGGTTTCTCAGGTTGTATTGATGTCTCCACTGGAATTGAGGACAGCATCAGGTGGCTTTGGTTGGAGCTGTGCTCAAATTCAAGCATGCTGACCTGCTTTGAGGGCAGCATCATTTGTATCCAATTTGCTGTTTGCCAGGAGGAAGAGGCAGCAACATCCATGTCTTTTGACTTTGGATAGCCTGAAATTCCTCAGTCATGGCTGCAGCCCAAGCTGGAGTGTTAATGGCATCAGAGAAACTATGAGGCTCAACAGGATCAGGAGCAGTAGAAACCAACAGTCACTGATGAGAGACTGATGCTTTAGGTCTGGTGACATGAGTAGTACCAGCAGAATCAACATACCAATTTGTAGGATGAGAAACAGACTGAGAAGCTATATAGGGAGTCTAAGATGGAGAGGATGATTGTGTAGAAGAATTGTAAGAAGCATCCATACAAAACCAACAATCAAGAGCTGTATGGTTAGGCTTGCCACAGATCTTACAAAATAGAAATGAACCAGAGGAAGAAGATGAAGATTGAGATTGTCGGCCTGAGTTAGAGAATTGGATTTCCTCGAAATTGACCTCCTATTGAGGTATTATCTCCTCTACGAAACTGATGATGATTCCCTCAAGAGTTAGCAGATGATTGATTTTGAAACCGAGACTGAGTGTGAAATATTATAATGGAGTAAGCAACACTGAGATCAGAATTAGAAGACAAGCTGAAACTGCATATAAATTGTTGGACTATAAAAGAGTGGGATCAGTATGACAAATATCTAACTAAAGGCACAAAAAAGAAAATGGAAAAATAATACCACTAAAATGAGGAAATATAAACTTTATATTGAATTTTGATATCAACTCAAGTAAATAAATGGTGTTCATATAAACTTTATGATTTCATCTCACAGGCAACCAACAAATGACCGGCATAAAGGGAAAAAGAAGCCATGCATTAATTACCATGAACTAAAAATGGTGAAGTAATACTTCAATCTTCTTAAAGATATGGCAAAAATATCATCTATTGTTTATGCTACAAGCCTGCAATTCTTCGTAATGTATTAATTTTCATAAAACTCTCTCTCTCTCTCTCTCTCCCTCTCTGGTTTTAGTGAATCATATTATCCACCTTGTATAGTCTAGCTTTAGCAATCCACAACACTTAATTTTCACATGAAACGAGGAAATAACAGCAAAAAAAGCAATAATCCAAGATGAGAAGTAAAGCTATTATCAGAATCTATTTTATTAAAATTATTAAAAGCTAGTTTGGGGAAAATAAATACTGAACATATATTTTTAAATTTAAAAAACTATTTTCGCACTAAAAAAAGAAAACAATATTACAAGCTATCCAAGGAATCTCAACGAAACATTCTCCTTTTGAGGACAACATTAAGACCCTAGCTACATTGTTTACTATCCAATGCTTGAGGTAAGAAATGTCAACCACCATCGTTTACTATCCAATGCTTGTTGAAAGAAAAATTCTTCAAATTACTTCACACAAATCATGAGAAACAATTGATAGTGAATAATTTTCAAAAGTCATAAATTAAAACTCTGTTGCCATTATGAAATTTTAAATTAAAAAGTTGAACCTCGCTGGACATACAAGATTATTTTCTAGGGTTCTGTAAAAGAAGAGTGTGAATAGGAAGAGTTAGTAAGTTAGACTTCCTGATATGTTTAATATATAGATCTTAACTAGGTCAATAAACAAAGATATTAGCTTGAGCAAAACCAGATATATATCTCAAAGATAGACACTATTACTCTAACACCAAATCCAAGGCTACACAAGATCCAAGAAAACAAATGTAGCAAAACCATGGAGCAGTGGCGTAGCTAGGAATTTCAATCAGTGGTGTCATTTAACAAATCATCATTAATGCTATTATTTTGTATTTTTCGTTCTACAAAACCTATTAATAATATTAGCATTCACATGATACTTGTAAATCACATATATATTTTCGATTACATTGAAAAAAATAATTGAAATTAGTAAATTAAAAAAATCTTAATATTTCAAAAAAAAAAAAAAAAAACATTTTATAAGAATAAACACTACAATGGTCGTTAGAGAACTATATCGTCGAGACTCGAGGGAGAACAAATTTTTAGAATTATTTGAGGATAAACGCAACATAACTAATTGTTAGAATTATTTGAGGCATCCAACATAAAATCAATTGGTTATGTGTAGAGTGGCTTTTAAATTATATAATTCGAACTTGGGTGATTTAGCGAAGATGTGGATGAATCAAACTTGGGTAGTTTAGAGAAGTGATGTGGGATAAATCTCAAATAAATAGGCAAACAAATCAACAAATAAGGGGTACAAAGACAAACAAAATAGGTTGCATTATGACACTAATTGGCCATAAATGGAGTAGTTGCTAGATTATATGAACTCAACCTAGTGGTTTAAAAAAAATGCCATGGAATAAGTCTCTAACATGAACAAATTATGAATTTATTTATAGAAGATTAAAAATGCAGCATAAGGTTTGATTTTTGTTTTTAACTCCATTGGGGTCAATTTGTAAACTTTCAATACTTGGTATTTTATTTCTAGATCTATTGGGGTTCAATTTGTTAATACTCAAAACTTTTATATGGAATTTACATATACTCTTTAACAAAATTTTGAAGTTCAGTGGTGTCAACTGACACCACAGCCATCAAGATAGCTACGCCCCTGCCATGGAGTGAGATTGAGAAGCCTCTTGAAAACTAGCAAACTGAGGGGTATTGCCCATAATTTGAGAAATAATCATCAAAGGGAAGCCAATAAATTATTTACTATTGCAATCTTAGAATCAAATTTCAATTCAAACAATCAGAATACATGAAAATACATACACAATGAATGAGCAGCCATACATGCAAATACATACACAATCAATGGATTAGCACTTTGAAACTAATGACACAGAAAGGAAAAAGAGAGGGAAAGGTATCAAACTAGTAAAATCAAACCCATTTACGACATCAAACCCATAAAGCTATAGAAATCAAACCAGTTTAAGAAATCAACACGAAATTATTTAGTATAAATCATATAAAACCCTATAGCAAGAATTGACAGTTGGGGAAATAGAGGAAGGGAGAGGGTGAGAGAGAGAGACCGAGAGCGAGATACAAAGAGCGCGACCGAGGCAGAGAGGGAGAGAGCGGGAACCTGTGATTTGCGGCTGTGGCGGTGGCGATGTGCGACGTACGGTAAGCGACAGTGGTGAGGGACTGCACTAAGATGAGGTGGGGTGAGGTTTGGTGGTGATGTGTGAGGGAGAGAACTCTTGTGTTTGTATAAACAGAGAAGAGAAGAGGGCGCGAATATTAAAAGTAAATTTCTCTCTTAAAGTTTTAGCGCTTTAGCAATAGATTATTGGTTGGCAAATGACCAATATATAATGACTAATACTTCTTGTAGCCAAATCTTAAGTAACAACGACTAAAATATCAGTCGCTGAAATCCTTTGGCGATTAATTTTTTTCCCGTTCGAAAAAATGAGTATACCATGACTAATTTTATTTTTGTCACCAAAACTTTATCACCATGTTTGTTTCCAGTTTTTGAAAACACTTCTAAGAAAATTATACTTTCTCATTTTTCTTATTTTTTTGTTTTTACTTAATTTTTTTTTAATATTTGAAACAATTTTTTTTAATTTTTATACACACCTAACATAAATACACTTAAAAAGTATAATTTTCATAAAAAATCTTTAAAAAAATTCACTAAATACCAAAAAAAAAAAAAAAAAACTAAAATTCAATATATTTTTTGTATTTGTGTATTTATTAATTTTTTAAAATATTTTTTCACAAATATTTTACTTTTCAGATACATTTAAGTAAGGTACATCTAAAAAAGTAAAAAAAAAAAAATTTAAAATTTTAAAAATATTCACTAAAAACAAAAAATACATGAAAAATAGAAAATTTAGTTTTCAAAAAACTGAATTCAGAAATTTGAAACTAAACACAGTGAATATTTTTCGACGACCAAATCTTAGGGATGTTTAAGCAGTTAGAGCTTTTGACAAAGCCTCAAACACGTTGAAACTATTTTAGTCAGTCAAAGTATAAATACTTAATGGCATATTGAGACTAGAAAAATACTGTCTTCAAATTGGTGGTGTGTAGTAGCACTTCATTTGAAAGGGCAATATGTGAGGAAATGTATTGTTGCAAAACCTTGACATAAATTTCACTATAGCTGACATCTATTTTCTAATCATCGCCTTAGAAATAAGGAGATCCAATTCATAGCATTAATCATTATGCATTACTAAACATTGTAACTTAATAAACGGGGTTGTTACAGTGGTGGGCTGGTTTTAGCTTTAAAAGATTAGAACAGAAAATTTGGAAGGCCATACCTCTGGCAATTCTATGGTGGATTTGGAAGAGTAGGAATGAGATTGTGTTTTTGGGTACACAATCTGATATGAATGTGCTTTGTGATCTAATTAAAACTAGAGTGGCTTGGTGGATTAAAGCGGCATCTCCAAATTCAAATGTGCTCCATTATAAGTTGGAAATGAAGATTTCCAACTCATGAGCAAAGTTGTAAAATACTCACGTTAACAAATTAATATATTAAACTCGAATATAGCTAAGTATGAAATTAGAAAATAATAAGTAGGAGACCAATGTGGGAGAACGATATAAATAAGTGTAAGGAACACAAAGTTTGAATCATCTCCAACAATCTCTACATAGTAAGAGACGTAGATAACACAATTTTCCCTAAATTCTAATCCAAATGTAAATTATAATATAAATTATAAAAAAAACCCGGAAACTAAGACTAAAAATTTACCTAAAATTTGGGTTTTTACTTGCACAATCGGTGATGAGACGACCTCAGATGATGATGATGATGATGAGGGGAAAGAAACCAGCGGCCTCACCACTCTTTGTGAGGGAGGAGTTGCCAATCGAGCTTCCGTGGGTGATGGATCTCAGGTGAATCGGTGCTCCGGTTGCCGGCAAACACGAAGAGGTACGGCGAAGGAGAGTTGTTCCGTGGCTGTTGGAGAGACGGTGAGAGGGGGAAGGGAGAGGAGCAGCGGAAAGGGAGAGAGACGCTGAAGAGAGAAAGGCGCTGGTTTGATTAGGGATTGGTTTGGAAACAAAATATATATGTGGTCATTTTACACAATTCGTGACAAAACATTTTGGTTGCCAATTAATTTTACAATACCCTCCAAAATTTGAAATGTCTCCTTCCAAATATTTTAGTTCTTTGGCGACTTGAAATATTTTTAGTCACTTAAAATAACTTTTTTGGCGGCCAAACTTTTAGTCCCCAAAGATAAAAAGAAAATTTTTGTTTTTCATTCGGCGACCAAATAATTTTAGTTGCTGAAAATAAATTATTGGTGACCAAACTGTTGGTCGCCAAAGATAAAAAAAATTTCATTTAGCGACTAAATAATATTAGTAGCCAAAACTAACTACACAACGACAAAAATATTTTTTAATTGCTGAAAATAACTTTTTGTTGACCAAACTTTTGGTCGCCAAAGATAAAAAATTTTCAATTGGCGACTAAATAATTTTAGTAGCTAGAACTAACTATACAGTGACTAAAATATTTTTTAATCACTAAAAATAAATTTTTGAGGACCAACTTGTGGTCACCAAAGATAAAAAGTAAAATTTTGTTTTCATTCGGTGACCAAATAATTTTAGTAGCCAAAACACACTATACAACGACTAAATTATTTGTTAGTCGCTGAAAATAAATTTTTAGTGACCAAACGTTTGGTCGCCAAAGATAAAAATGTTTTTCATTTGGCGACTAAATAATTTTAGTAGCCAAAACTCACTACAAGCGACTAAAATATTTGTTAGTTGCTGAAAATAACTTTTTGCCAACCAAACTTTTGGTCGTTAAAGATAAAAAGTAAATTTTTGATTTTCATTCGGCGACTAAATAATTTTAGTAGCCAAAACTAACTATACAGCGACTAAAAAAATTTTCAGATGCCAATTGTGCCATTTTTAGCGACTAAATTTTTTTTGAGTCGCCAATAATCAATATATCCCGACTAAAAAATATTAGTCACTAAATATTGTACTTTTGCTGACTAACATAATTTATGGTTGCCAATTCCACAACTTTTGGCGACCAAAATTGTTTTAGTCGGCAAAAGTGGTCGGCAAAAGTATATTTTCTTGTAGTGCCCACACCCCTAAAAACCATTATCTCCTAAAACCTTAACAAAACAAAACAAAAAAACTCCCCAAAACCCATTCTCTCTCTCACGAAGGTGGAAGAAAATTATTTTTGAAGTGAATCGATCAGTGTAAGGAATGTGTTCTCTATGATGTTCACTTTTTTCTTTGCATTGGGTGCATATGTCTTCCTCCAATTCCATCCATTTCTTTGATCAATCCTAAACCCTAAAAACAATGGATATAAATACATATAAATGTGTATGTATAGTTCGAAGGGAGCAAATTTGCATTTTTCTTAGTCTCAATCTCGCTCCTCCCCTATCCTCCGAAGTCTCTCTCCTCTCTTTTTCACTGAGAATGTTCGGATCTGTGTTCCTGAATAAATAAGCTATGTTCGGGCCTGTGCTCTTGAACAAATAACCAATGTTTGGGCCTGTGTTCCCGAACTTGATAAAACAAAAACTCCTACAAATATGAACAAATTTAACCCTTCAAAGTGTATCAGATTTCCATGTTCGAGCCTTCCCGAACAAATAACCAATGTTCGGGTTTGTGTTCCCAAATTTTGGTCATATATTCCAAAGTTCAGTACCAAAAAAAATAAGAACAGTTGTACCATTTTTGATGTGTTTTTCAAAAAACTTACCCTTACAAGGCCAACCTCCTCCGAACTAAGAACACTATCAAACCTATGAACCTCCTCTAAACTTACATTGTTGTGCTCCTCTTGTCTCATGAAGTTGTGATTGTTGGAAAAACTTTCACTCATTGCCACTGCCAGAGAAGTGTGTAATCAAATGGTTGCCATTGTTGTCGTCGAAATATCGCCTCCGGAGAGTTCTCAACGTTTTGACGGTGGGATTTGGAAAGATGGATGGGTGGTGATGGAGGTGGGTGCTCTCATAAACCTTATCTCATGATTTAGTGGGTGTGTAGGCTTAATTGTGAGATAGGGTGTCCCAAAATGATTGATGTCCTCTTTAGTAATTTCATTTAAGATTATTATTGTAATTAAAAAAAATCAAAAAATAGGGTGTCCAAAATAATAGATGGGATGCTAATAGCAGCACTCATATTAAAACGCCCCAAAAGTTCATAACCTTGAATAACATTAATTAAATTCCTAATCACTCCTTTATTAGATACCCATTATATATATGTGCCAAAATCAATGTAATACCCAATTGCTCAACACTCTCATCATAATCCAAAATAAACTCCCTTTCCATTACATTTCATCATTTGAAATATGATAATTTCCAAAACATTCACATGCATCAATACATTCAAAATATTCTTATCCTGATTCTATACCATGTGAATAGCTAATACAACAATGTAAATAGCAAGTAAAATGCCCTATGGGCTTGCATCTTTCAAGGTTGAAACCTTGTTACAAAAAAAGGGTCTCAACCCATATAGTTTAGCTCAAATTCTTTACAAAAAATGAACAACAAAACAGGAGCCTTCTTGAACTTAGCATGTATATGATCATGAATGCAAGTGATGTCATTTCATGTCAAAATGTTTTCCTTACTCGTAAATGCGACAATGCATTCCCTCCAAAATAAATCAAGTTCTGAACAATTCATAAACCAATTATTAGATCACAAATAACATCATGGAAATCCCTAGGCGATGTGTCTGCAAATAGTCTATTCATAACTACCAAAAATCCACATTTACTAGCTATTAACCAGAAGGGCAATCGGACACCTGACGCCGTGTTGGTTTCCAGACTTCAACTGAGGACCTCAAGCCAACTTAATCAATTTACAAACATTTTCTATACATTTTGGATTTAACCAAGTTATTTACTTCAATAAATGAACATTTTCCAATTGTCTCCCAAAAGAGTCCCAAAGACGATTTCTCAAAAGATGTCCAACAAAAACACATGAGAAAAATATGCAATGCCAATGTGAAGTATGAGTTGTAACAGTTTCAATTTTTCCTAGTTTCCAATTCATTTCTACAACAATCATGCAATCCTCCACGATTGCCAAAACAGTTATCCTATCAAAGTATTTCATAAATGACAATACCAAAGCGTAACAAAATCATTTTCATCAATACATATCAACAACTCCCAACAATTCATGCATTTCAAACAGTTTCAATAACGCAACAATATTCCATTTTCCAAGAAGATTCTCCCATTTCCAATACAAATTCACATTTCTCAAACCAAATTTCAATATACCATCAAAAACCCCAAATTTCCCATTTTTCGGGTTTTCACAAAATTTAAGGTTTTCATTTTACAAGTCAAACCTTTGAAATCATGATACCATTTGCTAATTAGAAATATGAACTTCAATATTTTAAAACAAGGAGAACAAGCCCTAGGTTTAATACTATATAGCTTTAACAAAGCCTCAATGAATCCCAAGATCCATAGCTACAAAATACCACATATCCATGAGAATACAAACACACTAGAGTAATATAAATCCCTACCTTAACTAGAGAAGGAGGGAAAGATCCCAAAAGTCGACGGTGGCAAAAGACAATGCTGTCAGATTAGAACAACCCTCGACAAGCTCTACAATCTAACTCAAAGGAGCAAGGTGAGGGGATGATTCGGGGTGAGTAGATCAGAGAGTTTTGTGTGAGAAGCTAGAGTTTGAGAGAGAGAAGGTGGGTTATGAAGTAAAGGAAGAAAAGAGAGAGAGAGAAAGAGAAAGAGAAAGAAAAAGTAAGGAAAGAGAGTGTTTGAGGGTCTATTTATAGTACTAGGACAGTAGTGGTTATTAGCCCCAAAAGTCAATTAAAATATAAGTCAAAAATCCAAAAAATATAGGGCAAAAACGCAGCTGAAATTTCTAAGTTTCTGTCAAGTGTCGACATCTCAAGGAGGGGTGTCGACACCACAAAGCCCAGGCGTCGACACCAAAACACATTGTTGCATCCAAAACACTCAGGTCAAGCAGTGTCGACACCAAGAAGAGGTGATGTCGATACCAGAAAGCAGAAACACCCTGAGAAAATTAAAAAAGAAGCAGAAACTCTCTTCTTCGTTTCTTCTTCTCTTCTATTCTTTGTTTTCTTCTTTTATTCTTCTTCTCTTCATTTTCTTCTTTTCTTCTTCTTCTCTTATGTTTTTCTTTTCTCTTTTTTTTTTCCCCTTTTTCTTTTCTTCTTTTATATTTCTGATTTAGTTTCTCTCTTCCTTCTTCTTCTTCTTCCTTTTTTTTTAATTTTTTAATTTTATTTTTATTTATTTATTTATTTTTATCTGAGTAGCCTTTTTTTTCCTTTCTATTTTTTTGGTATCCTTATTTTTTTTTTAAAAAAAATCAAATTTTATTAAAATCTTGCGGGTACTGTTTTTATTAATTTTAAACATATATTAATTTTTTAAAATTTTTTTTATACATATATTAAATAAATAAAATTCTATATATTGAACGTATCTTCAGCGTGTTGTGACCCTTGTTTTTTGAAAATTTGTGTGTTCGCGTGTCCATGGTCCCAAACTCCCAAACCATCTCTCACAGCTCTCTCTCTCTCTCTCTCTCTCTCTCTCTCTCTCTCTCTCATCCACCAACAGTCCCAAACCCTCTCACTCAGATCTCTCTGATGAAAATCTCGCCACCATCCACCATCCTCTTCCTATGGCCGAAGTAGCTAGTCGGGACTTGAGACATGCTACACGATGATCTCGCCAATTGTATATCTCACCGCCGTCCACGGTCCTTTTGCTACAGCTGAAACAACGGTGCCATTGCGCCTATCAGCTCTCAAATCCTCTCACCGCCTCTCTATTTTGTCGTCGTGCAGTCAAAGAGTGCTATGAGTCATCATCACCATCTTCAAAGCTCACAAACAGATATGTATGAGTCATCATCATCATCTTCAAAGCTCAAAAATAGATTTGTTTCATCATCCTTGAGATTTGTGATCATATATGTTTTTCGAAATCAAATATGAGAAATAGATATATATATATATATATGTTTATCTATATATATACATATGAATATGATTTTTTCAAATATCTTCTTTTTTTCTTTTTTTTTTAAAGATTTGAGCTCAAATCTAGTAAAGGATCATCTCTATGTGTGTGTACAATAATCATCCAGATCCTCCTCTCTTTTTTCTTTTTTTTTTTGGTAGTTGTTGTTGTTGATGATGATGATGTGTAGTTGTTGTTGTTGATGATGATAAAACATATTGCAGATCCATATGTTTGGTTTAAACAGACAGTGGGTGGTTTTCCAGCGAGGAAAGACTGACCGGAGTTGTTGATTTTGAACAAATAGATAGTAGGAAGAGATATAGATTTTTAATAGAGATTTTTTTTATTGTTGTTAGATTTTCAACAGATAGATTTGTTATTGTAGTTGAACAGATAATAAAATTGGAATAAATAGATTTAAATAGATAAATGCAAAAATTCAACAGATAATAAAATTTGGACATATAAAGGGAAAAAATTAAATAGATAGTCAAAAAATTTGAACAGATAGATATATATATTTTGAACAGATAGGGGACAAAATTTTTAAAAAATAGATATAAATTTGAACAGATAATTAAAAAATTTGAATAGATAGAAAAAAATTTAAACAGATAGATATAAATTTGAACAGATAGTCAAAAAAAGTCAAACAGATAAAAAAAGTGAAGGGTAAAATTGGAAACAAAATGTTTTTTAAAACCAATGAAAGGATTTCTCACTAAACTAGGGTGATTCTACTTACACCACTACTTTATCTCTTTACACCATCTATATGAGATTTTTTTTTCTTCTAATTTTATCCATGTGTGAAATTACTTTTAAGGACAAAACACTAAAATTAAATATATTTTATTATCTCCTTACACCCTTGGTCTTCAATGCCTACTCCTATTTTTCCTTTCTCAACTTTTCTTTTCTCTTACACATCTTTTTTCAAAAAGTGAGAATCATAGTGTTTTGATCATCAAAGAAAGCAATGGATGAAGAAACAGTGGTGAAGAACCATCAAAAAAGTGAAATGGTGAGTATTTTTATTTGTTTGGTAGGTTTTTGCTTCGATTTTCTGGGCTGGTCTTTGACTTTTGTGATGCCAAACAAAAAATATAAGTCTGGTAGCTGACGAATAAAAAATACATTTCCAATAATATAAGGCCGGATTTTTTAAATTTGTTTGGCTACTCATTACCATGTATTTTCAGTTTCATTTTTTTATATTTTTTATTTTTTTTGCTTGGAAAGATTATACTTATACTCATTGCAACAACGCAAGTACTGCATTATTAGTGGACTCCAGTCATGAATTCATTAAAAATAAGGTTTGTTAAGTTTTGTATGAATACGATTTTTCTTATTTTTAATTTGTATTGAGTTTTATTAATATTTTGATGTATAAATATATTTATTATGTTTAGATTTGTAGTAGTCATCAAGTATTAATTAAATGGGCTTCTGGCGTTGGGAAGAAGACTGGATTTGTCATTGTTATAAAGACATCAGATGCGGGAGGTAATGGCAAAAAACCATGACTTACCCTTGCTTGTGAAAGAAGTGGTTACTATAGAGACAACAGGAAGATCAATAGGGAACAATTGAGGTTGATAGGTCCTAAAAAGTGTGGATATCCATTTCTATCAAAGGGGGAAAATTTCCTGCAAGTGATGAGTGGATGTTGCATGTCTTATGTGGAGTGCACAATCATCTGTCTGCTGAACATCATGAAGGACACTCATTTGCTGGTAGATTATCTAAGGAGGAAAACACCGGACAAACCTATTTTTTCCAGCAACATAACACCGGAAAAATGTAAATTGTCTAATACCGTGTGACCGAACAAACACTTTACAGTGGGCTCCACTGACTTTGTTGTAAAGTAAATTGAAATTATCCAATTGTATGGCAACATAATGTTAGGAAAAAATAGTTTGTCTGGTAACACGACACTGGAATAATTGAAATCCATTAGCATTTTATTATCGAACAGGCCCAGCACAAATTATTACCACATTATTTGGAAGGAAGTAGCTTTGTAAATGTATAGCAACAAAACGCCGGACAAACCAATTTATTTTAGCGTTATGACACTGAAGTTATGTAAATTGTTTCGCATTGTGTGACCGAATAGGCACTTCAATGTGGGCTCTACTGGCTTTGTTATGAAGCAAACTAAAATTATCCAATTGAACGGCAACATGATGTTGGGAAAAAAAAATTTATTTGGTAACATGTCACTGAAGTAATTTAAATTGTTTAGCATTGTATTACCAAACAGGCCCAGCACAAATTAAAAAGCATTGTTTAGGAGAAAGTGGCTCTGTAAATATATAGCAGCAAAATGCTGGAGGGATCTATTTTTTCCGACAACAGAACATTGGAATAATGGAAATTGTTTAGCAATGTGCCACTGAACTGGCCCATAGCACTGAAAAAAATAATATTACTTTCAGAAAATGGTACCATATCACTCCACAACACTTTAATATCATTACAATGCATTACAAATAATAACAAATCCATATGTTCACCAAAATAATTTTTCATTAAAATCATCACATAAATATTGAGCACAAAATAGATGTGAAAATGTTTAAAATTCATACAAAAGTATGACATTTCATTATTTGTCTAACCAAACATCCAGTTTACCAAAGATCCAAGACATCCACAAAAACTATGCCATTAGGAAAAAATATATCCCAAACTCTATATGGACTAGGCATTCACAACAACTATGCCATAAAAAAAAAAAAAAAAAAAAAAAAAAAAAAAACTAGATCCCAACTCTCATGTATGGTCAACACAAAAGTATATCCCAAACTTTATACGGGCTAGGTATTCACAAAAACTATGCCATCAAACAAAAACTAGATCCCAACTCTCATGTACGGTCAACACATAACTATGACATAAAAAAAAGAAAAAGAAAAAGAAAAAACAGATCCCAATCCTCATGTACGGTCCATCCTACGACATTTACAATAGTAGACTTGATGCTCTGTACATGTCGATGTAGATTCCAAACTTTGTCCATCAAGAACTTGCAACATCCTACCAACGGTTTCATATAGCATGTCAGGGTGCAAGACACACTTATCACGACTGAGCCTATGGACTGCAGCACTAACACTGAAAGCACCATCATTACACTGAAAATAAATTGATAAAAATCGTACTTAGTGTTTGATTTATAGTGAACCACTTAAAAGTGAAATAAGTTAATTCACAATTCACTTGCCCACTCAAGATCCATATTAACATCATTATCGGGACGTTGAACACATGGATCAAACTGAGAGTGATGCGTAGGATTTTGAACGACCCGGTGCGAAGCACGAGCATACCATTGAAGGTATCCCCGTACACATTCAGATGGGCTCTGCTATACAGGCACACTATGAACATTAATGGACAACACATGATTCTCCCATTGCGCCCATATCGTGCCATTGTATTGATGCATGATTCTGTACTGTCTTGGTTTACTGCCTCGTGTAGCTCAAACAAGAGATAATGGTGCTGGTGGGATGGTTTGGACCCTACCACACTGTCACAAAATCCTATTGGGGTGATAGGGTTCAACAATATTAAAGTATTTCAAACATCCAATATAATATGCAACCTCATGAAGTGGATGGTGTGTCCTACATAAACGGTATGGATCCCACTCGATCTACAAATAGGCAATGCATAATGTTAGTTATAACATCTTATTTTTTTTACAATATGACACTATTATAAAATGCCTAACCTCATTAGCACGTAACATGTTAGCTGCTCTCGCAATGTCTGCAAGTGGTCTTCTGTAAAACCCCCATCTCTCTGCGGACTCCAACGACAAACACGAGGTTGTGCATCAGAATAGGACAAATTTGGATGAGGCCTTCCTAGACGAAAATGCTCATAAATCCATGCTTCTAATAGCTTCAAGTAACAAGCAATTTGCTTAACACCAGCCCTATTAGCAAGTCCTAATTGTCTATACAGGAATGCCAAAGCTGCAAAGACTTATGCATATGAGCTAACAAAGATCAATGTCGACCAACATGTGCAGGTAAGCAACGGGTACTCGAGTCCCACTCTTGTCAGCGAAGAGGGTACAACCTAATAAATATAGCAAGTAAGCTCTGGCTGCGTATTATATGAAATTTGCATCATCTGTATCTTTAACTTCATGAAATATGATTCTGAACCACTCTGGCTTCATGGATTGCCCACGAGATTGAACTAATTCTACAAACGCATCATTCACTGGCACTCATAAAGTAGCACTCACTAGTTCAGCAACCTCGTATCTTGTTAACTTAGGACATGACAAAGTCCTGCTAGTGACTGAAATGCCAAGTATGGTCCGTACATCATCAAATGTGATAGTCATCTCACCATTTGGCATGTGAAATGTATTTGTCTTTGGATGCCACCTTTCGACGAAGGCAAATATTACCAATCTATTGCCATGCCGATATGTGTGATCAATAAGGACACTAAGACCAGACTACTCAACCAAATGTCTCCACCTAGCATTTTCGACTGTTGGTGACATCCATGACCACTCGGCAAGCTTTTGAGAATGATTCAAACATTTAAGAGGTCCCCGTTCCTACATTTTACATAAAATATATAAATAATTTGAAGCATATAGTACATATGATTAGTTTGTTGTTGAGAAATTCAAAAAATACCTTTTTCTTCCAAACAACGGCAGCAACATGGTTACGGAAGCTAATTAGCAATGAAGGATCCTCTGGAGCACCCGAAACTAGTTATGCGTTGTCATCATCCACACCAACATCATCCTCCATGAGGTCGGCCTCTACACTAATATCATTATCGACATCGTCATCCTCTACACCAATATCGTCGTCAACATAATCAGTATTCACATCGACATGGTCATCCATCTCCACAGGGACATTCACTTCCAATGCTTCAAGTTCTATTTGCCTAGCACGTCTTCAGTTGGATGCCGTTGGTCTCTTACGTGAGATACTACTAACCATTTTTGTGTAAAAAAAAAATAATAATAAATAAATCTAATATCAGCAAAAACTCGAATATATTAAATGACTGATGTAAAAAAATATCAACAAAGAAACCATAATTTCATAGATAATATTCAATTTAAAATATATATATATATATATTGAATGTGCAAATGTATAAAAAGGGGAAAAATTCTAATTATAGAAGAGCAAAATGCATTTATTAAATGTTTTTAAATGTAATTAAATACATTTAAAAAAATATTAGAATTTATTAAAATTATTAATACATGTATTTTACTCTTCTATAATTAGAAATTTTACCCTTCTTTTACATTTGCACATTCAATATTTTTTTTAAATGTAAGCTAATTAGCAAAATACATTTATTAGCAAAAAATACCTTTTTCTTCCAAACAGCGGCAGCAACATGGTTACGAAAGCTAATTAGCAATGAAGGATCCTCTAGAGCACCTGAAACTGGTTATGTGTTGTCATCATCCACACCAACATCATCCTCCATGAGGTCAATCTCTACACCAATATCATTATCGACATCGTCATCCTCCACACCAACATCATCGTCAACATAATCATTATTCACATCGACATGATCATCCTCCTCTACAGGGACATTCACTTCCAATGCTTCAGGTTTTGTTTGCCTAGCACGTTTTCTGTTGGATGCCGTTGCTCTTCTATTATTAGAAATTTTCCCTTTTTTATACATTTGCACATTCAATTTATTTTTTATTTTTTATTTTTAAAATTGAATGTTATCTATCAGCAAAAACTTGAATATATTAAATGACTGATGTAAACAATATCAGCAAAGAAACCATAATTTCATAAAAAACATTCAATTTATAAAAAAAAAAAAAAAAAAAAAAAAAAAAAAAAAAAAAAATTGAATGTGCAAATGTATAAAAAGGGGAAAAATTCTAAATATAGAAGAGCAAAATACATGATTTATTAATACATGATGTTTTAGAAAAAAAATTATTAAAATGATAAGTGAAGGGGAAACTTGGCATCATTTGAAACTTTTTTATCCAAGAAAATTGCATCAGCATAAAAGTTACACTGTTCTAGGGAATAAGGAAGAGGTCATTCAAATGAGCTAAGGGGTGTTTCATTCATGTTTCTTCCTTCACAATTTAACAAAGAAAGCTGATGACAGCAAATCAGAATGACAAGTACTCCACTGAAGTTGCAAGCTCAAGTACAATGGATCCTCTTTCTATCTTCACGAAGGTTTTTCCCAAGGGTTTTTTGGCTTCTTGTTTATTGATCTTGTTTCAGAAAATATACATGATGAAGGAACTTTAGACTGGTAAGTAAGTATTCTAATTCTGGATTCTTTGTCCTGCAGTGAACTTATTTTGCAATTTGAGTCCTAAGCATGAATGCATCCAACCCAACTTCAAAACAAATGCGAGTAGACAATTGTATATTTTATATTTCACAACTCTCAGAAACAAGTGATGCAGGTTCAAAAAACTGAACTCCACATAAGCAACCATACATAATAGTTTCTTAGCCACAATTTCTCAGAAAGGTAGAAATACTTTATTCAAGCAATAGCCAAGAACTAATTGAGTTGCTAAATCACAAAGAAATTAGTTTGCTTTCCCCCTTTCCATTAATTTTGTTCTTGGTATGCTACATAATTAATAGTCTTGAGTTCCATCATGCATAACTTCATAATTCAAGAAACTTCTAGAAAGGAGTTCTCTTTCACTTAATTTCTTTCTATTCTCATCAAATCACTCAATCCAAGCACCTCTAAAATAGAAGTATCCTAAGCCATCAATAATTCTATCCAAACCAAACATCATATCCAATATGAGATGCCAAAAAGAAAATACAAATTTACAAACACAAACACAAACATAAAATTGTGTATCCATATACAAGCTATGTAGCAAAATAAACAAAACCCAAAAATGAAAACATAGAAGATCAAAACAGAGGACTAAAATTTGAACTTCAACATTCAAAATTCAAAATTAGAAGATCAAAACAGAAAACAAAAATCTAACAAAATAGAGGACCAAAATTTGAACTTCAACATTCAAAATTAGCACCGAAAATTACAAACCCAATTAAATTAGTAGATCAAAACCACCAAAACTATGTTGGGAATGTGTTATTCTTTGTTTATTCAAAAAAAATTATGATATAGATGATAGAGATACATATATATGTCTGTCAATATAGAGAGAGAAAGAAGAGTTTTTCACTTACCTTTGGCAAATGAGAAGAATGAGTTCAATCGTCCACACTGATAACATAGATCACAACGCCATTCGAACCCCTCCCGCCGCCCAAACCACTCGCCTTCTCTACGTCCGAACCCCTCGTCTTCCTTGCTGCTGCTTCTCTCTTTTCCCTCTAAAAGTTAAGTGGTGTAAAGAGATGAAAGGGTTAATTTGGGGTTAGTATTGGTAATATAATGGGGATGTAATGAGAGTTATTTTTTTTTAGTGGTGTAATGAGATGGAGGGTGTAAAAAGGTAAAATAGTGGTGTAAGTAGAATCAGCCCTAAACTATTTCATAAAGAGTGGACCTATCACCAATAAAAAATATTCATTAGATCTAATGTCTTATACCCTCCTTCGATTAGATTCATCACCAATTTTCTCTTATCTTAATTAGGAGGTTATTTTGGTTAGGATTTTATTAATATTTGTTTCCTTATTCCATTAGGATTCAGTTTCCTATTTTGACTAGGTTTCTTGACTTATTAAGTATTAGAGTTTGCATTGTATTATTCAGCTTTAAATTAATGAATTAAGTGCGTTAGGCTGTGGCCTTGTGTTAGGGCTGTGGCCCTCTTCTCTCTCTCCTCTCTTCTCTTTTCTTAAAGTATCCTACATCAGATTGCTTCTAGGAAAGAGGTGTATTGTTGCCAGCTAGGCCTCATGGAACAATAAATTAATGTATGGAATTTCTTCGCTTGAGGGTTCTGCATTTTGAGTAGTATGTCTTGAACACAACAGTAAAAACGAGCTTCACTCATAGCTTCTTCCCCCCCCCCCCCCCCTTCTCTCAAGCTTCTCCCATAGTTGCTACCACAAATGAAGCTTTATACTGCTTATCTCCTTTATTGCCTTGCCAATTATTTAATACTACAGCCAAAGTAACAGTAAACTCTAAGCTCCTTCTAGTTCATCGATTTGGTGAGGGAAAAGAAAAAGAAAACATGATGGAAATTATTTTCCTTATGTCGTCACCATCCGAAATAGGAAGGAAACAAAAGATGACAAAAAAATTGGATGAAATTTCTACTTTTAGCTATCATTTTTCCTTTCTTGGTCCAGAATTTAATCTTTATCTAAAATAGGAGATAAAATTGTTACTTTTAAATTTTCTTTTCCCTAACCATTTCCAAGAAGCAGTTAGAAAGTTAAGGGCAAGTTTGGGAAGTTCATAAAATAGCTAAAAAGTCAAAAATCACTAAAAAAAATAAAAAGCCAAAGAACTATACAAAAAAGTCAAAGATTCCCTTTCCTCTTAACTTTTTGCACTTTTTTCATAAAAAGTCAAAAAGCCATCCTAAATATACTAGTTTTTTTCATCTCATATTTTAGCCAAAAAGTTACTAAAGTAGCCTATTCCCAAACCAATCTTAAGACTATGTTTGGATCTTAAATTTGCCAATCTTAAGACTATATTTGGATCTTGAATTTGTCAAGCAAAAGGAAAATGAAATGTACATATTCATTTTGAATGTGTAACCAACTAAAACATTGATTTTTATTTTTAACAATAATCTATTCATTTTCTTAACAGAATCAACAATTCAAATAATAATAATAATAACTTTAAATTTATTTCCATCCCTTTTCCTTCCCCTCCACAAATCCAAGATCCAAACATACGACAAGGGAAGCAACAGGAAAGGAGAGAAAAATGCATGCATGCATGAAGGCTATAGTTACATGGTAGCTTAAAAAGATAGAAATTTAAATACCTGCCAATTGACTGAGTGGTAAAAAAATTCCAGGAAGCAAAGCTCCCTGAACTACCATGATGTTGAGTGAAGCCCACAAACTGATACTCTCGTATGAAAATCGTAGCCAACCTAAGAGTCGTTTAGAATCGCTTGATTTTGTAAATCTGATCATTAGGTGGATCTCGGTTGTTGAAGGGTACATCTTCCAAAGCGAGTTGAATTTTCTTGACCTTTGATGCCAAATGATTGTTACAAGTTTTGATAGGAGGATAATATTCGTGTTGGATATGTTGCAATATTCTTTCATGATTACCCAGACCTAGTTTTAAACAAGATCTTGCATAAGTAGAGCTAAGAATTGGAGCATCCATCTTCAGATTCAAGCATCCCCCAATGTTCCTCAGGCATGTACCCTGCCATCATCAACTGTTCAATTATCAGGGAGAGAAGTTTGTATATCCTCTCAGATTGAGGATGTAATCTGTCTCCTGCACTGAATTCATGAACTCTGTTATTCACTTCAATGGAACTCCCACCTGGCACCTTTATGACACCTGTGTCCCTCATCACCTTCCTCATCATCCCAGATTCATTCCACCTACCAAGACCAGCATACACATTAGATAAAATTGTATAGTTTCCACTATTATGGGCCTCCACCGCCATCAGATGTTGCAAAGATCGTTCTGCTAGCTCCACGTCTCCATGGATTCTAGAGGCAGCAAGAAGGGACCCCCATATAGCTCCGTTAGCTTCAAATGGCATCCCTGCAACTAGTTCCTGTGCCTCTTGGAGGCAACCAGAGCGTCCTAGTAAATCAATCATACAACCATAGTGCTCAATCTTTGGTTTGATCCCATACCTTGAATGCATGATATTGAAATACCATCGGCCCATTTCAACCGATCCAACATGGCTACAAGCAGAAAGAAGAGCAATGAAGGTGATGTCATTTGGCTTAATTTGAGCCCTTTCCATGAGAGAGAACACTTGCAGGGCTTCTCTACCAAGCCCGTGCAATGCCAATCCAGAAATTATACTAGTCCAAGTTACGATACTAGTGTGCTTCATGCTTTTAAAAACTTGAGTGGCCTTTCGAATGTTGCCAGATTTGGCATACATGTCTATGAGAGCATTGTTGAGAGGGAGGGTATTTTTGCGGAGCCTGTGGGTGTGTTTGTGGATATAGTTATGGATCCACTCCCCCAACTCAAGGGCACCCAAACGGGCACAAGCTGAGAGCACAGACAACAAAGCAACTTCGTCGGGCTCCACACCCTCAAGTTGCATTCTGCGGAAGAAGAGGATAGCCTCGCTGGGCCTGTCCGACCGAGCATATCCAGAAATGAGACAAGTCCAAGAAATAACATTCCTGTGGAGGAGGGGCATGCGGTTGAACAATTGACAGGCAGTGTCAAGATCAGCAGCCTTGGCGTAGGCAGCAATGATTGCATTCCAGGAGGAGGTAGTAGTAAGAAGCATTCCATCGAACAGCTTTCGGGCGGCAGGGAGGCATCCGCAGGAAGCATACATTTGAATAAGGGCGGTGGAGACGTGGAGGTGGGTGTGTAGTCCAGTGGCAATGGCTTGGCAGTGAATCTGTCGGCCGACTTGGATTTGGTTTTGGTTTTGGTTTTGGTCTTGGTCTTGGTTTTGGTTTTCGATGAGTCCGAGTCGGGGGACGGCCTTCAAGGCAAAGGGGAAGGAGTAATTGTCGGGTCGTAAGTGGGAGAGTGATTGAATATTGTTATAAACAAGAATGGCGTCTTGGGGTTGACAGTAATGACGAGTAGAGAGAGCCTTGATCATAGTGTTGTACAGGTAAATGTCAGGCCCATTCCCCCCAGCTGGCTTCATTTTAATCCTGTGTTTGAAAACCGAATAAGCGTAGTCCGACGAGCCCAGGGCGGAGGATGCGCCGATGAATCTGCTGAGAAGGAGGTTATCCAGATCCAGACCCCTGCGCACCATCAAACCATGGCTTTCATACAGCTGCTTCGCGTCCCCCACCACTACTAGCAGCTGGAGGAGGAGTTGTCGTTGTTGCTCTCTTCTTCTTGTCGTTGAACTAGTTGTACCGCCACTACCACTACTACTACTTGTACACAAAAATCGGTGGCGTTTAATAGATGAGTAGGGTGATATTATTCTCATAGACACGACGGACAAGTCGCTATGCAAATTTGCACTTGCTTTGCTTTGCTTCGCTTCTTATTATGGACGATGATCTAATTGTAAAGCTCTAGGTTGTAGCTGCTGTCTTAGAGCACCTTCAACCCAATCCTCCCACCAACAAGAGAATGAAAATAATTTTTTTTATTTAAAAAATAAATATAGAATATGTTACTATTTATTTAAATTTTAATTATAAATATTCATTTTCTTTCGAATGGGTGTTATCAACAATAATTTTTTACTTTTAAATTTTTTTAACTTATTGAGCATTTTTTTTAAAACATTAATCACCATTTTCTTCTCTAAAAATTTCTCTCGAAAATATTTTCATCAAAAAGTAAATAATTTTTGTTCATTAACAAATATTTAATTTTGAAATTTTTGTAAAATATATTTAATATTATACACATTTTAAAGGTATAATTTCACCGTTTTTAATGATGTCAATTTTATAAAAATTAAATTTACGTATTAAAAGTTATTTGTAATATAATAAAAAATATAGAATGAATAGTATTTTAGAGAGTATCCTCTATTTTTCATTCTCCTTCCAAATATGGAGGATCAATCCATCCTCCTTCCAAATAGAGATAAATTTAAAGGATTGATTGAAGGAGCAAATCTTTCAAATATGAAGTCATAGAGGATGAGTTAGAGATGCTCTTAGCTTCTGCTTCATGATGCTCCTATTTCTCCAAAAATGTTAATTAAGGCACTTAAAATAAATAAATAAAAGCAAAATATAGCCCTAGCCCTCAAGTTTAACACGTGTTTCAACTGTGGTAGTTTTTTTTTTTTTTTTTTTTTAAACTCAGCTGTGTGGTACTTTAGTCCCTTAATTTTCAAAATCAAATCAATTTAGCCCTCAAGCTTAAAATATAAATAATGCATCAGCTCAAAAGTTTGATTAATTACCATAAAACCCTATCTAGGTTTGTTTCAGTCCACTTAAGCTTTTGATCACAGCAATAAGAGCTGAAATAAATAATAGTTTAACATATATTTTTTTAAGGAAAACATTATAAAGAAAAAAAAAAAACATAATTTCATACCTTTTTAGTCATAATTAAAAAAAATGTCTTAACTAAACATAACATGAGATATAACTAAAAATTTCATGAGTTATAACTAAAATAATGTCATAACTAAAGAAAAAAAATTAACCATAACTAAAAAATAATAAAAAATAGTATAACTATGGGTGTATATAGTACACCCCTTTGAAGGGTGTGTCAATTAGAATTTCCCATTTTTGAATTAGAAAATCAACTAATTAAATTAAATGTTCTTTTAACTATTG